>OX596382.1:146824332-147494535 GCA_951394425.1 Tipula unca | reverse complement strand
TTATTGTTATTTTTTCTTATTCCGATCTACGAGATCAATGTGCTTTTCGTTTCCATTCATGTAATATGTATCCGTTCTCTTTTGTGAATATATAATGGATGGAGTAACCACAGCTCATGTTTCAGGTCCGATAAACCGGTATTTATCTCAGTAACTTCAGATTTTTTATGCCTTATGGAAACTATACCTTACTGTATCTAGCCTAATGCACTATTACTAGAACGCAATCTCAATCAGGATTATCTGACTATCTGAGAGCCATTGACAGAAGTTTATGAACTTGGCGTTGGAGCGTATACAATATTATTGATGCTTTCTCATTGTTACAAATCCAGAGCTGACGAAAGTATTAAAAACACCTTTAAAACTCAGGTTTACAAAGAGCCACGAAGCCACGAGTAATGTATTGCTAAATAACGACTGAGAAATTAAATGTAAATAATAATTAATTTTGAAATGCTGCTTCTATCATTTATTGCATAGAAATTTATACGGAACTCTGTATTGCTAATGCAGGTAGCAATTGATGAAAAATTTGTATTTAATAATCTAATCCGTCGTACATGACAAATCTGATCAATTTATAAATGAACATATCCATTTCTTGGATTTTCTTATTCTTATTTCTTATTATCTTTTTAAACTACGAATAATTTGAGATATACAAATTTATTTTATTATTAATATTATTTTTAACAATACAATACAAATTTTTGTTTAATTTTAATTTGTACTAATTTTAGTTGTGCTTTAATTTGTGCTGGGTAAAATTAGAACTACATATATATGTAATTTGATCATGTATACATACGGGAATTATGTTGAATTTGTAATTTGATTTTTATTTGTTTGGTAAAAAAGCAAATAAAAAAAATTATTTTGAACACGATTCGATGCATAACTCCGTAGATTAAAAATGGCTGAACACTGCATTGAAATATCGTTTAAAGTGGGTTTCTGGACAACGCAGCCAAAACACATATTCGATTTTATTCAATGTTGCGAAACACATATTCAATTTTTCGAGTAGGTGTACTTTTTCAATTGACATGATTTTGGTCTTAGCTTTTTTGCGTATAAACGTTCGACGGTCTTCTGTGACGATACCATCGATTTTTTAATGACTTCCTTTGTGGTGGAATTAATTGGCCAGAATTATTTCCTTTTTATGATAAATCGATTCAGATGCCAAACAATGATTTCACGTTGCAACTGGTGGAAATTGCCGATAAAATTCCGTTCAGAAGAATGTCTGAATAAATAAATAACTGTTTTCTTTTTTTCATTTGAATATGGAAGTGTCTAAATGAACATTCATACCAATGGCGATGTTGCCGTAATGTTATTTACCCCATTTACGAATTTCACTTTTACAATATCAACGAATATAATTATAAAAAAGATTTCGATTTGAAGCTTGTTCTAGCTATAATGTTATTTTAATACCAATCTATATATTATGTGGATACTTTTTAGTTTACACAAAATCAATCATTATATCAAACAGCGAAAACCATACGCCTATTATAACACCAGAAAAATTGTGTGTTTATCTCAGATAACACTTGATTCCAAGAATTGACGAACACGTTATCAATATATTTACAAAAAAAAAATGCAAAAAAAAAAATATTAGCGATATGGAAGGTCGATTACGTGCGGCAGTATCGCATCATCTACCAAATTAAATTTAGATTTGATGGGCCTGCCAAATCTAATAATAAGTGATTCATGTGTGCATTTATTATAAGTAAGAACTGTTTATGTCGATTGTGCTCTAATTAATACTGAAAGATTAAAATTAAAACTTGGCGATGGTCGATAATAAGGGAAGACGTTAATCTTTGTATTTGCAGCATACGAATAAGCATAAAAAACATGCAAATATTAAACCATTATGGGTCTATGCTACTTTCACCAAGGTTTTGTGAATTCGGATAGAAAAAAATCCACGTACTGTTGTTTTTAGCACTGTAAATTTAAATTCGTACAATATTTGCTGCGTTCCACAGGTATTCCTGACTACACCCAACTACCCATGTTTTTTTTTTATAAAAAGTTTGCTATTATAGTACTTTAAGCTCTTTGCGCGTTCCATTTTACACACAAGTACATAATTGTACTTAGCAAAGAACGATAAATAGAGCTTATCAGCAAATTATTCTTTTTCATTTAACATTTTTATGATGAATGTTTAGTATATTATTGAACGACCTTCCCATTGGAATAATAAAATCGTGACCACAGTTAATACATTTATACCAAAACACATCGGCCCGCGCCGCGCCACTTATTTTTCGGTAGTTTACGAAAGTATATATAGGTAATCATTTTATATTATATGTATCTGATTTATAACTTTTCAATACTTCACCACATACAAACAGGTAATCTTATCTTATGAATAACAGTACATACATAGGTATAATTAAATATTTTCATAAATTGAATAGGCATTGATGATATCATTTTAGGCCAACTAAATAAAACAGCATAAGTTATCAACTGCACTAATAATATAAATCGGCTGTATTGTGCTAGAAACTGACACCTATAAAATAGGTAATGTATATAAATCAGTATGTACATACAAAATATTATATTTAACTGTTTAAGAAAAACCCAATTAAAATTCATCGCGATTTAATCGTAACAAAGAGACTATACAAGTGATTTGTACACATGACATGACGCTATTCATAATAACAAGGCAGTTAAATACCGGATTTAACGTTTTCATTTAAACAAAATTATTACAAAAAAAAATAATTAATTTCACCTACCTTTAGTATCTGGTGGTCGACCACTTCGACTCCCCAGAGTCAGATTGTCCAATTCATTTAGATGCGATGTTAAATTTAATTTTTCCGCTAGCAATGGATTCGATGCTATTGAATAACGATTGGTTGGTGTAGTCGGTGTTGTTGGTGTAACGGGTGAACGACAATTTTCTTGTGAAGATGAGGATGACGATGATGACGAGGAAGATGATGACGAGGATGATGAGGATGAGGAACATACTAATGAATTTGGCAATAAATTTACAAGTGATAATAAGCCCTGCTGTTGTTGTTGCGTAGACTCATTGAAATTCGTTTGACCGTTATTATTTTGTGACAATATCGCTACGTTATTATTGTTCTCCTCTTTAATTTCGGTCGTCGAAAAATCGGACAAAAATGTATCCAACTCAAACGAATTTTCGGCCAGTTGTCGCAAAAGCTCATCCGAATCATTACATAATGGATCTAATGTCGTTAGATCAACACATTCCACACCCCCATTTTGAATTGCATTTCCGCTATTATTGTTAGTACTGTTATTATTATTACTTGTATTGTTATTCAACACATTTAAACTTTGTTGCAATAATAATTGATGTTGCTGTTGTTGTTGTTGTTGCATCTGTTGCTGTTGTTGTTGCTGCTGCTGTGCAACAGCCGGATCTTGTATGCACACCGATAAATCAATCATTCGTCCATCGTTGTCGGGACACCACAGTAAATCATCATCAATAAACGGCATTGCCAAATTGTTTTGTATACCGCCACCTGGGCGGAATATTTTGAAATCAATTTTGAATGTTTTAATAAACCGTCGATAAAACAAAAATCTTCCTTATCTTATATACGAGTGTTTATAAATTACAAAAGCTCGCGGTATTGCAGATTATATACGTAAGTTTATATTAAGGCAGCTTTCCAATTTATACAATTATTTACTAATAAATTTTATCGGTAATGCAGTCTTTTTTATTAAGGCACAATATTAATATAGTTTTTGAGTATATCACAATATTATTTTGGCAAGATTGGAATGAACACATTGTTTTTTAGTACTGTCGATAAAAATCTGCAAATAAAAAAAGTAAAAAGCTAAATTAGAACACACTATTTATACTGTTCCACTCAGTACAAAATTAAACGTCAAAGTGTTAATATGGCAGAAGATGAATTACTGTCAAAATACAATAAAAAATTTCAATAATTATAACCGAACGTGATGGAGCCAAAACCTGGTCCTAGTGACAGAGCAGATGATAAGAATAAAGTTAACAAAATAAAATCAAAAATTGATCCAAAATTGGATGTAACAAGTAAGCAGTTTGATCCAATGGCAGCGTTATATAGTAAAACAATAATTGTACCAGCACCAAAAGCCAAAATATTCGATAATTTGGGCATTTTGGAAGGAATTGTGAAACGATTGGGTACAATCGAATTAAAAATTGAGAAGCCAAAACCAACAAAGACGGATGCTGATCGAAAAGTTAAAAGTTCGGCCGATAACCAATTGGAAGGAAGAAATTTTTTACCACATCAAATGATGGTTAAAGGCACTGGAGTCAAACCGCGATGTAAACGTGATATTTTACAAACTCTGGAGAAGGGATATGCAGGGCCTCTTGGTCAACTTAAACAATTCATGGACAAGCAAACGCAAGTAAAAGTATACATACGTAATAATCGTGGAATTCGTGGTTATGCAGAGGGCAAAATAGCCGCGTTCGACAAGCACTGGAATATCGCCATGACGGATGTTTTTGAAAGCTGGAAAAGGCGTAAGACCAAGTACACCGAAAATCGTATGTACTTTGGCCGACCCACCGACATGAGTACACGATTGAAAGAATTACGAGTTCATATTCCAAAGATGAGTGTAAAGTCATTAGATCGTAAAAATATTGAATGCAGCCGTCGCATACCGAAATTAATGATTCGCGGGGAACAGGTTTCTCATATTGAGGTAATGTCAGATTCTTCGAAAACGCAGAAATAAATATAAGAATGTTATAAAATTTGTTGACTGATGTAAATATAAGTTCTAAATAAAAAAAATATATAATTTTTTTACTGAAAAGTATTTGTATTTCTATTGAGTGTGTAAGCGTGTTTATATCTAACTGTTTTCTGATATTTTGAAGCAAAAATCGCCAAGATTATTCATATATGAATTTGAAGAGTTGGTTTAAAGTGACTGATGAGCAGGAACCGCGTCAAGTAATAAATATGGCATTAGTAAATATTTAATAATCAATGTGGGACTACTTAAATGTACTCCTTAATTCGTTGAATTATCCCGGCTTCATTCGTTTAATGTAAGCTTATATTTAATAGTCCAAAAGCTTCTGCAAGTCGCACAGAAATAAAACCATAGACACCTGAATTTTGTCGGGCTTTTATTTTAATTTAATTCAAAACGTTGATAGAACGCAACATTTCTCTAATGTTTAAGTTGTACAAACCATTTGTAATGTATGTAATTCCAAAATTAAGTAAGACTTACATTCTTGACCTAATACAACTATGTATATTGTATATTATGTATATCCTTTTACAAACATGCATGCGTATGTAACAATGATTGACCTTACAAATAGAAACCCGAATCTCAATTACAATTCAACACATACAACTTACAAGACAAGAAATTTTGAAATAAAAACGAAATTAAAAGTCACCTTTTGATAGAAATGGAAATTAAATTAAATTAAAAAAATATATATTTATATAAATTAAAAATATACAACAACTTTCACCATGCCAGTTAGATATTATTATTATTATTACTATATACTATACACTATTATTGCTTTCTTGCACTATTGATACAATACCAACAACAACATCAACTCCAGTGTGGTTAAGAAAGCAAAACATTATCAAAAGTAATAAATAAAAAAGAAACATACAACCAACAACACAAGAGAGCAAACCAAAATACAAACAACCCAGAAATAATATTTCAAATAATTATTATAATCAGCAGTGAAAGTGGTCGTCGACAGAGCTATAAAACTATCAAAATCCACACTAAATACGCAAAGTAATATTATACGATGAATGGACTATGGTGAGCGCTAAGCTTATTTATAGAATGCAACAAGAACATTTTGTTAGAAAATCTTCAGCCTTTTATGATAATGGAATGCAGAGTACATATGTACGTGTACACAGTAAGTACACACGGACATGGCTAAATGGTGTTCATGAACTCTATAAAAATTTTCTTGCAAATAGTTAATTTCTCTTTCATTTTCATGACTATATATTTTCATTTCTACATTACATTACAATACATTTCTACATTACATTATAATATAATCATTATTTTTATGTTAGATATACTTTTGTGTATGTGTAAGTCTGTAAATAAACATAAAATGCGGTATAACGTATAATACTAAAGTTTTAGTATTAAAAATAAATGTTAATTTTCCGGTTTCATATAAGTATGTATGTATATATAGATATTATTGTTGGCGGCGTTGGACAAGTGCTGTATTACGATCTGGGATTGGAACTTGTTATTTGGTATGTTGTTAATTGGGTCACATCAAATACCCAGTTTCATCATATTCTGATAATTACAAGTGTTTCGATAGTTTGCCAGAAAATGTAAAAAAAAACAAGTATATAAGTATAAGTCCTTCAACGAAGGAATAATCGAATTTGCTAAACAGGTCAACCCTAAATCTTTGCGGCTCAATTTTCAGCAGGTTGTGTTTTCACTCTTTTTCACCTTCACAGTTGAAGAATTTTGCATGCTCTTCTCCCTCAAATTTGAACGAAAACTGCCATCTTAACTTTACTTTACAGTGATGGTTGTGGATCGAGAAGATCTTTCATATTACGATATTAACCAATGTTTTTAAACACGTTTTCTAAGAAACTGCACAGTTTACATATACCTAAACCTCTTTTTTGGACACTTAAAGCGAAGGTTTAGTATTGTTTTGGCGGAAATCATGATTACTTTTATTCACATTGTCTTATAAAGATATGTTACTCTTATCACAGGAATCATTTAACATTACATAATTATACATAATTCTTCTAACCGGAACTTTAACCATCAAATCTAATAATTAAAACAAAAGAAACTTATCTAAGTTACTGAATACTACGAAAAACGGTGATGGTGACCTCTTTGAGATGAAGCCATAAACAATATATGATTAAATCTTAATCTTTTATCTTATTTATAAGCACGTTAATTAATTATAATTACTATATTATTATGTATGCATAATAAAATGTCCTTGTGCACGTTGTGCGGAACTTTCTGAACCAAAAAAAAAATACACACTTACTACCAATCTACAGGAATTGAAAGGGAAATTGTTCAACAAAATTATGTTGTAACATGGCACCACGACAAAATCGCATTAAAATGATGAATTATAATTTCGATAAGTATACACTATTATCGTTATTATTATTACACATATTATATTATCAATATATGTTCCATTAAAACTATAAATTAAACTTAAACTTTTCACTTTGCGTTTAATATGTATCTAAAAATAAAAATAATTTCATAAATTACCTCTTAATTTATTTAATTTTGCTTAATCTACTTTATTTGTTTCAAACACTTTCCATTTATATGCATAGTAAAATGTATGGTATTTTCGGTTGCTTGGCAGACAAAATCTGTAATGAAAGAAAAATGAAATATAATTAATTACAAATGTATGCATATAAAACAAATACCTTTCGTACTCTCAACCCCACGTTGGGTGCCACATATGTATATTTAAAATAACCAATATTTTATGTGGTCCTCTATTATTTTAGAAAAAATGTATCCAAAACTAATAGTGATTACTGTATAAATACTTTCTTACAATCACATATGTATGTATGTATAAGACGCGTAATGAAAGTTAATAAATATTATGTTGACGTAACGCATATATAATAGTGTGACAGTGTTATAATTCATTGCAATTTACATTTATTAATATTAATAGTATTACATATTGTTGTTGCAATTTATATACAATATTGTATTATTTTATATAAATACGTACAGTTGAAACCTTGAAATTTTTAATTATATGGTTAATTTCATAATTTTGTATACATATGTAGTTTAATTATTATATATAATAGCTTTTGTTTAAACTATTAGATATTGTCTAGACTTTTTATTATTATTTTTATTGAAAAAATAAAATGTAATAATAATTAATAACTAACTATTAGAATTGTACATACGGAAGCTCGGAAGTAAAAATATTCTTTAATATTTACACATAGGTTCAGTTGCCCGTACGTATAAGGATTATGATTTTATAAAAACTGTTAAATCTACAAATAAATTTTCCATTACTGCGCCTTTTGCAATGACATCCATAAATTATAATTTAATATCATTCCCACCAATCGATGACAATTAAACATTTTCTTAATATTTTATATTTTCCTTTTTAGCATTACTCTTTTATCACGCAATACACTTTTTTTTTACATACACAAACGCGAAATACATTAAGCTGGGAAGATTTAATCGTGTGGATGCATTTTTTTATATAAAATAATATTCATTAAATATAATTCCATCAATGAAACGAGAAACATTAACTACAGAATAATTAATTCTATTCAAGTATCTCATAAGATTGCCGCGATGGCAAATGACAATTTTATACAACTTTGGATTATGGCGGTAGATTGAGCTTTGCAATTGCAGTACCGAACACCACTAATAGTTCTCAAGCAACTATAGTGATCTACTTTTACTAATTATTCAGCTAGGATATACCTAAAATTTAGACTAGCAGCTGGGTTAAATTTAGAATGCTTCAATTTCATCCAAAATTTCACTTGTATTTTAGCAACCAAAATTTAAGTAAGAGCGACTGTTATATTCTTTAAAATGATGACATTCTATAAATTTCATCGAATTTAAAAACCCCATTAAAATTCGGGGTTTCAAGTTCAACATTTTGATTCCTCAATTGTATATAGATAGGAGAATTTTAATAAAAAACATTTGCTCATTTTTATTTAAAAAATGAATATTTCTAATTTTCAAAATTCATAGTTAAAATTGAAAATTCAGATTTGAAATATCTATTTAATTTCAAATATTGAAAATTCCGTAAAATAATGTATGTTCAAATTTAGTATTTGAAGATATAAAATCTATGATTTCTGACAGATTTTGACTATAAATGAAGATCGACATTTCAAAAGATTATACATTTTCTAAATCCAATCGAAATTATTCACAGTTTGAGAAATCAAAAATCATTTTACGTACTTTGAAATGCCTATAGGAACATAAAATATATTTGTAAAATTTATTATCAAAGATTAGAATTTCGATACAGTAACTAACAGTTAAAATTTCCAAATGTTTGGTATTTTATTTAAAATTTAATTGAAAATTCATGACCAGATTTCGTCATGAATTTTCAATTAAATTTTATTGAAGGTGTTGTAAAAATTTAGATTATTGTGAAATTTGTATTAAAAAAGATTAGGAATTTGGCGTATCTATTCGTGTACTATTATATATTTTGAAAGTTAAAAGAATTTTATATGCGTAGTGGGTAAGTAAATTTTTGAATTTTGGATTTACAAATTGGTGAATTACCGAATACCATAATTTGATTATAAAAATTTATAAATTTGCACAGTACTGCACATATGTATATCATAACCGAATGACCTAATTGTTTAATCATTGAAGTCATTATTTACAAATATCTTCTATTTGTTATTGAATTTCTTAATTTCTAGAGTACTCAGGGTCCTACAAAACATTTTTGGCTGAGAAATATGTACGTATTTGTTCGAAGATAACTAGACCAAATCCGTCCGTCCGTAAAGACTAAATTTTCGTACTGAGAGAAAGTTATTTTGTATTTTAATCAATTTTTCTAGTTAGCGATTTTCCAAAAGAAAGTTCTCATATTTGCAACTATAGAGATGCTACTATTTTCAAATAATAAAACAACCGATTTCTTCACATTCGTGATATGCCACTCCAGGCAAGCCATGTTTTAAAATGCCAGACTTTGTTTAGCTTGGGAACCGAATTTGGAAGATTAACCGGATATGTGTACTTCAGTTAAAATATCCATTATATATGTATTTCAAAACAATTTGAATTTTTTTTGATACGTTAATTTGTAAAGCATACTGAAAATGGCAAGTAAATTGTCAACTAGGAGATACTTAATGTAATGTAATATTTTTGAGTTATTCTACTATATATATGTAGATACTTCAAAATAACACTTCAAAAATATTTTCACTTTCCAAAAATAAAAACATAACATTTCTACGTAGTGAATAGTGTCTTTTAGTATATAAAAATTTTTTCGAGATTGATCATTAAAATAGTACGTTTTTATTTAAAACCAACACTTTATTAACATTCACTTTTCATCAATAATATAAATGGGAACAAGTGTTGATAGTCCACAATAGTTGAACAAAAATCCATGTTTTTATATGGCAGTCATCTCAAAAATGATTTGTGTGTCTTCGTGAGCTATACAAGCGTTGCCCAATCGCGGGAAAAAGAAAGAAACAAACACTATTTTAAATCTCTCATTAAAATAAATATTTTCTTAATCACATTGATATCAATCAGTTAAGAAATATCCTAATTGCATTACGCAACTTTATCCAATAATCATTTTTGAATCCTATTTCCACCGGACACGTCAAGTTTAATCATGATTTATTAAGAAATAGCCTAGCTCCATTGCAGTTGGCTATATTTCAAAACTTTATTAAATAATCTTATTAAATATCCACATTGCCATCGAACATGTTGAATTTCATAATAATCGGCCTATAGTTCCATTTCAGGTGGACCACCATTACCATTGAATTTCATCAGAGCTGGGATGTTCTACCACCACATTTCGATATTCAATATACGTCTGTGTCTCTTTTTTACGAACAAAATTGTATTCTATTTCATATTCAATTCCGCAAATTATATTCTGATCACAGCCGGCTTGATTCTATTTCTTTACATTTATTTGATAAATTATCGCCAATTTTTATTTTTATTTTCGATAGCCAATGAAATGAGGAAAAAGTAACAGTGTGTAAATTTATTCTAATAGGCTCAGATCGCAATAGAAAAAGCGTAATTGAAAAAAGAGTCAAATATCTTTCGAATATCGAAAATATGATGGTAGAACAGCACAGGTTCGATTAAAAAATAGTCACAGTTCCATTTCAGTTGAATATGTTCCAGAATTGTACCCAATAATTATTTTAGAATACCATTTCAATTGAATATGTCTAATTTGTTAATAATTGATTAAGGATACCCTATCCGTTTCGGCTAGCCAAATTCCAGAATTTGATTGAATTATCATATTCAAATCTAACATTTCCATCGAACATGTCGAACTTCATCATGATCAATTAAGAAATAGTCTAGTTCCATTCTTGCTGACCATATTCCCGAATCATTTTATCTAATAATCATTTTAGAATTTCATTTCCATCGAACATGCCGAACTTCATCATAATAGAGTTTTTTATCACTGGCAGATAGCTTTTGTATAATTATTTGGCGTTTTCACGTAATTTTTCAAACAAATTATGAGAGACGCTTGACTTTCGGGGCTGATCATTTTAGAAGTTTAATAAAAAGTGTTGCTTCAACTGTGTAACTTCAACATTTTCTAGTGAATAGTACTGAAGCCTTAGATCGCCCATATGCTGTCATCTTTAATGAAAGTCTCCGAATTGGATTTTTTGCCAGTACCCAAGTAGTCTCTATTACGGTTTGGTACACAGATTCCTGTTTTTTCCACTTAAAATCCATATTACAGGTAAAAACCTACACGGATTTTACCCTGGAAGATCGACTGTTATACAAACCTGGTCAAATATATTTGAACCAGGACCATACATTCTGTTTTAAATTTTTAATTTTATGTAGTTCTGTATTCTAAAAGTAGTAAGACATGGAATGAGTCTCAAGCCGAAAAGTGTATGAAAAAATTCAGTTCACACATCACGCCATGTCGACCTAGCCGTTTCCTTCTAAACCTGTTCATTGTGACTACCATTTCCGTGTTCACATGGAAATTAAATAGAAATAGTCAAAATGTAATTTTGATGGGGAAGTGGACTCAAGCTTAAGCAGTTAAATTTAAATCAAATTTAAATTTAAATTAAATTAATTAATTAATTTAAAATTAAATTTAAATCAAATTTTCATGTGCATGTGTAGTTGAAAATTTTAGTTGTCTTACTTTACGTAAGATAGATTCTTATGTTCCGAAAATTCAAATTCGATAGTACCAATTTCCATTTTGTGTATTGTTAATTGAACATTTTAGTTATCAAACTCAAGATTCATAGAATAAATTTTTTACACTTTTACGAGTATAGATAGCCTACCTATCAAATTAGTCTATAATTTAATTTTGTGATTTAAAATCCTAGATTTCTCAATTCTTCTTAATTGATTTTTAGGGTTCCCGTAAAACGGATCTCTTATAGTGCCATTCCGTTATTCGGTTAAATGTTTGCATGCACATTAAGTCATTTAATTTAGTCCACAAATAATCCAACTATTGATTCAGAAAAGAAATTAATTAATAATTTAATGAGAGTTAATTAATTTTATTTATATATATGACATGTGATATGTCATTTTAAAGGGCGATTCAAACTATAACTTTTTATTATTAAATTTAATGTTCTTATGGCGAAATTATTTAGTAACTTATTCGATACAATATTAATTTTGTATTATCGTTAACAGCCGATTCAACGTATTGCCCTACGAAATCTCATTAATAATATTTAGTTAAATTATATTTAAATAATGTTTTTGAATTAGAAATAATAGATCTAACATAAATTCTATATACCTAATTTAACTGCCGCCCTCATTAGCACAGTAAGTAGCGTCCTTGCTTTGTTATTCGGGGGTCTCGGGTTCGATTCCCGGTGGTGACCAAAAATGACGGTTGGGTGTTTTTAATGTGTAAGTATATGTGTTTGTCCGGGTATTGCACCGTGGGCCTATTAGTAGCATTGAGTGCTGGAGTAATCCGCCCAATTTTAATTTTAAAATTTTAATTTAACTATTATAACGAACTACATAAAATACATACTACAAAACAGAAATTGCATGTAAGCGAATAGTAACGATTTTTGTGTGTGGTATTTTGTTGTAAGCTAAATTCCATTTAGCTCGTGTATTAGATTTGTCGAGGCGTCTTTTATGAGCTAAGCAAATGGAGCCTGATATAATTTATCCTACACCAAATTTAACATTTTTAAAATATTTTTTTGGAATTGTTCTCTTATCTGTGCCAATATTTAAATTCTATTTATTTCATTTCAAGATGGTTCAAAAGCATGTTTATGAAAGTTCCAGATGAAGTCCATCGTTTTGTATAAAGAATTCATTGTTATGTTTATGTTTGCTTGCCACAGTTTAACAATTTCGGTCATAATATGTACTTCAATTTTCCTAACAATTAGTAATTTTCTTGAAACTTGTTTACAATTTTTTTACGTTAAAATTATAATTAATTTTAATTAATTTACATTATTAATAAACCAGTCCTTAGATGTTTTTTACAAATAACACGAAATTCATTAGGATCAATACGTGATATTATATTAATCAAATTAATTATAATATTAACGTTAAAAATTGTGTTACAATTTAAAATAAAACCATGTAAAAATATGATGAAAATTGTAAAAGAAATTTAGTTAATAAAAAAATTTACCAATAAATAAATTAAACAACATTTTAAAATACCAAAACTGAAAAAACAAAATTGGATTCTTGAAAATATTTACTATGGTAGTAAATGTTCAAAGTAATGCCCATTTAATTCCAAACATTTAATTTCAGAATGTAACTTATGATGTGTTATTTCTTAAAAGTGCTGTTATTCTTTCTTGTATATTTTCTGCAGTAGCAGGGAGATTAAAACTATGGTAATTCTATAACTTTCCGCCATAAATAAAAATTCATAAAAATTACATCTAGTAATCGTGTTGTAAAAAACTAGGACCTCCCCATTAGATCCATTTATTTGGAAACATAAGATTTAACTGACTCCGAGAAGCTCTTCCACATTAAGATCTTAAGATGATGATATTTTCTACCTTTCTTGCACCGGAGTGCCAATCAATAAATTAGGAATATATTCTTGTAAAAATGTTACAAATTTTTGTGTTGAAAGTGTTTCTTCAAAAAATACACCATTATACCAATTTCAAATATTCCCGCTGAAACATTCACACACCATCGATGTTGATGGTCCATAGTCACATAACAAACAGATCACATCAAATTGACAATTAAATCAAGACACACTTGATGTCATATTCATTTATTTGTTGATAAAAGGGGGCAGTGTAGAAGTAGCAGTACATTATTTTGCTTTAATGAATATCAATTTTTGCCAATATTTATCAAACCATACACTTTACAAAATTTATTTTTATATAATTTTACCTACGTAATCCAACAATGCAGTCAAAGGAATGGTTTCTAATTTAAAAACCTAATTTTAGTTCATATCTCATATTCTTTAGTCCATATCTCTGAATTTCAAGGTCATTCCCTCGATATTCATCAATTTTAATTCTATTAAGAATTCTAGAACTATTTGCCTCCTATCTAGCACCGTTTACGAGATAAAGGTTGAATTTCTTTAATTTAAAACCCTGTATATAATTATGAGTGTAACTCGATTTTAAAAATTCACACTGATTGATGTATGTCTCTATAATTTGTTTTTAAATTACATATAACGATGAAGCGAATTACATATGAAGAAATTACATATAACATGAAGCGAATGCAAACAACCCCACAGCAGCAAGAACTAAAGGACAAGAACGCAGAAATCAAATAAAGGAGCGTTTCAAGATGAAATCTCTCCTGATATTTTTGTGAATGTTGGGATATCATTAGTTTGTATTAGTTAAATATCCAGAAATTCCTGCTCCCATGATTTTAAAATAACTTTTTTGTTGTCGGATTTATTTTTTACATCTGGGGCCATAATTATGAGTGTAACACGATTTTAAAAGTTTCCACTGATTGATGTCTCTATAATTTGTGTTTAAATAATCTCAACGGTAAATCTATTGACGTTTATCAGGCAGAACATTCAGCGAGATTTGTTGCAGTTTTGTGTGTACAATTTTGCGTTAAAACGATTTGCAGACTTATTTCCATCAATTACTGCATATGCCATCTGAGGTGATCTTAATAGGTTGCTAGTAGATAGCAGACGTAAAACTCATCAGATTACGATTCATATGTATTTTACGACATATACGTATTTTTTCAAAAACAATTTGACTGTATCAAAATAGTTTTTACAACATTTTTTTTAAATTAATTATCATTTAAGAACCATATTTTAAAGCATTATGTATCTATATATGTATAATTGTATTTGTATTTATTGAATTAATTTATAAACTTTCAACAAAATGTTAATGAATTAACTTTTTTAAGTACACGAATAAACATTCTATTTACTTTGATTTAGAAATTTCAAATTATTCGATTAAATTTTGTTTTTACTTAAATTGACCACCATCCATAGAGTGATTAATATTTCTATAGATCATTTGAGTGGTCACTTTAGAGAAGTTTCATTGCTTATAGCACATAAGTCGTGTGATTTGTTTTGCCAGTCCAGTCGGCATGGCTTGATAAGAGTATAATGATTTTTTTTTCATATTGGCTCGGAAATGGTCTGTATTACAAATTTCAGAATAAAGTAGCTTCATAAATATAAATTTTGTTATACTTCCAAAAGTATGTACATTAGAGTCCATATTGCAGAGATGTTGTAATAAGCTAACTTTTCATTTAACGATATTTCAATTCCTTCTATCTTATTTACAAATTCTTAATTATTTTTGGAGTGGCCATTTTCCAAACTAATGTTATTATATATTCAATCAGATAATTGAATCTTGGGGTTATATAATTTTAATCTTCAATTTTCTAGTTTAATAATTTGTTTACAAAATATCAGTTCAACATACGGACATATGAGACGGCAAATCATGCTAGAACCATACTTCTTAACATGCTAGAACCATACTTCTTTACATATATTTGTGTAATTCGGTTTATCTATGTAGGTTTAATCCTTAAGGTTTATTCAAAGCGCGCATATGTATATGTACATATTTAGGTACAGAACTTCTTCTACAAATTTATTATTCACGGTAAACGCGATATTAAATCGTGTGCTTACAAAATATCACCAAATAACATAAAATTTAAATAAAATTTAAACAGGGTGAAAATTTAATATATTAATTTTACCGAAAATTCACAATATATTTGTGTATTATACTAGTACGAGTATAATGTATGTATAGTAAGTAAATATGTATATATACTACTAAGCATCATTGAAAATTTAAATTTGTATGTTATTAAATTCGTAATCAAATTTTTGCATTTTATGAGGTCAGATATTCCTTCATAATATATTCTGTCTATACTACTATAGTTTGTATGTAAGTATATTGTGTTTGTTTTTATTGTTCAGCGTCATCGATCGATGCCGAATAGTTTAATAGACATTGAAGCAAAAATATATTTTATCATACGGTTGTTTTCTCCTTGATAAAATTATTAACGTACGTGAGATGAAAGGAATAGAATGAATCAATGATAAATATTTACTTTAATAATTTAAATTAGTTATTATTTATACACCAAATTAAACAATCCGGAAGTGATCTCGAACAAAATGTTCTTGAAATCAATATAATTTTTTAATTAGATAATTTGTATGTATATGAGTCGAGTCGCCATGGTTTTCAGAACTTGATTATAATTGTATTTGTATTATAGTGATATTCTAGCACACCCTAAAATTACTCTATAAAACCAATATTAAATTAATCAGCATCAATAAATCAATGACAAAAAATATAATTTCTAACAAAGCTCCTTATTTTTTTTTTTAAATATCGATAGCGCATTTCTAATATACATATGTACATATACATACTACACATATACTATGGCTATGCAATAATATAAAAAGCAAGAAAAGATAAAAGTAATAATTTAGTAACATTAGAAATAAAAAAAAAATGGTAAACTAAATAAGGCCATACCAATGTATATTTGAAAATAATTTGCGCACGAGAGTGTCTATATAATATATACACACATACTACATGATAGAAGGAAAACGCTAAATAATAACGCTACACGTCCAATGTTAAAAATTTGCCTTGAAAATTGTAAAAAAAATAAAAAAATATCTTTGAAAATACCTGTTTGAATAATAATAATATAAATAGAAATGATGATTTAAATTATTTGTATTTGTTTCTAATTCCACTCCAAGTACTGACATTACATATACATAATTTAGAACTCATGGACAAATAATAATTATCAAAAATTTCGGTGAAAGTAATCTTGTTAAAGTTCAACTCTTAGGTTAGGTTAGGTAAGGGTGGCCGTCCTAATGGACTAGCATAGACGCAAAATTGGTCCGTAGCTGTACCACATTCGAGTTTCCTCCTTCTTCACTCGCTAAACCATCCTGAGCTTACCAAGAAGCGTTTAAAGTCCCGCATCTCGATCTTACTAAGATCCGTGAGGTCATTCAAAGGGGAAGTTCCCATAAATTTTGTTCTGCTGTACGCTAGACTAGGACAGGTGCAGAGCAGATGGAGTACATTTTCATCCTCCTCCTCATCACCCACAGCTGCGGCAGAAATCGTAGGCTGGGACACCCAGTCTGCTCGCATGTATCCCAATGAAACAATGTCCCGTTATAGCTCCCACGACCATGCCAATATGGTGCCGTCGAAGCGATATCAGTTGGCCTGATCTGGACCGGTCAAGTTCAAGCCCAGATCAGCCTGGTTATTAAACACGAACTGGCGTTAGACCATCGGACGTCCGTTTCTTTTATGGCTTCTTCCTGAAGCAGCAGTTTACATGAAGCAAGCGGTATCTTTATATCCCGCCTGCTTTGGGTTATTAGGCGTGCTGTACCCTTGCGGGCCAACTCATCTGCCATTACATTCCCTGCGATATTGAAATGCCCTGGCACCCACGTCAAGCGGATGTTGAACTGATCAGCCATCTCATTTAAAGATAAGTTCCGCTCTTAATATATTATAAGTTAAAAACTACGGAAGGATTATAATTTCTAATAATTCTAAACGTGATAGTTTTTTTGTTTAAATTGGGCGGATTACTCCAGCACTCAATGCCACTAAAGGGCCCACGGAGCAATACCCAGACAAACACATATACTTACACATAAAAAACACCCAACCGTGATTTTTGGTCACCACCGGGAATCGAACCCGAGACCCTCGAATAACAAAGCAAGCACGCTACTTACTGTGCTAACGAGGGCGGTGATAGTGGAAAATATAGAAAACAATTCTCCAAAGATTTTAATTTTGTATCTGTATAATATTTTATAGTTCTAAAATCAAGTTGAGCTTTTGAATAAATTAATCAACAATTAAGATGATGGATGAATTGATGAAAATGTCCAATTTAAACACTTAAGAGTAAAATTATCGTATCCGCTTTGGTTGAAGTATCAATTATGTTTAATGATCGTGTAATTCTCTAAAATAAATAAATTATGTTACTATCTATTAGTAGAGCCAAATCGAAATACGTCAACAATAATCTGATTAAAAATTATACATCCTACCGTAGTAACGATATCTCTAGTTCCAGTAAGTCTATGGTGCATATAAAAATCTTTCCCAAATGAAAAATATCAATAATTGAACTGGATAGCATTCTTGAAAGAAAATTTTTAAGTTGCTGTATTCGGGTATACGCCATGTAAATAAAATACAATACTTTAACCCGAAATATATAAATTTTCTTGTTAACTGAAGATTAGGCACCTGCCTAGCATGAAGCTGCCGACCCAAAGTCGCGTTTTTCTTTTAACTACATATATGATTGATAGGAATATAGAAATGTACATTTTTAATATACCAGCAAAATCGACTGCGGCCGTCAAAAAGGCTGGATTTGGATGATGGTGGCTTATAATTTATTGCATACATTTGGGTTTGAATTTTGTGTATACTAAATATGAACCACCAGAGAATCAATAGACTAGATGTTTGTTTTCATATGCTACCCTTGCCTATTCTAGTAGCCCACCAACTACCACAATTTGATGTTGGTCTAAGTATGGATTTGAAACCTATATAATTTACTGGAGTGTCTTTAATTCGTCCTCAAATTAAGCAAACCGATGGTCCCAGCTTCCAGTACATCCTTACGACCAATTGGTATAGTTGGTTTGTTCTTCATATTATTGATAAATCAAAAAATTAATAATGTGCCACAAGAGCGACTATATATCGTATGTAGTGAATTATTTATCGCATAAATTTGAAAAATGAGATATTGTTGCAAATAGGTCTTGGTACGTTATTTGAAGGAAGAGTCATTGAACCATGAACGATATCGTTCCATGATTGAAAAATACATCTGGAAATTTTCAAAGATTATTGATGTAATTCGATTTTCCATTCTATATTTAATGTCCACATCTCTTGCAATAATATTTATATTTTTATAGCTAATATTGCGGCAACAACAGGACATGAAACGCACCACTGCAAAATCCTCAGCATTGAATATACATATAGTTTTTAATAGGTTCAGCGACTCGAAGATGTGATTTGTAGTTATCATGTGCATTTTGGCGCACTATTTTTTATTAAAACGGTTGGAACCTACAGAGTGATAAGAGTAATGATGATCTCATGCTATTGGCCTATGTTATATAGGTTATACATAGTATCATATCATAAAAATATGTTAGCCAACCGACCGGGATGCCGTGAGCGAGTATAGAATTATCTTTCCAATAATTTATCTCTCCTGGTTATTTAGTTTTTTATATGGTCCATATCATTCTAGAATCCTTTTTTTATTTCAAACGTATCGTGGCTAGATAAGTAAATATTCGCTTTATCGGCGAATCAATCATGTTATGTATTGTCTTATTTATTTGTTTTACTTATGTATTTGTATATGTTAATTTGAATAGAAACAACACCCTCCATTTTGAGCATTTGAGCTCATTCTATGAATAATTTCGAAATGGTTCCTAACCTTATGTTACAAGTCACTCAGTAATCTTTAAAAATTCAATTTCTTGTCCACTCCATCTCTTGGTGCCAGGAAGGTGCATAATTATTTAATCGGTAGCGGTTTATTTATTATTTATGGGGCTGAAATCAATCAAACCCCAATAATTGTCATTGAATTCTTTGCGGCATCCTATTAAACCTAAGGGATTTTTCAGCACAGTAGTCCATACAAAGTAAATCAACACTATAATATAGATACAAAGTTTTAATATATAAACAATGTTAATTTAAAATGCTGCACAAATATTTTATATTGCATAATATATTATGTATTGTTACTTATAATAAAAAAAAGATAATTTCCTTCATTTAAATTAAGACTTAATACGAAAATTAACCAGTATTTTACATTTACACACTTTAACGTTTTATTCACGACAAACAAATAATTTAATAATGTCCTTGTTGATCATTCAAATATAATCATTTTATGTACTTAAATACAATATGCATAATATACGCACTTTTAGAATGTATATACATATATTACTAAATTGTATTTTTATACACAGTCGAGTCATTTATATTCAATTATACACCTATTAAAAGTGTAATTAATTCAAACTTATGAGCATTGTAATGCTCATACTATAGTAGCTAATAATAACTAATAACTGTCAAATTAAAATGTCTTACGATCAATAACTTGATCAATATAAGATTTATATTACATATATATATTTATATAAATATATATATATATATATATTTTTATATATATATATATATATATATATATATATATATATATATATATATATATATATATATATATACATATATATATATATACATATATTTCTATATATATATATATATATTTGTTTACATACATCCATGAAAAAATATATAATTAATTATATTGTTTTGATTTACTTAGAATTTAATTAGTTACGATGTGATATTGAAAATGAATTAATTAAATAAAAAAAATTGCAAGGACTTTGACATTCACATACCAAGTATGTATTGCAAACATCCAATAAGCAAGTTTTCATATCATCATAATATCGTAGCTCCGGAGACTCGTTGTGAGATCATCATTTGTATATTCATAAATATGTATGTATGTACATAATATATCTATATGTATACATATGTGAGATTGGCCGTAAATATATGAAATGATTAATCAAAACATTTCTAATCACTAATCTATCACTCCTTTCAATAGATTATTTGTATGTGCTTATATACGAGAACGTATGTATGTATATACACATATTATGGCAATGACAAACTATTTGATTTATTTAAGTAGAATAACTATGTAAAAAACTTGGAGGACATAAACTTTAATAACATGTCCGGAATTTTTTTTTTTTTTTTTGCTTATACTTTTTATAAATTAATCAATTTACTATCAACTATTTAATTGGAAATTATATTATAATCGCATTTTATCACCCATAATTTGTTTTGTGTACGCAGTATAATAAACTCATATACCAGACGTGTTTCATATATACAAAATATTTTTGAGTGTTATAATCTTTAAACCTTTGACTAAAATTTTAAAATGGCACATTGTGATAATTATAAAGACACTGACTTCATACAGATGAGATAATTCAAAATTGTTGATCATTGAACTCGCCAGATGCGATAACAAACTATAGGACGGTAAAATTTCTATTTTATATATATTTGTGAATATGAATATGTTCAATAAATCCAATACTTGTCATTATGCGATTTGTGATTTGGCCCTGTCGCAGATATTTGTTGCCCCCAGATTCGGGAATAATTTCGCCGTCTCTATACATATTTTTAGCAGAATATACATACATATACTTATCTCTTGTAATAATTACTTTTTATAATCAGATATCTGGCCATTGCCTTGGGGTTCGATCATTATATGACATTTTATAATAAAATATATGTACACATTTTCAGTTTTCAGATAGAGCTTTTAATTTATTTAAAACAATTTTATGGAAGACCTTTCTTGACCTCCAAGAAGGATCACTTTGAAGTTTCAATAGATACAAATACCCAGTGTGAAATATGAATGATAATTTAACTCTGTATAATTTGTAAAAGGTAGTTATAGAGATGTGTTGATGCAACACTATATAATATATGAAAGCCTCCTGAACCTGGTGCCCAATCATTTTGTAAATTTGAATAAATAAGCACGTTCAGCGACTAAAGCTATCTAAATATACATATCTCATCACCCTCCGCGATACGAGATTAGTGGTTAAAAAAGAGAACTTAAATGATCGATCAATACGCCATACATCGAGAGTGTGAGTATAATGCTATCGCGTACCTATGGACGGCGTGGGTCTGTAAACAGGTGTTACATTAGTTAGCGATATTAATTGTCTATAATAACCGTCACTTGAGAACATTTTATTATATTGCATCGAAACGCGTCTAATTAATAAGAATTTACTGTACTATTTTCTTTATAGTCGTATATTCAAATTGAAATAACCTCCCTCTCAAACAATTTCATTGTCATACACTATTTTTGTAGTGTTAGATCAGGAAATACTTATTCCAAGGATACAATTGTATACATATTTACTTCTATATAATAATTAAACACAATATAATATTAATAATCTATTTCTATTATATATGTACAAAAGGCTAGTTAAAATTACAAATATGTATGTATAGTCTTAAAATTGAAACAGACACACATACTGATATGTTTGTCTTCTCATCGATTCTCCTTCAAATCATTTCATAGCTAATGCATTATTAGATATGTATAGTTTTGTACAAAATAAAATCTTAGTCATATAAAATTATAAAAACAAGTACATCATATTGTACAGATTCACATAATTCATAATTGATTGTATTCATGCCAATTTGTTTAGACACATTTCTAAAGCTGCGTTATACAGACAACATTTTAAAATTAAAATGCCAGTTTTATAACATGCGCACATATATTAATTTATAGTCGATAATCATACAAATTTTTTTCGAATCTAAAGGGTCTCCCAATCATTTTTTTTCATTAAACGCATTAATCATTGTGAAAGCTCCATCAACATAGCAGTTAGTACGTGGACAGTGGGATACATCAACGTTCAAATGGTCGTCGTTTTTGCAGACTGATTTTCTTTTGATATAAACATGGATCTATTACAGTTTACTGATCTCGATCAAGCAGTGTTTCTAGACGGAAACACTGAACTATGAGCAAACATCTCCTATTGTGACACCCTTTATATTTACTTTATTACTATTTAAATATGTAGTTAGAATGTTGTTTTCGATACGATGAAGGTGAATGATTTCGTCCATATTTGGGAAGGTGATCTTATAGGCAAATTAAAATATAGTTTAGTTTACATAAAGACAGAATTATTAGTCTGATAAGTGCTATGATCGTGCACTAACATGCAAAGTGACAAAACTAATTAGTGGATCTGAAATCGATATTGTATTGACAAACTGACCACTGAGCCATATCTAAATTATGAAGAAGTACTGTCATTTTAAATATTGATATACAAAAAAATGGTAAAATATTTTCGAAATATAATTGTCCGAGATTTCAAAAGTAATGTCAGTATTAGAGTTACAGTTGCTATAGTATTTATTAAAGACGATTAATAAGCACTTCTCCGCATAGTGCTGGATTTATTGAAGTACATACTAACTATAGATTCGCGAAGAATATATATGTATGTGGAATTTTCGAGATAATATAGAATGGTTCGAAATGGAATTTCGTGCCAGCTTTACGGACGACTAAATATGTAGGGTTACTATACACATATAATACCAAATACAAAATGTATGTAATACGATATAAAACTTATTTTATTAGAACTCAGAAATTGGGTTCGAGCCACTTAAGAGTTTGACACTTAACTGACAACAAATTATGTTTTGTAAATTTTTAATTTTATTTCTATTTTATTTTCAATTTCCCATTAGATTCTTAAACTTATATAAAACTAAAACAATGAAAAACAAATTTGTTTCTTTCGTTGGGCCTTTATGCGGGAAACTTTGTACGCGGTATGACTGTATGTCATATCATGTATATAAGTATATGTAGTTGCTAGCAACTTAAAATTTTATTCTCCAAGAACTTGTGAAATCGTTAGATAGTGATTTAACAAACCATTAGTGCAAAATTGCGACAAAATACTCTATTGCAATTTAATATTTGACGAAATTCGTATATTGCAGACAAAGTAAGCTAAAAGTAAAGTTCATTTATAAATGCATGCTATAATAACAACTTTGTGATAACATTTTGTGTTGCATTTCTGTTAAATAAAATATTTAGTTGATTTGGCCGATTTAAAATTGTCGAATGCAGCAACAAAAAATGATGTATTTGTTTCATGTGTTGCCAAAGAAATTTACTTGTCATACTCCAGGTGGTAGGTATCGTAACTAAAATTCTGATTTTCGATTTAGCTAAATTATGTTTTGATTTATACAGTGCAACTGTTGTTGTAAATTTATCAAAGCAATACGCTTTCTTATTGTCATCTATATAATCGTACTCAATAAGGACAGCAAATATTTGATCCTGATGTTGCCCTAACGTCATGGATTATTTATTCCGCCGTATTAAGGCACTGTCTATATTAATTATTGTAGGTTAGATAATATTTATACTACATAGTTTTTTTAATAAATGTGAAACTAATTTAATTAAAATGAAAATAATTATTATAATTATTCCTGTAATTCACTAACAAATTAAATAATGCTATTAGTTATTAATTGAATAAAGTGGTTTGAAATTGATAGTTAAAAAACAGTAAACAAATGTAACCAAGTTGCGGTAAACATTTTAAACGACTCCAAATAATATGTATTCGAAAACAACTGTAAATAATTGCAGATAATAACTGTTAACAAATCATTTGTAATAATTGTAAATATTTGTAAATAATTTGATCAAAAATAATTGTAAACAAATTCAAATAAAGTAAACATTTATAAAGAAATATGACATACAGTGGAAATACACATATTTCATGTGAAAGGGAAGTCAGTATCCTGTTTTTTATGTATACTACTATACCGTAGCTAGTGGCGGAACTTCACACTTCTGCTCCTCACCCCCTCATTTCACACTTCTGCTTCTTAAAGGAATTTTTCCGTTATTTGCGTAGATGTTCTGCAATTCTCAAACAATTTTGATATTTTTTTAACATTGTCAATATTTATTTAACCCGTGAAATGCGTCGTGAACAAATTTTAAAATAATAAAATTAGTGTAGTTAATAGTAAGACTAAAAAGAAGAAAATAATTTTAATTTTTGTAAAATAGAAGAGGTCACTACAGATAATTTTATTTTTGATTAATTTAGGAAGCTTCGGCAAATACGATTTTAGAGTCTGCAACTGCAATAGAATTTCCAGAGAAAGCGAGACGTTAAACTCTTATTTTAAAAGTAAGCTCGGCTCTAAATTAGTTTATTAAATTAACAAGTTTTAGATTAAACAAACAAGAAGTGAAACATTAATAAAATTGGAGATAACTATCGCTAATGATATACATTATGTGATTAAACTATTTGAGTGACATAGATGACCAACAAATATTTGTTATTCAATCCAATAAGTTTCGATTTCGAATTAATTCAAATAAAATTCAACAAAATTATTTTCTATGCGTTTCGAATTTACTTCTTTCTAAAAATCTAAGTTACTAAACTAAATATTGTATTCCTATCTTATAACTTCCGATTTGCGCATTTCATAATTATTAAGTGTCTTTATTCTACAATTATTTAATTTATAAATTTTCAATTCCCTATATTTTAGATACCTTAACACCTAAATTATTAAAATGAAACATACATTTGCCAGTTTGTAAGTTTCAAAATTATTTAAAACTTCAACTTTAAGATCAAAATGTGTAGCAATTCTCAAAATTTGCAACCTAAATTTAAAAAAATTGAATTATTTAATTTCTTTTAAAATTGTACATTTTAAATTCTTAATTAGAAATCAAGAATTCAAAATTTATAATTTTAAGAGAAATTAAGTAATTCAATTTTTTTCCAACTTCCAAATTTCCCAATTCTATGATTTTAAAGGAAATTTAAAGTCGTAATTTATCTAATTATTATTAAAACAGTTTTAAAGGCCATTACTGGCCCCTTACTGAGTGAACAATTCGGCTCCAGCGGTTTCGATCCCGAGCATGGTCTTCATACTGTCTAAGACAATCTGAAGAGGCCAAGTCGTTCTCTACACCATGGAGCCATCGTCGCCTGCAACGACCTCTGAGCCTACCATATGGTGGCTCTCCTTTCAGAGATCGCTGCACAATTCGTTCCGGATCAGCACGCAGGACGTGTCCGAGCCAGCGTACTCGCTGAGATCTTATTTCATGTACAATATCGGGGATTTTCATCAGATCTCTGATCTCGATATTGTACAGAGCTCGGTAGGTACTATCTATTTCGCGTTTTGAGCCGTAAATCACACGAACACCCGAGTTAACTACAAAACTTGTCGATAGCCTGTTCTCAACTTTAACACAGCATTGGGACTGCGTCACTGTCATCCTACATAGTCGTACCAGTTTTGTTGGCATTCCTAGGTATTCCAGGGCAGACCATAAACTCTCTCGATTGATCGAGTCATAGGCCTGCCGGAAATCCAGGAACACCTGATGTACGGGGATGGATGTCTCATAATATTTAGATAGAATCATTCGCAGCGAAAAGACCTGATCGGTGACTGATCGATTCGGACGAAATCCTCCTTGATAGTCATTTATCTAATTAAGTTTATCTAATTAAAATCTAATTTCTTTTGAAAATCTCGGTCTTTCGAATCAATTTTATACAATTATCCTTTTCGAATTTTTCGTTCTTGCTTGGAGCACACTCACTCACCACTATTTGTTAAAAATGGTACCTACAGTTTCTTACATTTTATAGTGTAATCTTGCAGATGCACACTCTTCATTACAGTTTTCGTAAATCATATTAACATAATAATATGTGTAATGATTATGCAGCTCACAATAAGAATTTCCAATTCATGCAATGTTAATACATCGTATTGGGAAAATCATGCTACATTGTAAAATACAACAAATTTTTATTTGTAGTAAAACATCACAACAGCTTGAGAGGCCATCGATAAAATTGATATCCGAATCATTTAATTCCATTGGATTTAAATAAAGAAGATTGGCGGGCAATGGTTAAAAGTAAGCAATAGAAATTTGTTGAAAAATTGATTACAAAATGTATAAGTCATAAACCAAAACAGCCAAACTAACCATTTTAGAGCAAAGGATCGAATCTAGATTGAAAATTAAACTCACGTATTATACAGAGTGTCCCAAAACGGGATCATAAGAAAGGTGTTGATAGGGAAGGTCATATTTCTAGTCAAAATTATCATACATGTGGTATACATGTATCTAATTGACTTTCTCCGTCAGCGTCACTTAAAAGTGACCTAACATTTTTGGCCAAACAAAAATAATGGAAAGGTGAATTTTGATTTTCCGAACCAAATTTAAAAAAAAAAAAATAACAAAAGAACACATATTCTCTTTTAATAAATTCTGACCTATAAACACTTTGGGGCACCCTGTATTAAAAATATTATTATAGTCACATTTCTTTGATCTGATACAAAATAGATCATGATTCAGGTTGACATTACATGTCTTACATTTCTAAGCCGCATTTCATAACACCAAGTGATCCAAGTGATTAAAGTTTGCTATGAAATCGACACAAAAATATTATTATTTTTTTGCTTTTGTATCAAAATTTTGATCGAAAATGCTATTCATAATAAACTTTGATCCACAATCCACATGACTTGGTATCATGAAATGCGGCTATTTTTGTACTTTAGATGATAGATACTCGATTGTCGTAAGCAAGCAATTTCCATATCAAGAAATAAAATATTTTCGATTCTATTTTTATGTTAGTATTCCTTAGTATTTTTTAATTTATGAACCCAACAAATTGCAGTAACTTTATTGAATACTTGTGTAGGAATATTCTAAATATGTAAGTAACTGTATCATCAATTTTTTCAATCGATTAACTTACTGTTAAAATATAGATCTATAAGCGATCTACTTTAAAATAAAAGTGCGCATCTTTCAATACATTTACTAATTTACTTAGTGTTGATAAATACTTAGTATTGTTGAAAATACGCAAAATTCGAAAGACAATTGAATTTCGATACTTTAAAAGATGTAAAATTTATTAATTCGATAAAAATTATTAAAATAGTTCGACAAAAATCATAGAAAACGTCATTTTCCGGTACTAACTCTAAACATTCGAATCGCATCTGTAACTCGAATAGTAATTTCCAGATTTATTAAAATCTGCCAAATTCTATAATTTGGGTTAAAATTTGAAAATCAGAATGATTTAATAGTGGAATAGTAGAATGTTCTATCAGAAAAATGGAATTTATTATTTTGGACATTTAGAAATGTTTTGAAATTAATAAATTGAGTAAGGATTGAAAATTTCAATGTTAAAAAATTAATTGAAAAGGTTAACTTTAATTAAGGGGTTAACTAATTTTAAGTACAAATTTTAAAAGAATAAAATATGTAAGTACCATACTCTTACATTAGAAAGAATTTTATGGTAACCACCCTGCAAAATATGTGAAAGATTATTTACATATCTTTTCGTCATTTTATAACCAAGCACTTAGAATACAGTACAGTTTTGCCAAGTAAGTAATAAAAAAACGATGAATAAAACCAATCAATTATTAAGGTTTCTGGTTTTAGGGGATAATTCGAGAATCGATATGTAATATGTATACATTATTTAGTTAGAGATCATAAATTTAGTTAATTCTTCTTTCCGTCAGTCGCCGAAATATAACACATAAGCGTAAGAAGGAACTGATTTTGATTTTGGAAGTAAGCTATTACTCGCAAATTTTGTTCATAAATTTAACATAAAAACATCTTACCTTTCTGCGACGATGTTATAATTAATTATCCGATACATATTATTTCATAATTAAGTATAGCAAATTATTTGTTGTAACATACCTGCAATGAAAAGTGAAATAAAAATTATAATTAAATTAATTTTTCAATCAAACACTTCCTACTTTATAATTTTCTCTATTACTTGTTATCAGTATGTAATTATAATTTAATTTTTGTTTTTGCTTTCAAAAAGAAGAAAATTGTACAATTATACTAAGATTTTTTTTATTTTGTTTTGAAAGTAATAATAATGCACACAATACGATTTTTTTTTTTGAAGGTTTTTTCATTTAGTGAATTATATTACGAAGTTCAAAAATTATAAATTAGCCTTGATCATAATAATAATTATTATACAGAAAAAAATAAATATATTTTTATAACATGATCACAGAGAGAATGTATCATTACTATTCCATATTTTTTTTTTTTTTGTTAAGGTGAGAAATATCTGTATATTTGCGGTATACGGCATGACTAATAATTAGTAAATTGCAAGTAACGTGAACAAACCAATAATTTTAAATCAGATGACAATTTTTTTTTTCATTATCGTCTCATTGAATGAATTTCCGGGTATCGAACACAGTGATCACAAAAATTCGATTATATTATACCCAAACCAATTTCAAGGAAATTCGAGTATTTATACGAATATTTATTGTATATACGAATGTGATTCACCCCAAAAGAAAGGATCCATCGTATCGTGTAAATAATTCTGTCACGATCATAATACATATATCGCGAGTCCATACGTATCACATAAAAAAACTTTAATATATTTTTGGAGGCCACTTGGAAGCGGAACATTTTATATACATAGTGTGTATATGTAATACATAATACAAAAAAAAATAACAGCTTGAAATAAATAATCAACTTGTATATATTCTGCGTAAAAATTTTATCGAAGGTCGAAATTCTAGACACGATTTTATTTATAATAATATAATATACTTAATATATACATTTTTATGATTTGAAGTACATACATACATTAAGTTGATAAAGATATTTAAAATATATGTATATGATTGTTACATTTGGCACTGTCGCAATTTTTTGTTTTTAATACTTCATTTTATGGAAATAATTTTGAAACATTTGCCATTTTATTGGGATTGGCAGTTAGGAAGCTCTGCCCAAAGGTGATCAAAATTTGAAAAGTGTAATTTTTTATACTGGTGATATGATATGACGAAACTTAACCGAAATTGGACCTCTCGAATTTCTTATAATTTTTTACTTATTATTATTTTCGGATCTGTGAGTTGGTCTGAAGTTACTTAAATAATTTTTATTTTCAAAATTTAAAGTACGCGTGATGTTATTTCATTTTATCGATCGGTTTCTGTATGAACAGTACATTTGGAATTAATACTTAATTTGCTATACGTGTATGTATATCAATATAGTAAAAATATTAGCAAGGTAACATACAAAATAAATTACATTTTAAACTAATTAGTAAATAATCTTATGTTAATTTAAAATTAAGAATAACTGTTCGTCGGGGAATTCGTGCGTAATCGCAACCTATATACAGTATTAAATGAATTTATATTACACCTGAAGGGGTATGTATATACATAATAATTTTGTACTATAATTAAATCTTATATAACATAAAAATGGTCAGATTTTCCAAACTTTTTAGAATGTTGAAGGTTAAATTGAACAAAAAAAAAGTATTACATCTATTACCTAACCACAAATCATACGCACATACTATAAGACACCAAATATTTAAAACACTTTCGTAAGACAAATAATATATAACGTTTCCATTAAAAATAAGTATTATACGAGTATATGTATTGAGATTTTTTGTTTGACATTTAGTGATCTTTTTCAAGGATTTGACTGATTAATTTGTATCAAAGAGTTATGTGTATGTATTTATAAATAAGACAAAACAAAAATTAGAATCAAAATGTGATAAGAGCATATCAATCTTGTTTCGGCCGTTTTAGAAACTATATCATGATACCCGAATCGCTAAATTAATTCGAATTTAATTGTTTTTTTTAGCTACAAGAAAACTAATAAACAAATTACTGATAACAAATAAACAAAAGCAAAGCTTAGCATAAAATTGTATATCACAAAAACCTTCAAATGATAGTTTTGTGTTTTATAATTCAATGATAATAGAAAAATAATGTTTTTTTGATAAATAAAACGTACATAACACACGAGTTTATATATATACATACATATATGATATTTTTTGTCAACGATAATGATGTCATTTTGTTGTTAAAAGTTTTTGCTTGTATTAATGGCAACGCGTTAGAAGGTTGAACGTATTGATAATAATTTTTGAGGCGAAATACTGAACAAAAAAAAAAATTTGTCTTTGATAACAATTCGATATGATATTGTATATAGAATTGGCTTACTCACGTAAATAGCGAGGTTACATAATCTTGAGAAGTGACTGTTTATCATAATAATTGGCATAGTAGATCTCAATAATTTGACTGACTGAATTCCGTGACTGATATAAAGGGTATTCCAATAGGAATGATAGAATTTAAAATGGTTATAATGCCAGCACTGCGTATTATTTTTTGACATTTCTTATGTCATTTGTGTTCAGTGGGTTATGTCATTTAATCATGAAAAGATACCGGCTTCAACAACGTTTAAAAATTGTTAAATTGTTTTATCAAAATGCACTGGCTCATTTGTGAATACTGTGAGAAATTTAAGCAGATTTCATGAACCGCATTATTCAGTTAACCGACTCACTATTCGTCGTGTTGTAGACAAATTTGAAAGTGAATTATCTTTACACGATACAATAGTACCAGTACGACAAAGAAATGCACGCACACAAGAGAAATTAGCAGCAGATTGATTTGGTAGCAGCAAGTGTAACAGAAAATCCATATTTATCGGTCCCACGTCGTTCTCAACAATTAAATTTTTCTTCTATTAAATCAAAAAGATTTGGGTTTACATCCTTACAAAATTCAACTAGTTCAAATACTGAAGCCATTAGACCACCCTAAACGTCGTTTATTTTCTGGTATTGCTCTGAACAACTTGAAAATGACGACCATTTTTATCGAAAAATTTTATTCAGTGATGAAGCTTATTTTTGGTTAAATAGTTCTATACATAAACAAACAGAATTGCAGAATTTGGAGTGATGAATCAACCACCATTACATTCAGATAAAGTCACTGTGTGGTGTGCAATTCATGCTGGTGGAGTGATTGGTCTATATTTCTTGGAAGAAAACAATCGAAGAGTAACAGTCAATGGAGAACGACACAGAACAATGTTAAACGATTTTTTTTCCTGCTGTTGTTGAGAATAAGCTGTAGGATATGTGGTGTCAACAAAACGATGCCACCTGCCACACAGTCACTTTAACAATCCATTTATTGAAAACAAAATTTGGTGATGAAATTATCTCAAGATTTGGTCCAGTTAATTATCTCCCCAGGTCGTGTGATTTAATAGCCTGTGATTTCTTTCTTTGGGAATATATTAAGTCACCAGTTTATGTTGATAATCCAACAACAATCGAGCAATTAAAAATCAACATTGAACGTGTTATTGATGAAATACAGCCAAATGTAAGTGATAAAAAAATAAAAAATGATGATAAATTGGGCTCACAGAATGCAGTACGTACGTGGAAGTCGTGGTGGTCTTTTGAATGAAGTTATTTTCCATACATAGTGGCATAATGTAACCTTTCAAAAAAAAATTGTTGGTCTACTGAATAATTTATTTAATTATTAAATTGTATCATTCCTATTGGAAAACCCTTTAAATTTAAAACATTATGTTATATTCACCATCAGCCGAGTACCAATTAACCTCCTTGCGGAGCTCCTACAATTAGTTGTCGAATCGAAAACTCAACATGGAAATACGTACGTAAATAAAAAGGTACATGACACCTTCTTGACACTACAGTCATCTATGATTGAGTGAAAAGCCAATGAATCAGTAAAACTAATCGCTATCAGAAATACTCCAATAGAGTTAAATTACAATACCTGATTTAGTTTCAGAAATCAAATCAACTTTTATGTTATATTTATGTATAAGTACAGGCGCTATTTTCATTTTGATGAAAATTACTAATATAAGAATTACATATAATTGATTTTCGAATGATGTTTTATTAATTCATGTTGATAACCAAAAAATATATACTACCCAGTTTGAATTTCTAATGTTAACCAGTCAGATATTCAATTAGCTATTAAATTAGAATTATATAAGTAACTAATTAGGCAGATAGTCAATATTTAATAAGTTATTATAAGGCAGTTAGACTACAAATAAGTAAGTGAACAGATTTTTAAACCGTAGAATAATCAGATCATATACTAATCAGTGAGTATGTTGTTATATACGTATGTAGGTATACCATAGTCGGTTGAGTAATTTAGTAAATACGTTAAATAATTGATCAACTATAGTTAATTAAATAGTTAAATGCTACAACTTAATATTGTTTTAATTCAGTTTATTCGTCAGCTATCAGGTTGATAACACATAATTAATAAAAAGGAAATTGTTGTTTCGTTTTTGAATATAGAATAAACATGCTCTCTTTACGAATGTAATCAAAAGTCCTACTCAACGTTGCTCAGATGAATACTTTACGATGGCCATTATAATCCAGATTTTTATTAATTTCTTATATTTTTATAAATAAATAAAATATATCGATAAAAACGAAACTATTTTCGCTCCAATATGATATTTAATTATTTATTTAAATAACTGTTAGTTAGACAGCCAGAAAAACGTTCAGCACTTAACCAGATTGGTTATTCTGCCATTCAACGTACGTTTTGTCTATTCAAGATGCTACAACGCACCTTAGTTAAAATCTAATCCAAATTTTAAATGTTTAGCTAAACCCTACCAAATCTAATACTTTAAATTATATATTAAAACAGCCAATTTCTTTGTGCATTCCAGTACAAAAATTAGTACATTATATCCATAAACCTATCATAACCATAAGTTTTATTTGCAAAAACATCTCAATAAATCATTAAAACATAAATCCACCAACGATGATCCATAAAAATCATCAGCATTTTCGATCATAAAGTTTTTACATCTTCAAAAAACCTGACAAATATGCTTGATCATAATTTTGTGCGCAGAGTGAAGGAAAAAGAATTAGGCCAAAACACTATTTGCAAGAAAAATGTATACATGTATATACATATGTATGAACATCTTTCGATATACTAAAACGACATTAGTGAGTCACGTTATTCCTTCTCAGCTTAATGTTTACATTTTAAAAACAAAATGTATTTTTTTTATTTAAAATTAGATTCTGTACTGTTAAGAATATACATTAGGTGTGTGTATGTATATTAAAATAATTCTGCGGTCTAAAAATATTGCATGAGCGCAAAAAAAAAAATAAATAAATCGCGCAAATTTACAAAACGACGTACATCATCATTCTACAATCTACATACATATGAACATATTTTAGAATAAGATCAGCCATTCAACCCGCAGCATAATTGTTTTAATCATATATAAACATATGTAATATGAATGTATTTGTGTGCGGTTTATAAATATATATTAGTGAGTAGGCTGAGAGCAAGTGTAGATTCGAGAAAATTTAACGTATCTCATAATATCCAAACGCGAAAGTTTTTCAAACGAGAAAGAAAATTGGAAATAGAAAATAATAGCAAAAAATAAAAATGGAAATTGTATGTAAGAAATATATAACAGATATTACAATTCGAGCATTGCTCAAGGAAGGTCTTTCACCCTTATACGATCGGTCATTGTCGCGATTTTGTTTATTTATTTATTTATTATTATTGTTGTTGTTGTTGTATCACGAAATGCATTTAGTTTCTCTCAGATTTTTCATTCTTTCATTTTCATACTTCATTTCGCTATTAATCGCGCTAATATTTTCTTATACTTTTGACCTTTTTTAGAAAGTATATGTACGCAAATATGTGTATATGTATATAAGTGTGGTTGATTACAATTCAGACAAATAATTACATAACAGTAGTATATATTCCTATGCATTGTGTGCGCACGCACGAGTTTATCACACCTATGACGAAAGGGTTAAACATTTTTTTTATGTACAAGCCACATAATTGCAAATATGTATGTACGTTTATTTATTGTAGTTTTGTTTTTTATGCGCCGCAATGACTGAAAAACCTGTTTTATTTTTGAGAAAATTTTTATGATAACAACTTTTCATGAATTTTATTTCACCATCCGCATATACATATTATAAATGTATTACAGCGTACTTATATTATATGTAGGTATATACATATATATGTATATAATATTAATATACATAATGTTTAACTTAAGAATGATAAAATTTTGAATTTAATTCGTGATGATAATGAAAATTAAAAACCAAATATTATGTTTTCCAAATTAAATTGGCGTGACTAAAACAAAATTGGTTATCAATTTAATTTCATAAGATCACGTGTTCGATCAACGTGAATTTTACCAAAAAAAATAAAAATCCTGATTACTAACCTTCGTGTATTAGTCACATACAAAACCCAATGATAACAAGAGTGGTCTTCGTGCCAATCGAAATTAAAAAGCAAAATATCAAGTGTATACATACTCACTCCGTCGCACACACACACGCACGATATATAAGTAATATAAATAACAAAAAATAAATAATATCACTACTGTCTAACAAGCAAAAAAACATTTTTATTAATAATCATATTTATTATTATTATTATATTATAAAATAAAAAACTAGAACAATGGAATTCTGAAACGAAAAAATGTAATTTTGATCAGAGTCTTATATTGTATACATACATCTATATACGCGCAATATAATCTCTAATATGCAAAAAAACGCGCTAAGACGAAAACCTATTATCCGCGTTTATTGATTTACGTTATATTCAATTGCGCTTTTACAAAAATAATGCACTTTATCATTGTTTATAATATTCAGCAGAACTAAAAAATGTATAACAAGAAAAACAATCGAAGAAAAATACTGTACAAATGTTCTTTACAAAACGATTTTTCTTTACATTACGTATCGTCAATAATATAATATAAAAAATTCGCTCTAAGCATAGAAATACATATACGCCTACGAAGGAAAGTTTTAAGTCGTTTTTCGCGCAAATTATTTTATTATTAGAATGGAGATATTTTCTATCATTCTATCAATTTTTTCTACATAGAGAATGCATATTGGTTTAATTCTAAAAAATAATGGTATTAACCCTTTAATGTCTAATTTAATGTTAATGGTGAAGCAAGCGTCAATATTATTGGTGCATATACATTTTCTTTCAGTTCGTAAATTATGTTTGGTAAATATAAATATTTAATAGGAGTTTTCTAAGATATCTGGCAAAATATAATGTGGAAAGTAAATTTCTCAAACTCACAAAAACACTTGAATGTTTTTTACTGTAACAGGTAACATACTCGAACGAACTAATGATTTACAAATTTTGTTGCTAATTTTCATATAAAGTAAATAATTGCATATAAATAAAGTTGTTCCAATAAGAACTTTTCTTAAAATAGATTATAAAGTAGCTATTTTAAAAGTTCCGTTATTCAGTTGTTTTAAAAATAAACAGTAGGAAGGTTGAACATTTAGAAAAATTAATTCAATTTCGCTCCAGAATCGTATTAAAATAATTAAAATCCATTATGAAAATGGTGAATCGTTGTTTTTAAAACATTTCGTAAATTCGCATTATTTCGTAAAATTCGCGGTATACAAAATCGCCCATCTGAGCCCGCTATTAAAAATCTGGTGCAAAAATTTGAGTTCACTTGTACAGTAGCGAACATAGACAGCAACATGTGCTCGTTCAGGTCGTTCAACCGAAAATATCGCTACAGTAAGAGATATAGTGTTGCAGAGACACAATTAAAATTGTCCTCAACGACCACATGGCGAATGTTACGCAAAGATTTATCCTTACAAGGACCGATTGGTCCAAGAATTAAAGGCGCAAGATCATTGTCGCAACCAGGAGTGTGTTCATAGATTCGACATTGTAACAATATTGTTAACAATCACAGTACTAAAGCGTTCATAAACTGCGATTGTAACAACAGCTATGTGCTTTTTGTTGTTCATAAACCCTAACCAAAATTTCCCCTTATTGTTAGAAACGTCATTACCAACTCTACTCGGTACTGCCTTTCTATACGTCAAAAGCATTTGTTATTTGCTAAAATGAATAATTCCTTCCAAAACACGCATCTAGGAAATAATAGCAATGAATATACTATATACACATTAAGCATGTCTTGATCGAAGTCAAGACAAATGTTGTGTTATTATTAAATTATAGCAATACATCTTGATTTTTCTTTTGACGTTTACAACAATATCGTTGTTAACTATATACGTCATTTAAACAATGACAGTCGTAACAATATTGTTACAATGTCGAGTTTATGAACACACTCCAGAAAGCCGTTCCCCTCCTACTGGTTTCGGAATAATAGTTTGTAAAAAAATAAACCAACGTGCTCTGTCATATTAATAGTAATATACTTACTCATAGTCTAACTTAAACATTTCGGGCCTAATCAATAATATTTGTTGGACTTTTTTCTATCATTAAGAAGAAGAATAGTATCTATGTATCTAAACATACATGCATTAAGATACGAATACAATATCGTATTTTCACGGTGCCATTTATGCAGTAAGTTGGAAACTAAACATAATGAAATATTATTTGTCGTCAAAACTGAAGCAACAACTTGCAATAAGATATTTGCTTATTTTTCAATTTGGTTGTTCGGAGACCGAATATTTCGGAAAGGCTACGCCTATACTGTGTCATTTTGATTAGGGATTTGGAATCATGGACTTCAATATTTTAGAATGCAGAATTATGAGTGTGAATTATGAATCATAGCAGTTACAACTAAGGATTTTTCTTACATTTTTGAGAAAACTAATTGGAAAAATGTCAGTCTTCAGTTAAAAAATATTGTAATTGTTATTTGAGATTAGAAAGTTTTAGGATTGTACCTATACCTTATATACTAAAGAAATTCGATTTGCATATACATAATTTTAAAATTTTAGGAACAGGAATTTTGATTTTTCATGTTGGTACTCGAAGTTTTATAGATGTTATAATCTGTAAACGATTAGAAATTATTAAGAAGCAACTTTGAATAGTGAAATTGGAAATTTTTAAGCTAATAATTTTAATAAGAGTACGAATTTTGATGACAAAAATATTAAGGATACTATTTACTAAGTTCATTTGTACATACTATTTACTAAGTTCATTATGTACATAAAATTATTTAAGTTCATTATGTACATAACTTAACAGATATTATAATTGTTTGTATTCAATGTTAATAATATCCTTACCAAATATAATTTTTTTATTGAAATACGTGATTGATAAAATTTCATATTTTACCATATCATATTGACCAGGATGACGAACAAACATTATTTACAAGGCGACTAATTGTACTAATAAGTAAGTATATTTGAGAATGTTTTAAACGATAATGATCCCGATAAAAAAAAATCCAATTGCTAGTCAAGTTTATAAAAGAACCATGTACAATCCAAAGTCCACGAAAATATTATGTGTTTTGCCCTGAATTGAACCATGCTTTGAAAAACACGAGGAAAAAACTAGAAAATTCAAATTCGGAATAGTTGAAGACAAAGTCTAACTGATAAATAAATATAAATAAGCTACTATATATAGTAAGTAATAAATTCAGGCCACGTAGGATCTATAAATTTTATTTTACAAAATGGAATTTAGATTTACTACAACTATATTTGCCGCTAAAATATTACTGACTAATAAAATATAAACTGACTAACTATCTAAAAATAACATCATGGAAATTATTTAGAATTCAGTAAAATTTATTGAAAATAAATATACGTTTTTCTACGTCTTAGTAGATCTAGTTCTTTTATTTCCCACTATTTCCCATAACTATACTATAGTGTACCATATGTCAATTGTTTTCAATAAATAAAATGTACTTGTGATATCGTCATCATAGCAATACTAAATGTATTGCTATGATGACGACATCACAAGTACATTTCATTTATTGAAAACATACAATACAAAAAACATTAATTGTAGTCGTATCGAAAATACATTTAGGAATTGTAGTAATCGTACAGTTAATATTGTTAAATAAAATAAAAATTGCATTTTTTTGCGTGTGGTTACTTAATTCGAACAGTCGTAGAAAAAGTATGATGTAAAATTCGAGTTAGCCCTGTAATAGATTTACATAAATAGTGGACATACCTACCATAGTGACCTGATAATAGCAAACTTGGCTTCAGAGGACCAACCTAATTTATTTTCAAATTTCCTATATTATTAATAGATTATATTATTTCCCATACAATCTTAATAAAAAACCTTGAAGTTTAATAAAATAATTTCAGAGTATAAATTATCATTATTGCTAATTAATGAATATTAGCGTTCAAAAACTTATTGCCAAAAGTGGATTACGAGATAAAAAATTTGAGGCGCGTATAACTTTTAATTACATACTTATTATTGAGTATTTTTATACAACTACCTAACTGACTTTTTCCAATTTCACGAACATGTACAAATTTAACGACCTTTGTAGTTTTAAACCCAGATATGTATTTCGAAATTAGCGAATTTATATATGAAGTTTTTAAGAGTTTAAATGCAATAAAAAATTAAAAATTCATTCAGATTCTTTAAAAATTTGTAAAATTTATTTTTTAGTTGGTAAAATGTGAAAACTTCTGACTGTTTCAAATTAGATAGCCTTGTAATATTCAAATAGTGCTTGAAATTCGTAAAATAACAATATTATAAAATGTGAAGTGATCTATTATCATTTAATAATAAGAATAATAAAAAAATAAATATGGAATTCCAAATTTAACAGCTAATAACCACATTTTTAAATAAACTTTTTTATTTGTATATAGATTATAGTATTTTGAAAATTTAAATATGTATTCTTGAAAGTTTATAAGCTCTAGAACCTTTGAATTTAAACTAGCTTCAAGTGTTCTGTTCATTTCTGAATTCTCCCATTTTTTAAAATTCAAATTAAAAAGCGATTTTTTATTTTGAAAATCAAAATCAAAATTTGAAATTTCAACTTTCATTTGTAATGTTGAATTTTATATATTTATAATACTGAATTTAAAACGAAAATCATTAGAAATTCAGGACTATTAATTTTTTTCAAATTTATATTTGGAAAATTCAAATTTCATAACGGTTTTGGTCATTCAGAATTTGAATAGGTTAGAATGTTAAATTTTACTTATGTAAAATTTTGAATTAAAATTTTCGTTTTCCCATTTTAAATATTTTTGTTCTTTTGAAATTTCAAATTTACCCGAGTTATTAAATTTCAATGTATGTAATTAAATGTTTAATTTACTTGCTTATTAGGACGATTTTTTTTATAAGCGTGTATTAATCGCTAGATAACATCTTCCTAAACGTGCCCATACATAAAACTTTAACAGATTTGTGGGAAAATATTGAAAACTTTGGTTTGTGCGTAAACGGTTTTCGGTAAATTTCATCAAATTTGCGACGTAATTTGAAATAAACTAAACGATTTTTAAAAAAAACCATGTGTTACTCGCTAGCGAATATATTCAACTTTTCTATACAAAAACATTTAAATCAAAACGGTGTATATGTGCATCAAAACTGTTTTATACGATTTTGATAAGTTTTGAGAAGTTTTTTGATAAATTAGGTAAAGTAGAGCCTTAACCAGAAATAGGAATCATTAAAAGATAACATATACGAAAAATGGCAGGATGTCTATGCTCATGAAAAGGATTCATCTGGGACGAGTTAAATTAGCGCAAGATGAATATAAATACTGTGTAAATTGTTTTATGGAAAAGTTTGAGGCTTTATTTAATTATTTATCAACTAAATGTTAAATTCCTAAGGTACAGAAATCTCTTCTATGTCAATTGTTTTCAATAAATAAAATGTACTTGTGATGTCGTCATCATAGCAATACTAAATGTATTGCTATGATGACGACATCACAAGTACATTTCATTTATTGAAAACATACAATACAAAAAACATTAATTGTAGTCGTATAGAAAATACATTTAAATTGTAACATTTAGAATTGTAGTAATCGTACATTTAATATTGTTAAATAAAATAAAAATTGCATTTTTTTGCGTGTGGTTACTTAATTCGAACAGTCGTAGAAAAAGTATGATGTAAAATTCGAGTTAGCCCTGTAATAGATTTACATACATAGTGGACATACCTACCATAGTGACCTGATAATAGCAAACTTGGCTTCAGAGGACCAACCTAATTTATTTTCAAATTTCCTATATTATTAATAGATTATATTATTTTCCATACAATCTTAATAAAAAACCTTGAAGTTTAATAAAATAATTTCAGAGTATAAATTATCATTATTGCTAATTAATGAATATTAGCGTTCAAAAACTTATTGCCAAAAGTGGATTACGAGTTAAAAAATTTGAGGCGCGTATAACTTTTAATTACATACTTATTATTGAGTATTTTTATACAACTACCTAACTGACTTTTTCCAATTTCACGAACATGTACAAATTTAACGACCTTTGTAGTTTTAAACCCAGATATATATTTCGAAATTAGCGAATTTAGATATGAAGTTTTTAAGAGTTTAAATGCAATAAAAAATTAAAAATTCATTCAGATTCTTTAAAAATTTGTAAAATTTATTTTTTAGTTGGTAAATTGTGAAAACTTCTGACTGTTTCAAATTAGATAGCTTTGTAATATTCAAATAGTGCTTGAAATTCGTAAAATAACAATATTATAAAATGTGAAGTGATCTATTATCATTATTAATAAGAATAATAAAAAAATAAATATGGAATTCCAAATTTAACTGCTAATAATCACATTTTTAAATAAACTTTTTTATTTGTATATAGATTATAGTATTTTGAAAATTTAAATATGTATTCTTGAAAGTTTATAAGCTCTAGAACCTTTGAATTTAAACTAGCTTCAAGTGTTCTGTTCATTTCTGAATTCTCCCATTTTTTAAAATTCAAATTAAAAAGCGATTTTTTATTTTGAAAATCAAAATCAAAATTTGAAATTTCAACTTTCATTTGTAATGTTGAATTTTATATATTTATAATACTGAATTTAAAACGACAATCATTAGAAATTCAGGACTATTAATTTTTTTCAAATTTATATTTGGAAAATTCAAATTTCATAACGGTTTTGGTCATTCAGAATTTGAATATGTTAGAATGTTAAATTTTACTTATGTAAAATTTTGAATTAAAATTTTCGTTTTCCCATTTTAAATATTTTTGTTCTTTTGAAATTTCAAATTTACCCGAGTTATTAAATTTCAATGTATGTAATTAAATTTTTAATTTATTTGCTTATTAAGACGATTTTTTTTATAAGCGTGTATTAATCGATAGATAACATCTTCCTAAACGTGCCCATACATAAAACTTTAACAGATTTGTGGGAAAATATTGAAAACTTTGGTTTGTGCGTAAACGGTTTTCGGTAAATTTCATCAAATTTGCGACGTAATTTGAAATAAACTAAACGATTTTTAAAAAAAACCATGTGTTACTCGCTAGCGAATATATTCAACTTTTCTATACAAAAACATTTAAATCAAAACGGTGTATATGTGCATCAAAACTGTTTTATACGATTTTGATAAGTTTTGAGAAGTTTTTTGATAAATTAGGTAAAGTAGAGCCTTAACCAGAAATAGGAATCATTAAAAGATAACATATACGAAAAATGGCAGGATGTCTATGCTCATGAAAAGGATTCATCTGGGACGAGTTAAATTAGCGCAAGATGAATATAAATACTGTGTAAATTGTTTTATGGAAAAGTTTGAGGCTTTATTTAATTATTTATCAACTAAATGTTAAATTCCTAAGGTACAGAAATCTCTTCGTATCAGTGTAGAACTTTAAGTTAATCACTTGATCTAAACGGGCAAGATTATTATTTGTCAGTGTAACGAGATTCAAATGTTTTATGTTCGAAGCTGTGATTAAGGAGCCAATAATAGTAAAAAAATATGGCCTATTGGCCCCATATGACGTGCTTAATGTTTTCGTATAAATATTAGTGGCTTTTGAAAAATGCATTATAATTACATTTTAGGTAAATTTAGTTTTCCACCAGATCTTTATAATGAACATTTTAAATTAAAAAATAAAGAAAATCGGGGCCTATGTTAAGTTAGACTCTGCCAATACTATACAATCTTGTTGAGAAAAAACTTAAACCTAAATCCGCCTAAATAAATATATCACAAACTAATACCATTTTTCACACATTATAATGTAATATATATTTTGCAACAGACATACACACATACACCTAATTAAAATTCACCTTAAGAGATATTATTTAAATACAATTATTTATCTTTAAGTTCATCAGAAATTCTGCTATAATAATATTTCAATTAATATTCAATTAACATAAAATCTCATATAAATTTGACATGTTAATTTTTTATTTACAATTTTAAATTTATATTTTACGCACAATCTCACCAGGCATCATCATCATATCATTTCACTTAAAGACAATAATAATTTTTAAAATAATTATAATTTATTTATTTAAATACAAGAATATTATCCAAAAACAATAAATTATTCATTTTATATACTATACTTATATAGTATATGTTGTTATAGATATAATTTAAAAAACGATTTAAATTTAAATTAAGTATAAACTATAATTTGCATTATAAGTAGTATATACATACTACATATACATACATGCATAGTATGTAGTATTATAGGCTCACTCAGAGAGGTTAATACTTTTAGAACTTGGATATGCATATGCACGAGTATAATAAATTATGCACATAATTTATATATATAATTATGTATATATATATATATATATATATATATATATATATATATATATATATATATATATATATATATATGTATATAAATTAATATATATATATACAATATATATATATATATATATATATATATATATATATATATATATATATATATATATATATATATATATGTATATATATATATATATATATATATATATATATATACATATATATATATATATATATATATATATATATATATATATATATATATATATATATATATATATATATATATACATATATAATAATAATCAGTGTTTAAAGGCCCTCTTACTGTGTAAACAATCTGGCTCCAACGGTTCCGATTCTGGACACGGTCTTCATACTGTCTTAGACAACTTGAAGAAGCCAAGTCGTTCTCTACACTGTGGAGCCATCATAGCCTGCAACGACCTATGCGCCTACCATATGGTGGCTCTCCGTTCCAGATCAGTACGCAGAACGTGACCGACCCAATGTACTCGCTGAGATCTTATTTCATGTACAATATTGGGGATCATTATCAGATCTCTGATTTTAATATTGTGCAGAGCTCGGTATGTGCCACACGCATGATTTTTCTCTCAAATGTAAGGAGACATTTCCCCTACTCATCCGGCAGCGCCTAACTTTCACATCCAAACATAACAACAGCCCTGACCAACACTTTGTAAAGCTTCAGCTTAACGGCACTTGATAGATGTTTAAATTTTAGCAGTGGCCTTAGAGAATACAAAGCCCGACTGCCTGCTGCCCGCCGCACTTTAATATCCTCACCCACACCATATATAATCAGTCATTATACAAAATCATCAACACTTTTAACACGGCCTCATCCGATTTAGATGAGACTCACAGAAAATAATTATCAATGCCATCCAAAATATATGATAAAAGTGTCTTTTTGTTTCGCGTGTTTTGTTCACCTATATTCAGATTGAATGAAATATTTTCCAAATTAAATGAAACCGTTTTCAAGTGGAATGAAACTTTTTCCAATTTGAATGAAGTTTAATTGATGTAATGAAATCTTTTATAATAATTTGAACTGAAAATACTGAAATTTATGAATCATAAATATTAAAGCTGTTTTATGAGAGGAATATAAAAGAGAGGAATATAATATATTGTTTAAATCACACATCCAAATAGAACAAGTCTTTCGCAAGTTTTAATTTTTTGAAGGTTCAAAATCTCTAAAACAACAAACTTTTGACCAACTCTACGCCTCACGAGTGGGGGAATAATTATAAAAACAATAAAAATTAGACAAATACTCTTATATACATATTATATAATATATGTATTATATTATGATAAATATATAAATAATATATAAATATTCTGTATTAACTAATAAGTACGTTGAACTGGCTAGGCTTGATGGTAGTGTCGCTTTGTCTGCGCGAGATCATTACAATGTTAATAAATATAAGTATAACAAATAATTTAAAAAAAAAATGTTAAATTTTAATTTGATCGCGAAGCGCACAAGTTTCAAACAGCAAATCAAAAAATAGAATATTGAGGAGGCGAACTATTTATAAATAAATAATATTATTTTGTGTTAAATAAATATTATTAACTACCTAGGTTACAGGCTGGCCTAGTTAATATGTATATTTATGTATATGATCGAGAGTTGATTGTATGTATATATAGTATATACATATTATATGTACATATATTACGCAGTTCGTACATATTGACGTAAAAACACCAAAAAATTGATTTAGACGTGAAAATCTTGCGTGACATATAAATCAGACATACATCAATCGTCTTTTTTACTACCACATAGTTTGTTTAGTTATTAATTTATTCATAAAGTTGAAAATACTATACTATACTTGATAAATCATTAAACTTAATTGTGTATTACATATATACATGTATCACATGTGAGAGACATAAAACTATAAGTAAGAAACATTGAAAAGGGAATAAAAACAACCGCGCGCGATATACAAAACAAAAAATTATTTGATGTTGAGTTAGGTCGGTTGAGGTCGTTGGTCTCTTCTTCTATATATACGTTGTACGTTTTTTTTTATTCTGTTTTTCGCGATATTTTTATACCTACATCTACATATTACTTGTAGATATATATTATATATGTTACGTATATTAAAATATGCATATAGTGCGCGATATACAAGACTAACAAAACAAATACACACATACCCATGATAGAAAATTATTTTTAAAAAAATGCTGCTACACGCAGGCATGAAGAAACACTTTGGTTTTTGGGAAGGTAAAAATTAAAGAAAGTGAATGTGTATGCATAATGGCCTAAAGCGCTTCAATATGAATATGTATTAAATGTATATAAAGTGGCACGCGTTTTTAATCATTCTTTTGTAAGTTGTTATACAATATTGCTATTTCCTTTTAATTGTATTGTTTTGTCTCAGAATTAATAAATATACATAATATTATATATTTAATATATATATATATATATATATATATATATATATATATATATATATATATATATATATATATATATATATATATATATACATATATTTTTATGTACATACTTATACTATGTACATGTACGAGTATATATATATAAGCTATATGCCTATATAGACGACGACGTTTCGTATTTCTACATTGACCGCTAATATTATATGTTTTCTTATCTTGTGTAAACTTACATACATATAGGTATACTTAGTTTATTATATTATATTAGGACCACACCAAATCTATGCATCTATACAATATATACATATATGTACAATGAACAATGCGAAAATGATCTATAAGATGATCGCATCTCTTTCGACGATATAGTTTTTAAATTCTTTTGTCTATAAAAAATGTAACCACCCACACTAGAATTTTTTATTTTATGCTACGTAAAGAAAAGCAAAAAAATTCAATGCATTTATAATCAATTTCAATTAAAAACTATACGGAATAACTGTAGTTTAAATTTAAATTTATATTATATATTTAAAAGTTATTCGATCAACAAACAATATACATTGATAGGCATCATGTGGCAATGTTTTTGTTGTGTTTGTACTTTTTTTATATGTTATATTCAAACAGATCGTGCTTTTAGCATTTTTCCTCTTAAACATACAGAAACAAATAATTTCTCTTTTATGTATATAACTACATACATACATATACATAAGTACATTATATATTATATACAATAAAAATGTAAGTTTACATTTTTTGCCTCGTGGAAACTATTTTAAGTGCATTATTCATACAATAGTTGTTTATCTGCAATTTGAAAAAGATGCAGAAATTTATCTAACGGATACTGTTGAATACAAAAAGATTCTTGCCACACCTAAATCTGATTAATTGTACCATTGAGCGTGATTATTTTAACTAAAATAATTTATATTATAAAATAATATGATTTTGCTATATGTACATAATTTTATTACAATTTTAATTTTTATACTATTTAATAAAATTAATACTTAAACTTTATACTATTAAATAATATAGAGCCCTTATAAATGCTAACGAGTCAATTTAAAATGTAGTTATAGATAGAGTGATTTGATAGTCGTAACTCGGTATGAAAGGTATTTTTATTCGCAGTTCAATAACACCAAATAATAATTTTTATTGTTTAAATTCACTATTGTAAAGCTATTTATTGATCACTTATTTTTATTTAACAAAAACCAAACTAAAAATGGTAGTACTTTTGATTTGGGTATAAAATATGATACCGTCCATCTATCCCATGATCGCTATTGAAGTTAAAAAGTATGATCTTTTTATCTATATAGCATTTCTGCACCGAATGATGTGTTATCATTGATAAAACCAATTATCTTAAAGTACTTATATGAGTATCCACTAACACTATCGTTTACGTATTATTTGTAAATTTTTTACTTACTGTGTTTCTGGGATATACCATAACGCTAAACAAGTCACACCTGACTGCCTCACATTTGATCAAACCAAATTTAAAATTTAAAAATTGTCTGAAATAATTACTTTTAGAAGCTTTCTAGAAGAAAATTTTACTACTTTTAAGATTGTTAATATTCTGAGTGCCCATGCAACATTGGTGGTTTAACGTCAGAACTTATAGAGGAGAAAATTTAACCGTGAAAATGTTTTACCTAGTGAAGATTATAAAATAGGATCGACACAATTAATTATAATGCAGTAGCAGTAATTTTTAATTTCATGACACTAAATGATGGACACTGTGATCATATTACAGAGTTAATTTAAAATCAAACTCATAAATAATCTTTTGATTTATTTTACATGATCCAATTCTCCACTTTTATGGCATACCTCACCGACATCTAAATTAAAGTTAAACAAAATAATATAACAAATTCTGCGTGAAAAAATTACTTGAATAATTGACCAAGCATCACACTATTTCTCTAATAACATTTCGGATATTGGGTCCCAATAAAAATTTTTTACACAACACTAGATTAATTTATAATTAAGAGTTGAATGTTAGGGATGAAGAAAGTGGGTTGGCTGAATAGGTATATGGAGTATGAACAAGGGGTAAATGGGTATATGTATAAAACGAGGGTTGGAAAAAGAGGTACTAAACTAATTATTATTTATTACAGTGTCTATCACAGCTTAAATATATAAAGTGAATAACAATAAATTGAACTAAATTATACAGGATCTCTGCCAGTTAAACTTAAATTTAAATTAATTAATTAAAGGTTGGAATGCAGAATAAAATAAATCGTAACTAATTTCATGTCTGATTCAGCAAACTAATAAATTTTATTTCAGAGCCCAGTGATACTGTTAAAAATGATAAAAGTAGATTAGAACTGTATCGTCCTGTGTTACTAACTATTGGCTATACCAGGTGTCTGTAACCGCGTCAAATTCTATCATATTAACTGACCCTATCCAAATCATCTTTATGTTATGTGTAAACGGGTGTTCGGTGAAGCCCGGGCATCTCCGGGAGATCCTACTTAATGCTTGGTCACACTCCATTCAAATCAAATCAAATCAAAGTAGCAGTAAGTTCTAATTTCATAGTGTGATAATGAAAATTGAAAATTTACACATATACTATTATCTGGCGATGACAAAACACAAAATGTATACTTATATCATTTAAGTACAATCAAAATAAATATTATATTTTGTAATTATTATAATATATATTATTGAATGTAATAATGAAATATTGCATAATAAATAAGTGGAAGTTATATGTATCTAACGTAATAAACTATCATTCACTGATGTAGACATTAATGTACATATTTAATAAATAAATGTTATTAATTAGCCTGTCAATTGCTCACTCGATCATATGATATATTATAAGCGCATATATAATAGAAATAGAAATTTTGTATTTTATATATAGTCTTGAATAAATCAATTGATCATTACTATTACTTTTTTCTACTTTAATTTTTCACTTTCTATGAAATTAAAGTTTTATATAAAAAAAAAGTTGTATCCACTCTCACTTAATACACTACTTTACTTCAAATCAATTCAAAATAAAAGTAAAAAAACGAAAAAAACTTAACTGTTAAAATTTTCTATTTTATATGTTATTTATGATCATCATGACGTTCCCGATGATGATGATTCAGAAATATTTTTTATTTCTTAATCATAATTAAAAATTAAACATGTTCTCATATTTGCTGTGTATTTATGTACATACATACATATGTATATATAATATTGAGTAAAAGAGAATCGAACCGGATAATATTGAATGGATCGCGTACTATAATAGTATAAAAACCAAAACTCGGTTAAGGTTAAATTTATGCGCGATACGGTCAAGTTCGATTCCCTGGAATTTAATAATAATAATAACAGTGTTAAAGGCCATTACTGGCCCCTTACTGAATCAACAATCTGGCTCCAACGGTTTCGATCCTGAGCTTGGTCTTCATACTGTCTTAGACAATCTGAAGAGGCCAAGTCGTTCTCTACATCGTGGAGCCATCGTCGCCTGCAACGACCTCTGCGCCTACCATATGGTGGCTCTCCTTTCAGAGATCGCTGCACAATTCGTTCCGGATCAGCACGCAGAACGTGACCGAGCCAGCGTACTCGCTGAGATCTAACTTCATGTACAATATCGGGGATCTTCATCAGATCTCTGATCTCGAAATTGTACAGAGCTCGGTATGTACCATCTATTTCGCGTTTAGGGCCGTAAATCACACGCATGATTCTTCTCTCAAATGTAAGGAGCCATCTCTCGTACTCATCCGTCAGCGCCCAACTTTCACATCCAAACATAACAACGGGCCTGATCAACGCTTTGTAAAGCTTCAGCTTCACGGCACTTGATAAGTATTTAGATTTTAGCAGTGGCCTTAGAGGATACAAAGAACGACTGCCAGCTGCCAGCCGCACTTTAATATCCTCACCCACACTGTTATCGTGAGTGATAAGAGAGCCCAAATATTTGAACCTCCTCACTCCCTCAAACGTGTGGTGGCCACTACTAAAATCTGGTGTGCCATTGTCTCTAAAACCAGAGATCAGGTATTTCGTTTTGGACTCATTGATCTGGAGTCCAACAGAAGCTGAAAACTCTACAAGCGGATCAAGTATTTCTTTCACTCCGTTGTTATTCAGTCCAATCACGCGGAATTTAATACCAAAGCTAAAAACATAATGTTTTTCTTGTCTGCTCACGAGCTTAACGAGCTTTTTAAAATAATAATTGATGTTACTGCGCGCGCGATGCCAACCAAAAACTAGCAAAGTATATATATAGTATTATATTGAGAGAGTGAGATATGTGATTAAGAAATTACAAATCACGCAACATAAAAATATTGTTGTAGTAAAACAAAAAGTAAAATATGAAAAGAGAAAATTCTTGAAATCAAAATCATATTAAATTTGGGTCAAAGACAAGGCTGTTGTATTATAATATAATTGTATATTGAAAATTATTGTGTTTAAGAAAAAAAAATAAAACAAAAAGTTTTTCGTAAAGAAAGCTTTCTTTTTCATTTCATTGTCATTTTTAAGTGGATTTTGTTCTAATTATACAAATTTTAGCCATATGTACATAAGTGCGTATATTTGATTAATATATATTATATATGCACACATTGGCCATATTGGTCAGGTGCTACATTGCTAAGAAATAATCTGCGGCAACATAGTTAATGGCGCATAATTTCTTAAAAGTAGTTCACCATTACGATTCATTCACATAACTATTGTTTAAATTAAAATTAGCATCATACTTAGTAGTGTCTAACTTTTAATGTTTAAATTATAATTTAATTGTTTGTTTTTGTAAATAACAATTTAGTATTTCCGGTGATTCTGTGTAGTAAATTTTGTAAAATATAAAATTCTTTTAAAAAAACGCGTCTAAAATGCAAATTTCATGGGAATATAGCGTCTTAATTCAGTGCCAAATAGAATTCATTATACTGTGTTACAATTAAAAGAAAGTGTAACAGATATTTTAAGAAATATAATTTGTAACAATAAAAAAAAATGCAGTTCTATTTATTTGAATGATTGTGTGTGTTCAGTAAGCTCAAGTCATATTGTATGCAAATGATGAACTGATTTTGAATTTGTAAGTTTGCACTATCTATTTTAGGATTAATGTTATTTTAAAGTTGATCAAAGTGATCGTATAAATATAATACAATTTTGTGAATTACAAATCTTACCGACAGATAATTTATTAATTTGAATAGTCGGCAATACACACATTTGGGAAGTCAGGATTTAAATGTATGCCAGCAAAACAATTAATTTATTTGGGCGATACTTATAGTAGCACAAAAATAAGTATTGATCGTTTTCGAATTAAACAATATTTATATTGTTTATTGAATATTTCCCCTAGGACTACGTCGTCCTTAAAAAGGACAGGCACGGCTTTAACACCTGTTTCAATGAAATGATCGCCTGACATCCTAATCATGATGTTATAGCTGTTCGAATCAATACTGAGCAAATAGCGCAGTGGTTAAAGCTGTGAGGTTTGGATCGAGAGGTACCGGGTTCGAATCCCAACAGAGGCGGGATGCAAAAAGGGTTTTTCATCTCCCGATTACGATCGGTGATTAAATTGAAAAAACATCTATGACCCTCTGTTGGAATGTAGAACTCATGGGCCGACCCATCGTTCATGTTAGTACAGGCTAGCATGGAGCTATGCAGTGTGCAGATGGCCAGTTAAAAGACGGACCTGTAGCCGTGTACAAATAGGGATACTGTTCAGAAGCTTTCAAAGGACATTAAATCCACTAGCCGAACAGTCTCTAAATAATGTATGTATGTGTTGGTATTTATTTATTTTATTTAATACAAATTTGTGAACAAATAAATCGAAAAATCTGATTTTCCTGTAAAATTTTTAATTTTTAATTTTTTTTAAGTATTTGACACGGCCTTAGAATGCGGACAATGTGTCTCAAAATGATTTTCGCATTAATTCGGATTGAAATTTTCATCGTTTGGCGGACTTTTGAAATCCATTGTGTCCCTGTTCAATGACGCCTCAAAACAGGTAATGAAAAGATTGTACCTTTTATTGTAAAAGATCCAAAATTCCGCGCACCATGGTATAATTACGAGTTATCACGCCTTGACGATCATCATATCAACTATTTATATAGGTTGTCGCCGTCAAATTATTTGATAATCTTTAACCTTTTAGCTCATTCTTAATAGAGACTGTGTTGGGAGTTTGGCTGCTCCTTTTACTTTTATTTTTAATGAGAACCGTTTTTGTTAAATTTTATATTGGTTATTTTCAATTAAATAAAAAAAATTAAAATAAAAGTGATAATATAAATGTCCAAATTGAAAACAACTACAACATGAAACACGATACAACTTAAACGACTAAAAACTATTAACATGGTAAAAGAACATACGATAAAATGAAATTGTAATGATTGTTTATTTAGTGTTGCCTTCGAACATAAATATTTCCATATTCGTGGATTTTCCTGGGAGATCGTTAGTTACTAATCTAGTGTTTTGTTGGACGTAGTCCATACTGACTTTTTAAAATCTTTCGACAAAGTCGACCACTCAATTCTTATAGACAAGCTGAAGAAGTTAAACTATTGTATCTACATTCACTCTCATTGGTACAGTAAGTAGCCTTCTTGCTTTGGCATTTGAGGGTCTCGGATTCGATTTTTGGTGGTAACCTAAAAACTACGGTTTTGTGTTTTAACGTGTAAGCATGTGTGGCTGTCCGGGTATTGCACCATGGACCTGTTGTTGGTATTGAGTACTATGGAGTTATCCACTCAACTTTATTATTATTTTTTTGTTTTAAACTGCATATAATCCTAGACAGGTGGTCGCAGTGCTGAACATTTCTCAGATCGTTGACAATTCGTAAAGATGACTAGTTCAAGTTTGCCAAATGTGTGCTTTACGCTGATAACATGAAAATGGGATTGTTGGAAGCCGCAAAGTTGGACAAGTTTGATGATTAGACGATCAACAACCGATTAGAATATGCTAGTAAAAGCGAAATAGCACGATAAAACATTGATGAAACTGATAGCAAAAAAACGCGGTATGTATAGTTTGCCCTATCATTTTTGGAATACGCTTCTCAGGCTTGACCACCATTCTACAAATGCCATGCACATATGGTATCGAGAGCGTTCGATATCGAGCAGTTTGTTCTGTTTGCCCTTCGACGTCTTCTTCCACTCATGATATTGTTTATGATTTAACTACTTCTATATAGAATGCAATTTATTGCATTTGTAACGACTAGATAATCGACGAGAAAATTCAAACGTACTCTTCGTTCGTGATGACATACACTATCGTATCGATTGCGCCGATTTACTTGCTCGTTTCAATTCGTATGCTCTATAACAAAGTGTTTACAAACTTCAGTCTTTCGGAACATGTCTTAAACAAGTCACATAGCTTTCATCGTGTTCAATAATTTTGATTTTAACATGTCACAAGCAATTCGTTTAGACCTGAGTTGGCTAAATTCCTTTTTTCAAATTAATTTTGGTCTTGAAAATTCATTTTAGTTATGTATATATGTGGGTTATCGATTGTATTTACTGTCAATAGCTAAATAAAATAAAATAGAAAAATTAAATAAACTATTATAAATGAGTAACTTATATTAGTATAAATTTCGAGTAATTTATTTAGGATATTTTTGTTGTAATATTGTATAGGTATTTACGAGTATGTACATAGAAATTGAGCTTTATATAGTTCTCGAATTGAAATGCAAAATTGTAATTGAAACTAAACATACAATATTAAATGTTTCTGATTTAATTCAATAATTAATATTTCCACAAATAATTACTTCTTACTTCTTCAATTATATATTAAATCAATAATTTATAATTCAAAAAATAATAATTTCGAGGTTAGAAATTACTACAATACTTAATTAATTCGTGGATAATTTTAATTGAATATTATCAAAATGTTATATATTTTTAATTTAAATTAATTATTATTTAACTTTGACAATTCATTCCTAAGTACATAAGTACATATTTCAATAATATATATAAACTTATATATTTTTTTTTCATATATAAATTCATAAATAAAATAACAACTTTTTAAAATTTGTTTTCTCATTTAACAGTTGTTGTTGATGGTTTATCGTTTTTAAAATTATATGTAAACTGAAAAGCACCATGCAGGACGATCAAAAAGAAGTCCTTTGTAGAATTTTGTAAAAGCTAAAATCAAAACCATTGAAATGTTTTTATAGTTGCATTGTTTGCACAAAAAATTTGTGTGAAAATGTTGTTTGTTAATATTTACTTAAAGTAAAACTTAATAACTATCACTAAATAAATTTTAGTTAAGTTTAATATTTATGCGATGGAAATTGAAAGATGACGATTTAGAATCAATGATAATGATTTAAATAGAAAGATTAATTAATATTAACCGTAATTACAGTTGAACATTCTTCGGTTAATATTCTAATGAAACTCAAATCGCAAAACATAAAAAATAACTTTCCAATAGAACGCTAGATCTTAAGTTAAATAAATCTTATAGATCAAGTGAAACTAATATAATGTAATACAATATATAAGATTAGAAAATAGTTAGTAATATACACATTCAATTTCAGTTAATTCGCTATCTCGTGTAACATGCGCCGCGCGCGATTAATTCACTTTTCTTATTTTATAAATTGATTAAAAATTCAAATAGAAAGTGAAAATTATAAAATTAACATTTTAATAATTACTATATACGGTATTTATTAATTTTAATTTTAATTAAATTTGAAGGTTACGCATTATATATTAATTACAAATATAATTACATTTCCGAATATTTTTAAGGAGGAACTACTTTAATAGATCGCGATAATAATTTCCTGGTGTTTTAGATTAGAGCTATTATACGAGTGGTATTAAGATTATCTCATTGAAACGATTAAAATCATGTTATCAATGTCACGACTAAATCTAATTTGAAACAAACAAAAATATTTATCCTTGTAGCATAATTTAAAAATTTAATGTTATTATAATTATTTATGTCGTGATCGATAAGTATTAAGGGGGAAAACAATCGTGAGATAAATTAAAGATTCGACAAATAGCAATATATTTTAAATAATATATAATTTCTAATTTAACAAAAAATTATTTTCAAATCTGAGTTCTAGTTATAAATTTATATGTTATATAAGTGTATATATATATATATATATATATATATATATATATATATATATATATATATATATATATATATATATATATATATATATATATATATATATATTATATATATGTATGTATTATATGCACAATATACAAATTGTGCTCTATAGATAAATGGTCTAGTACAATTATTTTAAATAGACAGATAATTTAATTTTGCTTCGATTAGCAATTACTTACTATTGTTTGTCGGTTTCTTTGTTTGAAATAACAACAAAAGGGTGTTGTGGTTTTATGTTATCCTCACATTGATAACTATTCAAATTAATGTGCAGAGCAATATTGATATCATCTATGATTATACACGACACTAAATTACTTATATTAATATACAATTTGAATTATCATCATAATTCTAGCGATTATTGAAATATGCCATAGATATATATGAGAAGTATCTAATTGTCATTTGATATGAATTTAATTTTAAATTACACATGTAGCTCTATGCTCCAAAGTTTTTCATTTAAAAACATGTCTGGTTAATAAATGGATTGAGTATTAGTTTAGTTTCTAGGATATAATACGGAGGAGGAATTTTTTGAAGCATTGAGTTGTATATAAGTATTAGTTTGTTTTATTGTGTAATAGTTCAGCAACTATAAACCATGTTCACAAATGTATAGCAGAAAAATGATTCATGTAACTTCCCTCTATAAAAATCTTACGGAAAGTAAAATTCAAAAATAAGATTGCGTAAACTTTTTTAAAACAATTTCCGAACTTAGATCTTACTGAATGATTTACTTTTGTTAGGCGTATAAGCATGACGCTTCAAAAGTAGCATGAAACTATTATAAATTGATATGTTGCTGCCAAAATCAATCGTGGCCTTCTCATATTACTTAAATTATAGGCAAACTACGTTTGCTGTTTAGGAATGGAGTTATGATATACAAGTACTCGTATGTAAAAAAAAATGCATTTACATATTATTACATACAGGAGATGAGATGTATACGAAAACCTGAAATGTTTTTCTTTGATATACATTTGTTTATTCATTTGAAAAAAAGTTCTACAGTAATCTATTACAAGGAGTTTAAAACATTGTTAAAATGTTAAGCTGCACAAAATTCTTATACTGATCTTCAATTGAACTATTTTTCACCAACTTCGTTTGATGCAGCAGTCTGCAAAAGTATACTCTATACCTTATCTATGCCAGACAATATTTTCTATTACAATTTTAAAGTGATTAGATCCCGAGGACAAAAGGCATACTTGTCAAATGAGATATAGTTGTTATTTGACGAGACAATGCTAAAAATAATTTATTATTATTTATTCAGGTAAAAAAAACAGAAATTAAAAAAAATTTAAAATATGTAGTCTTTACAACCAATCAAAAATTGCAAAATTATCGGACACCGTGACCAAATTGTTCGCATATACATAAATGTTTAAAAAATTAGCTTTGTAAATTTACATAAAATAATTATTTACACAACACAAATTGTAGAATAGAAGGTCCGTTTCTTTTAAGTCACACGATCTTAACAAGTGGTTAAAAATTAATGGCGCGGTTATGGGCGGTATAATTCTTTGTTATAATTAATACTTAAAGAGAGTTTTTATGGGTAGGGCGTTTTAGGTTAGTTATAGATTAATAGTCCGTGAAAATTTTGACAGAACTTTTCATCGCTAAATCGAGTTTAACGTTTGTACCGGATAACAGATTCGAACCCGAATAGAGGTAGGATACAAAAGTAATTCTACATCCTTGATTTCAATCAGGATGATGATGGACACATCTATGACCTTTTGTTGAGAGTACAAAATTCATGGGCCGAACGATTACTCATTTTAAATTTGTCGTTTTCATTTAAAAATGTTTCAGGTTTTGTAACGGCTTTGTATAAGAGCTTGATGTTACTAATAATACAACTACCAAGGCGATTATGATGTTGATTAGATAGGTTTCGGGAATAGCAGACTTAGACGGTTGATGCTATTTTTAACAAACTGTAATTTCATCACTTACAATATTTTTTTTGATTGTAGCTGTCAAAATAAATATTTGAATTTTACCAAAATACTCGTTATTGTCATTTTTCTGTTTACAAATTGTTATAGCTATTTCTGTAATTTAAATTAATCAATTTATTTTAAATTAATTATGTGGTGACGTACAAATTATTCGAAAAATTTGATCGGAACGATAGTGTTTATGAGGAATAAAAAATATAGATAATATTCCTCAGACAAAAGTCATCTATGGTTGATAAAGGTGTTATATGTAAATTTATTTATTCATTATTATTCTCGATGAACAACAACAGATTATCCAGTGTATATCAAAAATTAATAATAATCGCAGAAATACAACTTGCCTCTCAAGCTAGTAATACATTTCAATAATAATAATAATAAACAGTATTAAAGGCCATTACTGGCCCCTTACTGAGTCAACAACCTGGCTCCAACGGTTTCGATCCTGAGCATGGTCTTCATACTGTCTAAGACAATCTGAAGAGGCCAAGTCGTTCTCTACATCGTGGAGCCATCGTCGCCGGCAACGACCTCTGCGCCTACCATATGGTGGCTCTCCTTTCAGAGATCGCTGCACAATTCGTTCCGGATCAGCACGCAGAACGTGACCGAGCCAGCGTACTCGCTGAGATCTTATATCATGTACAATATCGGGGATCTTCATCAGATCTCTGATCTCGATATTGTACAGAGCTCGGTAGGTACCATCTATTTCGCGTTTTGGGCCGTAGATCACACGCATGACTCTTCTCTCAAATGTTAGGAGCCATCTCTCGTATTCATCCGTCAGCGCCCAACTTTCACATCCAAACATAACAACGGGCCTGATCAACGCTTTGTAAAGCTTCAGCTTCACGGCACTTGATAAGTGTTTAGATTTTAGCAGTGGCCTTAGAGGATACAGAGAACGACTGCCAGCTGCCAGCCGCACTTTAATATCCTCACCCACACTGTTATCGTGAGTGATAAGAGAACCCAAATATTTGAACCTCCTCACTCCCTCAAACGTGTGGTGGCCACTACTAAAATCTGGTGTGCCACTGTCCCTAAAACCAGAGATCAGGTATTTCGTTTTGGACTCATTGATCTGAAGTCCAACAGAAGCTGAAAACTCTACAAGCGGATCAAGTATTTCTTTCACTCCGTTGCTATTCAGTCCAATCACGCATATGTCATCTGCATATGCAAGCACCTGATTGGACTGGCGATATAAAATGTTACGCTGCGGTGTTTTAGTTTTACGAAAGATATACTCCAACATGAGATTAAAGAGTATCGGGGACAGAGCATCTCCCTGCCGAACACCCGAGTTAACTACAAAACTTGTCGATAGCCTGTTCTCAACTTTAACACAGCATTGAGACTGCGTCACTGTCATCCTACATAGTCGTACCAGTTTTGTTGGCATTCCTAGGTATTCCAGGGCAGACCATAGACTCTCTCGATTGATCGAGTCATAGGCCTGCCGGAAATCCAGGAACACCTGATGTACGGGGATGGATGTCTCATAATATTTAGATAGAATCATCCGCAGCGAAAAGACCTGATCGGTGACTGATCGATTCGGACGAAATCCTCCTTGATAGTCACCAACCAAGCCCTCCGCCAGAGGAGTGATTCTATCCAATACAATGTATGACAGTAACTTGTAAGCTGTGCAAAGGAGAGCTATACCGCGATAATTCTCACACTTCAAGCGGTCTCCCTTCTTGAAGATGGGGCATATCGCGGCCACTTTCCATTCGTCAGGCATAACTTCGGTTCGCCATACTAATCGAATAAGGTCGAAAAGACAGTTCAACAAAGTATCCCCTCCGAATATCAAGAGCTCCGAATTAATGCAGTCCACTCCAGGTGCACGGTTTCGTTTCAATCTCTGCATGGCTTTAGTGAATTCCTCATGGGATGGCTCCTCAGTGCAAATCTCCGCAGTCTGTATTAGAGGTGGCTCAACAACAGTCTGTGACGCATGATGGACATCAAGCAGGTCAGTAAAGTGTCCACTCCATGCGTCAAGTACTGCTAATGCTAATACATTTCAATACTAGACTTAAAATAATTTTTAACATTTCTCTTAAACAGATTATTATTTAAATATTGTAAACTTCAGCAGGCGTGACTGACGAAAAATATACATGGAGTCAGAGTTACTATGGATGGTTCCAAACCTACATAATATGTACGTATGAGTTGTCTGAGTTAAAATAATTTAAAACATAAAACACAACGTAATCATTTTGATCACTTTTGCTGAGAAAAATATACACCTTGCATATTATTTATATGTCCATTTCATATTTCTGAGTTTCAGCTAAATCATATATAATGCACACCCTTTTAAAAACAAATTAATCAAATTTCTCTGATTGGCCTCCCGCTATTTTTGAGAAATGATTGATATATGTGAATATTAATAATCTATTAAGATAATAAATGTTTTAATTATACGAAGTAAAAATTCGCCATAATTGATAACCTTGACCCAAATTTCAATATAGCCTACATTTTTCAATAATTTCTATTGATGAATGTATATAAAATTAACCTAATTTTAATATAACCTAATCTTTGTAAATAAAACTCCAACAGACAAATAAATAAATTGTGTATTATGTATATCTTAATTACGAAAAAATTTCTCGCAGATTTTTTTTTTTGGTCTTAAAATTTTCGCAAAGAAATTTTTTGTTCGCTTTTGTATATACGAAAAAAAACATTTCTATATTTATTTCTATAATGGGTAATTGTGACACCGCACACAATATATGTGTCAGGGTCATCTAAGTAAAATACAAAATTAGTAGGTATATATAGTATGTATATATGTACATATATAAATATATATCTTATATGTATGTGTGTATACGTTTTAAAATAAGATGATATTAAAATTGCGTTCGCGATTTGCCTCTACACAGACAAAGTCAAATAATATATTTAATAATCTCTAAATTTATAATACACAACCTAAATACAAAATAGTATAATAGTAATAAAATATTTTGCGATTATCTTATTTTATATGTCTATCTATGAGAGGCGTTCAATTAAAACAAAATATTTATTTCATAAATGAAAAGATCGTGTAAAAATAGACTGACCATTTGGTCCGATTTTGTTTTATATATTATATGCATGTATACATATATGTGTGTATAATAGTATATATATGTATATATATGTATATATATATATATATATATATATATATATATATATATATATATATATATATATATATATATATATATATATATATATATATATATATATATATATATATATATATATATATATAGACATATATATACATATACATTTTTTTTATTATAAGGTAACCTACATATACAGACGTATCATCACACACAGTGCGAAATTTATTTGTTGTTATGTAAGAAAGATCGAAAGTTATAAATTGTGTGCAGAGAGCAAAACTTGAGCGATCGCGTCTCAGAATATAATCAATTTTGACATTCAATATTAATAATTGTTTTCGGTACAGTTTCAATGAAGCTCAAAAAGACCTTTAATTTAAATCTCTCAAATGTTTGCTCATGTGTACATATAGATACATATGTATATTTAAATGATTTAAGCGTTCATGTAATACTTTACTATAAAGTGCGTTCGTATTTGTATACATAGTTGTGTAGTTTATATAGTTTTACGAAAAAAAATTACAATTCAATAGCAGGCCAGGGTTACTAAACATTGAAACAAGTTTTTTTTTATTTCATTAATTAATTTTTTTATACATAAATAATTCCCCTACTATATATACATACTGACACACACAGTTTACACACAATTTTTAAACTACACATATAATTTCGTTGTGTATACATATATGTATATATATGTATATATATGTATATATATGTATATATATATATATATATATATATATATATATATATATATATATATATATATATATATATATATATATATATATCGCGAGTTGTTATTAAAAAAAAAAAACTTTCAAAGCCACATTTTGTTATTGTATTTTCGCGATTAATTATTCAAGAATGTGTATTGGTAGTTGTAATTTTATTGTCATTTCGCGGTTTTCTGTAAATGTATTTACAATGAAATGAGTATAAAAAAATTTATAAATTATTGCGTATACATTTTAATATCATTGAAGCTGACCTAGGTCCTACTTAATGATACAAAAGTCTTACAGTTTTATTTTTATTTTATATTCGCGATACAGCAAAAGTAAAATAAAAAAAGTATGATTTTACATATAGACACAGGGTGTATACGCAATGATGGTCTACGAAGCTTTGCGGTTAGGTTACACAACGCGCAAATTATTATATAGTTAGGTTTCTATTATCTTTGAGGAAATTATGGTTCGCAGTTTCCGTGCGCTGATATATACAAGTGTACGAAATTGATAAACTTTTGTTACGTTCATAAACTAATCTAGTCCAATGTTACGTCGACCCAATTTTATGATGGTCATCTGTCAAATTTGTGTGCATAAAACCGCTCCTAAAAATTTCGCGTAAAGTGTTTCAGATAAATATATATCTTATACATTATTTAGTTATACTAATAAGAAACTTGAAATTACCTTGAAAATTGTTTAACTAATAATAAAAAATACTGTTTCTAACGATGTTTTATAAGATTTTAGAAGAAATACAAAAAAAACTACTAAAAATTATATTGTTGTCTAAATTACATGGATAATAAATACAATGGGTAAAATTTTGCCAACCAGGCAAGGGTTTCAGTATTCTTTATCTTTGCACTATCGTATATTGCACCTTCAAATTAAGAAATAAAGTACTTCGATGTTTAAAAAAAATCGTGTAATTCTATATAAAAAGCAAAAACCAAAAACCGATTACAATTTATATAAAGTACAATCATACGATGTTATCTATCATACACACGTTATCATATAGGCCTTCAAGGTTCACATTAAATTTGTCAAGTACAAGTTTTATCGTTCGAATGTTTGCACGCGCGATTATGCTCTCTCACATCACAATTATTCAGGGCTAAAATAATTTCGATAAAATTTTAAGAAAACGATTTTACAACTAGTAATGTTATGATCCGATCGAGATAATATTATATTCGGCTTATATAATTTTATTTACGTATAAAAGTAACAACTCCAAAAAAAAATTAAAAATTAAAAAATTACTTCTATATTGCTGTTTGTGAGATGACCATGACCCACTTTTAATATAAATAATACATATAACTTAATGTTTTTTTAGTGAAAAGCGCCGGGAGAAACAGCAAAAAACGTGCACATATTTTGACATTGGCCATATTTATTTTTTAACATAATTAATTTATATAAATGCGCGAATTGATTAAGAATTATATGATCCAATAACATTAAAAACATTTTTGTAGTAATGTTAAAATTATTATATTACTTATGTATGTATGTACAATACTTTCAATTACAAATATATTATTAAAAGAGAAAATACAGCTTCAAGCTATATATACTTGAATCATCAAACTTATGTGTGAACAGTATGCTACCACTCTCTAGGTTACCAAAAAACATTGTATAAATACTCGATGTTTTGTTATGTCATCAAATTCTATTTTTTTTTTTTTGCCATTTCAAGGTACAATTTTTTATTTTTTGGTGAGATGTGACATATGAATAAGTAAATGTATAAATGCGGGAATTTTATAATAAATGTCTAGATACACTACTCGGCAGACTTAACGCATCAACTATTTTCTTTAAATGATTTTGATTTATTTATATTTAAATATCTTTTAAGTTAGTGTTTAAGTTTTCAAAAGTTTTCCGAAGCCTAATAATGAGGGCTAAGTATGCTCAATGTAATATTCGCCAAACGAAGTTATTAGATGATTGATCTGTGTTTGCCAATAAATGATGATTTTATGACTTAAGTATGTGAGGTATGATTTATGTAGATTTTTATAGAACAATATGTTTTCCTCCATTCTTGTGTTTATTTTCAAAAAATATATTTTTTTTATCACAGTCTTTTTAAAATGGACACTAGTAAGTATATTTAATTTTCCGAAATTTATAATTATTTATTTATTTTATACACCATTCCAGAATATACATTTTGCCAAATGTATTTTTTATTTTAAAATAAAACCAATAGCTAATTTACGGTAAATTTACGCAGAACTGTTCAATAGAAACTCTACTTGCAACAATGTTTTTTTTCGATAAAAAACATTGACCGAAACCAGCCTTTAAACCCCTTTTTAATCCTTCTTTAACTTTACATTATTTTAAGAGCGTTTAAGATTACTAGCTCTAGTCGACGATCAGAATGAGACTCAAGAGTTGGGGCCTCAATATTACAATAACCTATATCATCTATACGAGGGCGGATTGAAAATGAAGCTACCTAGCGCTAAATGGCAGCACAAACACAAACATTTTTTGTTTTTTAGAAATTGCGATCGGTCAAACGTCAGCTGTTAAAATTTCACCCAAATTCATCGATTAGTTTATTTGTTGTAGTCGTTTGAAGTAAGCAACTTTTGTGTTTCTTGAAAAATGGAAAAAAACGAATTTCGTGCAGTGATTAAACACTATTATTTGAAAGGGAAAATGGCGAAAGAGACAAAAAAAAAGCTCGATAAACATTACGGTGAGTCTGCTTCGTCAGATTACACGGTAAAATATTGGATTGCTCAATTTAAACGCGGCCGAAGAAGCACTGCAACAATACCATCAACAGGAAGGCCAAAAGAGGTGGTTACTGAAGAAAATATCAACAAAATCCACGATATCTTTATGAAAGATCGCCGAGTGAAGTTGCGTGAGATTGTTGAAATGGTAAACATATCATATGAACGTGGGTTCAACATTTTCCATGAACATTTGCATATGAAAAGCTATCGGCAAGATGGGTGCCGCGTTTGCTCAGTGTCGAACAAAAACGAGTTCGACAGACCACTTCACAGAGGTGTTTGGACATGATAAAGCGTAATCCTGTTGATTTTTGGCGTCGATTAATTACTGTTGATGAAACGTGGGTCCACCACTACACACCTGAAACCAAAAATCAATCGAAACAATGGGTGGAAGCTGGTGGAAGTGCTCCGAAGAAGGCAAAGGCAGTGAAATCGGCTGGCAAGGTTATGGCCACTATATTTTGGGATGCACACGGAATATTGCTCATCGATTATCTTGAACAAGGATGCACAATCACAGGAAAGTATTATCGTGCATTATTGGATCAATTGGTTGATGCAATCAAGGAAAAACGACCACATTTAAAGAAGAAAAAAGTGCTCTTTCTTCAAGACAACGCAACGGTTCACACAGCATTAGATACGATGCTAAAATTACGTCAAATACACTTCGAATTGGTTGATCATCCACCTTATAGTCCAGATTTAGCTCTTGTGACTTTTTCCTGTTTCCAAACTTGAAAAAATGGCTCGCAGGACAAAGATTCATATCAAACGAAGAAGTGATTACCGAAACTAACGCGTATTTTGAGGGGTTCCCGAAATCGTATTATTCAGATGGTATAAAAAAGTTGGAATATCGTCTTACTAAGTGTGGCGAAGTAAAAGGAGACTATGTTGAGAAATAAATGGTTTTTGGCAAAAAAAAATTTTGTTCTTCTACTTAGGTAGCTTCATTTTCAATCCGCCCTCGTATATGTCTAAAACTGATAGTTGAATACATTTCGTTATTCAAATTATTTAGTTATTATTTTAAACATTATTGTTTTTTTAATCAAGAGGAAATATCCGGACTATAGGTTCGTAAAGCTTCTTAGTTGTACAAGTTCTTAGTTAACCGGAATCAGAAGGTTAAATACAAGGTTGAATTAAATATTCTTTTTCGGGGTTTATTGATTTTGAAATAATAGAGACGAATACTCAGTCTGCGATAGTGTTCGAAAGATGATAATATAGTGAATTTGTTGTGACATAAGTAAGAAAACATCATTTCTTTTTAAATACTTGCATCAATAAATCAAAGCACATTTTGCAAGCGTGCAAGATTAAGAAACGCACGCTTAGTATTCTAAATCGTAAAAATATAAATATCCGCACACAGTGTTGTTAACATTGGATTGATCAGGAAATAACTTCAAAATTTTATATTTCATTGAAAATTATAGTTTTTTTTATGTGTTATTATTATTATATATGTATGTATATAAGTATGTGTATAATGTATATATATATATATATATATATATATATATATATATATATATATATATATAAATATTTGAATTAAGCTCGCTCAGCGAAGGTCATCCACTCATTTTGAATTACAAATTTTTGAGATATACGAGTAGTATTTTTTTTATTATGCACTTTTTTTTATACATACATGTATACGATTAGTGCGTTTGCTCATGCCTGCAAAAATTGTTTTCTTGTTATTGACTAATATTATCATACAGAGCAAAAATATAAAATAAAAATAAACAAAACAATTTTCAATGAAATTGAAACTTATTTTATTTTATTAATTTACTAAAATGTTCCTTCAATTTCCTTGTCGCCTTTTTATTGTTGCTCTATGTGCTTACAAAGAATCGTTATCTCAATTTATTTTATTTTTCTATAGAAACAGTTATTAGTAATACTTACACAAGGTGATAGATATTATAATTTTCAATGTACTTAATTATAACAAGACTATGGTTTTATTATACATATAGTATTTTGATTCTAATTATACGATAACTATACGTTATACAATACATAAGTAATACACACATATATACACATACACTATTTTTAAATAATTTTTTGTAGTTATTAAAAAATAAATAAAAATCATTAAACTAGTATCATGGCCAATGTCTTGGCATTTAAATTTTTTTTTTTAAATCAAATAATAAATAAAATATATTTGTATAAGTATTGTTAGTATTTTAGTTGTAGAGACGTAAAGTAAAGAATAGAATAATAATAATAATAAATACTTATAAATATTTTACACTAGTATTAATTTATTGAAAAAAAAAAATAGTTTTATATTATTTTAGATTGAAGTAATAATTTTCCTTGAAAAAATAAAAATAATAAATTTTGCGTATCTTCTCAAAAACATTTATTTTCAATTTATTTTTAGCGCGCGAAGTTGTCGATTTTACAACAAAATTTCATACAAATATTTTTTTATGATTTGTTCGAGCGTAATAATAAGGCTTGTCACAAAACGTTTTGGTGATTAAAAAAATGAAATTTCTATTCTCACTTAGAAATTTATAGAAATAAAAAAATAAGTCACGTTTAGTAATCACGTTCACAATTAAATATAATTTGCTATTCTTCTCTCTCATTTTTAAAATAATATTAATAATAATAAAGAATGTTTATCAGTATTATGCATATAACTTTTGTACATACTTATGTATGTATATATATTTTTAAGCAAAGAAAAATTTAGAAAATTCAAATTTGTAATAATAGGTGGATTGAAAATAATTTAAATTGACTAAATGGAGTTCTTATTTAAAAAAATCACATTTTTAATGATATAGGATTATAGGCTTTATTTTCATTTGTCGTTGTCAATGAATGATAGTTAATTTGTACCACCTATTTTTTCACATGCAGATATGTAAATAGAATACAATTGTACAATACTTATTTCAAGTCATGTGACACAATTTTATAAATTACTGAGTAAATCAATTTAAACCACTGATTATGCAAATCAAGCATTTCAAATGGTAAGCATGAAATATTTTAGAAAAATTATGTTTTAAAATTAAAATGGCAAAATTTTAATAAAATGAGAAAACCGAATTGATATAAGAAATCTAACAAAAATGTAATGAGTGATACTGATATAGTGATTAATGAATCAAATTCAGCGGATTACGTTATGATTGATAATTTTATTGGGAAAAAAACGAGGTTGGTTTTTCAAAGTCAGCGTTATGAGAAATCCAATCAGAAATTTAATTATAAGAATCGTAGCAATTGTGTTCTGTCGATAATTTTAAACACTGAACTTGTTCGGCTCTGGGTTAACCAAACTAAAATGTGTTATTTGTAGTTGTCGTTGTGTATTTCAATATGCATTTTCTATGTGTTCTAATGCCAACAGAAACAAACCTTGGGCAGTATAAAATCGTAGACTAGTGTTCTTCTTCTTATATATATTCAATTGCCAAGTTAAGCATACAATTTAGATCTACTATAACTTGAGTAATTGGCTCAATTATTTCACAAAATAGGAAAAATGTTGCTTGAAAAGTTCTATAGGCCAAAACTCTTCCAATTTCATGTAAAATACTTAAGGTTGTTGAAACCAAATATCGAAGTTTTACTTAGTTATTAGCTTAATTATTTTAATTTGAGATATATTACACCGTTTTTATAGTCATGTGTGGTCATATTTATGACTTAATTATAAAACTTTAGTGTCCTTTTCAGACTGTCATAATTTAAAGGATCATCATTTTTCTTACTATATTCTTGATTTTTTAAAGAAAGGATTCCATTGACTTTCAGATTTTTATTTTCAAAATACTTTTGTCCACTTCAACCGAATTATTTCCATGCTAAATTTTTTATTCGAAGTTCAGTTTTTCCGGAATGGGTATACAGGATACAACAAGTGTAAATTCTTCTGCAATAGAAACATTCGAGGTTACCTCCACTCAGCGTTGTAATATTCAAAAACATTTTACTGATAGAGTGAGGGGTTAAAACACAAGATTTGAATTAATAATATTTATTCATCTCTATAGTAGACAAAATTTAATAGGCACTCGAGTAATATATGTACGTAAGTATTTAGTTTTACCGTGGGTTCCACATACATACATACTTATATAGATTCCTTGCATATAATTTGAATAAAAAGCCTCTTCTTAAGTAATTCAAATTATAACAACATTTTTGGACTCCACGTTAATTCTTAACTCGGCCTAACACTAAATTACATTATATAAAAATAAATTAACCTTTAAATAGATAACCTAATTCGAACACGAGCAATTTTTTTAGAATCTTAAATTACGATGATTTTAGTCGCGTTAAACATTTACTAACTTTTCGTTGTGGATGTTGTTATTTTTTAGAAGTAAGTATAGCAACAATAAATGGTTTGAAAAAATCATATGAATGATTTATTTATAGTGAAAGTGCAACGTCCGAGAGATGAATTGTTGTTGTTATATCTTAAATTATTGTTTCTTGAGTGTCTTATGGTGTGTTTGCGTGTATGTGTTTTCTACTACGGCTGTTGTGTATAGTAGCAGTAGCAGCACGAAAATGTGCATCAGATAAATAATGTGTGTATACTTTATTGGCATAAGATGATGTCAAATATTTATATATATTTTTATTTATACATTTTTTATTTTTAACTTAACTGATCTAAGACAATATGAAATTTCTTGTAATTAGAGTTTTTCTTGTTTAGTATACTTAATTATGTACTTACATCATTTGAGAAAAAAAAAACAAAAGAAATATATATATATACATATATATATATATATATATATATATATATATATATATATATATATATATATATATATATATATATATATATATACGTGTATATATAAATAAATATATATATATATATATATATATATATATATATATATATATATATATATATATATATATATATATATATATATATATATAAATACACATAAGATCTTAAATGAGCTAAGTAAAGATAAAATTAAAAACGGTTATTCGACCGAAATTGTAGTTAAATCTACTTTAGAGTATTTCCATTCAAATTTCGGAAGAAAGTGTAAAATCAATCAACCTGTAGTTTAATTGTAGTTTTTTGATAATGAAAAGTGAAATTTATACGCGACTATTTTGAGGTTACCTTGCATTTAATTTATTTATTGCATTTTTGTAAAAATTAAAACTCAATATGTACATAAAATGCACCAGACAGGACAATATATTTTATATATACGAGTATATATATATATATATATATATATATATATATATATATATATATATATATATATATATATATATATATATATATATATATATATATATATATATATATATATATATATATATATATATATATATATATATATATATATATATATATATATATATATATATATATATATGTATTACATATAATTATATGAAAAGGTCAACAATCCATTCGTTATTTTACACTAGAAAATATATAACACCACATAGAAAATTGTTTTATTTCGTTATACAAACATCGCCTTCCGCATTTTACTAAAAATAGTTTTTATTTTTATGTACATATATATATTGCAGGTCTTTTTTGCAATATTGAAATTGTAAATAACAAAAAACACTTGCAGAAAATGGGTGTCTTAATAAGATTTAGAAAATACATAAATTTTTTTGTCATGTGGAGAGAAACGAGTGAAATATTTTTTTGTATATAAGTATGTACATATACATATACACATATATGCACAATATGCACGAGGAATGGCATATTGAAGAGTTCCGTGTAAATATACGCGCAACACGGACAACATAAAGACGAAATAAAGGAGCAAATACTAACTCAGCAATCAAACAAAATTATAATTGAAATTATAAAAAAAAAATTAATTAATTAGTGAATTAATTCATAGAAAATTAATTTCATTTTTATGCAAAACATTTTTTTATGCTATTTTCTGTATTTTTCGCTTTTTATTTTATAATTTATAGTCATTTGTACAATCTTTTTTTCTTCTGTTTCATTTCGATATGCGCGGAGAAAGTGCATTTTGAAAATGAAAATCAGAAAATAAAAGTAAATTTTTTTTATATAAAATTAACTATTATAATTAAAAAAAATGTTTCTTGAATGCGTTTAATTCAGCAAGCTGCAGCGCGCAATATATGTATGTATACAAAACACAATGACGAGTTAATGTTTTCCATCATAAAAAATAAAAACATAAAAATGCATATAATTTTCATACCAGCAAACAATATATGTATGTAATATGTATATAAGTACGACGTGAATGACTCATTCGCAAAATAATTGAAGTTCGTTAGCCCCTTGTATGCGCTGTAATTTTAGTTAATTATTTAATTAAATTAATTGATTTTCACGATATAATTTTTAAAAGGTTTATTATTATAACATGTTTTCGGTTTGCTAACCACAACACGATGAAAGTAAAAATTTTTATATTTTAACAAATTCCCAATTTTTTCTTTTCTTTTTTGAAGTGTAAAATGGTAAGTTTTTGTTCAGATTACCAAAAACAAAATGTTTAAACTTTCAAATAAAAATTTCGGAAATTTTAATATTAGTTAATTTATTTAAAAAAAAAAAACTTTTACGATTGGTTTTCAGAGCAGAAATAATTTTTAAAACTGATTTAATTTGATTTTATAATAGTACTTTATTTACTAAGTATATAATATAGGAAAGTGCAGATGAATACATTAATTTTTCGGTTATATCATTAATATCGATGGGAGATGTTACGAGATAAGGTGATAAATAAATATACTTTATTTTCTAAATTTATTGCTTGTCTCAAATTAACAGACACGATAACCCTTCAATTTAGGCCCAGTGAACTTTTTCTATTAATACTATTGAAAATTATCTGTCAAATTGTTTCTGACAGATAGTTTTCAATTGTTAAATAGATCTTATGAGACTTAGCTTATTATTTTTAAACATGTATAAATTATTGTATTATTTATTTGAATATTTAAATATTCTTAAAATAACATAAATAAAATGCAATTATTAAAATAGAAGAAATTGCTCCAGATGATTTTGGCACAGTGAATTTTGTCGCAGGAGATTTTAAAATATGGACTTTGGTTGAATTCCCAAAATCTTCATGCTTTAAGGACCAACATCAATTCAATATGGTAAAACGTTAAAAAATTATTCAGTTGATTTCCGCATAAATCTCCGATAAATCAATAATTTATGCAAAACGTAACCACAAACTTTATTAATTAGTCCAAAACCGTAAAATTTGGAGGTTTAAAACTGGAATAAATCATTTTCCATTTGTAATTATTATAGGTTATTCGGCAGATGTACGTATTTCAATTGTACATGAAAAATGAATAATATAATCTAAACTTCATGCTTAATAAAAATTGATAGACGTGCATTAAGTGGGATTAAATTTTGATGCAACAGGCGAATTTGAACTAATTTTGGTTACAAAAAGCGTTCCAAACGTTATCAGTACCAAATTTGTACGGTAAAATTTGGAATATCAGTAAATTCTTTAAGCTATTATGAACTAAAAGCTTGAGTTGATTATAAAATTTCAATCAACATTTAAAAAAAAAACTAAGATTTGAGTTATTGACTACGTCATATTTGAATTTTGTGTCTCGAACCCAACTTAACCTAATTAATGGCAACCGTTGTTAAATAACTAAGCGGACATGAGTAAGTATATGTATGCTCTTAAGCGTAATCGGGTCTTCTACATATCTCTCATGTTAAACAAGGCCAATATTCCTATATGCTTAATTCATATAAGTATGTCAAACTTTCGATCTTAGTCCTCTTTTCACCCAAAATCTAATTTGGCCGAAAAAGCGAAATACTATTACGAAATCTTATACTGTTAGCTTATTATGTTTATGTTAATAGATAATGCAACATATTCTTGCGTCTCCGATATTCGGACCTATTGATTAACAACTAGAATTATACTGAGGATCAGCATGATAACAACGTTAATATTTACTTTAAAAAATCGAATTCATATCAAAATGTATTAAAACAAGTATTTTGATAACACGAACAAACATTTTATGAGATGATAAATATTTCATTCACAAATTATTATGTATAAGTATAAAGTATATGTACGTTAAAAAACTCCAAACAGTTTTTGTATTTAGTAAAATATCTCAACAATACCGTACACATTGCATATTGTGTAAGGGTTATTACGATTATGATAAAAACCATTTTTGTTTTATTATAAATAATTAATATTTTTGTTTTGCTGAACTCGCAGGTCAACAAATATCCTTGTTTATTGATATCAATTTTATTATTGTTCATTTTTTATTTTAATTAACCATTTTGAGTCTACAATTTATTGATATAAACGCGTGCTGAAAAAAACGCCAAGGCAAGAAAAGAATAATTAATATGATAATGGATTGTGTGTTTTGCGATTCCTTTTATATACGTACACATATATACTTGAATATACTTGAATATAGAACATAAAAGTTATGTACTCTACATTTAAACCTTTTTTCCATATAGAATACACTATAAAGTTGTTCACACATAAATTTTATTGTTTATGTTAGAATTAATTTAAATAAAAACGTCATAAATGAACTTGTGTCAGCTTTATTATCTAGTTTAAATGAATCAAACTAAAGTTTAAAAACAAAAATTGTTAATTTCACCAAAATACTACTTACGAGTATGTAACCTAATTAATCATCTTCTTTGTATTGCAAATACAAATACAAAGACAAAATTAAAATTTTTAATAGCAACCCCAAAATATTTTATTTTATTTGGAATTTCATACACAAATTTAAAATACTTAAACATACGTATGTTTGTATACATAACATGATATCTATATGTATGTAGATAGATTTGGGAGACGTCATCTGAAGTGACCTAACAAGTATAATAATCTTATCGCACACCAAAAAATGACCCAATTTTATTTTTTATATAATTTTAAATATACTTATACATTATTAAAATTTTTGTTAAATTTGCTAAAATAAAAAGAAGTACTGCACTGAATTTAATTTTAAGTAGTTGTTCCAAATTAAATTGAAAATTTTGAAATAAGTTTTCGAGGTATCAGCATATTATGTAAAATGGGTATAAAAGTAATATAGAGAAAATTGGTCACCTAATTTAAATATGTAAATACAATGTTAAGACTTGCTATGTAATAGAAAATTATACGAAATTATTTTTTAAATCCAATGTCTATTAGAATAATTTTAGAACAAATGGAGAATGAAATATTTTTACACCGAATTGTTTTCAAGCTCGTGATTACTCGGATTACCATCAGTTAATAAATTTAAAAAATATTAAATAATCGTATACAATATTTTTATTTAAAAAAATCTATGCAAGTCAAATTTAAAAAAAATATAATTATGTCAACACTGTATAACAAATATATATATAATACGAGTATATATGCAATAATAATGAGTGTGGTGACATTATTACTTAAGTATTAGGTACATATTCGTGATTCGCACTTTATCGTTAGATTCCAAGGATGTTGGTTACGTCAAATAGATTTACAATTTTGATATGATAAATTTAAAAGGATTTAGTTTTGGGTGGCCTTTGTACATGTTATTATTTTTTTATGTGTGCGAGACAAACTTGACCCAATTTTTTTAATTTAGTAGAGACGGCTATATGTATTGTCATGTTAATAAACTTTCAAGATCACAATGTTTGGAGTGCGCAAAATTCTCGATGATTTTAATTTGCAATGTATTAATTTAATTTGAGAGTAACTCAGTGGTTGATAGTATTATAATTTTGAAGGCAAGCTTGGTTAAATTTGATTAAATTTTCTAGAAGAGAAATGTCAAGTTAAAAAAATGTACCGAAAAAGCCCTTCATTTTTAATGATACATTTATTTAAATAAACTGTTAAAATTCGAACCATATTTAAATCCAAAGTTTTCATAAATTTTGAAAGATCAGATATACTCGTACATATGTATAAGAATGTAATTTTGCTCAATTATTCACCAATGTTTTAAATAATCAAATTGGGTAATAAATAACAAATAAATGCATATTAATTTTATATTTTGTTATTTAGCACTACCTACTTTCAGATTTATGTACATATTACAAAATATTTTCAATTATATACTCAAATTTATAAAGGTGACTTGTAAAATTAATATGACTTAAGTATAACGATAAATTAATTTTTAACGATATTTTTATCGTTATAGAATATTCACTAAACAAATTTTAGCGATCCAGCAATATAACTTTAATTTGTAATTCTAATCCTTATGATTTTAGTGATTTTGTTTTTTAACAAGATACTTGTCTTATGCAGCATTTCAAAGGGGTTACAATTTTTGTGCTCGACTTATTTATATAGATTGATTAACCCTATCAATTGTTTGTCTCTATCAACAAAAATGATGAAATTTCTGAATAATATAATTCAACGGATTAAATTATGATGAGGAATATACGAGCAAACCTGTTTGTTTGCGACCTGATATAAACTACAAAAAAGAATTATAAAGTTATCTGTATAAAATAGAGTCTTGTTCAAAATTATTCCTTAAAATTTAGATTATGATTCAGTTATTACAGTTATTAATTTGTAACTACTGTCAACTGTGATATGCTACAGTATGCAGATAACCAACAAAATTTATATTGCGCAAAATTAACTAATAATTTGCAACAGCCAAATTTATTTTAAACAACGGATTGGAAAAACTACCAGTATCAAATCATTGTGACAAAATAGTGAAATATTTTTAGAAACCAAAGGTAGAGGATTATTAAATTGAATGGGATAACCTAATTATGATTGAATTTGTTTCAGAAAAGGCGGTATAACACATACATAATGTATATGTAGTTACCTATGTACATATTTTATTAATTTGGTATTGAATAAATTTGTGGTGATCGCATAATATACGTACACATTATTAATAAATCGATACGTGTATGTGAAATATTTTAGCATAATCTTTACACAATTTTGAACTTGTTCTCATTGCCAACCAGAAAATTTACAATACATACTGTAATAACGCTTCAAGGCTAGTGGTTTTTAATTTGCCTTGATTTGCTTATAAACAGCGAGTCCATGAAAAATATCAAGCCTGTTCGGCAATCATCTTTCTCATATTATTATGTTTGTAGTGTACTACTGATAACAATATTTTTATATGTACAATTACTTATTTTAACCCTATATACATACATATGTCTTATACTACAATATAATATGTATATGAATCGAAAAGTGCATTATTTCAAATAGATAACAACAAATACAAAATTAAATAAAATAAAATTATATTCATTTACCTTTTTATAAAAAAATTAATTAAAGTTGATTATTCCAAATGTATAATTTTATATGTATAATATAAAACAAAAACAACAAGTTATAAATAAATATTTAATCCAATAAATGATGGGTTTAAGGCAGTATAATTGCATATAAATATATAAATATGCATATATACATATATATAAATTTATATAATATATTATTTATATTAATAATAATAATATATAAAAACACAAAATTCTATTTAATATTTTTTTAAATATCACTAAAACACTTGTATAAGGCAAATTCGCAATAATTTTCGCGGTTAATTTTTCATTTCAACATTTTACACCAAAAGATTTTCTTTCTATTTTTTTGGTATTACACTTTTCACTGATCATACTACATACATATTATAGATATTATTAATCACAACACTTTATATATAGATATTTTATTATTTTAATAATCACAAAAAACTTAACTCTAAATAATTGATAACAAAAAGTAACTGTTTAATAAGTTTCTATATAAAAATTGTAAATATATCGTCCTTTTATTTTACTCTTTATTTTTTTGTTTATTTCGAATTTCACCTAAAAACAACAAAATAAAACGCTTTATACCGCAGCGTATTTTCACCGAAATTTTCTTTAAAAAGCACAAAAACCGATTTTATAACTAAAATATATAAACAAAAAAATTTTTGAAATAATAATAAAAATTAAAAACGAAACGAACAAAAAAAAAATTCACGCGCTCAAATCGATTTTGCACCAATCTAAGCAAAAGTCACTGACTGACTGACTTGCAATTGTAAAAAAATGAAAGAAAAAAAAAATAAACAAATTAATTTTAATTTTCTTTCATAATTTTTTCTTTTTTACTTTTTTTTTCTTAAGTCTCTTTCTCAGTGAATCTATTTAGGCTCAATAACTACACACTCGCTCTCGCAGAGTCGCAGTCGCAGATATTTTTATTTGTATTTTATTTTTGTTGTTATTTTATTATACACGAGAAACCAATACTACTGCGAAATATACATTCGATAAAAATCAGAGAATTTATTTTTCACATTGCATTTTGCATTTTACCTTGTGTTGTAAATGTATATCATTCTCTTGATTGTTTGATTGTTTTCTTTTTAATTTTATTGCAAACAATTTTTCATTTCTTATTTATCTCTTTCTCTTTGCAAATTTTTTATACATACTTTAAGAAAAAGAAATTTTGTTTTTTTTACTTTTGTTTTTATTTTATGCTTTTCTTCTCACTGTTGTCTGTTTCGTTTTGTTGTCGTTTTTTGTTGGTGTATTTGATAAACGCGTGTGCTTCACATACATATAACATACTGTTGATTTTATTATAAATCGACGATGTGTTGTTTTTGTGTTTTTTTTTATTGAGTAAGTGCATATGATATGAGTGCAACTTATTTAATAGCTGGCATCGCTGAAATTAGCAATTCATTATGTACGTACCTATGTACGTATATAAAATAATGCAGTCGTTCTGTTATTTCAAACGTGTGATTTACGAATCACGAGATTTACGGGATTTTGAGATTGGAAGTGTATTACAATACCAAATGTGTTAGTGGGTTTTCTTGAATGATAAATTGTGTCCGCTTGGTTATGTTGTTTTCTTTAAACATTTTAACTTTAGCTGAATTACCTAGGTTCCTAGGTTCCCAACCTAGGTTCACCCAAAACCAACAATATCTTCAACTAGTGATGTTTCCCAATACTAAAGGAAAGAAGACCAAACAAACACATCAAAGCAGAACATTCATTAGAAATGGCAGAATAATTGCAAAAGAGACAACAACTGAAAACTACAACGTGTCAAACCTAATGAGATGTCACTAAAGAGTTATGTCACTAAATAACAATGTTTATGGAAAATCAATACACTACACTGTGAAAGCTGTAAAGCTTTGGCTACGAAACTAAATGTGGAACCAATATAATCATACACATATGAATATATAGAAATAACGGCCCAATTATGGTAATATCCAGGGGCCTTAAGCCTACCAGCTGAAAGGAGCATATATTGGAGGAGATACAACGATAAAGACTACATATATATTGAAGATGCCTATTATATCCTTAAAAAAAGAAAAAATAAGCAGTGGGCAAGGTTGATTCCTTAAAAACATAAAAGGAACTACTATTTATACTAACTTTTAATATGTAATAAAAAATATCGAAAATATTTCCATTATAAAGGCAATCCTTAACATGACAGTTAAACTAGATCCTTTGAGAAAAATTACTGGTTTTATAACTCAAGGCAAACCGAGAGGAGAATCAACAATAATTGTAAAATAAATCAAACACCATGAAGGGATATGAAGTAACATGTGAAAATTGGAAGCAATCACTAAAAATACCTTTAAATAACAATAAAGAATTAAGTATCTCCTCAATTTTTGATATCCATAATAAAATTTAAATAAGGAACACGTTGTTTAAATCACTATGACTCAACTTGGTTGCGATTTTAAGGCAACAAATACCGACTGGGGCCAAGACTTATAACTTCTAAAGAACTGTTTGAAGCAGGACGAGTATTTATCATGTGAATATCATTCTGGTAGTAAACCAATATACTTATGTCTAGAAAACAGTGGTAAACTGTTGTCGGATCACTCACCTCACATGATATGGATATGTTAATATAAAGACAACCGACGCCCGGTTAACAAATAATAAAACTGAGTGGGAACTATTTCGTAGATTTAATGAAAGGTGGCAGAAGTAATAATGAAAGAGTTCGGAAAGCTACTTCCTAAGCTGAATCAAGTCACACATCAATAAAAGGTGACAGAAGTAATAAAGATACCAAAACTAAATAAACCATTACCGACATAAAATCTTTATAGGTCGATTTTAATGCTCCCAACAATATCAAAAATATTTGAAAAAATACTGCCCAAGAACATCAAAGAATAATACAAAAATAAATTTTATTTCTATTGACCAATTTGGCTTTCGAGAGAATCAATCCATTTGTAACTCAAACATTTAACAAGATGTGGCATCAAGGACTGGCATATAAACTACACCGAGATCTATAGCTAAGCAGTTCGGTACTTTAGGGTAAAATATGCCAATGTACCAATTTTATATATTCTACTGCGCAAGCTTACCCAATTGGTAAAGATAAAAGAGGTAGTGAGGGCCACTAACACAGTTAGTAGCAAAACTTTACCATTCAAATTTTTACCAAAATTCTACATAGCACACAAAAAATAGTACTGGCTCATAGTAAGAGCTGATATTACAAAATGCTTTTAAATCGCTAAACATTAAACCCCATATCGAGCTGCGGCAATCAGCTTTGGGGATGTGCTAAGAGAGCCAATGTAAAAATAATACAAGTATTTCATGGTATATAAGAAATGACAACCTCCAAATGGACCTACAGATGGAATACTTCTGAGAAAAAATAAATTAGTACGATAATGCTGAGATAGGTCATATATTGGACAACCCAAACCCAGTAAGACTACTTCCTAGGAAGAAGCAACTAGATCACTAAGTATGCCTATACCTAATATAAGATATAAGATACATAAATTACTAGATGATTTGCAATTCAGTTTTAAATTAAAAAAAATACTCTGAAGTAGAAATGAATGTTTTTCATGTTTAATTAAATACAAAATTTTGATTAATTTTAACTTGAAGTTTTAAATCGTTCATGAATTATTAGCACAAAATTTTGCCTTTAAAGAACCCCAATCAAGCTTTGACATTTTTCATCGCAAATTTAAAGTTTGTTTTAATTAACCATAGTTTGGTATTTCATTAAATGTTTAAAAAAGTTCTGAACTCCTAATATTACGCCAAATATAACTAAACGAGCTATACTTGTAAATATTTCAGTCCTCCGATTTCTCAATACAAGTACGAGTATATACAGTAAAGCCAACGTTCACTTAGAGCCAAATGTTATTTTTTCGTATGTATGATTTTACACAATATCGTTTTGTACATATACGAGTCGTAAAAACTTATAAAATATGTAATTTTTATTTTCTTTCGTATTTTCTGTTGAAAGAGAAAATAAAAATATAAATCTTATAATTTTCTTCTACATTTGTATATATGTACATACATACATAGTGTAGCTCTATAGGTAGTTGTTTATATATTATGTGATTCGTCTCTCATTTATTTTTACACTTTCACACAAGGCAGTTGTTGAACGAGAAAGATTTATTCAATTTTGGCTTATTTATATTTATAATACATACATTTGTACTTGTATATTATATACTTTCTTTATGTAGTTGTTGAAAAATTTCAATTACACGATGGAGCAAAAAAACAAAAGTTCAAGTTGCAATTTTCTTAAAAAAAGGTGTAAGTAGGTACATACTATATATTTTAAGGTTTAAAAGCAAAGACAAGAAAATTGCATTTTTACCTTATCACTTCCCAATTTCATAAATATGTACATTCATATATAAATATATGTATGCATATATACATATTTATATGTATACGTATGTACACATTTTTGTATAATGCATATATGTATGTAGGTAGGAACTGAGAAAACTTTATTGATAATCTCGATTTATATGTATGACGTTCTGTATAAAATATAAATGACATGGGTATTACGCGATTACCAGTACTTTTTCTAATAATAACGAATCGATTTATTTAATTTTTTGTTATTAGCCTTTAATTAGTAATATATTGGTCTTTATGGATAATACAATGAAAATCTTTCTACAAATTTTTACTTTCTTTTCGATACAGTTATACAGTTTATACATGATTAGTGTACTAGTGGTATAAAGAATTGAAATAAAAACCATAATTTTCTAATTTTTTTAAGATTATTTTGTGGTGTTATTAGATTTTTTGAGAAAGTAATGATACATACAACTTTTATTATTACACTTAAGTATTGTTTTTAGAAGCAATTTGTGAAATAAGTTTATAATTATATGGTATATTTATATTAATCGTTTCTATACGATATGTGTATATACATGCACTTATATATAAATTTGATAAGATTTTCATTTGTTTTTCTTTTAACTATATATATGTATATAGCGGAAAGTGTTATGTAGGTTGAAATTTGTTGTCAAAGTTAAGTTTCATGTTTAGTTTTTTGAGGATATCCGTATTTAACTATATTTGGATGGGTGTATGTTTTATAACTAGTTCAACAATTGTTATATGTAGTTACTATATACTCCTACTATAGTTAAATGGTTAGAAAATGTATATATAAAATAATTCGTGTTTTGATTTGCCTTTTACAGAGATCAGAATCTCTAATACATATAGTCTAATAGTGGTCCATAGATGGAACGTTTTATTGCAAGATCGAGCAAGCAATCACCCTTGGGTCTACCGATCATGTTCTGTGCTTTAAAAGAGTTATCGGTCGTCTGGAGAATTTAGGATAATTGGAAAATTGCAAATTGTGAAAAAAAACAGTTTAGAGCATTTATAGAATTCTAAATTAAATTGATATTCTCACTGGATATAGGGGAATCCTCTCAAAATAGGTTTTATTCAAATTCAGGATTCAATATTTATTAAATTTGATATTTTAGAATGATTACATTTGAGGTGTTAACTTTCACGATATTTGAATCCAAAAGTGATGGAAGTTTAAATTGTTTACGTTCCGTATGGTGATCACCTAAAATTAAAAATTTTACTAAAATTAATATTAAATAATCTGTTAATATAACAGTAATATTAATTATTATGCTATTTTCAGTAAATAATTAGTTTTCAAAGTAACACTTTCATATTATTATTTTAACGATTATTTTAAACAGTGGTCGATTCAAAAATGTATCAAATGTTAAAATCGCAATAAAAACAAAAAAATTTAATGAAACCAATTAAGACACGGTTCAAACGAAAATTTTTGGTGGATCGGATTAAGAATTATTACGCAGCCTTGTCCACATAAGATATATACGTTTAGCCTTGCCACCATTCTTTGTGGAGGACAGTCCGCCTTTCGGAAGAAATTACCCCCATCCTCCAGACGGCAGAACTGTCCCCCATCAGGAAAATATATTATATTTATAAATAATTATAAATTATTTACGCTTTATATTAAATTAGTTTCATCGATTTATTTACTATATTTGATTTTTTCCGACGGCACCGAAATAGAATATCACTTTTCAGATAGTGTATTCCGCATTTACACTGTGAAATTTGAGTAAAAGATTGTTTTTGAGGAGGACATTCATTTTCAATATTTACTGAAATATAGTCCTTAAAGAAAAGTAGTTTGAGATGGACTACTACATACATATTTTCCTTACTTAAGATAAGACCATTTGGAAGAAAAATTATTCGAAACATTAATACAAAATCTCTAAGATTTAAAAAAAACTCTACGATTAAATGCGAAATGCCTTTTAGTGCTGAAAAGCCCCACGATTAAATCCATTCTTTTATTTAGATTTTGTAAATTTCAAATGAAAAATATTAATCCTCCTCTGGCATTTTCAAAAGGTGGCAAGCCTATCCATATTGAAGTACTATCCATATAATTGTATACCATGTAAATTATTTTCTATTAGCAATTAAAGCTGTTGTAATCGTTATCAACATTTATTTGTTACACTCAAACAGGAACTGGTATCCATAGTAAAGAATTGTATAATTTTTTGAATGATCTTGACGACAAACCATCTTATAAAAATATATGGTTGAAAATGTTTTTTTTTTGGAATATTTTAATATCTACTTGTTATGGGGCTCAATGCTCTGATTCGATTTGTTTAACCATCTACACCTTGTATAGCTCCATACTAACCTGCACTGGCATGAACCATGATGGCTCAGCCCGATGTTGGAACCACCTGAACCTCAATATACCACGGAAATCACGCATACCCATGTTATATCCGATATATGTTTTAGTTTTACATATACAGACAATTGTGTATTGTATAAATAGTGTTTAGATAAAATGCATTCAACTCAATACTTTTAGTTTCAAATTCACTTGTTTATAAGTTGCTAATACAGTTAAAAACAAAACTCTCGAATCTGTTAATTTTTTTGTGTTCATGTCTAATTGTACATTTCATGCCAGTGAATGAATATATACATATTAATTTTATATAATTTGTTTTCACCGTAGAAAATGAAAGTAATTATATGTACAATTAGCAAAAAATGATGGAAAATTTCACATTCGTACAATACAAACTGATGTATGGTTAGTTGTTGCACACGCAATTTGAATGTTTTTATGCACAAACAAAACACTTTTATTTTCCGAACCATTTCATTGCCCTGTGTTTTTATGAATCATGTGGATGTGTATTTAATGTAAGTGCATAAAACGTGTATCGCGCGCAAATTATCATAATAGAACATTCAACAAATTTTAAAATCACTTTCAATTTCTTATTTCATGCACATTTATACAAAACATATAGCTTGAGAAAGTGTTTATAAATACATACATGCATATATTATATGAGATTATATTGATTGATTGATTGAACAACGTTTATAATTTATTAACACATATTTTATTTTTATAAATTATTTGCAATAAAAATTAAAAGCTGACATAACTTGAAAATAAACAAAAACCAAAATTAAGTTTTTTGTCATCGCATCACATAAAAAGTTTGCCCTAAATTACTATTAACCTTAAACATTAACCTCAATCAAAATATTTTTTTTTATATAACTTTTACTTAGAACATTATTGCCTGTGTTTAATTCTTCGCAGATTTTATGTTTTTTGGGCAGTGGTATGGCCTAATCATCATTTGTCAATAGATTTTATTTATATAAAAGTATATTTATTTGGCAATGCCACACACTAAGTATATGCGTACATACATACATATAAACAAATTAAATAACGGTACAGATCATACACACATATAATTATTTCATTGAATTTATAAATGATATGCATTATTTGAAGTATCAAGTTTATAATTATATGTATACATATATATCATATATCAGTTATATAATATACAAATATGTATAATGCATAGAAACTTTTCTAAGAATAGACTAATTACTCTCAATATAGGTGATTATCTAAAAAATTATTAGTACTTTAATTTAAATATTTCATATGTATACATAGACGTCGTCTATCTCAAATTAATTTTAATCACTTCTAATTCTGATGAACGGAATTGATTGTAGTAATTGTCTTTCTTATATATAGAAAATAAAATTGAAAGTTTATGATGTGTATTGAGCAATAATCCATATATTATTATAACTGTAATATTATGTTTTAATTTATGGGGAATATACATAATTGGCATACATTTTTTATAATCGAGTACAAAATATAAATAGAAGCAATAATGTCAAATTAAATAGTGCCAAGCGAAATGTGCTAGTTCACTGCTAGATAACATTTTACTATATCAGGTTTGTGAGGTTGAATAAATCCAAAAATTCAAAAATTAGAGCTTTCAAAATATAAAACACCATTTTGGAAGAAATTTGCTGACCTGTTTACCCTATATGTGCTATACTTATCTAAATTAATTTTTGATTAGTATTCCACTTATTTTATATGTTTGTTTCTCCCCTGGTATTGAAAATTTAAATTGAAAGTAGAATAAATTTCATCACTCAGAATATCCTCTGAACATTCAGTTCTCTTCATTCATTTATTTATATGTACGTATATCATTTTATTTATTTTCATTTTATTATTATCAACTAATACCAAATCAAAACTCATGACAGTAATATCATAAATAACCAGTTTTATCAAATTCCAATCAAATTAGCGATTGAGTTAAATTTCATTCAAAGATCTGAATGATTATAAAGGTGCTTTTCGCTAAACGACTTGTATTTAAGATGTGTTGCAATTTTCCCCTCAATATGGATGAAATTAAATTTTTTTTATATTGTCTACTCTACACTACACCATACAATCATAAGCTGCATGATCGGTCAAAAATAATATAATTTAACTTCAATTATGACGTCATCAATTATGTAGTTGTTTTTCCTTCGTCACGGATGTCGTGCTTGGCTTGCTGACTAGTTTCGTGTATGCGCTATTAAGGCGATAGCCCTAATATGCCAAAAGGCATTTATAAGCAATAATAAAAATGTATTTATACATGGTGTATAAAAATACGGGCTTTACATATAACATTAGAATTATTTAAAAATTAATAATTGTTCCTATTGTTACATTATCTAATCTACTATATATATATATATATATATACATATATATTTATATATATATATATATATATATATATATGTATATATATATATATATATATATATATATATATTTATATATATATATATATATATATATATATATATATATATATATATATATATAAATATATATATATATTTTTCGTATTTTTTAACAAGAACAGCCCAGAGATGGTGAGGTCAACAATGACATGTCAATTATTCAATTGTCGACATGTCTACAATTGTCATTGTCGACGTCTCGATTTAAAACAACAAAATGTCATCAATGCCGAGTATGTCAACAATGTCAACAATAAAAATTATTGCACTCATCTGCAACTGCAATTAAAACAATTCTGTCTTACAGTAATGTAGTAAAAACAATAAATAAAACAATTTTTTAAAGTTCTTTTAACAATATTAATTGAATTGAAAATAATTAAATATAAAACTAATCTAATAGTCATCTGACTCATTTTTCTACAGTAATTTTATAGAATAATATACATACATATGGATTAGTTTTTTAGATTTTTTGAAATTCAGACGGTTTCTACTTAACGAGTGCACAAACGACAATTTTGAAAAAAATCTCATAATTTGTCCTGATGAAAGTTGAATAGCCAAACGTGCCAGATTTGGAAATTTGAGTTTTACTGCTTTCCAGTAACATACTAGATCGTTTATATTTTTAGTTCATATCATATTTAAAAATGCTGATCTATCCTCCTCATATTCTGTCTATTCTTTAATGCCGTTTCCGTCCAATTCATTTATAATGAATTCAGCAACAGACGATCGGTGATCTTCGGATAAACAAGTATTGCAGTATATGAGTGTAAACTGTAAAGTATGCTGTAAGAGCAAATATATTAAGCGCCTTATTTTTTCTATGCGTAATTTTATCAAAATATTTGGTTAGAACTGGCTCTTTAGATAAATTGATCCAGTCATTTACCGAGTCCGCTAACGAAGTAATTGAACAAATAAATTTAAATTTTCATCACACGTGCCGATAAATTCATCATCGAAAATAAGCTGTTTTACGCGCTGCTTGATGTTACTATTGTCCGCAGTAATTCTGTTCATAAAACATAGATTTTTTTAAAACTCAGTAAAGAATCTCTAAAGAAGCACCATCTGGTATCACTATGGCATTTTCATTATACTACCCTAGATAACAAATTGCCAATGTGGATATTGCAAGTCGTGTGCCACTGGGAGATCAACCTTCCCATTTTCACCGTATTTGCCGAATTGTCTGATACAACGGCATAAATGTGTAGTTTAACATTATATGTATCATATTTATTGATATAAAATTTAATTCATTTGGATTTTACTGATAAAATGAGAAAATTCTTATCCAGAACTTCATTCGAACGCGAAAATTTTTGAATAAAAAACACGACTTTAGTTGATTTCAATACAACGTCGGCCAACGCTTCTCCTGTTTCAGACTCTGTTGTCAATTAGCACGCATTTAAGAAAGCCTTTTCACCGGTTGTGTTATGGATCATAGTTACAACGGTTTTTGAATTATTGGCCGCATTTTTTCATCCGTCAATAACCAGAACCGAATCATTACTACAATTTGCGAGTATATTATGTACAGATTTCTCATATATTTGATTGAGCATCTCTGATGAAAGTGATTGACGAACAGGTATTTTATCAGCGTAGCTCGGTCGTAATGCTGAGTGGAATTTAACATCCGAAGAAGAATTTAGCCAGCAATTCATTCATTTTTTCTTCTTCGTTTTTAGTAAGGAAATCAACAAATCCGGTCATCTGTTTTCGAGAATTTATATTTTTCTGTGATTTCGTCAGAGTTTAGCTTGTTAATTTATTTAGCGTAGCATTGGCAAATAAGTAATTATTTCTCGATGACGTCTGAGATTTTTGTTTTGTTTTTTATTATTGATGAACTGATGACTTTGTCGACATAGATGACGCTGAAATCTTATTGTCAACGTCGACAATAATAGATGACGTGTCACCAAACATCCCCATCCTGCTGCCAGCCTCGTTGATGGCTCACGTGTGACAATCGCCTTCTGTGAGCGCACCAAACGTAGGAAAAATAAAACAACCTCCGTATATTTTATTCTTGTTAGTTGTCTTGAATTGTCAAAAAAATGTTGAAATGATTTTCTCATCATCGACTTTCTGTTTTAATTCTAGCCAATTCATTTGTTAACGCTTCAAGACAAATTATAATTTCACTGATCGTAAATTTAAAAGAAGTTTGATTGAAAATTTATTAAATCTGATGTCTCAAAAATGTTCAAATTTTATCAAAATTTTAGTCATATTATAATCCAATTTCCTTCAACCTATATGTAAATATATACTATATACCTATTCATCTGTGGGACTTCCTTTAATTATTAATCGAGAGAAAAGAGTAAAACAAAAAAGTAATGAACTTTAAAAGATCAGATTAATCCTAAAATTTTAATTTCAATTTCACTCTATACTTTCGACACATTTTTGTTGGTTCAATTTTAAAAATTAATTTTGATTGTAATGTTTATAATGTTTTATTCTAATATATCATCGATCTATTTATTAAAAGTCTCAATAAACTATATCAATAAAGCTTATGTTTAAATCAAGCTTTGTCGAACTCGATACTAAGTATATATTTTGATTGATAATTAAAATAAGATTTTTTATTTATTTATTCATAGAAAATAGTTACTTCAAATTTCAGTTTATTGCAAAATATGTAAAAATAGTAATGCAAATACAAGCTCTTGGACATCATTTTCAGCTCATTATCTCTATGGTTTGTTCTATGTGTTATTGAAATAAATGAAGTAACTCATGATCTCTTACATTTTTACTAGCAGCCTTTATTTTTTTTATTGATTGATATGGTGGTAATTGGTTTAAGTTAAAATGGTACTGCAAATCTTGGCCGTGAAAACTTTGTTGGGATCTGATATAGACATAATACCGAATCTTATTGTTTCGAGGTGATAAATATCCCTCGTTCCCGATTAAACTAAGCATGGAATTAAATTTAGCAAGATATTGCTCAATGTGCTCAGTAAATCGCATTTTTCTAACGATAGTATAACCGCTAAAAATTAAAAATAGCAATAGATGAATAATTTTGTGTGCCGCCGTGCTTAATAAAATCAAATTCCTACAATAGGAGTTACAAATAAATTCAATCGGAATATACATACAGACAAAATAAATGTTTTCATATTTAATTGAACTGACCTGTGAACTGTGATTTAAATTTTACGAAAATTTTTATTTAAATTAAATTAAATAAAAATAAAAACAAAATTTTGTAGAAAAACAATTTAATTCTAATCAGTTTGAAGTTACTTTTTCCAAACAAAATGACCAAAAATTTATTTTTGAAGTTATTTTTTATTTTGTATATTACAAATTATATATTTATAAATAAAATTTTCAAATTAATTAAAAAAATTAAAACCTGGATATTCGTAAACTGTACAAGAAAATTGATACTTTCTGCAGTATAAGTTTGTTATTTTATTATCGAAATGACAATCTTTAAAAATGAGATAAAAAAAAAATAAAACAAAGTACACCTGGTGTTAGTTATCACAAATAAAAATCGAAACATAATTAAATAACTCCAAAATTAATTTTGTTGTTGTAAAAATAACTCCAAACGGAATAAAATTAAATAATTCTCCACATAACACGGGTAATATTGAAATAGCCTTAATCAATTTTATTCGTTGCTATATATGTATAGTAACGCCATAGACAAAGCAGATTAATATTAGGTTAGGTTAGGTAAGGGTGGCTGTTCTAAAGGACTAGCATAGACACAAAATTGGTCCGTAGCTGTACCACATTCGAGTTTCCTCCTCTTCACTCGCTAAACCATCCTGAGCTTACCAAGAAGCGTTTAAAGTCCCGGATCTCGATTTTACTAAGATCCGAGAGGTCATTCAAAGGGGAAGTTCCCATAAATTTTGTTCTGCTGTACGCTAGACTAGGGCAGGTGCAGAGCAGATGGAGCACATTTTCCTCCTCCTCCCAATCATCACAGCTGCGGCAGAAATCGTGGGCTGATCATTTAAAGATGCCAGACAGTTCTGGGCTACTTTCGACGTCAGGGATAATGATTGTAGCGTTTTAATAGCAGCCAGGCTGTCCGTAAAAATGCGAATATCCCTCGTAGATATTACATTATACTTCAACCAGTCCATGACTTCCATTATCGCGGTCAGTTCAGCTTGAAAAACGCTGCAAAAGTCGGGAAGACGAAAAGAGAGGTTAACCCCTAGTGCCTCACAGAATACCCCGCAGCCAACCCCTCCATCCCTTTTTGAGCCATCCATGAAGAAGCTTAGGGCCTCATTGTCCATAACCGTTTCGTTCACCCAGTCCTCTCTGGTGGGAAACTCAGTTTGGAATTTAATCTCAACAGATGGCAAAGGGATAGCGTAGTCGGTAGCTTCCGGAATACCCCTGTTGCATAGGATAGATGAGTGCCCTGCATTATTACAGGTCCACATAGATATGGATTTGAGCCGAATGGCTGTGCAAGATGCAAGCTGCTCGGCCGCAATATCCAAGGGAGTAAGATGAAAGAGAATCTCCAGAGCTTGAGTAGGTGTGCTCCTGAGAGCCCCACTTATACACAAGCAGGCCGTTCTTTGGACTTTCATCAATAGTTTAAGGTTGGCCATAACTTTTAACGCTGGCCACCAGACGACAACCCCATACAGCAGTATAGGTTTGACCACTGCGAGACGTAGAGCCAGTGTACTATGTGGGGCTCCATACCCCATCTCTTTCCAATGGCATTTTTGCAGGAGTAGAGCTCTATAGTAGCTTTCTTTACGCTCTCTACGATGTTTGGTTTCCAGCTTAGCTTGCTGTCCAAAAGTAGTCCGAGGTATTTTGCTCTATCCGTAAAGATCAAGCGAGTACCATTTAATGTCGACGGGTCACACTGAGGAAGTTTGTGCTTCCTGGTAAAGAGGACCAGCTCCGTTTTCTGTGGGTTTGCGTTCAGTCCGCAGCCGCGTGCCCACTCAGAGAGGTAGCCAAGCGCGCACTGCATGCGCTCACTCAGCGTACTAGGATATTTACCGAAGACCGCAATAGCAACGTCATCAGCGAAAGGAGATTAATATAAATTTGATTGTTTATGGTACTGCTTTTCAAAAATGTAGTTTCTTATTGTCTGGTTCGAAAAATCTCTTGATGACGTAATATTTCTTTCATTGATTCATGATGACGCTTAATCCTTTATTTTCAAGGATTTTGTATATGTCATTTATTCGATATTCCTGAATAAAAGGATTTATTTAACGATGGAACGATGAGGTGTCTTGTTAATGCTTGCGAGTAAGTAGGTAAAGCTCTCACCAAATCACTAGATGGTCGATATCGACTTGCAGTTTGTTAGTATCCACCGTTTAATAGATGTTAAGATGTACTGCAAACATTTAGACCTTACTTACTCAACCATGATTTAAACAGATTTAACAGCGTTGGGAAGAAATAGTTCAATGCCCTTAAACACAATTGTATAGAATTTCTCCACGTTTACATCTATGTTGCTGCTATTACCTTATTCTCTCAGTTAGTTTGCTAAAGATATGTGTAGATGTAACCTTACTGTATCAGGTATTTTGAAGATGTCTTAAGCTCTGAGGATTTTTATAAAAAAAATGCGCTAAAATACCACCGCGATTTTTTATTTCGTAATTTAAAGTTATTTAAAAAAAAATAAAATTAAAGTTGGGAGGATTACTCCAGCACTCAATGCCCCTAGCGGGCCCACGGTGCAATACCCGGACAAACACATATACTTACACTTTTAAAACAGCCAACCGTGATTTTTGGTCACCACCGGGAGCGGTACCGTTATTTACCTCAGATTTGCATTAAAAACCATTTCATTCAGCTAGTACAAAAAAAATTAAAATCTCGGATAATTTCCGATCGGCAGCATGAGTGATTCAATTTGATGATATCAATGAGTCTGGTGGAAGATAATATACCAGGTGGTTCATTTCAGTTGGCTAAAGTAAATTACTTGGAAATAACAGACATAATCAAATATTATGTTAAGTAAGTTTTTCTTTTGTTAGAGAGGGTACATAGTTTAACATACATTTCATCTTCAACGGGTCATCTGGCACTGAGATGCTGGATAAAGGACCAGATATTTAAATTATAATAGGGGTGTTATGATATATCAAATGAAAGGACGTTTTACTACAAAAATAAATTTGTTAACGTTACTTTGGAACAAATAATATCAACTTAATGATCCTTTTTATTTTCAAGTTGGTTGTTTGTCAATCTAGATATTTGTTAAACAAATTACTACTATTATTATTTATTAAACTATTTTCTTCGTATTATGGTGAACAAATTTGTTTTTGTAATCAAAAGACCTTTTTGTAATATCATAATATAGTTATACAGTCGAACTTGGCTATAAATAATCGGTATATAACGAAAGGCTTGTCATAAGACACTTATATAGAAGTCTCTAGGTAAAATGATTTCTTTTTAACGAACCTCGTTATTACGTACAACGAACAACTTTAAAATCCGGCAATCTTACATTGTTCTTAATTTAACTTCTTTATGGCGAACGTCGAAATCAAAAAAAGTAGTGTTTGTAGTTGAAAATTCGAATCAAAGCAAAAAATAAATCCATACAACGTCATTTTTCTTCTATCTCCATAGTTCGTTAGTAATTAACGGAATTTGTTTTTAATTTTAGATATAATAAACTTCTGATTTTAAGACTTCGATATAGCCAACTTTCGATGTAACTTCTTCGATGTATTATTCTTTATAACGAACAAAATAGTTGGCCCTTGAGGTTCGTTAAAGACAAATTCGATGTTGTTATAATTTAAAAATCCTTTAATTATGCACCCTCCCTAACAAAACAAAAATTTATTTAAGATTATGTCTGTTATTTTCAAGTTACTAGTTTTTGCGAACTTAAATGAACCACTCGGTATACAATGTAAATAAATGTTGAATATTCCTTGGGATATTTATTGTGCTCGATGGACAGGGCGTTCGATATTTCGACTAATTGATTTGATAATGATGTATCGACCACTATGCGCATTCCGCATCATCTACATATTATATATCAACCACATATTGCCTAGTAAAGAATTTAAAACTCTTTGTATCAAATTTTGTCGAATTTTTATTTACATTTTCAAAATAAAATATTCGATGTTTATACTCTTTTGATTTTACTTTTGTGTCTGGTTAATGACATTATGGTGTGTGATAAGCTCTCGTGAAAAGTTTAATTTATTTCTCAGTCGGAAATGACGTTTGCGGATGTTAAGCTTAGCGCCTTCTGAATAGTTAGGATTTTACTTGAATTTAGTAGTTTGGAATTACTAGTTACTCTTTAAAAGTTATTATAACTGACGGATTTTGTGATAATACTATAGTGATTGATAAACTTATTATTCAAATTCTAATAAGATTTGATTAAAAATTCGTTTAATTTGAGAATAATTGTAGTTGAAGCTTCAATTTTAATATTATGTCAGTCGAATTCCAATCAAACATTTCTTTATGTCATTTTGTCATCAACCGATCTTCAAGGAACAAAGAAAGTGTAGAGTTTAGATTCCGTTTGTTACGTGCAAAATTTTTAAAGTTTAATTTGCATTCATACACATCGAGGTTCAACACCAAATAAAAAATGTTTTTTACACCTCAAAGTTTTTAAGTTGGTACATTTTAATAACTTGAAAATTAAGCCTTGTATTATTCAGTTGAATAATATTGCATCATCTGTGTAAATGTCCATATAGTAAAAATATAATCACTTATTCGAATCATTGAACTTTCTGTATTTGTATAAAAATCTACTGTTTACCGGTAATAGCTTTGCAACTCTCACTCTATATAAATTATTATTATTGTCATCGTCATCGTAATATTTCATTAACAAGAAATTTTCCTTTTTTTTAGCGTGCTGCATTTCATCTCTATATATAGTGGTTGATGATTATATTAATTTCGAATTAAATGTTAACAATTTTATAATATAAAAAAAAATGTTGCAACCAGTTCGTTGTCTGTCTGTCTGTATACACATATGTATATCATAAGACTGGGTAGACAAATTACGATGATTTTCTTTAAACTTGAATACGTAAAGATATAATTTTAATTTTTATTTCAGTATCTTCGTCGTGACATAACGCATGAATATATATGTATAACTGGCGCGTATATAGCTTTCGATATTAAAGAAATATTACATAATTTCATTCATGCATATTCCTTATGCAGACATTCGATTTTTTTTTTGCTTTGTTATTGATTTTATTTTTTAATGTTAAATATGACTCAGTATGTAATGATTATGCATATATAATATTGGAAAATAACTTCAAGACAACATATACAACTACATATATACATAATATATTTATATATGTATATACAAAAAAAGTTTTGTAAAAACAAATCATAAAGTAAATTAAAAGTCAAGGACTTGATCTTCAAGAATTTTTAATTTTATTTTTTTTATAATGGTTTAATTCAAAAGACCTTATATAGTCACTTCAATATAATATTAATGAAGTATTTTATTGGAAAAATATTCATTGCCAAATATTATTATTTAACTACTAACACAGTTAATTTAATAGAAATCACATTTTGGAAAATTGTCGTTGTTAGAGATTTTTAAAAATGTGTATTCGTATATATAGATAAAAATAAAATAGCATTTGAATATTAATTAAACGATTCAAGATCAAACAAAAATAATAATACTGTGGAATCGGTTGTGAATTTTAAATTCAAGAGGGAAGGTTAAGGTTGTGATTTGTTTCTCATGCTTTTTTAAACGCAGACAATGAAAATCATATTTTTGTATTTCAATCGATTATTTCTATTTTAGTATTTAAAATTTAGTATTTATCGAAAAATTTGATTTGGGATGTTAACTTATTAATTTTCAATGCCAATCATTATAAATAAATACATAGAATAATACGCAATTTTGGTGATGATGATAATGATTGCTCATTCTCACGTGATTCAATTTTACCAAATATTTTGCATGTATAACAAGAAAAATATATTTACATTTAATATTATACATTTAAATAATGACAAACACGGCATTTTGTAGGGGGGCGTCAGATTTATTCCGACACTCTGGTATTAAAATTTATTCAAATTTAATTTCTATAATTAATCGCAAATATGTATTAATTTGTCCCGTTGACAAATTGATTTATTTTTTCTTATAGTTTGTGTAAGCTAAATATAAAAAAAAAAAAAATTTTCTGAGTTCCAAAATAGGCTGATTGCAAAGATATCTTCTAACTAGTTCAAACATAAAAAGTTGATTTAAAATTTTAACAAAGTCTTAAATTTTAATCTGAAATTTTAGCTTAGTTATCAACAATTTGAATCTCATACAGAATGAATGATAAAATTATATTGTAATAAAATTTAAAAATTAATTAAACCCAACTTTTATCAAATTTTAAATTGTTAACAACAAATTTCTCATTTTGAATTTATACTCTAAAATTTTGTTCACTCTGTGGAATTCAATCATAATTTTAAATCTGTAAATTAAAAATTTTAAAATTGAAGAACATTTCACTAATAGGTTGTATAAATTCTAAAAGTGATTAACATTGAGTTAGGTATAAAACTTAACAAACAGCGAAAGCCCCAAACCGGTCCTTAAGATGGAATAAGGTTATATCAAATACGTTTAAAGCATTTTCTAAAATTCAGATATTTCGGAGCTGGCGAAGCAAGTATTTCAAGCAGAACTACCTCACACAAAATTTAAAGAATTTTACAGTTTTACCATTCTATGTTCGAAATGTCTAAATGTTTCAAAATCTGCGTAACGCGTTCAGATACAAAATGGATTAGTATAGTCGTAGAAATCATTCATCGTGTACAATTTGCACGCAATGCCCGATTCCTATTTCCTGTATACGGGTGTCAAAATTATAAAATAAGAATTTAATAATAAATTTAATATAATAAAGTTTAGCTGCAGAACTGAAACCGCGGGAAAAAATAACAAGCAAAAGAGCAAAATTTAAAAAAAATCCAATCATATAACTATTTTTTATAAAATAGCATATGTATGTATGCACGTAATCCGGGAATATGTGAAGAATAAAGAGCTTAGTAAGTTTTTTATTTTTGTTTAGGTTCTTTTTAACAGTTGTTTCTGTTGTTTCTTTTTTTGTGTGCATGGCTAAGACGTTCGTAATATTTATTTTATTGGTGTAGGTTAAGAACTCTTGCATAAATAAAAAGATTATTGAAAATTAAATTTATTTTGTTTGTACATATGTAGCTATGTACTTCAAGTTCTTAAAAAATGTATGTCAAATTTATTTATTTTTTGTGGACATATATAATTAACACGTTATCGATATAAAAATATGTATGGACAATATATTTAAGTACCTACATATACACTGCCATGTTCTTTTTTATCGATGTATTATCCAAATCTAAATAATTATTGATTAGATGTGTTTGAAGGTTTTATTAAAATAAATTAATTTTATATTTAATATTAGCACAATTATCTAACATATGTATATGTATACATATGTATATCCATAGGTATTTGCTAAGTCGTATTATGTTTATTCATTTTAGTACAACGTTTTCTCAAATTAATTTAGACAAAACAAGAAACTGGAATAATTTTAACCTATCCCAATACATAATTTGTTATTCTTATTGATTCTATTATATTCCCGGTTATACACGTTGTTGTTTTACTATTTTAAGTGTTTGTAAATTGTTTGAATTGATCATGACTTAGAAAGAATTGAATTGAGCTAATCGGGTTATGTAAACGCACATTTTATTTTATTTTATTAATACTAACTTACGTTTTTTTTATCGTAATGCAGTTTGGACGTAATCAATGTGCGCGGAATATAATTAAAATTAAATTAAAAGTGCTTATAGTTCTTTTTAATTATTTTTAAGTTTTTATTTTATTTTATTACTGTGCATATATTGTTCAAATAATAATTAGTTCTAAAATAATAAGGGGCCCATTTTCCCCCAAAAAAACAATATCTGTGCAACGAACACAGTCAATACCAGCATTGAATCAGAATAATGCAATGAATGCAATGGGTAAAATTGAACATAGCTCCCAAAAAATATAATTATGCTAAATGAAAAAAGCGCTCCGACATCAAATTTAGCAAATTTAGTGATACCTCCTTTTAATACAAATGAAAATACAAGTAAAAACATATGCTTCAACACAAAATGAACTCATTGGAATGAACGTGAATAACGATATTAATTTAATTAATGAGATAGGTCACTTAAATAAAGAAAATTTGGTGCAAACCGGAATGGACAGATATATAACTGTTCAGACCAAAATAAAAAGCAGCCCGAATTCAGCGCAATTAGCTGGTAATACTAAAGCGTAGATTAGAAAATGGTGGTGATCAAATACCTAGCAATAGATTTTCTAGCTTGAAGGAGGATGGCGCCGAAACAAAAGAAACTATAGAAACGAAAATCCAACCTTTGGAAATTGATGGTTTCAGAGCGCTTGTAAACCATTTCGATCAAACCGGAAAGCGATATTATACTTACCAGCTGAAAAGTTAAAAAAGGTTGACTGTTGTTTTAAAAGGAATGAAGATGCCGAAGAGGTGCCGAAATTCATGCGGCTCTCGCCATGCAAGACTTCCATGCCAAATCTGTTGCAAACATTTTAAATCGGGAGAAGGTTTCTCAACCGACGTTTCGCATAGAATGATGAGAAATAGCCAGATGAGAAAAACAAAGGAAACCACAGTATATATAACTTGAGATATTTATTGCTTACTAACTTGGAAGTTGAGTGAAGTTTGAGTTATCTGTGGCGAACTTCATGAATCAAAAAAATGCGATAAGACGAGAAATGACCCATCAGTAAGTAAAACGGTGTAGTGATTGCGGTGAAAATAATACAGCAAACTACAGAGGTTGCCCAGTATATCTGGATTTGAAGCGTAAGACCAATCCAAAGTTGCGATCTGAGTAAGTCACGTTACAATCAAAGAAATATGACTCCAAGAAGCACAATTGCTCAACAGGGGACTGCACACTCAACCACACAAAATGACCTGGAGAATGTTACAAGCAGTTTTGCACAACCAGGAGTTTCCTATGCCATCATCCTAAAAGGTACCGCCCCAAAAACGAAAGTTCATTTCTACGAAGAAGAATTAAATATTCACACAACCGTAAACAAACGAACGGTCTTTCACAGCACAAAGCTGAGGTTCAAACCTTTCTTGTCGTTCAAAATATAGATATAATGCTAATATCAGAAACACACTTTACAAAAAATACATTTTTTAAAATCAGTTTATGACACCAAACATCCAAAAGAAAGAGCACACGGCGGCTCTGCGGTTTTGATCAAACGAAGAATATAGCATTATGAACTCAACAAATATGATAAATATCACATCCAAGCAATAAATATCTGCCTAGAATAATGGTCTGGAAATTGTGTAATATCGGCTGGTTAGTGTCCACCGAAACACGCAATCATAAAGCAGCAATTTATCGATTATTTTAATCAGCTGGGCATTAAATTTTTAACAGGGAGCGACACCTAAAGTAAAGTAACTATATATGAAGCAATGAACGAAATAAATCTATATTATTTATCTTCTGGACAGCCAATTTACTGGTCATCAGATAAAAATAAAATACCTGATTTAATAGATTTCCGTATAATAAAAGGAATTGCACGCACCAATGCTTAAGTAGAAGATTGCTATATGACTTATCATCCGATCACTCACCAATAATAATAACTCTGAGTACCAGAGCTTTAAAAGCTGAACCACCTCAACGTCTAACAAATAAATTAACTAAATGGGCTCTATATAGAAATATAATCGAACAAAATTGCCAATTGGATATCCAACTTTGCACCCCGGAAGATATTGATGCGGCGGCGAATGATTTAACACATATATTGGATATAACAGCAAAAGAGGCCACCCCTGATATTAACAACTCTGAATAAGTTAATAAGCCTTCACCTAATATACTACAGTTAATCCAAGAAAAACGGACAATATGAATACAATTAAACGAGCATTGAGAGAAGAAGACTCAGGAATTCAGAGTTATCTTACTGAAATCTCGGCGACCGAGAAGACAGATTATCCAGTATGGAAGGCAACAAAAAAACTAAAGAGGCCAACATTATCAAATCCACCAATTAGGCAACCAGATAAACATTGGGCCAGATGTGACGTAGCAAATGCTTCTGCTTTCTCTAACCACTTGAAAAAAATGTTCACTACAAACGAAAAAACTAACAACATTGAACTACCAAAGTTTACGGAGGACCCTTTGAATCCAATTCCTTTAAAATTTAAGTGGAAAAAACTTTAAAATACCATTAAAAATTGTGGAATCCCAAAGAAACTTCCAGGACACGATTTTATTACCGGTAAAATGATCAGAGAATTACCTGATAAATATTTAAAACTCATAACTTATATTTTCATTGCGAATATGAGGTGTGGGTATTTCTCTAAAAAACTGAAAATATCGCTAATTACAATGATCCAAAAGCCTGAAAAACACGAAACACAAATCGCATCCTACAGACCAAGAAGTATACTTCTGATGATTTCTAAGGGCAGATTATACCAGACCACAATTTGGGTTTCGAGACCAACATGGCACTGTAGAGCAGGTGCACAGAGTTGTTAACTCAGTTAAATTTGCATTAGAAGAAAATAAATATTGTTCGGCAGTTTTCCTAGAAGTATGGCATAAGGGCCCCTTATACGAGTATATAAAATCAAAATTCGTCTGCCAACAAAATTTCTTACAGGCCTTGAAAGCTACTTGTATCAAAGAAAATACCAGGTTAACCGCAATTCAGCTTTTACTGAACTAAATGGTCTATAAACGCAGGAGTTCCACAAGGCAGCGTACTGGGGCCAGTATTGTATTTGCTGTATACTGCCGATCTACCAACAACTGATAAGGTTGTCACATCATCATTTGCAGATGACACTGCGTGATGCAGTTTGAGGATTTTTGTGTGAAAACATGATTCACACAAAAATCCTCAAACTGCATTACGAACAAGATCACTTATACAATAAAAGCGAATGAAAACAAATCAACACACATAACATTTACGTTGAATAAACTTACATGTCCAGCGGTTAAATTAAATAATGTCACCATCCCTCAACAAATAAATCTCAAATACTTGGGTCTTCATCTTGATAGAAGAATGACATGGAGAAAACACATTGAATCAAAGCGCAACCAAATAAAAATAAAATTCTCAATAATTTACTGGCTGATTGGAAGAAAACCATAACATTCCCTAGAATGCAAGGTTATACTATACAAAATGATCCTAATTCCTATATGGACAGTATATCCGAAATTGCAACATACGTAGAGACCTTGGTATTAAAACGGTTAAAGATATGATACAAGCACACAGTTTGAAGTATCTTTCGAAACTGGAAACTCAATCCAATGTATTAGTAAGGCAACTGTTAAGGCAACCGAAATATACACGGCTTCGCAGAGTAGATCGACTAGATCTAATGTATTAATAAATTTAATTTAACTACATATTTAAGATGCATACTAATAATAAATATTTAACATAGGTTAAGGACTTAGATAATAATTTTTTTAGATTGTAAGCTTTGAACACTTCTTGTTAGTTTCATATAAAGAAAGATACAAGAATAAAGACATTGCTAGTTTTAAAAAAAAAAATATTACTAAGGCTATATACAATCTATGGTTATAGCAATCTAGTGATGGTTATATCATAATATAAATTAATTTACAATTTATGTATATAAATACAATTTAAAGTTTAAACTAAATTTCAAAATTCAGCAAACCATTCGTACTCGAGTATTCAAACAAAAATAATCCAAAAGTAAAATGAGCCTTCATAACGTTGAATCCAAATCAATGTCTTATACTCGTACTTATACCAATTAAGAGTGGTAAAAAACGTTACTTTAAATATTGATCTTTTAAAAGTTTCATGCGAAATATTGAAATCAGTACATTTAGCTAAAACACTGGGATCACGTTATACGTATCACATAGGACCATATAGTAACTAAGTAGTTAATATCAGCCATCCGTGTTAAAAAGAATACTACGTGAGTGTAAAGCTCGTTGAGGGGCATAAATGTTAAAGAGTGGCAATCCTGCACAATCAACTTCACCGCATACACAATGTTGAATCATGGGAAGCTCTATAATGTTTCACTTATATTTCACTAGAATGAAACTTATATTTCACAACTAAGCGAACTCTAGAGAGCTAACTAAACGAATTACCTATAAAGATTATCTCAGGTACGGCGTATCATAGAAAAGTGTATCAGGAGGGCTTTCGATTCGGAATTCTTTGGCATACACAATTATCATTACCTAGAAAAAATCATACACAATATTACTGGCATGTGGAGTAACTCGGCGCAATTATTTAAGTGAACTAAAGGTTGAAGCATATTTTAGTTTGGGACGTACAAGAGTTAGACAAATTCTATAAGCAAGTTAAAAAATCGGCCAGACATAAACTTCAATTTTTCACCTTTATTTTATTTTTTTATTGCTTTCCATCTTCCGGAAATGACAATGCACAAGCCGCTCTGTTTTTGTTTCGGATTTTTTGTCAATATACTAATATTACATATATCACTTAACTCGCCATGTTATCCCTTGCTGTGAGGAACGGTTCCTTCCATAAACCAGGATTTTATCCCATGTAGAAAGCTGTCAACCGATGCGCTCACGAAACGATTATTGTTTTACCACGATCTACCACATTTTTGAAAACAAACAAATTTAAATTCAAATTTCTCGAAAAGTCGTTACATTTTCAACAAAATTCAAATTCTTTTTATTTGTTCATCTAAGTAAGTAAGTACGTCAGTAGTATTCGATTTTAATTGATTTTGTTTTGTTTTTATTTCAGTTACAAACATGACGTTGAACAACAGAGAACAGCGGGTTGTCATGTTTGACTTTTGAACAAATGTAGTGTTTCTGTAATACAAGAAAAGTGTACAAGCAACAAAAATTGGAGTTCCAGCACTGAGCCAGTGAGCTCACAAACCTGAAGTCTTCAAGTTTTTAAGAATAAAGGAAGATAATTGAAATTCAGAAAAGGTATTTCAGAAAAAAGACTTGCGGTTTTTATTTAATTTGTAGATCGTTCAGATTTTGAATTCAGACCTTGCCCAGAAATGTAACCAAAATGGTTTTCCTTCTGCTTTTGTTCATGTTTTTTGTCATATGATGTTTAATTTACTGTAAATTAAAAATATAAAATATATTTGTTGTGTGAAGTAAACAAAAAACGGTTTTTGGATTTCAATGATATTCGGAATCCGTTAAAATGGAATCCGATATATGTGATTCTTTGAAAATTGTATTAATTTGAATATTTTTATTTTATTGAGATCATCATCAAAGAAAACGTTTTTAAATAAGTAAACTTCTAAATGTCTTCAGATTAAGTTAGGTGTACGATGTAATATAGAATATATATATATATACATATATATACAGATAATATTAAGCAAACTCAACAAGAGTAGTTCTTAAATTCGTATATATAAAAAAGCAATGTACATATGTATGTATGTATATTCAGATTTTGTTAGACCATCTCATTGAAATAGTTATATTATTTAATAGTGACAGAACTACTTTTAGGATTACCGAATGATTTTTGCGATTGACTTTACTAAAAAGTTTTTGAACATTTACCATTCAACTATTATTATTTATTGTACATATATCACAAGGTTCAAAATTTAAATAAGAAAAAGTATCAAATTTCAAGTCTAAATGTTTCAAATTTAAAAACCTTTCCCCGCGATATTATGTACACATGTGACCGCATATACAAAAGCAAAAAGATTACTTCCAAGCTACATATTTAATAGCAGTTTTATTAAGCGCATATGTATATGTAGAAGAACAAACGATATATATATCCGGAATTGGATCGAATGTTTAACACGAATTCAATTTTAAAACCATGTTAATCAATGTTCACTAGTGAATTTTTATTTAATTTGAAGGTAATAAAGGTGTGTACCATTACATTTTATGAAGGTTATGTTTCTAAAATTTATCAAAAATAATATTAACTTATAGATTTTGGTTGCGTTGTTGTCTAATCGAGAAGCCTCTATACTATGAGATGTATAAGCATAAGATTATCTAAGATTTATTTAACTCTGTATATATAGTGTAAAAATATTCGAAAATTCTAAATTAATCATTATTCGAAATTGTAACAACCGGAAGCTAAATTATTATTTATGCCTTGGGGTTTGCAATTTTGATGTGTATATGTGTATGCACAAAAAATATCTTATGCTTGATGTGAGTTTAATGTAACATGTTTTTTCGTCTTATTTGGTCGCCATATCCATAAAAATTTATAGCACTGCAAATCCTTTTTGCAAGAAGTGTGTTTTTATGATTATTATTTTTTGTTTTGGGAAAAACTGTAAAAGGTAGATTAAATGCTATACACACAATGTAGATTCACTTTCGTCTATAATTAACCTTGAATCGTAAGAAAACCCATTCGTCACAAAATGTTAGATAGATAAATTGTGAACATTAAATATGATTTTTTTTAAAAAATGTTTTGCTTGATTTTTTCGTTTAGGCTGGAACTGTAAGTAATTTCATTTGGCAGGGTAGTTATATAAGAAACGATTTGACTTTTTCTTATTTTAATCAATTGTGAGTATTTAAGAAAGTAAAACTTAATTAGATCACAAAATCTATGTTTACAATTAAATCAGAGAACTGAAAGTTTTTTTTAATTTTACTACAGAAAGTTGTAATTTAGAAAATTATTTCTAATTTTAATTAATTTTTGCTGTGTGGTATTGAAAAACTATATATACAAAATTGCTCGTATACAATTTTTATCAATACTAACGGTATTTATATTGTGCGCACATCTTTGCGAGGTGAAAAGCTAAATTCGCGCGCACACAAAAATACCATAAACATGAAATTAAATCGTATAAATATCTTATATGTGCTCTTGGCATTTTTTTCTGCTTTTTTTAACAAAAAAATAAATAAATTTAAATATCTCGTCAATATCATATGCGAAACGTCATTAACTCTTTAATATACCCCATAACAAACATTTTGTTCGAGGTTAATAATTTTATGATGGTGTCTCTTATGCATTTGAGTAATATTTAATATTTTTTTTACAACTCAGCCTCCATAATACGTTTAGTGGGCTATTTTGAATGTCAAAATAAATATGATTTGGTTGTTCCCTTATACCTGAAAAAAGGATTTTTGTTATTTGTAATTTTGTGTTTATTACTGTGTAATTCAGAGTATGTACATAGGATTGTTTTGTTCGTTACTGTGCCATTCAAAATCTGATTGCAAATTTTTTGATTGCGGTAAAAAAAAGGTTTGTATCTGTTTTATTATTCTGTTTTATAAATTATAATTTGTTTCAAAATTAGCGATGAAAAAACTTATCTGATAAGTTCATGAGAATATATCCGAATAAATAAAAAAAATGGAAATATAACTATCTAAACAATAAAAGTATTAGAAACCACAATTCCACGAGACAAACCACAACTCCACGAGACAACATAAGACTGAACAACCGTATCCAACAATTAGAAAAAAAATAAAACGATCTCTACGCAAGCAAATTGACAAATGCGACAGTAATATTGAATATTCGCTTTAGCTGGCAGCTGAAATTCTAAAAATACCATGAATGCAGTTGGATAATGGGTGGAACATGAGGATAAGAATTAACGAAACAATAACATATAGGCTCATATTCTTAAAAAAGCAATATCAGAACTAACAGACTACCTCTCCAATTTGTCGTTCTGGCGGAAAATTCTCAAGAATCGAACGAGATAATAGAAAGTCCAGAATTCCTATGATGAAGTTAATACTCCAGTAAAACCAGCAAATTAGCGCAAAGTAAAACAAATTACTTATAGATTCCTGGCAAATCTCATGTACAGAGCGATAGTTGTCATAAAACTAATTCTTTGGCATTAATGTTCGTGTTGATTTTCCTTTCATTCATACCAAATACGTAACACTATAATGGTGCAAAAAATTATTACACTTTTCTATAATACCAATAACATTTTTTTTACTATTAATTTTCTAAAGAACAACCACCACTTATTACTACACACCATTACCATTATTTTTATATCTCTAAACTATTTTTATTATTTTGTATATTATAGTTTTTGTATATAAAACTGAAAAAATTACCATATAAAAATGCATTTTGTATGCAAGAGATAATTATTAAATAAAATGAAAGTAAACAAAAAAAAATATACGCTGAGACATGGCAGGGAAAGCAAAAAATTTTTTTTTTGTTTCTGTATTGACGACTATTATTATTACTATTGTTACTCTTATTACTATTATCGTTACTATTACAGTCTATTATTATGCATTAGAAAACTATTATGATATATATAATTTGAGTTTGGTTTGTGTGTGTACAAAACTATAATAGAAATAAAATTACCCGTGTGGTTGAATTTAAAAATAAAAGTACATATTTCGTTGTTACTCGTACATATAGACACAATACACCATACAACTTATATTTTTGTTGCTGTTTAAGCCACGGTGCAACTGCGAAATTTCGCGCGGTTGTACGAACGATACGCAATCAAAAATCCAATCTCTCTTGTATATAAACATATGTACGTATTCGAATATAATACAGAAAAAATGTGGATGTTTTATGGGGATTTTCTTGATAGCTTGTTAGTTTTTTTTTGTTTGCTTTAATTAATTTATAGTGTAATTTAGTGGTTGCGAGTGGGAGTGTGATAATATTCAATTTATAAAGAAAATGTGAAAAAATACATAGGAATTGCTTAGAAAAAAATATCGAATGTTTAGAGTGAAGAAGAAGACAAATATGGTCAATAACCTTGTAAAATGTTGTTGGAAATTTGCTGAATAATAATAATCAGTAAACGATTAGCTTTTCTTCTTCATTAACTTTCCATCTTATATATACATATAGTCATATACATATATATTTTTAGACGCGTAATCTTTGTACCTCATGTGGATAATTATTGCAAATTTTATTAGTTCGACAATAATGTATACATATATGTAGTACAATTAGTTGCGAAAATTTGTTTGTGAAAAATATAAAAATATTCAAGTTTTTTATTGGAATCAAAGTAACTCCCTTTCGTTCTCGAGTCATATGTCCAAACATAATTTAGAGTTTGATTTGATAGACTCATTCCCAAGAAGAAATAATATGTGTGTAGATTATAGTTGCAAGCTTTTCTAGAAACCTCTTCTGCCTAAAACTGTAGAAAATATAGCTATCAGATTTTAAATTTTGTTGACATTTTATATGTGATTGGAGAAAATTAAATTACGACAGAATATTATTAATATTAAGTGCAAAATCTATACGATTGGGTTTCTAATTTTAAAAGTTAACATCAACATTCGCAGATGAGTAATTTGGTTTAAGAATTAAATTTAATTTTTTCAATAATGAGTATGATTGTAATGCCCCCGGGTACATTCGACCGTTGGAAGAAAGTCGTGTTGGAAGATACAAAATTAACGAATCTACGTAGGGAAATGAAGAGGACTTTATATAATACTAAATTAAATGATATATCTTTATCGTCAAAAACTGGTAAAATATTTAAATTCAAAACAAAAACGTTTTGATGGATTTACTTAACTATACATGTAAGAGGGGTTGGTACTCAGACAGAAAAAGGAGAAAATAAAAAAATACAAATATTATTGCCCGACCTTCAAAGTCTTGGTGATCAAACAACAGCTGTATCTCCCAAGCGACAAAGTTTTGGGACTCAAAGCTTAGTTGAAGCTCTGCCAAGAAAATAGCAATCTATATATTATATTTAAACTTCAACTACGGATTATTATGGAGCAATTCAAAATCTCAAAGGGTTTGCTTCCTAGTTGGAATCATAACCCTACGGATATGTATATTTGAAACTATACATTTATAGGAGCGGGAGTATATACAGGGATGGGTTCGCTCTGATATATTTGCAAATTTTAAAACATAAAACAACGCCGCGCCCTCTAGTTATATTTTATCTTTTAGACACATCTTAATTCATATTCAAATTGGTTTACGAAAGGTTTCTTAAAGTCGCTTCTGTATTTTAGTTTCATTACCGATTTTAAGTCAATTCTAAAATGAAATAACGTTTTTTCCATGTGATAAGCAAATTTTTAACAATTTCAGTATGTACCAACAGATGATAACGTTGCTTTTCAAACTTCACTGCTTTTCTCAATTTAGTTTAGTCTGAAGAAGAATTTTAAAATGTAGAGCAGAATTGTTCAATTTTAAATTAATTTTTGAAATTTTGAAGGTTGCAAGGGAAGTGTTTTTTTATCTTTGTAACTGTATACGCTGCTAAGCTATTATTGCTAAATATAATCATAATATTTTCAGCATACAAATAAACTGTATAACTCGCTGAAATAAAAATAGTTTTTATATTTTTGAAAATGTTTCAATGGAGTGTTATATGCAATCCTTTTTAGGAATATATGTACATATATTATGCGTATATATGCATTTCTTTATTAACCTTCGAGTTTAACTTAATACCTAAATTTAAGATCAATAATCCTCATTTTGCTGAAAATAATATGTTTATACATATTCATAAATATTTTAATTCACAATTTCTTAAATTCAGCATAATTTCCTTCAAATCAACATTTTTTCTTCTAATTAAAAAATTTCGCCAATTCCACTGTAATAAATATTTTTAAACTATATTCTTAATTGCTTAATTTTGGTAAGCGAAAATAAATTTTTTTACATTTAAATTTCCTTTTGCTCGAAACAAATTTGTTAAACTGCCAAATTCATAATTTATGTCGTGTTCTTTTTAATCTTTTAAAAAAGCTCAATTTTTGTGTCCTTTTGTTGGTAATTTTTGTTGTTTGGTTTTTTCGATTGTCGATATTTTGAAATCGCAACAGTCGGTTGAAATTTTTATATCGAAGCTGTCACTATAGTGCCAAATTGATATTTTCGTATTTATTTGTGTTGGTACTGATATAGATTTTCTAAATTGATCTTGATAAAACAATTTTTTTTGGTCAAAAGAACTCCACATTAGTAAGTTTCAATATTTAGCTAGAACTTTTATCATATTATACTATTTATAGGATTATATGGAAGTTGACAGATTGTGCAAATTGAACCATTCGGTTGCCGTTGGCGATCTTATCAAAGTTCTTTATTGCCCAATTGAAAACATAAAGAATTATTACCGGCCTAGGAATTTCTTAAGAGTTAAATATTTGTGCAAATTATACATATAAGGAATATGGGGCCATATGGAAAGTGGCCGATTGTGCAAAATGCACTATACAGAGTTTTTGCCTTTACTATGGGCCAACTAAAACATAGGAATTATGTCTGGGCTGTTTTAATAGTTAAAAGATAAATACGACTCACGGTGCAACCCTGATAAATACCAATACTTGTACATTATTAAAAGCACCCAACCGTGATTTTTCGTCAACACTGGAAGTCGAACAAGTACAAGCCTGGCGCTATTTGTAAATTAATAATTATCAATATAATACTGCGAATCCTACAATTTCCTTTAATGATAAATGAAATATCTACGCCGGATTTTTTTTTGCAAACTTAATTGAACTGGGCTAATCGTAATATATAAAGCATAGTATACAGGTATTAGGTTGATAGTGTCTATTTATTTAACTGTTAAGAAATGACATTTTTATTTAACATTCTAATATAATTATAGCATAGATGTTAAATAAAATTTTAATTTGTTAATCGCAAGTTACAAACAATTTTAATACTTCATCTCAATATGTGCTTTCATAAAGCTTAAACATAATTTTTTGAAATCATTTAAAGTTAAAGTTTCCAATTTTACTAATGTTAATTTTTGCATATTATTATAGACTTTTAACCCTTTGTATGTTAATAAGTTTTGTGAAAATGCTCATTTCTCGGGTTATAAGTATGTTTGTCTCTTTTACTCCTTAGAAATCTCTGCCAAATTTAATTCCTCTAATATTGACGCTATTCCCCTACGCCTATCAATTTTGAGAATTATTCGTAGAATTTTGTTTTGAATTTTCTGAATTGTGCTGATCGGCACCTGGTTCATAATAAACAAAATAGATGAACAATAATCAATGTGTGATGCTACCAATGCTTGGACGATAATGTTTATTTATTGTCTCTATAGACAATTTATATCGTAATCTATAGGATTTGACTCCTATTTATTTCCAGTATGGACTTATTAAATTCAAACACGTACACATAGCAATATTTTATGTATATCAAAATAAATTTTATTATGATTATTTTTGTATACAAGTAATTTATTATTATCTTTATTAAAACTTTATAATTTCAATTCTTTATTTAATTAGTTATTTATTGTTATAATTATTTATTTATTTAATTAATTAATTATTTATTTTTCACCACCGTTTTTGTACATGTATGTTCTTGTAAAAAGTTGAAATCGCAATGGACGACAATTAGTTTGTTGTTTTGTTTTGTTGTTGTATGACGTCGCCTTCGTGTTCGTTTTGTGTTGAAGGAACACATGCGCGGGCGACGGTCAACATTGCACTTTTGTTAAGTGCAGTGGATGTTTATTGCATCACCGAACATTGTTAGTTCGTGGTGATGTTGGTTGGATGGCGATGGTTTTACTATAAATGTTTTATAGTAATGGTTCGGTTATTGGATAGTGTTGGTTGGATAGATTGATATGTGATGGGGTTAGTGAACGCTTAATTCAAATAAGTTGGATTATATTTGAATTTCTGAAGGTCTGATAAATGAAGATCAAAAGAAACGATATCAGGATCTTGTCAGCGATAACATTGAGGGAGCTAATTACCAGTCTGACTGCGTGAACTCTGTCTGGGAGGTACTGAAAACTTCGGTTGTCAGTGCTGCTCAACAGACTTTAGGTATAGTGAAAGTCAGACCCAAGAATGATTGGTTTGATGACGAGTGTCGTCTTGCAGTTGAGCAACAAAATATAGCCCATAATGAAGTGCAACAACGTCTCACAATCGCAAGGAAAAACAAGGCAGCTCTTGCAAGAAGGGCAGCTAAGCGGATTTGTAGACGGAAGAAGCGAGAATGGTGGAAGGCCGAGGTTCTGAAAGTACAACAACTCAGCAATGAGCGTAGTTCACGTAATTTCTTTAAAGGAATTACTGGATTGCACCATACTTTCAGGCCTTTGTCAACCGCCATTCGGGACCGGGATGGAAACCTCTGTGTCAACATCGACGCAGTACTTGACGCATGGAGTGGACACTTTACTGAGCTGCTTGATGTTCATCATGCGTCACAGACTGTTGTTGAGCCACCTCTAAAACAGTCTGCGGAGATTTGCACTGAGGAGCCATCCCATGAGGAATTCACTAAGGCCATGCAGAGAATGAAGCGAAACCGCTCACCTGGAGTGGACTGCATTAATTCGGAGCTCTTCATATTCGGAGGGGATACTTTGTGGAACTGTCTTTTCGACCTTATTCGATTAGTATGGCGAACCGAAGTTATGCCTGATGAATGGAAAGTGGCCGCGATATGCCCCATCTTCAAGAAGGGAGACCGCTTGAAGTGTGAGAATTATCGCGGTATAGCTCTCCTTTGCACAGCATACAAGTTACTGTCATACATTTTATTGGATAGAATCACTCCTCTGGCGGAGGGCTTGGTTGGTGACTATCAGGGAGGATTTCGTCCGAATCGATCAGTCACTGATCAGGTCTTTTCGCTGCGGATGATTCTATCTAAATATTATGAGACATCCATCTCCGTACATCAGGTTTTCCTGGATTTCCGGCAGGCCTACGACTCGATCAATCGAGAGAGTTTGTGGTCTGCCCTGGAATACCTAGGAATGCCAACAAAATTGGTACGACTGTGTAGGATGACAGTGACGCAGTCTCAATGCTGTGTTAAAGTTGAGAACAGGCTATCGACAATTTTTGCAGTTAACTCGGGTGTTCGGCAGGGAGATGCTCTGTCCCCGATACTCTTTAATCTCATGTTGGAGTACATCTTTCGTAAAACTGAAACACCTCAGCGCAACATCTTATATCGCCAGTCCAATCAAGTGCTTGCATATGCAGATGACATATGCGTGATTGGACTGAATAGCAACGGAGTGAAAGAAATACTTGATCCGCTTGTAGAGTTTTCAGCTTCTGTTGGACTCCAGATCAATGAGTCCAAAACGAAATACCTGATCTCTGGTTTTAGAGACAATGGCACACCAGATTTTAGTAGTGGCCACCACGCGTTTGAGGGAGTGAGGAGGTTCAAATATTTGGGCTCTCTTATCACTCACGATAACAGTGTGGGTGAGGATATTAAAGTGCGGCTGGCAGCTGGCAGTCGTTCTTTGTATCCTCTAAGGCCACTGCTAAAATCTAAACACTTATCAAGTGCCGTGAAGCTGAAGCTTTACAAAGCGTTGATCAGGCCCTTTGGTATGTTTGGATGTGAAAGTTGGGCGCTGACGGATGAGTACGAGAGATGGCTCCTTACATTTGAGAGAAGAATCATGCGTGTGATTTACGGCCCTAAACGCGAAATAGATGGTACATACCGAGCTCTGTACAATTTCGAGATCAGTGATCTGATGAAGATCCCCGATATTGTACATGAAGTTAGATCTCAGCGAGTACGCTGGCTCGGTCACGTTCTGCGTGCTGATCCGGAACGAATTGTGCAGCGATCTCTGAAAGGAGAGCTAGCCACCATATGGTAGGCGCAGAGGTCGTTGCAGGCGACGATGGGTCCACGATGTAGAGAACGACTTGGCCTCTTCAGATTGTCTAAGACAGTATGAAGACCAAGCTCAGGATCGAAACCGTTGGAGCCAGATTGTTGATTCAGTAAGGGGCCAGTAATGGCCTTTAACACTGTTATTATTATTATATTTGAATTTCACTAATTATTTTGTTTGTGGCAGAATCGAATATCGGTGAGTCGAATATTCGAGCTGCTACAGTACCCCCTCTCCAGATGAGAAACCATGGGTTTTGAGACGTTATACGGTGAACCGGACGGTTTTATATCGTTTGCTGGCTGATATTTGATCAGCTGTGTTGAGAATACCGTAGGCCGGTTTCAATCTGTCTATGGAGATTGAGTGGTGTTTGTCTTTGATTGAGACAATGAATTGCTTGCGTAAGCGGCGTATAACTTTGTATGGCCCATCGTATGGAGATTGTAATGCAGTTCGAACCTTATCAACCCGGACAAAGACGTAATCGCAATTGTTGAGCGATTTTGGAACGAATATGTTGTTTTCGTTCGTTGGTCTTGTTGCCGTGGGGATAATATTTTGCATGGTGGTGCGGAGTTGGTCGATGACTGTGTCGGTTGTGGATGGAGACGGTAGAGGATGTTCGATGAAGAACTCACCGGGTAGCTTGATGGTTTGACCGTAAACCATTTCAGCTGGTGAGCACTTCAGATCTTCTTTAACCGTTGCTCGAATACCAAGTAGAACGATTGGTACTTCAGAGCTCCAGTGAATTGTGTTGCCTCGGGCCTTGAGAGCAGCTTTGAGCTGGCGGTGGAAATGTTCGACCATGCCATTGGCTTGTGGGTGGTAAGCCGTTGTACGTATCCGATGCGAGCCGAGGAGTTTCGTTAACTCCGAGAAAAGCTTCGACTCGAATTGGGTTCCTTGATCAGTTGTGATGTCAAGTGGAACGCCAAATCGTGATACGTAGTTTTGTACGAATGTGGTGGCAATGGTTGCTGCAGACATGTCGCTCATGCAGTACGCTTCTGGCCATCGAGTGAAACGATCGACACAGGTGAGTAGATATGAGTATCCATTGGATGGAGGAAGTGGTCCTACGACATCCATAAGAATATGCTCAAATCGACCAGGTGGAATTGCGAATTGTCCAAGAGGCGATTTTGTGTGTCGCTGGACTTTTGATTTTTGGCAAGATAAGCATGCTTGTGCCCAATGGGTCACGTCTTTGTTGATGCTTGGCCAAAAGTATCGAGCAGTAATCAATTTACGAGTTGCGCGGACACCAGGATGTGAGATACCGTGTAGTGTGTCGAAGATGGTTCGACGTAGTTGCTCTGCGATGTACGGGCGATTTGCACCCGTAGATGTTTCGCAGTAGATTTCGAGGCCAGGTAGTTTGAAAAGCTCCAGTTTCAGTGATGAACTGGCGTGACAAGCAGAACCAGAAAGTAAATTCTGAAGTTCCAAGTCTGCTTTTTGCGCTTGTGCGATCTTGTTGCAGTCGAAGTGAGTCTCGACTGTGGCCGTTTCATTTGTTGTTGGGCGCGAAAGTGTATCCGCGACAACGTTTTCGGTACCTTGAACATGCTGGATGTCCGTGGTAAATTGACTAATGTAATCCAAGTGGCGTGCTTGCCTTGGATTGCGTTCAGTTTTAGACTGAATTGCTCGAGTGAGAGGCTTGTGGTCGGTGTAAATTGTGAAGTCCCGACCCTCGACAAAATATCTGAAGTGTTTGATTGCTAGATATATTGCGAGTAATTCCTGATCGAATGCAGAGTATTTCTTTTCGGCATCCGAGAGCTTCTTTGAGAAGAATCCCAGGGGCTCCCAACACTTGTCGTTGTACTGTTGCATGACTGCTCCGACAGCAGTGTTTGATGCTTAAGTAGTTATGCTGAGCTTTGAGTCGCTCAGTGGATGAGACAAGAGTGTTGTGCGTTCCAATTTAGCCTTGAGTGACGTGAATGCGTGTTGACATTCGTCAGGCCAAGAGAAGTTCTTGGCGGTTTTGGGCTTACGTAGTAGTACTGCCAGGTGGCTGTGAATTGGGTCGAGTATTTCAGCGAGCTTTGGTATAAATCGGTGGTAGTAGTTGACCATGCCGATGAATCGCTGAATACTTTTGATTGATGTTGGAGCTGGGAATTCTTTAATGGCATTGATTCGGTCTTGTGACGGAAGGATGCCATTAGCGGTAATCTTGTGGCTGAGGAAATCAAGAGTGGATGCGCCGAAGACGCATTTTGAGCTCTTGATGTGAACATCAAACTCGACAAGTCGTTGGAAAAGTGTTTCCAGATGGAGTTTGTGTTGGTCCTCAGTTTGAGATGCCACAAGAATGTCGTCTATGTAGACGAAAACGAAGTCGAGATCTCGAACGACTTCGTTCATGAAGCGCTGAAACGTTTGTGCGGCATTGCGTAATCCAAATGGCATTCGGGTGTATTCGAAGAGGCCAAATGGTGTGGTGATTGCCGTTTTGAAAACGTCTTCAGGTGCCACGGGAATGTGGTGATAACCTCTGATGAGATCAAGTTTGGAGAAAACTTTGCAGCCATGCAAGTGCATGGTGAAGTTTTGAATGTGGGGTATCGGGTAGCGATCCGGTATCGTAACCGTGTTTAAACGCCGATAGTCCCCACATGGCCTCCAGTCTTGATCTTTCTTTTTTACCATATGTAATGGACAAGAAACGGAAGATGTCGATGTTCGACAAATTCCTAATTCCACCATATGTTGAAATTCTGCTTGTGCAGCTTTGTGACGCACCGGATCTAGTCTGCGTGGTCTCGACACGGGCAGATGGCCTTCCGTGACGATGTGATGAACCACGTTGTGTCGGACTGGCATTTTGTATTTCGGCTCTGCTGTAAGTAGTGGGTACTTTTTGAGCAGAGTGCCGTAGCCGTTGTCGATGTTAAAATGGATCGGTGTTGGTGTGTTAACACGAACCATTGTGGCGTTTATTGACAGCTTTGTAGCTGGGTCAATCAGCCGTTTGCGTTTGACATCGACAAGAAGTCCGAATTTGCTTAGAAAATCGGCGCCAATGATCGGACGATTCACTGCAGCTAGTATGAAAGCGTGCGTGAAGGTTCGTTTAAGTCCGATATCCACGTTAAGCAATTTTGTGCCGTACGTGTGGATGATTGAACCATTGGCAGCCGATAAGACTAGATTTGAATTTCGATTAGCTAATGTGTAATTCATTTTAAAATTCATTGCTGGAATAACCGAAAGGTCAGCGCCAGTGTCGACTAGGTAGGTGAGTTTGTTGTGTCTATCGTACACAAACAAACGTGACGTATAGGGTGTGTTTGTGGTCAGGGGAGGCATGTTGCTCTCAACCCGTGACTCTAACAGTTTTTTTGGTGGTCAATGTCCATCTTTACGGCGGCCGCGTACGTCGATGGTTGCGACGTGGTGAAATTGCACGGTGGCGTGCATTTTCTGGCGGCTCTACCAAACTTTGTGTGGAACCAGCATTTACCATGTTGGTAAGTGTTGTTGCTGGGACTGCGGGTTCGATTGCGTGAGGGAGCTCGTCGTCCACGCGAACGGCTTCGACCTCTGAGTAACCCGTCGAGTCTGGACTCGATTCTTGACAGTCTTTGTTCGAGTGTGTTTGGTGCTGTTGCTGAACGGGGAGTTCTGTCTCCACTGCGTTCTCTTGATTGCCGGTATGGTGCATTAACTTGACTGACGCTTTGAGATGTGATGTTTATGACATCATACATCTTGTCCGCTATTTTGGCTAACGTTTGTGTCGTGGAGGATTCGGGCTGTGCTACCAGCGCTATGCGAATCAACTCCGGCATTTTACGTACCCACAAAGATTTAATGATGTTTTCATTAAAATTATTGTTAGCCATTGTTTGTATGTGGCGTAAAGCGTCAGATGGTTTTTGGTCGCCTAATTGCTGGCCTGAAAGCAATTGTTCCAGTTGACGTTCGCCCGATGGTGCTAGTCGTTCTAGCAGCGTTTGCTTTAATGTGTTGTATTGGTTGGTTGTCGGCGGATTGAGGAGGAGATCCGAGATCACATCGCACGTTTCTGGTCGCAAGCCTGATAATGTTTGCAGTACTTTGTTTTATCAGCTGTTATACCTTGCAGCCCGAATTGTATTTCGGCGAGCTGAAACCATGTGTTTTCTCTTTGTGGCCAGAAAGGTTGTATTGTAATTCGCTGATGTGATGCCGCGATCTCTATTTGTGGACTAGCGCCTTGAGGCGTGGTGTCCATTTTTTGTGGTTGATCTTTTTCATCATCCGACATTTTGCACAAACCAATACAACAATAAAAATACAACAATACAACACTATACTGTGAGAAACCCCCGAATATGGAGTTCCTTTCGTCCTACCTTATATTGGGGGGGCTCGTTTAAATTTAAAAAAAACAAATGGAAAAATAAACTTAATTCATGCGAGGTGAATTTTGTTGCAGCGAGAGAACGACCAGGGTGTGAGACTATGGATGGGTGTGCACGTGGTGGTGAAAAATATATATAAATTGTACAGAAAAATGGTGATTTTACGTTAAAATTATGAAAAATAAAAATGATTCTACGTTAAATTACGTTAAAAAAATTTTAAAAATTATAATTGCAAGAGAGAAAAAAAAATATTATGTATTAAAAAAAAAAAAAAACTTGCCACTCAATGCTGTTGTTGTTTCTGCTGCCGCTGCTCCGGGTCGTGTTGCGGTGAGGGTCGGTCGCTTCACCGTTGTGTCGTCCCTCGGTGTCCCGCGTTGCGTGGGTGGGTTGTGTTCCCTTCGCCACGTGTGGTTGATGATCTTTGTTGGCCGCGTATTATTGGTGTTGTTTGTATTATTAGTCCCCCGTAACTAGGTATTTTGTGGTGCTATTCAGCTTGTTGTCCGATAAGCATGTAAACGGTAAAAATACGATTGAATTAAATTGATTTTAATGAACTTTGTACGTATGTTTTATTAGTTTTTTTTTTTTTTAAAAAAAATTGGTACGTACCTTGTGCCTGGTACGGTCTACGTACCAGACTTGCTTACTTATGTAACACAGAAATGGTTGAAATGGTTGGTTGATTGCTCCAATTTTTTTTTTGCTTCCCACGTGGTAATTAACGTGGCTGTTTATCACGTTATTTATTAAACAAAAAAAATTATGTTACGTGGTTATTTTTTAACTATACTCTCGGTAATAACCGACGTCGAGGTCACCAGTTATAGGATTTGACTCCTATTTATTTCCAGTATGGACTTATTAAATTCAAACACGTACACATAGCAATATTTTATGTATATCAAAATAAATTTTATTATGATTATTTTTGTATACAAGTAATTTATTATTATCTTTATTAAAACTTTATAATTTCAATTCTTTATTTAATTAGTTATTTATTGTTATAATTATTTATTTATTTATTTAATTATTTAATTAATTAATTATTTATTTTTCACCACCGTTTTTGTACATGTATGTTCTTGTAAAAAGTTGAAATCGCAATGGACGACAATTAGTTTGTTGTTTTGTTTTGTTGTTGTATGACGTCGCCTTCGTGTTCGTTTTGTGTTGAAGGAACACATGCGCCGGCGACGGTCAACATTGCACTTTTGTTAAGTGCAGTGGATGTTTATTGCATCACCGAACATTGTTAGTTCGTGGTGATGTTGGTTGGATGGCGATGGTTTTACTATAAATGTTTTATAGTAATGGTTCGGTTATTGGATAGTGTTGGTTGGATAGATTGATATGTGATGGGGTTAGTGAACGCTTAATTCAAATAAGTTGGATTATATTTGAATTTCACTAATTATTTTGTTTGTGGCAGAATCGAATATCGGTGAGTCGAATATTCGAGCTGCTACAAATCCTTTCATAAGTCCCAAGTTTTTGTTTATGTTCGCTGTTTCGTATTCCAGATGTATATTAAAGTTTAGTTTATCATCTAACACTACTCCCAGATACTTGTATTCACTCGTGTTTTGTATTAAGTGCCCATTTATCAATATCGCTTGGTGTAAATTTATCCAACTTCGAAATGTTATAGTCATGTATTTGGTTTTTGACATGCTCAGAGCCAGTTTATGAAATTGAATCCATTTTGATAGCCTTCGCAAGTCATCAGTCAGGTTTAACACTACCTCTTCCATGGACGAAGCTGATAGTGATTTAAGTATGTCATCGTCGAACATGTTTATTTTGCAATATTGAAGATCTGTGCCAATATTATTTATTTATAAGATAAAAGCAGTGTTGCCAAAACTGATCCTTGCGGAACTCCCAGATTATTTTCTAATTTCTCTGAATAAAATGATTCAATTTTTACTCTATTGGTTAAATAGTTTTGAAACCAATCTAATTTTTTTCCATTTATTCCATATGTTTAAGCTTTTCCATTCAAAAAGTATGATCGAACGTTTCAAACGCCTTTTTGAAGTCCAGAAACAAAACTATTATTTTCTTGTCATCTATTTTTTGTTTCCATTTTAAGATCATTACATTACCTGATTGCTATTCTACTGTCTATTTGACATGTTGCATTAATTGATCTTTTACTGTTCGTTCAAAAACGGTTTCATAAACGGTAATATATATTATTTTAGCGAAGCTCCTCTGTCGTTTTTGGGTTTTTGACTATGTATATAGGAACAATAGTTATTTCCACAAAATTGTTTGAAAAATTTGTACTTTGCGAAGCGTCTATATTAATACATTTTATTTCTATTATTCAGGCTAGCATTTAAATTTAAATTCCGTACGATATTTAATAGACACCTATATTGTTAATTTCACTGAATTAGTAGTTATTATTTACACAGCTTAGCGTCCTACATTATAATAGTTTTTTACGACACTGATATTATTATTAATTTCCGTAATACTAATCAATTAACTAATCATTGGAAACACAGGAATACACGGATTTTAAAATTTATAATTTTCCAGTGCATTTTCTCTTCTTAGTGTTTGCTTATACATGTTCCGATTTCGCCTATAAATTTCCCAATCCTCATCTTTATTTGTTTATTTGTTATCTAGGTTTGATAACATTAATTTCTGTCAAACTGTTTACTTGATGAATTAATTTGATAATTATATCATCTACATTTTGAGTTACCCCCATATTTGTTTCAAAATTCTCGCCATCTAATAATCGGAATAGTTCACCCGAAGAATAATTTTTCCTGGAGACCACATGAATGTTATCACATTTTTATAGGCCAAAAACATTTATTTTGTTTCTATATTCCGAAAAAGTTTATTTGTATTTTCTACAGCCATTTGATGTCATCAAAAGCATCGCGCAAATTTTTAAAGTGCTATAATATTTAATTGATCATAACTATAAAACATTTGCTGAAACTTAATGCGTAGTACCCGCGTCATGGAATCAAACCAAGGAACTACATATGAATATCCGCTTGATAATTTAAAATTTTAAATAAAAAATAAAAATCATCTTGGAATTCCAAAATAAATTAAATTCATAAAATAAATTTTAGACATTTCTTATTAATTTGACTCAAATGTCTCGGAAATCAGAAGAGTAAATTTTATAAATTTCAATTTCGATTTAACAAGGATTTAGCTTATTACGAATTAGTAAATCAAAATTAGAATTCGAACGAGACCAATTCGAAATATAATTATAGTGTTAAGAAATTGATCTTAACTGTAGCCAATTTCGATTTTGATCTGTATAAACATTTTATCTAAGTTCGTTTAGAATTTTGATGCCAATTTTTGAAGAAACATATATAAATCGTTTGCAAAATTTTAATCATTAATCACCAAATTCTAATCAACGAAATTTATAATATCATAAATTATATTTAAAAAAAATCTATTTTATACTATTTTCGTTGTGCTGTATGGACAAACAATGAATGAACATTCTTCCAAATACTAAATTGATTTGATTAATATGATTTTCTGATTGATTTAAGAAATACTGTAGATGTTTAATTAACCTATAAAACATTGATTCAATGAAATTTGAAATGCATAAGTCAATTGATTTAGAGGATTGTAATAAATAAATACATGTATGTATGGGTATATTTAAAGAAACCTTCATCATAACTAACAATTTCATATCACACAAATACACCGAAATAAAAAAGATTTGGCCTTAAATTTGAGTCACCTGAGTTAATTAAATTCAATGACATGGATTGATTAAATCCTCCCACAAAACAAATTAAAACATTAATCATACTGTATCTCGTATACTCATATAAACAATATAATTCAAAAATAATTGAAACGCGATTAATCAACAACAAAAATTATAGCAAAGCAATTAAAATCCTAGTATAAGTTTGGTTCCAATATAACTATTTCTTGTTATAATATAATGTATAGTATTATTTTGGCATTTTCGATTGTTCCATGTTAAATGTGTAAGTATTACAATATATGTATAAAAATAAATTTTATAATATACATGATTTAACCTAGAAAAACTAATACCGCCAACAGTTAAAACAACACAAATCTAACATCGCAAGAACTATAGAGAAATAACGCTCTCATAGAGAGATACATGGATTTGATCATACCTTTTAAGTTTTAATTTTTTAAGAAATCAAACTTAGCCAACAACAACAACATCAAAATATATAAGAAAACATTAAATTTTGGTGTTAGTTATAACCTTGAAGCACACGCATAGCATTACATTTTTTCTTTTTTAATTTAACCATTTAATATTATTAACCATATTATGCAAACCTTGAAATGTCAGTTTCATGAATCAAAAGTAATATTTAGTTTGGTTAAAACTATCGCGTTTGGAGCGCGGGGTACCAGATTCGTATTCCAATAGAGGCGCACTGTAAATTGGATTTGTCATCTTTGATTTCGACAATAACTTTGGACACAATTATTCATGTTGAAATGTAAGACTCAGTGCTATGGCGCAGGGTATCTGGTAAGGACGCTAAAAGAAATCTGCGATTGAATATATTGGGGGCGACAAAGGCTGCGTTTATCCCCCAGTTAAATTAACAGAAGTATTTAAAATCAATTTGAAAAGTAGTTCGTCAAACTCCTAGAAGCCTAGAAACTGTCAAAATAGTGAAGATTTAATAGGAAATTATGAATATTATCATGAGAGATGATCGAAGGTGTTGGTATTTATTGCATCCGTACAGTGGTGATATTTATTGTAAGTGATATTGACAGAGTCGCCCTCAATTTCAAGTTTAGATTTTAAATATTTCCTAAATTGTTTTGAATTAACTTTGATATTTTCAGGAATGTCAGCTAGATAAGACCCATTTTTTTGTAGGAATGTATTTTTATCTGCATCTATTCCACATTGCATCGGTCATTGAACCATAGAAGATGAATACTTGATACTTTGTTAGTTGAAAGCCTTACAATAATGTATAATAAATATGTCGATATTTGTGTTAATATTTTTCGCAATACCTAAGCAGTACTATAACATCTTATTTTTCTATATAACTGATAGATAACTTTTGATAATTAAGGGTGAAATATAATGAGGAATACTCTGATTTGAAACCAATCTTAGCGGAGGAACACCAAGTCACGCGTTGGGACCAATTTTGTATTTATTGTATACAAGGGTCCTACCCACACCAAGCAAAGGAGCTATTACGAATGATACAGCAATTATAGCAATTAGAAATAATGTTGAAGAAACAAACAAACTGCGGATAATCACAAATGGGGTTTCCAACTAGACAAAAAGGTGACGCATAAAGCTCAACGAAACGAAATTCTCACACATTAACGTCAATAACCAAAGAACTAATTGGATACCAATAGAATTTAATTAAAATAAGTATCGTATGCTGATGCTGCCAAATAGTTAGGCCCCTTGACGCTAAGCTAAAGTGGAAAGATCACCTGATAAAGAAAAAGGGGAAACTTATCATTAGGTTCATTAAAATGTACTGTGGCCCTACTAAGACTTTCGCCTACTATTTTCGACTGCTATCGTTTTCCTATAGTAGGCAAAGAAAGAAAAAGGCAAACAATAGTAAATTTATAATACTGCTTTCCTTTTTCTTCTTTTTCCTATTATAGGAAAACGATATTCGTCGAAAATAATAGGCGAACTATTTAAATCTATATGGACGTACGTTATTTAGTTATGGGGCTGTACCAAGAAAATAAGCGTCAAAATAATTCAGACGTTCCAAAACAACGTTCGACGGAGTATTGTTAATGTACCCTAATACGTGAGAAATAAGGATCTTCATCGGGGTTTAAAGATGGAATATGTCAGCGGGGAAATATATAAGCCTGCTTTAAAACAGGCAAGACATCTTCAACAACATAGAAACGCTGAGATACCAGGTTTGGTAGATAACCCTAAAATCGTAAGAAGACTTTAACGAACGAAGTCGATGAATCTGGTGGACTGGTCAACTTAAAATTTTTTTTTTTAAATTATGGAATAAAAAATTAATTGTATAAATTACTAGATGAGTCTTGCTCAGTTGTAATAAAATTAATAAATATAAGAAATTTGTCGCAATGGTGTTAATTTGTGATTCTAATAGTATTAAAATCTTGTCAAACCCACTTTCTGGATTATAAAATGTTTTAGCGTTACAGTCATTGTCGAAATTAACGGCATCAAATTTGATTCCGTTGCTGTCGATGTTTGAACTGTCAATGTTGTAGTTGATACCGTCAAACTCAAAGACATCGATGATGGTATAGACGAAACTATTAATCAAAAGTCTTTAAACTTTGATAAATTTATAAATAAAAATTTAACAACATGTTAAAATTAAAAGTATTTGAATTAATCTCTTAAAATTCTGTATACATTTTTTAAAAGTATAAACTAAAATTATAAATGCAAGTAAGTATAAATAAAAGATGCTTTTAACTCTGAATTATTAAAAGTTAAATGTTTATAAGTATTACTTTTAAAATTATATGATATTTAATAATTTCAATTAAATATTCGACCATTCTTAAAAATGTATTACCAATTGTAAACGTTTTAAATTTCTAAATTCATTAAATTTTAATAACTTAGCATTTTTTATTATATACAATTTTAAGTTAAATTATTGAAAATACGTATTAAATTCTAAACTTATCTAAATATCTAAATCCTAATTAATTTTCATAAAATTTCTACATAATTAAAAATATTTTTAAAATAGCATGTACCAGAGAACAATCCTATTAATAACTGGTACTAGAACGTAAATTTCATAATAGTAACATTTTGCCTGGAATGAGGCAAATTCTAACTTAACTCAGAGATTTGAAACAAAACCTTGAATTAGAATGCGTCCGTTTAGTTCTGCCCTTCTTTAAAGGGTAACATTTTCTTTACAATTTGCATTGAAAATCGGAATTAGAGGAATGATTTTTTTAAATAATTTAAAGTTTTCCGGAAAACACAATCTCAAATTAATTTATAATATTTTAGCGATACGAAGCGGAATGAAAAAGGAGCATTGTATAACTGGACCATTAGTCACCTACTTCTACAAAATCTCTTCATCTATTTATGAAATCAGGCAAACTCGTTTCGAGTCGATCCAAAACCATAAACTCGATTCGATTTATACGCTATAGATAATTATGGAAGTTATTCGGATTTTGTCAAAATACTACAATAATCATATTCCTAAAATAGTTTATGATGCCCAAAATAAAAAAAATTACTAAGAATTTTATCAGTAAAATCAAAGTTAGTATTAGGGTCTAAAATGGATAAACATTTTGAGCAATTAAGGCAGTTTAAATTCGTGTAGCATTTGATTAAATGTATGTGATGGTCATCATCCAGAGCGATTAAATACGCTGGTATAATACTGCTACAGCTGTTTAGATCAAATTTGGCCTTGCCAAATTTAGTACAAGTAGCTTCGTGGTTTATCCTCGTCTGTCAGTCTTTTAAGTCATTACTCATTTCATTATCATAAAAAATTCCAAAATATTGGAATCAATAATAATAATAATAAAAACAAAGCTGTTAAGTTTAAACAAATCAAAAGTCAATATAAAAAATGTCTATAATTATCAATTTCACTTTTTGTTTTCAAATTCAAAATCGATTTTTTATTTTTATTTAAATCGTTTTATTAATAAAGAGAATTTGATAGTTTCGCGGTTTTTTATTACTAGTTTTTTTTTATAAATAAATTCTCTTTTTATTTATTGTGTGGTATTTCGTTTCATTTAATAAAATTTTTATTTTGTTTTTTTTTATCTAAGAAAAAGATACATCATTGTGACTTGAGAGTTGTTGGTTTGAGTTTTTGTTTTCTTAAACTTTCTTTTCGCGGTGCAATTTTCTTATAAACGTTGTGAGAGTGTGTATAAATGAATACACACATTTTTGAATTATCTCATTATGTTTTCTTTTTATTTGTCTTGTAGATTTTCTTTTCTTTACATTTTCTTATGTATTTGCATTATACAATAAATATAATTTTGTGTATTTGTGTGAAGAACCATTTGTAAATTTTTAGTTTTACAAAGATTTGAACATTATGTACATATTATGTTATTTTATGATGATGCATTATGCATATTTAAAATACATAACTTTTGGTATTGAATTAAGCTTTTTAATAATGCGTGAATATTCGTAGCCGTAGGGTTAATAAATAAGCTTTAATATACCATTAACACCAATCGCGAATAGTGAATTCGAGTAAACTACCTGTATGTTTAAAAACAATGATATAATACATTTAAATATTGCTCCCTATTATGCTTTAATTCATATTAAACAGAACTACATAGTATATGTCCTAAGATTTTTGTAAAATTACATAATAGGACATGTTTCTTAGGAATATTCTGGAAATGCGATATCACAAACGAATTTCGATGTTCGTATATTGAAATAAATGTTAGGTTATAATTAAATCCATCATTATAATATTATAAATATAGAGAAAACATATTATGTATATAAATTTATGCTATCTTATATCATAATTTTCTAAGCAGAGTTTACTGATAATTCATAACATTGTATTCGTGTTTAGCGTTATACTTCCATACGAAATATAAAATAAGAAGCGTGTCAATTTGAACAAAAATGTAGAGCTATTATTTATAAAAACTTTCCACTTTTAATAGATATCGAATGAAGTTGCCACCGACGTCACGGAATTATGCGATATACCCTTTGATAAAAAAAACTCGTCCATCAATGCCAAACAATATTAACATGACAAATTAAATATTTGACAGAACCTTCATAAAATATACATTTTCGCATAATTCGCGATATTTAACTTTGCCATTTATATCTTGAGAACGTTTGAAGACGACAATTATTTTGCAATTCTACAAATATCTTGGAAAAAATAATTCAAAGCCTCTCACCACAATTTCATAGAACTCCAAGATAGCTGCCGAATTGTTCAGCCTATCAGATACAGTTGGCCATTCAACAAAAATTGAAAGAATTGGTTTAACATCAAAAAAATGGTTTCTCAAAATGATATCAATTCGATGAAGAAACTAGGTTCAAAATATGTACGTTCATATAATTCTTGAATACTGAGTTGAATTGACGGGTCCCAAAATTCACGAAACTACTTCATAGTCATACAAATATCTAACCCATAATCTCGTTGTCTATCCAGAATCAATAAATGTTTGGTAAATTAAAACAAAGATTATGTATATAAAGATAGACCGTGTGGAAATGAAAATTGTAATGCGAAATAATAACGGTAAAAATACGAATAATAAATGATTATATTCTCTCTCTGCTCTACATTCATATAAAATCGAATGAAGTGAAAGACAAAAACACATATTTCCACTACAGATATAGTAGGGGTAGGGGCACCCAAAAACAAATTTGCGGCGCCCAATATTTATTTTTATTTTTTGTACGGGATGAACTCTCTATAAGGTTCTATACTCTTTGATTAAAATCACCCACAAGCAACATCTGATCATTTTCATCAGATAACGGCAGAACGTTATTGTTAACAAATTTAAAAATTGCAGGTGAACATCAGAAGTGCTTCTATTATAAATAAGTAAACTCCAAAAATAAAAACATAAAACCGGCCACTGTAAGTGCCTTGAAGCTGCACAACGAAACCTAGCCCATAATTTATTACAATTTATTACACCAGTAGCCTAATTCTATAACGAATAAGATAACGTGAAAACGCGAAAACGAGTACTTTACACGTTTTCATACCAAAATGGTATTCTATAACTTTACACCAATATAAATTAAAAAATGGGTAAGATATTAAACGTCAATAAACTACACATACAATTTATCTTGTGTAGTTCGTTTTCACGGATAAAAATGTAAAATATAAAACTAAAATTTCACGAAGAAAGCGGGCTAGTGCCGAACAAAAAAACCATGTTTGTCCTTGTTACTCTTTATATTATATTATGAAATGAAACACTAACAAAACGTCAAAGTGGTTTTAGACACGATAAAATTATACAGCAAGAAAAAATTTACACGCTGACTACTTTGTTTTATAGAATACCATTTAACCTAAATAAGATAGAAATTGTGTAAATTTTTTTTCAATGTTTCGTTTTTTCACATTATCTTGTTTTTACAGAATTAGACCACTGGTCAAGATTTTATTAAACTTGCCTTTCACGAGAAAACCGTGGGCTTCAAATTGAACCTACACCGAAACTTTGTAACTTTTAATGTACTTGTGATATCAAGATGGGACTTTGGTCAAAATTTAGTACAAATTAATTATAGTTCACTGGTAAGTCGAAAAATAAAATGTAATTATTTAGTGTAAAACTCAATTTATTTTAATAGAAACCTACTGAAATTTAAAGAAAAATACCGCCAAAATAATTAAAATACACCGCTTTACAAGGTATATATATACCGTATAGTGTGATTTTAATGGTGATTTTAATCAACATTGGCTGGTGAAGTTTCAAAGCACTCCACATTTAAGCTTTCCAATAATTGACTCTTCGCTATTGAGGTTAACTTTAATAGTTCAAATTCAAGATCTCACCAAAACTTGAATAAATCCGAGTAAACACCAATTTTAAATTAGACAAAGCCAAGACGGCTTGCTTTTTTCTTGGTTGACCAAATCAATACTCCTAATATGGTTTTCACCTTTCACGACTCTCCCGGCATAACGGTTAGAGTGATATGAGAGCTTATACATGGTGTTTGTATACAGTGACATGTGCCATTATTATATTTTGGCGTCAAGATGATAACAATATATTTGTTAATGGTGTTTTGAGCATTTTTTGACATTTGATGTATTTTTTTCTGTTGTTGATAATAAAAAAGTTTTTATGAGATATGCATGTATATTTGTTTTAACTTTAAATAAATTAGATACTTTTTTTCAAAATTCGTTCATCGTTTCTGTGATTTTACTGACATTTGGGAATCCGTGGTCTATGTTCGATTTTTTTTTCTTTCCATTTCTGCAATCAATTTTGTAAATTGTCACTTTGTTGTTTGTGGTTTGTGCCTATAAAACACCAATTTTTATTTAAATAATTCTTTTTAATTATATTCATGCAAAATATGAATCATATAAGTATACGTTCCAATTTTTACACATTCTCAATAGCTGAGAATATTTGTTATTTCTCTCAATCATTTTGTGCTCTCGTTGAGGGCCTTAATACCCAATTTTCAATGGGACTACTTAACGTCGCAAAGTGACGCGTAGGTGAGATCTAATAATTAATAGGAACACAAATATTCTGTGGTGATAGTATTTTTGTGGCGAAATTTTGCATGTTACTTTTATATAATTGTGGTTGAAAACAAAAAATGCAGCTCTTATCGGAACTCGCTTTACTTTCTTTAATTACGCTTACAATTAATTATTTAAATCTTATAAGTTTATTTGTATGTGTAGGTATACAAATAAACTTATAAGATTTTCAGATAAGTGTTTCTTGAATGTTGTGTATATACTTACATAAAGTGAAAATAGAAATGAAACAATTAATTTTATGTTCATAAAATTAAATTAATATATCGTAATATTTACTCTGATTTTTATCGAATAGTGTCGAAAAGTTGTATACTCTAAAACATTAGCTAGACAAAAAGATTGATTTTCCAGCATTTTCTAGTATAGTGGCAGTTAGTTACAAAAATTGTTAAAACATTAAATTTTGATAAGGAAATGAAATTGTGGACACACAAAATTTGGGGGTGTTAGTGTATTAATTATTAAGAATTTTTTCAGCTAATTGACACATTATTTGAAGGATTAAAGTTTAAAAAACTTATGTTTATATAGGTATACTAACATTAGATTATTGAATACTCTTGTAGCGATTTCCGAAACAATTGCTTTAGTAAATGTCTTAAGTTTGGCAACAAATCATAAGCACAACTATCTACTTACCTTAGGATTTAATATTAAGGTTGAGCCTTAATACTCAGTTAAAGTAATTGCATGCAGCAGTAAGCTTCGTACAAAATGTTAAATTGGTTTTCATTTAACAGAATTTTTAAACACCAAATTCTGAAATTTTATACATAAACTATTTTAAAATAATTTTTTTACGGGCTAAAATATACGTGTATAATATATGTATAAACAATAGTAAAATTTTCTTAATTCGTTTAAATTATTTTGTGGATAATTTATAAAAAGTTTGTTCACAATCCTTAAAACATTTGTTTTATTTAAATATTTTTTTTTTTAACTAAAATTTTAATAATTTTTTTTTATATTCTCAAGTTTTGATTTGACAATATGTAGTTCTAATTCTAAAAACTGTTTTAACTGTCTTAATTTGAACAATACTAAAATGGTTAACCAGAGTTTTGTTATATTTTAACTTTTTTATATGTTTACGAAATTTTAAAATTTTACAACATTATTATAAGTATTGAACGAATATAACTGAATATAAAATTGTCAATGTTCCAGCTACAATTCTGAATTTTGGGTGACTTTTGGTAGGATAATGAAACTAACATTAAAATTAGATATATTTTCGGATAAATTTTCCAAATTTCTTTCTATTTACAAAATAAAAAATGTTGAAAGTGAATAATAGCTGCATTTTTTTTAAATACATAAATTGATAATTGCAGTTATTACTATATTATTTAAATTTACATAAACTTGTTTTTTAAATCAACTTGTAATAAAATGTTTTTTTGTTACTATAAAATAATAAATGTTTTTTTGTAACTCTTCTATTTCATTAAAAATAAATAAGTTCAGTAATTGACTTGTTATAAAATAATAACAACGCCTAAATGACTGTGGTGTAAGAGTTTAACTTCAGTTGTTAATTCAATAACAAAATTCCATGTCTTTATAATTTTTCAAAATTTTTATCAGTAGCTTAATCTTGGTTTTCGTAGGAACTTTTAAATTTATGCAAAAAATTTCATTTTGTTATAAAACTGCCATCTTCTTAAATTGAGAATACATGAATAAAATCAATAAATATTTGTAAATTATTTGAATTACAATCATTTTTGTTGATTTAAATGCATTTTCCCAAAAATTATGTTTTTAGTTAACTAGTTTCTCAAAAAAAAAAAAAAATAAACACAGATTTATTGTCTTACTGTCTGTTCTATTATAGGATTATCGATATTTTCTTCGCCGGACGTAGGAGGCAGCAACGGAACTTAGACTATACGGGGCATATTCTCAATCAGTTCGCAATTAAACAATTTGTTAATGAAAAAATAAATGTTTTTTATCTCATTTTAAGTTTTAGCAATCTTATCATGCTTTTTACTTTACTACTGTAAAAGAAAAAATAATAATAAACTACTTGCGAACCGATCGAGGTTACACCCCTATAGCTGTGAGTTAGGGGTCTTTCTTGTTTGGATCCATACATCGAGGCGATTAGATTAGATCGGTCTGAGCGAAAAAAACGAAAACAGCTTTATAAAATTTCGGAACAGTATTTTACATTCGTTTAAATACTGGTTGGAATATTTTGCATCGTAAAAAAAAATTAAAATAAAGAAAGAAAAACAATTTTGTCATTTTCAATGGAATTGAAATATAATAACAAATAAAATTAAACGCAAACATTGTTAATATTTATATTTGTATTGCGTTAGAACTTTGCTACCGCGTATGATTTGCATGTACTAATTGGGAAATTGTTAAAATCTTGAATGACCAAAGTAGTTTTTAAATGCCAAGCGCAAACGTCAAGATTGTTAATATGTTAATTATGTTAATATGTTAATTATTTGCCATGCGATACGGCAATCAATATTTCAAATGTTTAATTATATATACATCAAGTTTCAAGTAATAGCATTTTAGATTTAGATCTAACAAATATTGTTGGGCCAGATATAATTCACCCATAATTCTTATATAATCGAAACAAGCCAAATCGAATCATTAGATTTTATATTTTTAATTGGTGTTTTGCCAAGTGAATGGAAAAAGTAATAATTTCTGTTTCCAATTTAGAAGAAAGGCAAAAAAACAACATTGCAATTTACAGAGGTGTATAAATATGTACTCTAGTTATTATAGTAAGTATACTAATCCGTCCAGCATTAATTAAATACAAATGATTAATACTTAGACAGTATTAGTTTATGGTTAGTAAAGTTCTTCTAATTAAATAGCGAGATCGAACGGAACTGTTTTGTAAGGCATATGGTTATCTGGGCTTTCTAAGTATTTATTTGCATAATGCGCTGGAATGTTTGTCTTTGACTACATTCGTTGGCGTTTTATTATGTTGGACAGAGCCTTATAAATGAACACTCCATGCATTATCGTTTAGATTAGTTTACCATATATAACAAAATCTTATTGTATAGGTTGAAGTACCAATGGTTTCCATTTAACCAGTTCATTTTAGAATACCTTAATTATTTAGACTTTAAAGCTCGTTTTTCCAATTGGAATATAAAATTCAATAGTATACGCTTAATGCGGAAGAATTTTATTTAGTAAATTTATTTTGAAATCAATAAATGTTTAACAAGAAAAATGAAATTCTAATTTCAATTCGAGTTACCTAAAACGTAGAAAATTTGTCACTTATATACACCAAGCTAGCATTGACGTAACGATACGAGTATATAGATAGAAATAAATATTTACATATTTATATATACACAATCATAATATAAAAAATATATTATTCTCATTTTCTCAAAATTTTTTTTTGCTTTCGTTCAATTTTTCTCTGGTTGTAATAAATAAGTACATTATAAGATGTACTTGCAATTTTTTTTTCTTTATTTATTCTTGTAAAATAATATCAAAATAAGAAGTTAAAATAATAATAACGAAAAAATAAAAGAGAATCAGTTGTATGTGTAGGGCACAGCGTTCATTCAACTCTTTAACTGGCCATTGGCCGATGTAATGCATCTTTCTTTTTGTAAACATATTATAATACATATATTTATATAATAATATATGTAATATTTCAATAACATTCGTACAGACTAAGCGTGTATATGTGACATACAATCAAGTATGTAAGTAACCCCTAAAACGATTCTTAGCGATAAATTAACAGACGCGAAAGCGACAGATAATCAATAAATTTTATATACTATTTTAATCCAAAGTCAATGTGCAAATAATTCACATTGACCAATTTTTTATTTCGAATTTTGTCTATTTCGTTTAAAATGTGTGTAACTCGGTCAAGGATTTGTTATTACATTTTTAGATTTTTGGAGAATATTTTTGAGATTTATACTTTATAATTTATATTACACATTTTTGATTTTGATGTGTTGTATAGAACTGATCTCGGTATAGCAGGAATACCACGAATTTAATACTTTTAAGATGATTTGGTCTAATTCAGAGTTCAGTCGGATAAACAAATATTTTCGAAACAAATTAAGCATTATGAATTATCATATCATACCTAATTAATTATTAATTTAATATACTATTTTAAACCGCGGTAACCACAATTTTTAGAGGTATCTATGTATTTTGTGACCACAACTAGTGTTACTTTTGTTGGCGTTGGTTTTCGTATTGCAGTCGTTTTGTAAGTATCTACGTGGTATCTAACCCTAAATACTTAATTAACGTATAAAAAACCACATAATCCAAATCTTGAGTTTTCATATTTTTTTGTTTTTGTTTTTAAATTTGGTTAAATAAATATAAAGTAAGCTGATAATTTAATTAAGAATATTTTTTAAATACGTTTTGAATAAGATTTTCATACAAAGGTTTGAACAGATTAAATGCCCCAGAGAATGGTGGAAATATATGTACAAATAACATAATATAACATATAGAAATTAGAAAAACGTTTGAGTTGTATCAGAAAACCTTTTATAAAATAACATTAAAACTCATTTTATTTTAAGAATTTAGAATATTAAGATTCTCGGTCATTTCCTGGTTTTTTCTTAATGTGCAAGTAATCATGTATTTTCAAAATTAAGTTTTTTTATACGTGGAAAATCATTACTACACTACCTAAGATATGAAAAATTCATTTCTGAATTTACATTTTATGAAAACTTGATTCCCGAAATCAGGTTTTTGCCACATTTATAATTTGGAAAAATTTCCTCAATTTCATTTGGAAACACATTTTCGTATTCCACTTCCCAAGAGAGTCGCTGGCAGATCCTATGTAAACGTATCTGTAAACTACTTCCTTTAATATATGAAGACTATTATAGGATTATCGTTTGAGATAACCAGAAGAGCGGCTATCGATAAGACGTTTCAGTTAAAAATTAAGTATAGATTCGTCTCATTATTCATTACTCAAAATTATTTTTGTTCTTAAAAGGTGATTGCACGTCATTCCCTCTAAGGCTGATTTGATTGTCTTTACTGTGGAAGTGTTATTAACTTTCCAGTCCTCTTTTTTTTTGGGAGACCGATCGCTAAGTCAACATAGGTGGGATTTTTTTTCAACTTAAAGTTCTTTTATTTAAATTAAAATTTATAATTTAAAAAAAAAATGAGAACCAGTCAAGTAAGTACTAAAGAATTTATTGTCTTTTTGTAGATGATAAACTATTTTGGAAATATCGCCTGCAAAAATCCACTGCTGTATTTTGGTAATGCAGAAGTGCCTTGATAATTCGTGGCTTCTTACCCCCAAAATGATATTCTCTATCTATACAAATTGTCGACTTCTGTAGTAAAAGTTGATAGACTGATCTCATATTACTGCCTGTATAGGGCTATAACTGCATTATCATGTCTTCCACCCCTCTTCTTGCAATATAGTCGACTGTGCTTGTCGATTGCAATGCTTCATTCTTTGCACATGTTAGCAAAATGTTTACAGTCCTGCCTTTGAGAGCTAGAGTCCAAGAGTTCTCTTTCGAACTTTTGAACATAGATCTGTTATCTGTTCCTTGGCACAAATTCTTACAGTTGGCTACGGTTCCACTGTGCTTTTAGTATACATATAGGATATGTTTGCATTATGTGCTCATTGTGGCAGGGTAGGTTTGCACTATTCCTTAGATTCCAACCGATTTAATTAAGAATTTTTTTTGATTCATTATTTTTGACATTTCATTTGTTTACATCTACCTAGTTGTGACCTAATGGTAGCTTTAGATGTTCGGATGGTGATTTTGGATTTTTATAATTATTAGCCAAATTGTTTAGTGTGTAGTTTTAGACATCATCTCTTTAAACTCAACGATTGTAGATTTATTATACGTATTCAATGATTTATTTTTATTTTTTATATGATTTGTCTTTTAAGGTGAGAGTTCCACTTTTCTTGGATCTATAGATGGTAAAGAACAAAAAATGTTTCTTCTCACTGTTTGCTTGAGTAACGCAAAAAGTACAATTTCGTTCTAAAAGTGTAAAAATCACTGGAGCTTGGCTACTGTTCCACAGTCAGCAACTGACAAAACATAAAATTACTACAAAACATAAATAAATTTATATCGTGTAGTATATTAATCAATGTTCTGAATATGATACGACAGTCGTGAATTGCTGGACCTAAACGATATATATATATATATATATATATATATATATATATATATATATATATATATATATATATATATATATATATATATATATATAGGTCGAGGGGCACTCACATGTCTCGTAAATCTAAATTGCACGAACAGGTTTCCCAATAATACCACCACAGTATCCTTTGCTTGTCGTGGGATGCGACTTAACGGTTGGATCGCTGAGCTGACGACCAGCTTCCGTAAAAAAAATCAACTGTATATAAAATCAACAAAAAGAAAAATGGATACCACCATAAAAACCCCCGCTCAAGTACCCGGATACGATATTTAGGATCGGCACGTGGAACGTGCAATCACTTAGAAAACCAGGAGCGTTGGAGGGCCTAATCACGTGCATGAAGGAGTATCGGCTGGAACTCGTTGCTCTTCATAAAACTCGCTGGCCTAAAAGTGGAGACCATGTGTCCCAGGGCTATACGTTGGTCTACAGTGGAGATGACCTCGGAAATCTTGGAGCTGCATTTCTTCTTGGGCCGCAGGTAAAGAACGCTGTTTTGAATTTCCAAGCAGTCAATAACCGATTGTGTAAGCTTTAGTTGCGCATGAAGTTAGCCAACCTGTCGATAAGTTGTGTACATGCGCCCACAGAAGTCAGCCAGCCCCAAGATTAAGACTCCTTTTACAATGACTTGGACGATCTGCTGGGATCTATACGAACACGATGTTAGAATGGTAATTGGGGACTTTAATGCTAGAGCTGGCAGAAATCAGACCGACTTGTGTGAAAACATAGGTCCAAATACGTAGGCAGCGATCATCTTTTGGTCGCTGCAAAGCTACGATGGAAGATTTCGTACAATTCTGGGAAACGCATGGTACGTTTCGACTGTGAAGGTCTGATAAATGAAGATCAAAAGAAACTATATCAGGATCTTGTTGAAAAACTATATCAGGATCCCGTTGTTATGTTTGGATGTGAAGGTTGGGCACGGGCTGACGGATTAGTATGATAGATGGCTCCTTACATTTGAGAGAAGAATCATGCGTGTGATACGGCTCAAATAGCGAAATAGATGGTACATACCGAGCTCTGTACAATATCGAAGATCTCCGATATTGTACAAGAAGTAAGATCTCAGCAAGTACGCTGGCTCGGTTACGTTCTGCTTGCTGATCCGGAACGAATTGTGCAGCGATCTCTGAAAGGAGAGCCACCATGTAGACACAGAGGTCATTGCAGTAGTAGTTATTAGTTATTCAGTGTTTGCACGATATATATATATATATATATATATATATATATATATATATATATATATATAAAATATTATTATTATTATATATATATATATATATATATATATATATATATATATATATATATATATATATATATATATATATATATATATATATATATATATATATATATATATATATATATATATATATATATAAAATCGATTCAAGTGATTATGTTCCATTGAAATTGAAACACTCTTTAAATTTAGCTTGTGCTATTATGATGGTAAATGATATTATATACTATACTCTATATCGCTGTATACATTATTCTGCTGTTATCTACTTGAAAGAATACTATAAAAACAAAATCTTCATATATAAATATAATTTGCTGTATATTATGTGCTTCCATCGCTACATTATTGCAACAGAACATCTATAATTTAGTATCTTATATTTTTAATATGTACTAAACTATAAATACATTGCATGCAATTTTATTGTAATACAATATATATTTTGTGTACAAAAATTCTGAATTACGTACTTTATTGGTATGTACATATTTAAATAACTGCCAAAATGATTAATTACAAAACAAATCGTATACAAAATTTTTAGTATTAGCAGAGACATCTATTGAATTTTAAGGATTTAATGAAATTGCCACAAAAGCGTATACCATTTGGCGCTACTTGTCTAATTATTTACAACGAACGAACTCATCTATTGATTTATTTAAGCTTTTTCTCTATTCGTGTATTCTGTTTTTTCTACGTAATATTATACTTGTGTCGAAAAACAGCTTGTCGCCATTCATTTGAATGCTTAGATTTTAAATAAAATTGAGTATATAAAATATTCAATATAGCTAAATAATAATAACAAAGTGTGTGAAAATATTTAATATATTGAAAATAGTGGAGTTTTATTTATATTTTAAATAACTTTAAGGCAAGATAGAGAAAAATGTAAGTTTTTATGCGGGGTTGGCGCATAATATTATATATAGTATATGTATATAGGGCGTCATCGCCATTTTAAAATTAAGAAAATTTAAGAGAATTTTTAATTTTCCCGGTGTATGCACAGAAATTATAATGTCACGCTACCGTGAATGGGACTTACAGTGTAAAGTATATGTTGGAAATTTGGGATCATCGGCTTCGAAATATGAAATTGAAAGTGCGTTCAACAAGTATGGTCCGCTAAGGAATGTATGGGTTGCAAGAAATCCACCAGGTTTTGCATTCGTTGAATTCGAAGATAGACGTGATGCCGAAGATGCAGTTCGAGGTCTTGATGGAACGTAAGTTTTTAAAATAACTAAGTTGATTTTCGGTAGTAGTATATTAATAAGAAAATATTTATTATATAGCCGGTGTTGTGGAACCAGAATACGAGTGGAGATGTCATCCGGACGTTCAAGACGGGATAATAGACGCCGCGGTGGAAGAGACAGGTATCGCAGGTGAGTAGTGCATGCAATATCCCATTAAATTAGAAAACCAAAATTGCATTTTTATTTTAAACAATTAAAATAAAATACAAATTAGAGGAAAGATAATTTTTGGGATGTAACAAGCATTACCAAACGTATACATATTTATTAATATTTATTTATTTTTAATTAATTATTACATTTTATAAATTATATATATATTTAATAATTTCGGTTGTTGAGAGAGGAAGTGAGAAGAGTTAAATTTTGAAGGAGAAATTTTTAGATTAACCTGATTGTTTCAAGATGAATTAATACCATATATTTAGAGTTCGAATTCGCTTGAAAGATGATGGTGACATGTAATTATTTCTAGTTTATTTTTGCCGTTTAAAATCGTGTGGTAAAATTTTCAGGGTTTTTTCTTCCATCTACTACTACCACAAGTACACAACTACAACTATTACTACTATCATCATAAACTGCCACAACTTACTACTACTACTGCTAGTATTTTCGCCTTTGCGTGTTGTTCTCCTTATGTTTTTGTATAAGAATAGGTCGTAAGAATAGGAAAATTGAAATCAGGAACCACAAGTTCGTCCGCAACCACACAGATCATCTGCTGGAATGTTGCAAGATTGATAATAAGACAGACGTCGTCGTCGGTTCATCCATCCATCATATATACAAATTAAAACCTACACCACCAGCGAAAAGATTTTATTTTGTGTTGGTATAATTTTGAGTGCATCTGTAAATTCATTGATATCACCTTCTTAATTATACAAATAAGAAATTGAACGAATTTTTAATTTTAATTGAATTTTAAAATTGGGGATGGTGTTCAAAATGAAAAATGTATATGTATAAGAGAATTATTCGGGTTAGTTAAAATAGTTATTCAGCGAATTGAAAAGATTAATCGATTGTTTATTTTTGATTTTGCATTGATTATTCGCGTTCAAACACTGAATAACTATAAAAAATATTTTTAATTCAATTTTAATTAAAAAGGAAATATCATTTGAGCATTTTTAGAGAAAATGAAACCTTCAATAAATCACCAACACCACCAACCACAACCACCCTATTATCTTCTCATTATTCTGCTACATCGATCGCATCATGTGAAGTGTGACAAGCGTAATGAAAATGTTAAACAAATTAAAAATTGATTAGAGTCACCATAATTCCACAACCAACCACCAACTACTACTATCACCACTAGCACCATCGATCAGCCAACCAAAATAAAATATTTAATCATACATCATTAACATAAAAAACTACAATCAACCAAGTTCAAAAGTCTTCCTCGTGAAAACGAAATTTCTCCTTCTGTAACAACTACTACCACAACCAACCACCACCAATCATCACACCATAGAAAGTATCATCATCTACTGGCTACTGTGTGTGAACGTTTTGCAACAAATTTCGTTAGTAAACAACCGATTCCAACAAAAAAAAATTTGCGTTGACTTCTATAACTGCTACTAGTACTACTACCTTCTACTACCAACCACAATCACCTACTGCAAAACAGCGTTATCAATCAACCACGGCATCATTTTTAGTGGTTTGTTTGTTGTATCATTAGTTTTTTTATTTAGATTTTAATTTTTTTTTTGTTTTAGTTTGAGGAAATTGAACATCTTAACTAAATTAACAAAGCGATTTTCAGTTTCTTCAAAACAGTATTATTTATTTATTTTATTCCATAATTACATATTTCATAAACAATTCACTCGTTTATTTTGACTTGAGGATTATTTTTAGGACTAAATTTTAGATTATTAATTAAGTTTAATAAAAAACTATGTCTATATTTCGTACTTTATTCTTTATATTTGTTCCAATTTTTTTTAGGTCGCGCTCAGCACGTCGATCAAGGACTCGGTCCCGAAGTGTATCACCACGAGATCGTCGGAGTCGGTCAGATTCAAGAGATCGTCGTTAAATTTAATTATCGAGGGGCAATTATATATACCTAATAAATAAATATATGTATATGTTAAGACACACAAACACATATTAAGGACCTACCTAATTTTAAAATATTTGAAAATGTAATTTTAATTTCTGATTATGATTCGATTTTTTTTAAGTGTGTGGAAAGATTTGAATTTTTTTTTATTATTTTTAAATGTACAAATTGACATTTTAATGATGACACTCAAGTAAATTAAAAAAGATATATAATAATTTTTAGTTTTAATAATTTAAAAAAAATTCAAATATTTTTTTTTTTACATAAAAAAAGTATAAAAAAACAAGGAAATATTTTTAGTTCCAGAAATATAAATATGAGTTTTTTTTAATCAGACACATTTTTAATAATCAAATAAATTTATTCAGTTTCAATGGCATTAAAATCTTGCCTTGTCTCATTGGGCGAATAATTTGTATCCATAACATCTCGATCTAATGTTTCTCTCGATGCATCAATACCATCCATATCATCTTCATCCTCGTCGTCATGACTTTCTGAGTCGTCGCTGTCATCATTTGCTAAAATATCAGTATCAAGGAAGAAAATTACATAAATAAATGAATACAACCAAATTACGTACCATCCTCATCTTCAGAATCAGCATTGTCTAAATGTTCTGACGGTAATTTCCCTAATGGATGTAAATCCATTCCCAAATGTTGGATCGCATTCAACCAAGCTTGATGTTCTGTTTCGATTGCGTTTACTTCAGATTCATCATCGCACGGTACATCAACATCGAACCATAGATTGTTAGCAATTGGTGATGTAAGCGTTGGAAAAAACGGAATCATTGTTATTTTTAACGTTTATTTTATTTATAAAATTGCAAATTGAATGTTTATGTTTTGTCTAGTTTGACGTTTATGGAACTGCAAGATTCTTTTTTATTACAGAATGAAAATGAAGTGTGCTGAAATCAATAAATTGTAGCAGTTTAGAATTTGCAGTGTAGTTTAGTACAATTCTTATATATTTTTAGCACAGATGATGGAATGAAAGTTTCGATGATTTTCTCTCCATAGATGTCGCGTCAGTAGACTATTTTACATAATATAAAATTCATTTAAAATCAAATTATTATTTCCATAGTAAACTCGCGTGACCATGTTATCGACACAAATTAATAAAGTTATATCCTGCAGATCGCGCACCAAACGGCTTTTAACAGGAATTTTTACGTTACTGTTATTTCCAAGTTATTTCAGTAGGGTATTGTCAATTTGGTTTTGTTTATTTAATTTTGTTTTTTTCTTTTAGATTTATTTACATTATTTTTCAAAATTCCGCTAAAAAATTGGTAACATAGTGTTTATTTGCCAGTGGTGCCATCTAGTATAACCTAACTACGATAAACTGCCTAAAATATCTTGATATGTTAATATCTTGATACGCAAATCTGTTGTAATGTATTAAGATCAACAACAGCTTAGTCTATTTGATACAATTTTAACTTATAAATAATGTTTTATACATGTTAAAGTAAAATACATTTTAAGTAATTTAATTCAAGCTATGATTTAATAATTTTTTACAAAAGACGTTTAGATTGCTACGATTTTAAGCAATATACCAAAATGTATATAAATAATAATACAAATATAAAAAGAGCGGCGGTATTAAAACGATTTCCCATCGATTTTTATTCTGAGTGGTGTAAGAAGCCACTTTATCCTGCAATATCTCATCAATGAAATTAATGATCAACTCTAATCAATATTGAACGACTTGATACATTTGATCTTTTACCAGTCGTTCCAGCAATGAACGGATACATTATTTTATTTACTGATGGTGACTAATTTTATTTTATTTTACAAAATTCCAAACATTACCTGTTTCCTCCAACATACGATAAGGGCCAGTGAGACTGCAATTTACCAAGGTGTAAAATATTTTCGATACATGTTGAAAGAACGGAAATTTAAATCTACTATTTAAATCTCTTGAATGACATATGACACTATTAATAATATTTTGTTCGTGTTTTTGTGTTCCTGCGTGGATGTTTCCTACGAGAAAATTATTGTATTCAAGCAACATTTTGGATTCGTGCTAAAAATCGTATCGTACTAAAAATTTACGAGCTCAAATATCCGTATGGAATAATTAGATTAGTAGACAATTCTCTCTGAAATCATGAAATATGATGCCATTAGTTCCATTAGTGAACTATATTTAATGCCAACTGCAAATCACAACAATTCAAAAAAATTCGTCAAGAAAGCATTATCAAATTGTCCGCATGTATTCGGGAGGTTCGAACCAGGAGGTTTGAAAATCCGCTGTATACACAAAATCAAAACGGTGGAATTGTTTTAATTTCGAATATGACCAAATATGGTATAATTCGCTTGTAATTAATTAACACAACAAACTTTAAAAATTATACATAGTAAAATCTAAAATTTATTTTTAAATTTATATTTCGTCTATTATTCTTTTTTTTTTTATTGTTTTTCTGTTCTTTTTTTTAAATACAATATACTTTCATATAGTAATAATAATAATATTAATAAAATTAAATTATAAATATAATTATGATACAATTAGAAAAAATTACTTTATTTTTTTGGTTTGGTTTTTATTTATATAAATCTAATTCAGTACTAAAGATTTTTTTTGGTTTTAATAAATATTTTTTTTAACTTAAATACTTGTTTTTATTCATATTTTAAATTATTAATATTTTAAAGTATCTTTGTCGTATTTTAAAATTTAAAAGTTAGAGTCTTATATTTAATTATAAGAATGAATTTTTATTGACTTTTTTTTTTTTTTAATTACAAATGTGTATTTGGAAATTATGAATGACTATGCGTCGGAATTAGTTTCTGTGAACACGAAAGTTTCATTTGCAAAATCTATTTTGAAGAATGGATTTATCAAAACGATTTTATTTCGAAAATATCCACTTTGTTCGTTTTCATGGACTATACTTAGTGTATTGGTAAGTTTAATTTTATAGTATTAAAATCTAAGGTTTTAAATTTTTGGAAATTGATAGATCGGTTAAATGAAGTTCTTCATGAAACCACATATCTATTCACTAATTTTTTTTTTTTTATATAAAATTAAATTATTTATCAGACATATTATTATATAAAATGATACAAGATTGTTTTTAATTTTTAAAATAGTAATTTTCTTAAAAATAATACGGACGGTGACGTGTATATATATATACATATTTATGATCATAATGAATTTGATTTGTAGCCTTAAATTGGGAATTAATATTTAAAAAATTTGTTAAGGCAAACATGTTGTGTGTTTGTATTATTTGTATTTAGATTATGGAACAATCGATACGAATCATAATTATTACGTAGAAAATTTCATTCTAAAACTTTAGCGATCAATCAATAGGTTAAACATTCTTTCGTCAACGATCATAACTTCAATGACATTTTATTTACATATAAGATCTCAATTACGTATATAACGTAATTCTATAAGAACACCAAAATATGGAAAATGAATTGGAAGAAGTAAACGTGACTGATCTAAATTTGTATTCTTTAAGAAAATGTCTAATCTTCTTTTAATTACTCATTTAGAGTGAATGCAGCTTCACTCCACAGAGTTATTAATTAAAATTAACTGAATTAATTAAAAAGAAATGGCAATGCAAATAATTTATTCTTACACAAAAGCTTACTGAAAAAAAGATTTTATGACATGTTAACCATATGTCCAGCACAGACAAATGACCAAATGCTACGAACAAATTGCATTTTTTATTTTTTGCGTCTTGAGGCACTAATAAAATTTATCGGAAAGGTTCAGCAAATTTGGTTGAAGATGTGAGCTTTAAAATCATTTAGTTGCTGTTTGACGAATTAATTTGTTAGTTTTGAAGATACGTTCATGCTTAAGATTTACTGTTCTTTTCAAGTGAAATGGTAAATAATTACCAACGTTGGTGCATTTGATATTTGACAAATTAAAGCCAACATTGGGAACAGTTACTAATGACATTTATCAACAACAATAATTTACTGTCTGGATCTGATATCTGGATGGCAACCAAAACGTTGGTAATTGAAGATTAACATTAGCGCTTGGATACGCCTTTACCACTTATATGATTTGTTATTTTATCATACACATTTGCCCAAACAAATATTGCTGGAATGAACGATTAAACAAAATGTGAACGATTTTACATTTATATAAATTTTATAAATTATCATTTTCGCTATAGTAAATACATTACATAATTTTACATTAAATACAAAATTAAAAATTGCTTCAATATGATCACAGGAACACTATCCACATGTTTTAATAATTAACATAATTTAGTTAAGCCCAGTCATAAATTTTGTATTGTTGGTATGATTTTTGTTTTACTAATTATTTAGGGACACACGCATAATTATAATATATAATATTTATTTAATTTTATAATTTAATTTATATATTTTTCTTTTTGTTTTTTTTTATTTACTGGCACATTACATAACTATTATATATATATATTTATATTTTTATTTATAAGTATTTTTTTGGCTTTTATTTTCTATATATGTATTTGGAATCAAAACGATATTGGCACTGTTGTAATTTGGTTTGGATCTGGGATACAAATATTTTATTTTTGCGCCAATTAAAAATGAGTTCTGTGTGGGTGTGAATGTGAATTGGTTTCAATGGAATTTGATTTTTAAAGTTAAATGTTTTGTTTTTTTATAAAATTATATACATATACATATTACTAATCTAATTATTTTAATTAATATTAAAAAATATATTTATCCATAATTTGTTTATATCCAAAAAATTATTGATAATAATTAACAATTAAAAGGTTACTTTTCTGAATATCACGATAATTCTTGTGAGTAATGTGTCTCCAGTGGATTACGACGCGCCGGTGGTGGTTGAGTTTGAGTTTGTTGACGTTGTTGGGCTCGTGGCATAGGTGGTCCAGGGCTACCATACCCGGCCGTATAACGTTGCGGACATGTTTCTTTGATTAATTCTTGTGTTTCACGTATTTGCCGTTGAACTTGCGGTGCTAAACGCTGTACGCTGATCGTAGGTGGAAATCGTGGTTCAACGTTGCCTGCACTGATTCCGGCTTGTAATACACTTGTTGTTTGAAGCGGAGGGAGCTGTTGGGATAATAATGGTGGCTGAGGTAATTTTGGTGGGATTGGTAATTGTATTTGTGATGTTTGTGGTACAACCATAGGTGGCTGAAAAAATAAGAATTGATTATTTAATTACAAGTCTCAGTATAAATACAATTGTTTTATAATTTTGTTATACCTGTATTGGATATTGACCGACAAATGGTTGTTGCATTCGCATCATTGGTGTGGGTAGCGACCAATAACGGCGATCTTGTTGTTGTTGTTGCGGTGGCAAAACTTGTTGTTGTGGTGGTGTTTGTTGATTAGGAGGTGGCGGCGATATACCATATGACTGATGTACTATCGTTTGAGATATTATGCTACGATTATCACGTTTTGGACTAGCATTTTGAGGTTGTTGCTGCAGTGGATGTTGTTGTTTCAGCAGTTCGGCACTAAGTGGTTGTGGTTGTTGGTTAACTCGTATTTGTTGCCTTTAATATAGTAACTAATTATTTATTTGATCCATGTCGCATTCGAATTCAATTTTTATGAAAAGATGATATAATTATTTATATTTTATATAATTATTTGATTATTATAATTATAATTTCGCTTTTAAAAGCTTGTTACAATTGTACGCGTGAATTGTATATATGTAAATTATACCACAATTAATATTCAATGAAAACTTTAGGCTACATTCTATTTCTTGTTCTTATAACCTCTCTGTTAAACAATTTGGCTTTTTAATGTGCTAATTATTGATTTATTACAATATATAAGAGTTTATAAGTTGAGCAAAACACTCTTATAAATAAATAAAAATATCGCTCTAAACTTCTTATTTTTTATTCTTTCGTGATACAATTTATGTAACGACACCAAATTATTAATTCTCACTCTCGACATTTTCAATTAAGTTATGTTACCTTTGCAATTAATTACATACATACCTTATTGCTAATGACTGTTGTAACTGCTGTTGTTGTTGTTGCCTCACTGGTGTATTTTGTAAAGACCTACTGGTTGATGAACACAAGGACGCTGTTATCGAAGCCGACTCCCATCGCTCTAGTAAACCTGATATTCTTATATCTTCGAGTGCCATCTCTTTTTCGCTACATGAATCATAATCGGGTCCATCTTCAATTTTTTGATCGAGCATACGAAAAAAATCTTGTTGACTGGATGAAAGCCCTTTACTATTATAATTATATTATAGAAAAATAAAATGTATAGTAAAATAAATGCATTATTTCAAAATATACGTTTATACTAACTTCCTGTGTTCTAATTGTGGCCACCATAATGGTAACGGAATTTCTCCATTACCATTTTGTTGTCCATCTTGTAAATCTAGACCACCTTTACCCTCATGATTATTTAATAGTGTTGAGTTTTGATGATGCAGATGAATAAATGATGTATTACTATCATCATAGTTTTTTTCATCATTCTTATTGAAATCTTTTTTCTCATTATTATGATGAAGATGATGATCTTCTTGATGTCCTTCGTCATCATCGGCGTCCGTTGACTCTGCGTCTGTAAATATAGAAAAGCGAGCGATACGATACAGTAATTATATAATTAACGTGTTCGATATAATTAATAAATACGCGTTATCTTTGAACTCTGTAGTAAAATAATAGACGAACTCTGTAATCTTATATTAAAAGCCAGCGAATTTTCAAAATTATTCGAAATCGGTTACATCAATTTCACACTTTAAAGCATTTAACTATAAAAAATTAAACCAAATTAATTTATATGTTAACATTTTTTCCAAAAACTAACAAAAAATGAACAATGAGGTTAACTAAACGACTCAAACTTGGTTATGTGTTCAATCACATTTTCTAGTTCCGTAACATAATTTACGATTTTCCACCGCACAGAAAAATTCTTATACATATAAATGTATAACTAATCGTTTAAATGAATTAGTTATTAATTAAAATAATTTAATCAAGCGATTTGCAACGCCAACAATTGAATGAGATGTCCATACGAATGGCAAACGCACTAAATAAACGAAATGGGCTGAATTTGAAATGAGGCCAGTTTTACACGCAGGCAAAATAAGCTTTTGCATTTGTAGATGGCGACCAAAACGTTTAAGCGATTTATGTTTTGTGTGCTATGAATGTGAATTGTGTTATGTGTAAAACATATTTTTGAAATACATTTAGGGGCATATGTAAGGGGGCTTACTGCAGCGTTCTATAGTAAACTCGCTTGACAAACTCGCTTTGTTTTTTGTAAGCAATTGGTGGTTTCAGATTTTTAAACGAAGGTCTAAATACCACAACGTTAAAATATGTGATGACAAAGCGGCTCAAATATTTACAGAGCATTTAGATCAAATATTACTGGAAACGAATGCCACATCGAAGCTACGTCAGTACTGGGACTCGTACAATGCCAGGTTTCAAGGTATCTAAAGAGCGCAGCATGACTGTTTTATTGGGAGGTAATGTGACTGGATACAAGTTAAAACGTTTATTGATTGTAATCAATAAAGTATGATCAATAAGCACATGCTTCCGTTGCATTATTTTTCAAATAGGATAATTTTTGACGAACGGTTTATTGTGAACAAAAAGAAGTTCTATTCAAAATACTTTTACTATTGAACAATGCGCCAAGTCACCCACCTATATATAATACCATGGAAGTGGAACAAACCTTAAAAGTGGTTTGTCTGCCTCCAAATAATACTTCGATTTTGCAGCCGATGGATCAAGGAGCCATTTCCACTTTCAAGTCATACTATCTAAGGAAAACATTATCAAATGCTGTTGTAGCGATGGACAACGATAAAAATTTTAATTTATTGAAATTTTGGAAAAATTACAATGTTCATAGCGCTATAAAAACTATAGGAGAATACTGGAATGAAGTAACAGCGATGTGTATGAATGATGGTGTTTGGCAAAATCTGTTAAAACGTTATGTGGGAGATTAATCATCGACAGAAGAAACATTAGGTCAAGTCAATAGTGCATGGAATTATTGGACATGCTGATCAACTTAATTTAGAAATAGCAGATCAAGACATTTTAGAAATTATAGATGCCACCATGGAAGATCTAACCAATGGCGAGCTAGTGGAAATTCAAGAAGGAATTGTTGAGAATTGGATCGATGATAATTGTGATGTATAGGAATAATAAACACTCTCAAAGAATTAAATTTAAAAGGAATGAGACGGCTTTTAAAAATATTGATGATTCATTAAACATTCTTGAAATATTCTTGAAAATATGGATGTGGAACGTTTTGCAAAAATAAAGCGATCTATTAACGATGCTCTTGTGCCTTATCAAGAAATTTTAAAAGAAAAGCAATCACGCAAAGTACAAATTCAAATTAAAAATTATTTCAAGCCTGCCAACTAATAAATTTAAGACACAATTTTTGGTAATTGGAAATATCATTGGCATTTATCGATTTTGTTTTTAATTTAAAAAAATAAATTGAATTAATGAAATTATTAACATTATTTACTTATCTGAGCGGTTTTTTACAACATATAAATACTTATCTAGGAAGATTAATATTTTCCTTGACTTACGACCATTTCAACTTAACGACCAAAGTTCTGGAATGGTAGCTCGTCGTAAGTTGAGGACTACTAGTAGTATTATAAGTTATTTGGTAAATATCTTGTAGCAATGGTGTTTACAGTCAATTTGAAGTTTGATGATACGATACCATATTTTGTATATTTTAAAAGTTTAATAAAAAATTTAGAGTTTGTTTAGCAAAAATTTGGATTACGATTATGTGCAAAAATTTCGTCTCGAAACTCAAATGCACTTGTATTCGTTTGTTGGTGTTTATTTAGATACTCGTATAAAGGGCGAATGTCGTCATTTTGAAATTCGTTATCGGTTTCTTAGCGTCCAATATGTTTCCTGTGCATGTGAGTCTTTGCGACAAACAGTAATACATTTTATGCAATAATGATAATATTCATTTCATTTGTATTTTTGTCTAGGATTGAACAAAAGTTTGTTCTACAGCTATGCTAGACATTTCCCCCGTTTTTTCCAAATGTTGATATAAAAAAAAAAAAAAATCCCATTGTTTGTTGTTGTTGTCAAAATAAGTATGCAACGTCAATTCGGATGATTTTTCCAAATAACTTATAATACTATGAGGGAAATTGCTGCAAAGTTGTGTATCAAGATATGGCAGTTTATCGTAGTTTACTTTTTTAACTAGATGGTACCACTGGCAAATAAATGTTACCATTTTTTTAAACGAAATTTTGAAAAATAATGTACATAAATAAGTAAATCTAAAAAAAAACTAAAATTAAAAAAACAAAACCAAATTGACAATACCCTGCTGAAATAACTTGGAAATAACAGGTAACATAAAATTCGTTTTAAAAAAACGTTTGGCACGCTTAAAAAACGTTTGGCGCGCCATCTGAATAAATGAAGGTAAATTAATTTGTGTCGATAACATGATGTCACGCGAGTTTACTATGGAAATCTGCAGTAACTTCCCTTATAATATTATAAGTTATTTGGATTTTTCATACAAATAAGTAAATAAGTTTCAAATAAGTATTCGTTTCGGAAACAGCCAGAGTAGTGTGGTAAAAAATCCTGAAAAGATTGCTACGAAAATTTTGAGTTGCAAATAAAACATGGGAAGTCAAGACAATTTGCAACACCAAAATTTTCGTAGCAACCTTTTCAGGATTTTTTACCACACTACTCTAAAAACAAATAAGAATTCGAAACAAATTAATTTTATATTTTATTTTGCCTGCTAGAATTAATCGAGTAGTCATATTTTAGAGTAGGAAATGATCTACTTGCAACCTGATGGAGGATGTACCCATTAGAGGAAAATAATTTGGGTTTCGACTAATTTATTTCCCCTATTTGAAAAATCAATTTCTATTGCTGGTGTGATTGCTGGGTGACCCGAAACAATAAATATAATTTTTTTATAACCAAGTTTTAAAATACTAAGATGGTCAGAAAAGTTCAAAGTTTTAAAAATAAAATTCAATTAAAATAGCTAAAGTTTTCATGCAAATTATAAATTGTAAATTCGGACACTCTCCAAAATTATATTATTTGGGTATAATACATAGTTCCATGTTTTTCTCGAATGTACTTCCTGAATGTTTTTATTTATATTTTTTTTAAATTCTGCCAATGGCTTTATTCTTGAATCTTTCTACAAAAGAAACCAACAAGAAGTATTCAAATCTTAAGCTAAAGTTATTACATATTTTAAGTCTTAACCAATGTTAATACTTGTTATTAGTGTTCACTATTCAATTAATTTAGATTACTTTTAGATGTGAAACCTAAACATTTAATATATTTACAGGTTCATCAGTCGCCTAAATCGCGGCTGTTTTAATATATAATTGGCCAATACATTGGGATGTGTCTCTAGTTTTGAGTAATATTTCGAACTGACTTCTCTAATGGTTTCTTTAATAGTTTTAATTCCAAGATCATCATGTATATAACTATTTCGAATGTACCATACGGAGCATTGGTAATACTATAATAAGTATTGTCGCTTGGGTTCGTTGCAGGAGTTCTCTATTTGACGCGCTGGTGGATCCCCTTAACTGAACACCATATGTCCATATGAGTTTTATTATCACTTTGTACAATAAAACTTTATTGGCTAATGACAGCTGAGATTTTCTTCCCATCAACCAATATCTTCAGCCAGTTCTCGATTTTATTTAGATGATTCTGTAAATCCTTTGAGGCAGTTTCGGGATTATTGTGTAACACCAGGACGACCGTATCATCAGTTAAGGTTGATATGACTACCTTGTTGGTTACAGGTAAGTCAGCTGTGTACAGCAGGTATAATATTGACCCTAGAACGCTGCCTTGTGGAACACTTGCGCTGATATCACTTAAACAAGTAGTTGCATTATTTTGTTTAACCATGTACTGCCTTTGAAGGAGATAGTTTAGTTTCCCAGAACTGAGTGAAATTTCTTCGGTAAAAGTCCTTTAATTTTGTATATTAGTCCATCATGCCAAACTTTATCAAATGCTTGTGCAATGTCCAAGAAGGCAGCAGAACAATATTTCTTTTACTCGAAGGTGTTTTTGAGTGCATTTACAATTCTGTGTACTTCTTCTGTGGTACCATGTTGGTTTCGGAACCCAAATTGATGGTCTGGACTAATATGCCGTTCTTCTAATACTGGTTTCAATTTCGTTAGTAGCATTTTTTAAAATACGACGATATGATGAAATCTGTGCGTCATTTTTTCCAGCTTTATGTATCATTGTGGTCAAAGATATCTTCCATTTTTGAGGAATATAACCAGTCCGCATGATTGCGTTGAATATGTATGTTACTAGTTTTATGCATTTATCTGGCAATTCCATTATCATTTTTCGGGTAATGAGATCATGCTCTGGTGCGTTTTTTGGACTTATACAATTTTTAATTTTATTCTTAACTTTCTTCCAATTATATTTTATGGGTTTGAAGGACAAACCATCATCCATTTGGTCGGGTAGCACGAAGTAATTAGTTTGTTCTTGTGGTGCGAATACTGTTGTTGGCTTTTTCTTCATCGCTTCTCGCCTAACTTCCAGTTGGTAGTCTAATCGGGTGATTCGAGTTTGGTGGCCTTTTTAACCACAAACAATGATCTGTCCTCTCGGTTGGCGAGAGTTCATTTAAATATTTTTCGACGCTCCGTGTTTCTTCTTCCCGCAATGCAAATCTTAGAGTCTTAATAGCTCGATTTAATTTCCATTTCAACAACGGTGATTTTGTTTCTTGCCATCGGCGGCGAATTTTCCGCTTTTCCTAAATTAGTTCCTGTATATTATGTGACAGTTTATTAACTTTTTCAGTTTAAGACAGGTGTAGCCTTTTCTGGTAATGCCAGGACATCTTTTAGATTTTCTGCCGCCGCATCAATATCTGCTGGTGTGATAAGAGGGATATTAAGTACACAATTTTGTTCGATTAGCCTCTTATATTGATCCCAATTAGTTTGCTTGTTTGTAAGCCGTTTTGGCGTTTATATTCTTAGGACGACGGTGCTCACTCTTACAACTGTTCTTCTATAGCTTCTTAAAGTTGTTTACCTTTCGGCGATGTTAATTTAAAACCCCAGTGTTTGTGTTTGGTGTTGAAATCACCCCCAGCAAGAAATTTATTATCTAGCTGGCTGAAATAATCCTTGAACTGCAGTTTTTGTATAACATGTTTCCTTCTCATATTTCATAGGTTCCTTCTCAAATTTCATAAATTCATTATAGTGTTTTAATCTTGTAGCTGTACTGATAAGCTGTGCCTCCATCTGCTTTCCCATCTGGGTGCTTCGCGTCATAAACAGAGTACCCATTAATTTTGAAATAGTTATTTTTGGTGAAGTGTGTTTCAGATATTAACATTATGTCAATATTGTGCTCAGTGATCAATAAAAATAATATTCAATTCAAATAGCTAAAGTTTTCATGCAAATTATAAAATGTAAATTCGGACACTCTCCAAAATTATATGATTTGGGTATAATACAAAGTTTCATGTTTTTCTCGAATCTACTTTCTGCATGTAAAATAGCTTACTTAAGTCCTCGTTTCAATCGTTTATGAAAATATTACTTTGGGTCAAAAGTGTTTCAGTATTGGTATTAAATTCTTGAACTTATTTTGAAAAGTGTTAGAAAGTTATGGACATCTCCGTTGTACAGTCAAATTAAGGATAAACCTAAACTAATTGTTAATGGGTATTTAGAAAACCATTTAGAAAACAATTATAAAACATTTCAATGAGCCTGTGACGGAAGGAAACCCTTGTTATGCAAGGCGAGAGTGGTAACAGTTACTTCACATGTGAATGGTTTATATATGTACATATAATTAAAAAGTGCATTTCTAATCATCCGGCCGCATTTTAATTTTTCAAGCGAATGCTAATTTAAGAACAGAAACCATTAACTAGACACGTGTGTTTTCACAAGTTGAAGTATTATAACGCAGAGTATGTTATATTGGCAACTCAGCAATGAGCGTAGTTCACGTAATTTCTTTAAAGGAATTACTGGATTGCACCATACTTTCAGGCCTTCGTCAACCGCCATTCGGGACCGGGATGGAAACCTCTGTGTCAACATCGACGCAGTACTTGACGCATGGAGTGGACACTTTACTGAGCTGCTTGATGTTCATCATGCATCACAGACTGTTGTTGAGCCACCTCTACAGGAACAGTCTGCGGAGATTTGCACTGAGGAGCCATCCCATGAGGAATTCACTAAGGCCATGCAGAGAATGAAACGAAACCGCTCACTTGGAGTGGACTGCATTAATTCGGAGCTCTTGATATTCGGAGGGGATACTTTGTGGAACTGTCTTTTCGACCTTATTCGATTAGTATGGCGAACCGAAGTTATGCCTGATGAATGGAAAGTGGCCGCGATATGCCCCATCTTCAAGAAGGGAGACCGCTTGAAGTGTGAGAATTATCGCGGTATAGCTCTCCTTTGCACAGCATACAAGTTACTGTCATACATTTTATTGGATAGAATCACTCCTCTGGCGGAAGGCTTGGTTGGTGACTATCAGGGAGGATTTCGTCCGAATCGATCAGTCACTGATCAGGTCTTTTCGCTGCGGATGATTCTATCTAAATATTATGAGACATCCATCTCCGTACATCAGGTTTTCCTGGATTTCCGGCAGGCCTACGACTCGATCAATCGAGAGAGTTTGTGGTCTGCCCTGGAATACCTAGGAATGCCAACAAAATTGGTACGACTGTGTAGGATGACAGTGACGCAGTCTCAATGCTGTGTTAAAGTTGAGAACAGGCTATCGACAATTTTTGCAGTTAACTCGGGTGTTCGGCAGGGAGATGCTCTGTCCCCGATACTCTTTAATCTCATGTTGGAGTACATCTTTCGTAAAACTGAAACACCTCAGCGTAACATCTTATATCGCCAGTCCAATCAAGTGCTTGCATATGCAGATGACATATGCGTGATTGGACTGAATAACAACGGAGTGAAAGAAATACTTGATCCGCTTGTAGAGTTTTCAGCTTCTGTTGGACTCCAGATCAATGAGTCCAAAACGAAATACCTGATCTCTGGTTTTAGAGACAATGGCACACCAGATTTTAGTAGTGGCCACCACACGTTTGAGGGAGTGAGGAGGTTCAAATATTTGGGCTCTCTTATCACTCACGATAACAGTGTGGGTGAGGATATTAAAGTGCGGCTGGCAGCTGGCAGTCGTTCTTTGTATCCTCTAAGGCCACTGCTAAAATCTAAACACTTATCAAGTGCCGTGAAGCTGAAGCTTTACAAAGCGTTGATCAGGCCCGTTGTTATGTTTGGATGTGAAAGTTGGGCGCTGACGGATGAGTACGAGAGATGGCTCCTTACATTTGAGAGAAGAATCATGCGTGTGATTTACGGCCCTAAACGCGAAATAGATGGTACATACCGAGCTCTGTACAATTTCGAGATCAGAGATCTGATGAAGATCCCCGATATTGTACATGAAGTTAGATCTCAGCGAGTACGCTGGCTCGGTCACGTTCTGCGTGCTGATCCGGAACGAATTGTGCAGCGATCTCTGAAAGGAGAGCCACCATATGGTAGGCGCAGAGGTCGTTGCAGGCGACGATGGCTCCACGATGTAGAGAACGACTTGGCCTCTTCAGATTGTCTAAGACAGTATGAAGACCAAGCTCAGGATCGAAACCGTTGGAGCCAGATTGTTGATTCAGTAAGGGGCCAGTAATGGCCTTTAACACTGTTATTATTATGTTATATTGGCCCCTGTGGTCGGGGGGCACTCACATGTCTCATAAATCACAATTGCACGAACATGTTTCCCAAGAATACCACCACAGTATCCTTTGCTTGTCGTAGGAGGCGACTAAATGTTTGGGTCGCTGGGCTGACGACCCGCATCCGTAAAAAAATCATGTGTTTATAACGTCAACAAAAAGAACAATGGATACCGCCAAAACAACACCGGACCCCCGCTCAAGTACCCGGACACGAGATTTAGGATCGGCACGTGGAACGTGCAATCACTAAGAAAACCAGGAGCGTTAGAGGACCTAATCACGTGCATGAAAGAGTATCGGCTGGAACTCGTTGCTCTTCAAGAAACTCGCTGGCCTAAACGCGGAGACCATGTGTCCCAGGGATATACGTTGTTCTACAGTGGGGATGACCTCGGAAATCTTGGAGCTGGATTTCTTCTTGGGCCGCAGGTAAAGAACGCTGTTTTGGATTTCCAAGCAGTCAATAACCGATTGTGTAAGCTTCCCAAGATAAAGACTCATTTTACAATGACTTGGACGATCTGATGGGATCCATACCCGAACACGATGTTAGAATGGTAATTGACGACTTTAATGCTAGAGCTGGCAGAAATCAGACCGACTTGTGTGAAAACATAGGTCCGTACTCCCGACACGAAACTGCGACCGATAATGATGAGAGAATGATGTACTTTGCGGTTGCTCATGATCTTAGAGTAGCAAGCACATTCTTTCCTCACAAACACATACATCTAAAGACATGGACACATCCTCGCGGAACTTCCCGCAGCCAAATTGACCATGTGTTAGTTTCTAAAGGACGGGCTCAGGTTGTGCAGGATGTGAGAACTTATCGGTCAGCAACCAAATACGTAGGCAGAAGAAGCTCAAAAGAAACGATATCAGGATCATGTCAGCGACAGCATTAATGAAGCTAATTACTAGTCTGACTGCGTGAACTCTGTCTGGGAGGTACTGAAAACTTCGGTTGTCAGTGCTGCTCAACAGACTTTAGGTATAGTGAAAGTCAGACCCAAGAATGATTGGTTTGATGACAAGTGTCGTCTTGCAGTTGAGCAACAAAATGTAGCACATAATGAAGTGCAACAATGTCTCACAATCGCGAGGAAAAACAAGGCTGCTCTTGCAAGAAGGGCAGCTAAGTGGATTTGTAGACGGAAGAAGCGAGAATGGTGGAAGGCCGAGGTTCTGAAAGTACAACAACTCAGCAATGAGCGCAGTTCGCGTAATTTCTTTAAAGGAATTACTGGACTGCACCATGCTTTCAGGCCTACGTCAACCGCCATTCGGGACCGGGATGGAAACCTCTGTGTCAACATCGACGCAGTACTTGACGCATGGAGTGGACACTTTACTGACCTGCTTGATGTCCATCATGCGTCACAGACTGTTGCTGACCCACCTCTAATACAGACTGCGGAGATTTGCACTGAGGAACCATCCCATGAGGAATTCACTAAAGCCATGCAGAGATTGAAACGAAACCGTGCACCTGGAGTGGACTGCATTAATTCGGAGCTCTTGATATTCGGAGGGGATACTTTGTGGAACTGTCTTTTCGACCTTATTCGATTAGTATGGCGAACCGAAGTTCTTCCGATTTTCTTTCCATCAAGTTTTATTTGTTTGCGCTTTGCTTGGATATGATTTTTCCACGTTAGCCTTCTATCCCGGTACATGTCTAAGTATTTGACCTTGGTTTGTCGAGGAATATTTATATCGTTTAATCCCACTGGTGGGCAAGTGCGTTTGTTTAGCGTGAATGTGATGTGAGTTGATTTGTTTTCGTGCACTTTTATGCGCCATGTCTTCAGCCAGTTCTCGGCTTTCGCAAGTTGAAGTATTATAACGCAGAGTCTGTTATATCTTATAGTTGAATTTTAATTGTATTGTATCAATTTTTTCCAGTATAATGCAATTTCAGATTTCTCATTTTCCATATACATACATACTCGTATATGGTGAGAGGAAATCAGACAAGCGCATATAGAAAATTAAATAAATAGTATTACCCTGCGCCCGTTCTTCGTATGAACATACTGTGTACTTGTATATTATGTATGTACAAATATATATATACATATTATACAATGTTGTTATAGCAGTTTGTAAATTGTCTTCCATTTGTCATTTTTAAAAATAATTATTATATTATACATAATTCAAAGTATAGTGGAAGTACTTTGAAATTATGCTAGACAGTATGTAGAATTCTGTAAAATCACAGGAGAAATAAAAAAAAATTTAACGTAACAATAATAAGAATAACATAAGAAAACACATTTTCCATTTCAATTTTTGTCGTAGTTTCCCAACGTTTGTAAAACAAATATAGTATGTGACATAATTGTTAAATATTATATACAGTGGGCGAAATAAAAATTATATAATTATTGATTTTAATATGATTTAAATGAAGAGCCTGCGACTATCATTATCAGTTTCAAAATCAAAAATGATGTATACAGCGGCTGTATTCGCAACCGATTCATAGCTGTTTTACAAAGACAGATATAGCATTACTATATTTAATAAATATAACGCTATTAATTATCGATAATTCGTCGCGCACGCCACAGTACTCAATGTATATTAGTTGTTTTCTTGCCAATGTGGTATGCTTGCTAGTTGTATGGTGGAAACAAAAAAAAAACATTTGTATGGTGGAAACGGTTTTGAAGTGACATACTCCATTATCAAATCCCATTAAAAATTTACTCATTACACAAAAAGAATCCACACTACAAATTCTATAAAAGTGAGCAAATTTATCACCATCTTATCACGAAGCGTGGAGATTCGTTTGGTATGTTTTATACAATGATTCGAAACTATACTTCAATAAAAAAATCCGTTAATTCGTTTTCTTATAGAATATGCTTTGCCTTGATACAAAGGAAAGATACCTAAAGTACATATTATTCACCTATAGAACGGAATCTTCTGGAACTATTAAATCTCATTCGCCGCCTTCTTGCAGCAGAATTGTTTTAATAAAATGGTAGTTCTTACCATGAAGCTTCATTCCGCCTTGAAGTTATCCCAGACTGTTACCTCAAATTTAAAATTACCTCTATCAACACGAGTTTTACTAATCTCATATTTTTTCGTCATTAACAATAATATATACTTGGTACAAAAATCCTCAGTCCTTTTTCATATATAATATTTGTAATATCTTAGCTGCCCTTCTTTCCATAATTCTATGGAAAAATAAAAAATATTTAACGACTTGGTCGGACATTTTTCTGTAAGAGGTAATCTTAAATTTTTCTGGAATGAAAGTCTGGGATACCCTCCATGCGGATAGAGTTTATTTGACATCTTTTGTAATGTTACTATCATCAATTACGTTATAACAAAATTATGTTGCGTTTTTTTTGTCAAATAATCAATAAGAAAGGCCAAATCTTGAACTGATATTCGAGAGGACGGGCTTTACTGTTGTAACACTCTGTATATACAATACGAATACATATATACTTTTGTATATAAGAAAATCGGATGTTGGCAATAACAGAACACCCCTACATTTTTTTGTTTGATTTGGGTTTAACGATGTTCATGCGATAATAATTTTGCGATACAATAATTTGATTTAGATAATTTAAATTAATTTTTCAATTTCCACTCATCGCACTGATCTATGTGAAACAGAATCATTTTGGGGAAAACTAACCAAAATTAAAAATTAATTAAAATAATTGATTTAGGAGACATGGGAATGATAAATTTGGGTATATAGATTATTATTCTCGGGTGTGGTGGTTTATAAAACAAAATTATCTATACAGAGCAATTTAGTTTTTGTGATCTTCTTTAGCAACAGTTTTTCTTAAAATTAATGATAACCTTTTTTCCCCCCGAGACTTCTGTTTTTTAAACTATATTGTATCTGTATATAGGTACAAATTTGAAGGTATAGAGGTCTATATTCTTTCCATTATTCGTTTATTATACGATTAGCTATTTATGACCATTTTAAAGCACTTGGAACAATGCAATATTTTGTATATTATTTGGTTAGTAATTTTAGACCATTTTAAATCCATCTCGTCATACATTTAGTCGAGGTAGTTCACGGTTTAAAACCCTACACATTCACGACACAAGTTTTTCTGGCACTGTTGTTAAATGCTACTTCAAAAGCAAATTCCGTAACAGAAAAAATTGTACCGCATCTTCAGTTCAGATTTTGAGAAGTACTTAGAACTATAAAACAATTTCATACAAGTTTACTTTCGTAAATTTCAATTCTCAACTTCAAAGCTTTTTCCATAATTTTAAAAATTGACTAGGCTCTAAAGTAATGGGCCGATTATAATCTTTCACTAATTTATCTCCTTTTTAAAACAATGGAATTATCACTGCGGTTTTCAGTATAGTCTCGGAACAATACCATTACAAAAATATTGGTTTTTAAAATGTAATAGAATTGGAGACACTCTTTTAGTTTCGAATTTTAATGTGTTTGAACTCATACCTAGAATATCTGTAGTATTACCAGATTTTAAGGTCCTTTATAAGACCAATAATTTCAATAACATCCGTATAACAAAAAAATTTCCGACATACTAACATCGCTAGAAGTAGAATACGACATACTCGTACTATTCAGCAGCTTATTAGTTGTTCCCAATATAAAAACCAAAATCATTTGCAATTGCATCAGAATCTGTAAGTATTTCAGAATCCAATGACCTAATTTTATCTATAGAATTCCCCAAATTGTCACCTAAAATTTGGTTAATAACGAGCCATGTCTTCTTAGCATCTGTACCATACTGTTGAAAGTTATTATGATAGAATCTGGCCTTATGAGAAATAATCATAGCGTCAAACTTATTGCAAAGTTTAAGAAAATAATTTTAAAGTTTTTTATTGGCAGAATGTTTCTAACACTTGTTAAATTTATCAAATGAAACGAGATCTAAGGTTTCAGTTTTATTTTAGTTTTGTAATGATTAGCATTGATACTATATCGATCGTACATAGATTTAAAAATACAATTAAAACGTGATAAGATAGTCGGATCATATACGAGTAAACTAAAAAACTGGAAAAGCCAAATTTTTTTAAATTTTATTTAAACTGATTACATATATCATCTAGTAATTTGTCTATCTTTCTAATGTTCATTTTGCTATTGTGGCCTTCCCAATTCCAGCGGCTTCTTTCTTTGGAGCTTTGTACTCCATTTGTGTTAATCAGCATACAACGTAACTCAACCTTTTGCTGTTGACCAAGCCGTTGTATGTGTTTCTTTGCATGAATTGTCATCTCTTGCTGACGTTTTCCATCCGGAGGTCCCTATGTAGGTTATCGTTTCTTATGTACCAAGGAGCGTTGATGATTCCACGTAACACTTTATTTTGAAAAGCTTGTATTATTTTAATATTGGTTTTCTTAGTACAGTTGAATACCATAAGTCCATATAGGTTTTTAAACTTGTTGGTATAGTAGCAACTTATTAGGTATTGACGGCTCTGAAAATCTTCCAATTAGTCAATACATATTTCTATATTTAATGTGTAGTTCCTCCTATTTCTTTTTAATGTGCTCTTTCCATTTTAACTTAGAATCGAGGGTCATGCCAAGATACTTGGCTGTGTTAGCATAAGGAACTTATTTTAAATTTAGTTCTATTGGTATCCAGTTAACTATTTGATTGGTAAAGTTAACGTGCGTTGATTTTTCTTCATTTAGCTTATTGCGCCATTTTTTGGTCCAGTTACTTAGTTGGTTCGTAGCCCGTTGCAGTTTTCTGGTTGCTTCGTCTACTTTATAACCAGGAGCTAAAATTGCAGTATCGTCGACTATTGTTGTTCCGCTTGTGTTTGGTAAGTGGCTTATGTAAAGTAAATACACTATTTTGGGAAAACCCTGCAGATACCCTCTTTAGCTTGGAAAATTCTTCTTCCCATCTAACGCGAAAATATCTGTTATCAATCAATGTAAGATTTCAATATCTGAAAGTATTCTTTTGGCAAATCTCGATGCAGTTAAAATTCCAACCCAGGATGCCATACTTTATCGAAGGCCTGTGCTACATCCAGATATATTGTTGAGCATATTTTCTTATTTTCAAGTGCATCTTCACTTGTAATCCTGTGAATTTGCTTTATGGTGGAGTGGCTTTCTCTAAATCCGAACTGATGTGGTTGTATTAGCTTTCTCTCAAGTATTATAGGTTTCATATCCTTTTGTATATAACAGTTTCTCGACAATTTTCAAAAGTACTGGAAGCAGAGAAATTGGAACTTGGAAGAAACTTTTTATGATTAGATGGTTTGTTCGGCTTTGGTATCATAATTATTTCTGTTACTTTCCATTGCAGATCTACATATTTCAATCGAAATGAAGCGTTGATTATATGAAGAAGTTTTCGCACCCCTTTCTCAAGCAATGTAATTAACTCATAGCCAGGAGATTTTTTTCGTATTTATGTTATGGTTAATTTCATCTTTCAACTCTCGTTTCTTCAAGAAAAACGTGGCACGTTTCTTCAAGATGAGATGCGAACAGTGTTGTTTTCTGTTTGGCACTTGTTACCCAATTTCCCTCATCATTTTTTATTGGCGGTATTTGATAATTTGGTCTTTTTAATGCTTTTGTAGCTTTCCATAGAGAATACTCAGTTTCTTTACTGTCTCTAAGACTACGAAGATCACGGGTGACCGATTCTTGAAAAATTCTTTTGCTTTGTGGTGCACGTTTTCTCTGCCATGTTTTCCTTGCTTTTCGTTTTTTATTAACCAACTCCCTGATCTCGACTGGTGAAATTATTACACTCCTTGTTTTGGATTACAGGGGTGCTATTCCATGCTGCTTGTTGTATATTATTGATTAATAGTTCCACTTCATTTTCTAATTGAACCGGATGCTTGGTTGGTACAAGAACATCGGTGTTGTCTTCAACTAATTTCCTAAATAATTCCCAATTGGTTTTGTTATTTGTTAGTCTAGGTGGATTTTCCTTGTTAACAATCGTGTAACTAACAGTCATAATGACGGGCGATTGGTCCGATGAGAGACTTTCACTATTTTCTAGAAAAATGTGGTTTTCGGATATATGTACCTCTTGTAATGTAGAAATCAATTAGATCCGGAGTTTTCCTTGTGTCAGTAGGCCAGTAGGTTGGGTTCCCTCCTGAGTATAGTTCTCTACCCTATGGAGTTTGTATTTTTTGCAATAAAATCACCATTTTAAAAGAAAAGCCAAATGAAGAAATTTTTGAAGAAACCTTGCTAGTATGAGATATCTCTCTCTATTATTTCTTAAAGTGTTGCAATTTATTTTTGTTGCAATTAGTACACTAATCAGATGATGATCCGAAATTTGTAAATTATGGACAGATGCAGAAACCGTAGTAGAACAATTAGTGCATAACACAATGCATAAGTTAAAACTGATGTTGCGTAATTTCCATACGAATATTAAAATTATTAAAATTGGCCGGAACCCACGAGGATTCCGCACTCAATGCCACAAAGGCCCATGGTGCAAAGGCCCATGGTCCATACGAATAAATCGCGATCAACTTGAGTTAACAACCATTTTTCAATTCGACTCCAGCAACAATATCAGGTTGAAGATGAGATCGCAAAACCATTTATATTGGGTATAGTAAATCGTTTGGATCGCCCGAGGCGATATATTTAGGATATTCCATGATGTGTATAAATATTCTTATATATATACATATGTACGTAATGCAAAAGTCACTATAGCAAATTCTCCCCATTGGTAATATAAAAGCATGCGGACATAAACACAATTGTGTTACATCGTGTATACTTTGTTAATCTACAATTTAAATACCTGCGTAACACTTATTTCTTGTAAACGGAATATAAATAATTTAATCTGCAATTTTATTTAAGGTATCATAATTCAAATTTAAATAATTATTATTGCTTACACACAATCTTAATTTGAATGAATTTGACTGTTGTGTAATGTTGTAAGTACATCATGTACATAGATACACAATATACGAGCACGGAAAAGAATTAATGCATGAAAATTGATTTAAATTTGTTGTTGTTATACATATTTACTTATTTACTAAACAAATAAAAAGAAAATTCAATTTATTTATTTATTTTGGGTTGATTTTGTTGTTGGTGTTGTTGGCTTTGTTTACATTTGTTTGTGTGTTACCATGTATATACTAAGTACTTATATTATAAAATGTATTTTAATATTATAATTTAATGCTTTGGTATTAGCAATACAAAAACTGTGTAATTTTGTGTTTGTCCAACACGAAATCCATTAATTATGAATGTAATACTAATAGACGTATTTAAATTATGATTTAGCTGTGGGACATTGCATGAATGAAAAACAAATTAGAGAAAATCAAGAAAGATGATAAGCCGCCCGCAGTTCATCTAAAATTTATGCGATTTTGATGAAACAGGAATATTTATAATATACTAATTACCTGATGTATTCCGACCATTATCATTTAGGTGTTAAAATTTTCTAATAAATAATAAAACATTCTTTGGAGGTTAGTTTGTAAACATTAAAGTCAAAGGTTGAATTTTATTTTCTGATAACGGCAATCAGTTATATTTTTGTATAAATAGCCCACATTTCACGCTATTGGAGAACGTCTTCCACTAAACATTTTGAAAATGCTATAACTGTTATTGTATGATCAGCTGCATTTTCTAAGAAGAATGGTCCGTTGATGCCTCCAACCAAATAAGGACGGCCAGAGTGTTTAAGATCACTAATTTATCCATCTTTCTTTATGGTCTCACTCCGCTGTCCGTCTGTCTAGCCTGTAACAGGCTCATAATTTTTGAACTATCATTCTTAACGAGTGGCAATTTTTTAATTCACAGCTAACTCAACTATTGTTGAACTAATGTAGGTACCAAAAATGTTTACATTTTAATTGTTTGGGATGTGATATTGTGATGTCATTTTAAAGGGCACATGAGGACGATTTCAACAATTTTTTGGTGAATTTTTGATGGTGAGTTTCATGAAAATGTAGGAAAAATGTACATCTACCCTCCCTTAATGCTCTCTTTATAGAAACATTGTTAATGTATAAGTAGATATCTGACATGCAGAGTACGTTTGTTATAACTTTGTACAGTTTATCTAGATGCTCAGTGCACACGAATATTAATTTTATTGAATATGTACTTTTTGGGTTTAATAAGATATAGTTATCATGGTGGAAGACTTCAATGTAGATTTCGTTAAACATCCTAATAATCAACAGTTTACATATTTTAAGAATAAAGGATTGATATCTCAGCTCAATGAGATGCACAATACGGAACATGACCAGTATAGATGGAATATTTTGAAATATAGTTTAAAGCACATTGAAAATGGTTTTTAGTTTTAAAAACTTTAAAAAGGAGTTCGACAGTTTAAAAGTCTCTCTCAAAAATAATGAAAATTATAAAATTTAAAATTTAAATTAAATCAAATCAAATTGATCATCAGCAATGTTGAATGAGTTTGCTAATCTATTGATTATATTATTTGCATCATATTTGTTGGAATAATATACTAGCGCTAGAATACGATGATTAAGCAATGTCCTATTGGGATATGAATTGAGATAATTTCCGAAACATAAGCTGAGTTAATATGGTCAAAGAAGTAGTCTATTTTTAAGGGTTGAGACTTAACATTCCTGGTATTTAGTCTAGTATGGAGTTCTTCTTATGATGTGGGCATCGTTGTAAGGTCACCAGACCACGAAAATATGGTGAAAATCATGCCGGTGGAAACAAAAGTTTTCGATGAAAGTGACGCCTAAATCAGTAATCTCACGGAGAATCCTAAAGAAGAGTGAAATTCTATGATATTGATTTTGTAACCAGAATTAAAGGAGCTTTTTACGATGAAAAGACATGATTTTATACTTCTCGATATTTAAGTCCTTTGATCACACAAATTTATCAGTCTATTGATATCTTCTTGTCGATCGGCAGCATCATTAAGTTCTTCGATAGTCTGATAAAATTGTATATCATCACCAAATATGAGCATATTTGAATTCTTTATAATTATGGTTATCGAGGGAAACAAAAAATCCAGGATCCAATGTATGATCACTTTTGTGTGACAACATTGTTGGATGGTGAGAGGACTACGAAACTAATGCTGCGTACATAACGAATCACCAATTTAGAAAAGTCGGCGATTTATACTGTATAAGTTAATTGACTAAACTAACTAAACTAAAGTAAGACGAGTTAGTAAATACAATATTTAAATATATTGCCACTAGTAAAAAAGTCACTATCTGTGCTTCAACTTACATCAAACTAAACTAAAATAAATGTCAAATTTGCTTGCTTTTTGTCAAAAGTAACCTCGTAAATTGACTTTTCTGTTGGCGCCAATGAGACATTACCAGAAGTTTCAATTTTTTTTAGTTTAGTTAGTTTAGTCGATTGAGGCACACAACATTACTACTAACGAAATTGAATACCAAATCAATTAATTTTTCATAAAAAAACTGCTTGCTTGCTAGACGTCAGAGCATCTACTTCATTATTACAAAATTATACAACGCGATACAAGGCGAAAATAGTCGTCGAAAAGCATAGTGTCATAGTAAATTCGGGTCTCAAGCACATATCATAAATCGTTCTGAAAATTTATAAACTTTTATAAGTTCTAAAATTTTTAAGGTAAGATAAGTTCGAGAAGGTGTTTCACGACGGCCAAAAAGTGCTTTAGTTTCGCGAACTATGACTGCAAAATTTTCACCATTTTTGTGGTGAATTTTAACAATTTGAATGCGTTGTTGAAGCGTGTATCGTACCATTTTTAGTAACGGCATAGCTTTTACTGCACCAATGTCAAAAGATGACAGCTTCGAAATTGACCGCTGCCCAAATAGCAGGCTATTCAAAATGAAACCTCTTATTGGAAATCCCTTTATAAATAGTATTAATTATTTATCAGAAAAACTCTCTTTCCAAAAGAATATGTAAACAGGCAAACAACCGCTCGAATCATATTTATCAATAAATCAGACAAACATTTTTTTTTTGAAGATAAAAATGGATTATAAATTATATCTGTATAACTAAATAAAATAAAATTTTAATTTTATATTTCTGGTTTTGAGACAAAAAAGATTTTATTTTATTGAAATCATATATTTTTAGCTCCATACATATAGGTACATACATTTGTGCATTTATTTTGGTAACTGATTTTGATAGTTTTTTCTGAAATGTTTGACCATAACTTAACCACTAATTTAAATTACTTATTATTCAACAGAATTGTTAGATAGGTTTGTGTCAGTCTTCGAAATTAATATTTGAAGAAATATTAGAAACGATTTTTGATATACATAAATTAATAATAAAGTTTTCGCCTATTCCGTACACGCCTTAAATATGAGTATATCCTATATACAAGCATCTATATATACGAGTAAGTATATCTAACGTCGTGAGTAATAGTAATGTGTTGCTTACACCATGCCGCGTCACTGAGTTCAACGTATCAACCATTCGTGTAGGTGTATATCCTCACATATCTATATATAACATCTTCAACAGAAAGGTCGCACGTGAAGTTCGCGCATATATCCCATAGTATATTTTTAAATTCACAATTCCTTTAGCTGATTTTTTATACGTCCAGACACGAGAACCACACCTAAATGATAATAAATTAAGCAAATGATTTCTCTTTATAACTTTAAAACCAAAAAAAAGAAGCATTTTATTTTTTTTATTAGGAACGAACCCAAATATAATTTTTTAACGTCATGCTTTTTTTTACCAACATCATGTCATTAGCTTGTTCTATCATCATACATCAAACTATACCAAAACCGCAACCATAGACAATTTGGTTATACGCAGGGTGATTGATAAATAATGGGGAACAAATTAATCACGATGCATACATACATATATATATATATATATATATATATATATATATATATATATATATATATATATATATATATATATATATATATATATATATATATATATATATGTATATTATATATATATATATATATATATATATATATATATATATATATATATATATATATATATATATATATATATATATATATATATATATATACATATATGTATATGTACACACACACACACATATATATATATATATATATATATATATATATATATATATATATATATATATATATATATATATATACCGGGTGTTTTTTTTAAACTGAGACGATCAAATATCTCGAAAAATAGCCACTCTACGGAAAAAATGTCCATAATCAAAATTTAATCATACCGCGGGGGAAATACATTAGTGCAAAAAAAAAAGGTCCCCCCACCCCCGTTTTGTAGGTGGGGCGGGGGTAACTTTTAAACTAAGATAGGAAGCCATATTTTTTATTGCAGATACGGATTCTACGACTAAAAGTACGTATGATTTGAATAAAATATTTTGTTCGGTTCATGATAGATGGCGTTGCAATCGACGAAATTCAATTTTTTCAATTTCTCCTTCTTAGAACACACGCATTCGATTCTGCAATACGTTTGAAATAAAAAACATCACGTTTTCATTGGAAATACTCGAAATTCGTCATCAAAACAATTTATTCAGTTTTGTAAATCTAAATAAGTGTTCAAAATGATGGCCTGAATTTTGTATTTTTGAAATTTAATAATAAAACTTGAAATTAATTTTGAACACTTATTTAGATTTACAAAACTGAATAAATTGTTTTGATGACGAATTTCGAGTATTTCCAATGAAAACGTGATGTTTTTTATTTCAAACGTATTGCAGAATCGAATGCGTGTGTTCTAAGAAGGAGAAATTGAAAAAATTGAATTTCGTCGATTGCAACGCCATCTATCATGAACCGAACAAAATATTTTATTCAAATCATACGTACTTTTAGTCGTAGAATCCGTATCTGCAATAAAAAATATGGCTTCCTATCTTAGTTTAAAAGTTACCCCCGCCCCACGTACAAAGCGGGGGTGGGGGGACTTTTTTTTTTGCACTAATGTATTTCCCCCGCGGTATGATTAAATTTTGATTATGGACATTTTTTCCGTAGAGTGGCTATTTTTCGAGATATTTGATCGTCTCAGTTTAAAAAAAACACCCGGTATATATATATATATATATATATATATATATATATATATATATATATATATATATAAGGGTGGTTAAATTTTAAGGGCCGATGTTGATTTTGAATAAAACACAAATTATTTAGGAAATTAATGTCAATTCTTTTTATTATGATAATATAGTATGGTTCAATTATGTATGGAACAAAATATGTGGCCAAATGCCCGCCGCGACCTCGGCGGCACACCTCCATCCGATGGTCCAAATTTTCGATGACGCTTAGGCATAATTTAGGTTCTATGCCGTTAATGTGCCGAATTATCTCATCCTTTAGCTTTTGAATTGTTGCTGGCTTATCGACGTACACCTTTTCTTTCAAATAACCCCAAAGAAAGAAGTCCGACGGTGTCAAATCACATGATCTTGGCGGCCAATTGACATCGCCACCACGTGAGATAACACGGCCATTGAATTTGTCGCGCAAAAGAGCCATTGTTTCGTTAGCTGTGTGGCAAGTGGCACCGTCCTGTTGAAACCACATATCGTCCACATCCATATCATCCAATTCGGGCCATAAAAACTTCGTTATCATCTCACGATAGCGAACACCATTCGCCTCATTTTGGAAAAAGTACGGCCCGATGATGCCGCCAGCCCATAAACCGCACCAAACGAGCTGTACGAGTATGCACTGGTATTTTAAAATCTCCTACAGACCCGGTTTGCTCAAATTTGTGCACGATTTTTCCCATTGTACGAACATTTGGACGATTAAATTGGCCGAAAAAAATCACGATATGCATTTTGATTTGAACGCCCATTTTCATAATAAGCCTGAATAACTTTAATGCGTTGCTCGATTGTGTATCTTTCCATGGTTCAAATTGAGAAATGTCAAATGAAATGCAGAAAAAAACTTGACGTTTAGGTGTGGTTCACATTCAACATCGGCCCTTAAAATTTAACAACCCTGTAGTATATATTATATGTACTATATACGTTCAAAAATGGTAATGGTGGTGTGGTAAATTGTTTTATCTCATATAGACGTTTAACCAGATTTCAATCTTCTTTTAAGCAAATCATTTATGTTATCAGGACGAGATATAGGAAAATTCGTAATCAAAAGCAGCTATATAAGAGAAAATTGCAGAGATAAGATAAAGAAAATCGAAAATCAATAAAACTTAATTTCGATTATTGAAAAAAAAATCTGAATATTTATTACCGTTACAAGATTACACAAAGAAAATAGAGCGTCTTAGAGTTTAATCATATATAAATGTATACTTGGTAAATGCGGAAACTGGAAGAAGTATAACAACATTTTGATATTTTTTGTTCTGTCTATATGTACATACACTATATTTTATTTGTATAGCTACAAATCTACAATATATGATCGGTAGATTAGTAAGGCGGTATAATAATTCGCCATATGTGTGAGATACACATTTCAATTTTGAAAATCAAAAGGCAACCAAAATCACCTACTTATCTTACCGATCATATTGAATATAGATACATACGTACATTTATATGTACATATATATATTAGATATCTTCCACTCGAATAATCAACTAAAAAGTTGAAGTAATTTTTTTCTTGTTGAAACACCGATTCATGGAATTTCCTTCCTCTTGTGATTTGTCGTCGTACATACATACATACGTAAATGCTAAATACATACAGAAATCGTATAACCTTTATTTTAACATGTTACAAATATAAATTCACCCCTTTAGATAACAAAGAACATATTTAAATTTCCACTTTCAATGAAATACGAATTATTCCGATTAAGAGGATGTTTTAGATATATGTACGTGTTATATAATAATAACTTTTTCTCGTAAATGTGCTCCTTAAAAATTGACACTTAAGTCAAAACAGAGCCGTATAGTCCTTTATATAGTTAGTGATCAAATATATCCAAACTTTCCAAAATGGTAACAATGGTCAAAATAATATCAAAACCCCGCATAAAAGATCGGTTATGAGTTACGCAGTGGTTATGAACTATTTCGCGATCGCACTAGATCATATTTTTGTCAATAATGACAGGAAACCGCAATAATTTGAATTTCGGCATACTTTTGTCCGATAATTCATACAGCTTAGAACATTATATATTTTTTTTATTTTCAGTCAACATTCTTATGCGATCTTTTTCAAAATTCTTATGCGATGTTATGTGTTGAAAATATAATTTCGCAAATGTATAAGTACGGATACTTTAAAATAATTTTTTTAATATGCAATATCGGTTTGTAAACCATACAGTTTTGTAAACCATACTTTGTTAGTTGGATTAGGCATTGTGCAATGAATGGGTTTGCCAAATATTCCATTATTAAAATATACTTATGATTTCAAATGCTGGAACAAATTGAAAGTTGACTTTTTTCTAATAAGACGACATTATTAGTTCGTGGTCTCTGTGGTCGGGGGCACTTTGCTAGTCGTATGAGGTAACTAAACGGTTCGCTGGGCAGATGGCCCACATCCGGAAAAAAAATAATCTGTTTATAAAACAAAAGGAAACAAAAGAAATGATTACCACCAAAAAAACACCAACAATTCTTCTTACCATCAGAAATCTGCTGTGACTGTACTATAATTTTGAAAATATTTCAACGCACAGAACAATTTGCACGAGTTCGATTATGCTAAGTAACCCAACATAATTGTAATTCTTTATATCACCACGACATCGCACGAGCTACTCGTGAACCATTTTTTTTCGTCTTCAAAATTAACTGATTTAAAAAAAATTTCTTAACATGAAAATAAATATATTAAGTTTTAACAGTACATTTTTTATTTTCATAGATTGTTAAATAAGATATTGCCACGCCCCTATATATTTGTATAGTTTGTTATTTAAGTTTTTTAAATGTTGTCAGAAGGAACTTAATTAAGTATACCGATGTTTTTTTTTCGTACAACCAAACATTAATCCTTCCAGGTTTAATTTAATCGGGATTAACATTACTCGTCATATTTTATGAAGCAAACGATTGATACGACATTAGGAATTGTCGTAGATTCGCGCTTATATAACAGATTCACCATTTATAAACTAATTCATTTTTTTTGTGCTTAAATTAAAAACGTGTGAATCGCTTGAAACCATCATGTTCGCCATACTTTATAATGAAAAATGAATATCATCCATTTAATACATTTGCAGAGATAGGTGAAATCTAAATATATTTTCATATGTACCTGTGTGTATTATATATTATCAAAAACTGTTACCGAAAGCAATTAATTTGAAAAAACAAACGAGATAAAATTCGAGAAAAAAATGTGTACATATAAAAATCAATATCCTTTTATGTATTTGTGTATGTACATATGTAGGTATACGCAAAAAAAATGTTATCATTTTTCCTTCTATTTATAGAACATATGTGTACGACGAAAAGCTTTCCAAATATCACCACTTAAAATATAGGCTTTAATACTGTAGTTTTTGATTTATGGCATTTTTCCGATTTTTGCGTTTCCGCAACATTGTTTTTAAAAGTTAAAAAAAAAGAAAAGTAAATTGGTTACAATTTAAAGTCGTATTTTTAAGGGGGTAAATAACAATCTCAAATTACTTAACATGTTAACCTCCCTCATGTTGTACCAACGCACATTGCAAATTTATTTATTTTTTGTAAATTTTCTTCAAAATAAATCAAAAGAAATTATTTTTCAATTGAATTTATCATAAAATTTTTTATTATGTAGATTTTGTCTCACACCATGGACCTACATAGTGTTTCTCTATATATAGGTACACACATATACCTTTCATATATATGTTGAAGGGTGACAATGTGTTATATACAAAATAATATCTAGGGTATGTTTCAAACATGATTTCATATTGCCATCATCGTGCTCAACGTCTTACTACTCTGATCATGGCATTATTATTCACCTTAACTTTGGCATATAAGTCAATTTTTTGTATAAGTGTAAATGGTGTCCCAAAATATATTGTAATATATTGACCGAGATATAAAACAAATAAATAATTACCCTGTGTACACACAATTTTCCAACACGCATAATTTTATTTATTTTCCGAATTATTTTCACATCAATTTATACTTAATTCGCATAAAATTTATACACCCTCAATACATATACGTACATATATACATTTTTTTTTGTACATATACATATATAAATATTATTAACATCTAGCTAGGAACATAATTAATAGCTAAATTATTCAAAAATCATTAAACAAAACCTTAATTTTTTAAATTTACTTTGCCTTGCTTAAGTTTTGGTATACGAACCTCAACAGGGGAAGTAAAATTAATTGTTTTAATGTTAACCAATTATGTAACAGGTGGATAATTTAATTTATGAGAAAGGAAAGGATTTAACTGTACATTCATAATTTAATTTGTCAAGTCATATTAAACTTGTTGTCTTGTTCAAATTCATAAATTATATACATATGTATATACAAAACCCTTGCCAATGTTGTCGCAATTATCATCAATTACCATTCTGTGTTGTAAATTGCTCATTGTCTTCGCTTGTAATAATCAATCAACTATTATCCTTATTTCTATTTTTATTTTTTGATTTGTCATTTTTTATTTATTACCTCGTTAATATTTTTCGTTCCTTTGTAGTACATTTCTTTTCAAATTCCTTAAATAGCAACATCGATCATTCTATTTCAATTTTTCAATACGTTGTTGTATTCATTATGTTTCTACCAAAAATCATGGGCCAAGTTTCTTCTTTAATTGGAACAATAAAATCTGTGACAACGGGTATAATAATATAGATTTTGATTTAAACAATTTGCGTCATTATCAATGCAGACATTTTGACAAATAACAGGAATACTGAAATCATTCCTACCAATCATAAAAACACCAAAGGACAGGATATTATAGTTCTGTATTCAATACAACCTAACTTGTGCCATTTACAGGACCTTCGCAGTTATCTTATTTTGATAAAGCCGATGAATAAAATTCATCAAAAGATGTCCATTGAACATAATTATAATTTTTAATATTAGGGAATTCTGAAATGCTTTTGAAAAGAGATTGAATTTAAAAAATTTTAAATTCGCTTTTGAAATTTTGAAATTTCCCAAACAAGTGTTTAACATTACAATTTCAATTTCATGATTTTTGGTGTTCTTAATCCTTTATGTTGATAAGTTTGAGTTAAAAAATTCATATGGTTTTGGTAATTATATAATTACAAATTATAAATTATAAACAAATAAATTATAAATTATAAATTTTACATTTAAAAAAAAAAAACAAAATGAAATTTTGGAACAAAATTGGGCATTAGGCTTATACAACTACCGAATTGTTTTCATGGTATATGGTTGTGGTATGACAGGAATATTTTTCAAGTCTTTTTGAGAAACCCGAAAGTTTTTTAAAAAGCATCGTTAAGAAAAGTTGCATTCATTCATTCAATCAACATTTTTGTGGAGAAGATAAAGGATGTTAAAACACAAATATATGTAGATAACATTCGGGCTTACGAAAGCAACTCTACACTAGAAGAGATATAAGTGAAAAAGAGCTACACGCTAATTTCACTTTAGGAAAATCTACCAATTGTATCGTGATAAATATGAGAGTTCCCAAAATTTACAGGTATATTGGAAAGTGATTTTACAATACAAGATTTCTGGTATTTTAGATTCTATATACATTATAAGACTTTCATATTTTAAACCGATATATATATATATATATATATATATATATATATATATATATATATATATATATATATATATATATGTACTTGTAATTGTATATTGAAAGAAAAAACCGACATATCTACGAATATGAAGCCGATATGAAATTTAATTAAATGCAAGGAAAACGATGAAAAATTATCAGTTTTCATATATACAAACGTGAATCTGATTCTCCAAGAGTCAATTGTATATAGGCATATGAATAATTTACCGACACATTGATGATGCTAATAGTATTTCGTATTTATTGATGTGGCATGAAGCAAAAAAAGGTCACGGTGGAAATTTATGTCATTTACCTCAACAAGTTAAATGTGTGATTTTTTATAGTGACAATTGCACAGACAGAACATAAGTTCCTAATAACAGATTTTTCTGTTATAGAAAGGAAATCGAAAGAAACTAACGTCAACATCTAACATTCGCGGCGATTTGTCAGGGTTTGTGGCACCTCAAGATCGTTTAAAGTGATTGAAATGGACAAACACTATTTTATGATTTTTCTGCTGCCACGTTAAACCAAGTTTTTTTTGGAGATGAGAAAGTATAAACTAGGAAGGAGAAAAGCTCGTTTGGGGTCAAATCAAATGGCTAAAATACTCAAAATAAGAAATAGTACCCAGATAACTTTCTTTAACACAAACTATAACAATACGAATGATACTTAAGTAGTAAAATAATCTGGCTTAAATATTGGTTGGGTTGCGGACTTGCGGTGTAGGATACAAACCGTTTTTGTATCCTTTGTTTTTGATATATATATATATATATATATATATATATATATATATATATATATATATATATATATATATATATATATATATATATATATATATATATATATATATATTATATATATATATATATATATATATATATATATATATATATATATATATATACATATATATATATATATTATCCAAACTAACCATCTCCACGAATTTCAAAATAATTGGACACCTGCCTCCGTAAATGTCTTTTTTTTGTCTGATTTCGCATGGAATGGCTGTATAAATATATATATATATATATATATATATATTTATACAGCCATTCCATGCGAAATCAGACAGAAAAAGACATTTACGGAGGCAGGTGTCCAATTATTTTGAAATTCGTGGAGATGGTTAGTTTGGATAAAAAAATTGTTTAAGTAAAAATGCGGTGGGGTCAAAATACGCGGAGTTCCGTTATAATTAGTTTTTGTCGGAAAAAAAAATTTAAATTTTCCTTTAGTCATTGAGTTTTTATGGCTTCGGTCAATATGGTGCTGACCATGTAACAACATAAAACCGGCAGAAGGTTGACTAAAACCCACAACAGATGTGATTAAAAGTTTCATTTTTAAACTAATAAAAGAAATAAAAGAGATCAAAAACTAAATGCAGAAAGTTTAGTCAATTAACTTTTCATAAACTAACTATATAGAGTGATAAACCAATGATTCACCTTTTCAAAGTAAAATAATAATTAGCATAGGGGGAATAGAACAAAGTACCAAGTAACTGCTCCTATTACCTAACACGCCCAATCCTCTTTATTAACAAATTTACCACATTCAATTTACCTCATTCAAGCAACAAAATATTGGTCGCAAAATTGGATTTTCGAAATTTGCATTGTTATATGGCCGGCTGAATGTCTTTTGGAACGCGACCACCACGGGCACATTCTTTTTGTGTTTGCTGTTATCGTCAGAATGTTAAACTGATATTTGAACCAACACTGAAAGAAATAATATGCTGTTATTAACAAAAAACGCATGTAAACTTTACAAAAAAATAAGTTCAAACTCAGCCTACCTAGCGCTATGTAACTAAACAAAAAATGATATTGTAAATTTAACTAGTTGCAATGTTATATTTGCATAAACATGGCTTAAAAAATATTTGATAAGTTTACATAAGTGAAACGTAAAATTAACAAAAATTTAACTAAATGTATGAAGAAAATTAATAAATACTTTACCTCGATCTATGTAAAAATAGTAAACAGAAATTCTAAATTAATATAGCAATATTGTCTAGTTAACGTAGCTCCAGTTTTAGTTATTGCAAAAATAGCATGGCTGATTTGTCAAATTAACATAGCGCTGACACTAAGGTAACATAGCAAAATTGTGAAATTGACGTATAATACCATGTAAAACTATGAAACTATATATATATATATATATATATATGTATATATATATATATATATATATATATATATATATATATATATATATATATATATATATATATATATATATATATATATACATATATATAATAACATGAAAGTTTTGAAAATCCATTTATAATAAATAACACATAAAATTATTTTTTTAAAACATTTCATTATTTATTGTTAAATTAATTTTAAATTTCAACAAGAAATAGACATAGGTACATAGTTCACTTATATATAATAGTATTATATCATACTTTAATTAAATTTATTAACAATATCACAATTCTTTTAATATTTTATAAAACCTATTAATTTATATATATATATATATATATATATATATATATATATATATATATATATATATATATATATATATATATATATATATATATATATATATATATATATATGTAATTTATATAAATACAAATTAAACTAAAAAATCTAAATTAAATAAAAATATAAAAGTACAAAATTCAATTAATTTCTATAAATAAATCATACAATTAAATTTAATTATATGGAAGAAAATATAAATTTAAAAAATATTAATGTAAAATTTGAATACCAAAGTTATGTTTTAGTATGGCCGATTTTCCAAATCACAAATTAGGGACATAACAGATGGTATTGTTTTGTGGTATACCTTCTTAATATTGTAAAAATATATTTGTAGAAATATCCATATATTGTAGCAAGGTTCTGGATACTCCAGCATAAAAAGTTGATGCATTTTAAAACTTCAGTCGAGTGCCTCTAGAAAGTTCCCGCATATAAATTTAAACCCATCCACAAATATAATGAAGCTACTGTTCCAACCGACAACAAAAAAGATTTCTCACTGTTTATATCATCTAATTTCCAGTTCTGTTCCAGTTTTGACATAATTAATGACGGAATTTTTTTCAAAAAATCGTTCTATTTTGAATATATTGTTGGTTGGCTTGGGTACATTGTTAAGTAGTCGACTTATCTGCAAAAAAAATACCAATAAGTTTAATAGGACAAATTATAGGTCTTAAAATCATACAAATTTTGCCCCAAACGCTTATAAAGCGGCCATTCCTCAAATGTTTTAAAAAGTGAGGAGTCCTGTTTTTCCAAAATCTCATTTACTCTATTTTTGGAGCTTATTCGCCATTTTTCGAAAACTAAATCTCGCGGGCTTCTCATATTGCGAAGTTCAGTTTTAATTAAATTATAATCCGACTGGTCGGGAATATGGCCACCTATAATGTAATACAAATTTCATTAATTATAATTTACGCAAATTTAAGCAAATAATTGACATGCTACCTGTTGGCAGTAACTCGGTGGCTCTCATTTCCTTTGATGAACTGCAACTGTCAACAGGGTTATAAATTTATTTTAGTTTTCTGATTCTGTAAGTAAACTTATTGTACAGTTTATCAATTGGCGGCATATGTCCTCTTTTAATAAAATAGGGGCTCTGAAAATAAAAATGAAAAATAATTAATTATATGTGAAATTTTGAGTGTTGAATTGCAGACTAATAAAACCTACCATATTTTGTCCTAGAAAACATTGAAGTATTTCTTCAGCAATTTTTTTAATTTAGTTTGTTTTCGGTATTATGTTTTTAATTATTAAAAAATGATTCACAATAAGGGTGCAACTATTTTCTCTGTGACTATTTTCAATAAATTTATTTGGCCGCTTTCTGTTTGTTGAATTATTTGGTTAACAGTCTATACAAGAAAAATATTACAAAAGTTAGGGTAACAATAACAAATAGGTTTCAATAGAATAAAAGAGAAATTACCATATGTATCTCCTGATCTCCAATGTTGTCAAAGGGAGGATGAAAGTTAGGAAAAATCGCAGTTGTACGAGTGAGATCTGCAAGAACTGCAGTTTGATGTTGTTAAATTACGATGATGCATTAAACACAAATACGGTTCTTGAAAATAATCATAAGCTTTAGGCCACGAAAATAACTTGTCTTCAAATTCAATTCGAATTCCTAATTCGGCTGGTTCATATAATCTGTCTAGATGCTCATATCGTATGTATTTAAATCGGTGATTGACTAAACCAATCCCTGTGAATAAAAACTAATTACATATACCAAAAAGTAAAAAACTAAAAACATATTTACTTTCAAATTTTGAGCGTGGAAGCTCCATTCCCCATTATTCCAATAAATCTGTAGATTTATCTTCATGTTGACCTGACCTAAATTATTGGATTTATCTAAATTTGTCGATATTGTTGATTGGCTGGGCTCCTCAATTGGAATATTAATATTATTGTTATGAGGCACTTCATGAGTGTTAGTTAAAATATTTTGAAATACTGATAAATATATACTTGATGCATTATCGATCAAATCTAAATTGTCAAACCATTCAATTAAACTATCAAAAATAGACAATGTATCCGTAGTACTCGTTTCAAATATAGAATCCTAGAATATAATATAATGATAAATTTATGTTAATTTAAAATATTTACCAATATTGAAAAATATTGCTCACTGTTATTTGATGTCCCCGTTGAAGTTTGTACACAAAGGGCTCGACTAGTATTTGACGACCCAACTGTTTCTCCTGAAATAGTTTATTAAATTGGTTTTGTGTCAGGTTTAATATAAACATATATAAGGCCATTTTATCTAAAACAAAAAATTTAAAAAATCTTAAGTTTTAATAGTTGTATATACATAAATGAAAAAAAACATGTGCTCTTTCACAACGGTAAACGAAAAATAAATTGCATACACCCATTTCTAAGTACATATTTTAAAAATATAAAAATTAGATTATTATTTATACACCAGCTATATAATTACTTCCATATACAAAACTAAATATGATCAGATTGCAAAAGCCAAACAAATACAATTTACACCAAAGAGCTAACCATTCGCCAGGTAACAAGCGGTTAAATTTAATTAAAATTCAACGTTGTAAAATAATAACTTTGTTATAACACATACACCCATTTACACATAAATAAGAACAAAATTAATAAATTATGATTATACTAACTTACCTTTGATTGAATCAAATAGCTCTGGGGTATAAACTTCTATATTTAAAAGAAAATGTTTAACTAAATATTTTTATTGTACCCATAATTCTCGTATTTCACCGGCACTCACTAACACGTTCACTTAAGTAATGTTTCACGATAAAAATAAAACGCATTATAACCGATATTACAGTGCAACGATATTTTAATATTTATATGTAAATTTTACTTACTGGTAATAAAAGTTAACATTCGAATAGAATAAAATTTACTTAATAGCTATGTAAAATGAGCATTGTTATAGTTGTATTTTTCTTAGCAAATGTAATATTTTACAATGCATATAAAAACTTTACAAGGCAGTTAAGTAGATATTACAAGTCTATATTTTACATGTCAATTTTTGATACATTAGCATGACAATGGTCAATTTTACATATGAAAAATACGCATTGCATATGCTGTTCTAATAAAAATAAGGGTAAAATTTACGTTTTTGGCTTTACATGTCATTTTTGTAAATAAAACATTGCATTTTTTTTTCAGTGAATGAAGAGGATATTCGGTGTCGATACATATCGTGATCTCTTCAAGATGATGTTATGTGAATCCCCAAACATGGATTGTTTTATAAATATGTATTTGCAAAAATTGTCCTGGAATAAATAAATTATCCTGGAATAAATTGTCCTGGAATCACCTTATGGAAGATGATGATCTAAACATTGTGTCTTACAAACAGTGAATTAATCAAAATGGTAAGAACAGAATTTAATGAAACTTATTACATTAGTTAATTAAACATTTATTTCCAATTTTTAAGGAAGGTCAAACATAGAAAAATTATCAAAATCATCGGATGTTTCCATTGAAGAATTCTGCAAGCAGCTTGCTGCCTTGATATACCTTATGACTTCATAGCAAAGCAGTAAGAAGTAAACTATTGCAACAAAATGAGTTCATTGTAATCTGCGATTTCTCCGAGAATTTCTCCTTTGTCGTTCAAGTATGTATAATTTGCATTTCAATTTTTGTTTTTCCCCAAATTAGTTTATTTTTTATTATTATTTATTATTACTGTTTTCGCTTTTATGTAGAATGCTGCCCAAGGCTGGCACTTGGCCAATGCACAATGTACCATTCAACCGTTTGCTGTCTATTACAAGGATGAGAATGGCGTCTTGCATCACCAAAGCCTTCTAATAATCGCAGAAAGCTTGTCACACAACTACGAAGCTGTGTATCCACCATACAGAAAATAATATTTTTTTCTGATGGAGCTGGCAGGCAGTACAAAAACAAAAAGAACTTCTACCAACTGTGTCAATAAAAGGCAAATTATGGTTTTGATACTGAATGGTGCTTCTTTGCAACATCTTATGGAAAAGGTCCTTGCGACGGAATTGGGGGTGCCTTCAAACGAAATACCACGAAAGCCAGCTTTCAGCGCGCTACGCTGATAAACTAACGACAGCACAACAAATTTTCGATTGGGCTACAAAAAATGAATCAAACATTACTTTTAGATTTTGTACAAATCAAGAGTACAGAAGGGTGGCCCGATCACTAGCAAAAAAATTTGATTCAGTAAAAGCCATCAGAGGAACTTACGATTATCATTGCTTTGTTCCCAATGGTAACAATCACATCACTGCGCATCGATTTTACAATTCTGATAATTTTTATAATTTTAAATTAAAATAATTTGTAAATAAATTAACTTTATTGAATAAAACTTCGCCTGCGCATGAAGTTAGCCAACCTGTCGATAATTTGTGTACATGCGCCCACAGAAGTCAGCCAGCCCCAAGATAAAGACTCATTTTACAATGACTTGGACGATCTGATGGGATCTATACCCGAACACGATGTTAGAATGGTAATTGGGGACTTTAATGCTAGAGCTGGCAGAAATCAGGCCGACTTGTGTGAAAACATAGGTCCGTACTCCCGACACGAAACTGCGACCGATAATGGTGAGAGAATGATGTACTTTGCAATTGCTCATGATCTTAGAGTAGCAAGCACATTCTTCCCTCACAAACAGATACACCTAGAGACATGGACACATCCTCGCAAAACATCCCGGAGCCAAATTGACCACGTGTTAATTTCAAAAGGGCGAGCTCGGGTTGTGCAGGATGTGAGAACTTATCGGTCAGCAACCAAATACGTAGGCAGCGATCATTATTTGGTCGCTGCAAAGCTACGGTGGAAGTTTTCGTACAGGTCGGGGAACACAGCGAAACGGATGGAACGTTTCGACTGTGAAGGTCTGATAAATGAAGATCAAAAGAAACGATATCAGGATCTTGTCAGCGACAACATTGAGGGAGCTAATTACCAGTCTGACTGAGTGAACTCTGTCTGGGAGGTACTGAAAACTTCGGTTGTCAGTGCTGCTCAACAGACTTTAGGTATAGTGAAAGTCAGACCCAAGAATGATTGGTTTGATGACGAGTGTCGTCTTGCAGTTGAGCAACAAAATATAGCCCATAATGAAGTGCAACAACGTCTCACAATCGCAAGGAAAAACAAGGCAGCTCTTGCAAGAAGGGCAGCTAAGCGGATTTGTAGACGGAAGAAGCGAGAATGGTGGAAGGCCGAGGTTCTGAAAGTACAACAACTCAGCAATGAGCGTAGTTCACGTAATTTTTTTAAAGGAATTACTGGATTGCACCATACTTTCAGGCCTTCGTCAACCGCCATTCGGGACCGGGATGGAAACCTCTGTGTCAACATCGACGCAGTACTTGACGCATGGAGTGGACACTTTACTGAGCTGCTTGATGTTCATCATGCGTCACAGACTGTTGTTGAGCCACCTCTAAAACAGTCTGCGGAGATTTGCACTGAGGAGCCATCCCATGAGGAATGCACTAAGGCCATGCAGAGAATGAAACGAAACCGCTCACCTGGAGTGGACTGCATTAATTCGGAGCTCTTGATATTCGGAGGGGATACTTTGTGGAACTGTCTTTTCGACCTTATTCGATTAGTATGGCGAACCGCAGTTATGCCTGATGAATGGAAAGTGGCCGCGTTATGCCCCATCTTCAAGAAGGGAGACCGCTTGAAGTGTGAGAATTATCGCGGTATAGCTCTCCTTTGCACAGCATACAAGTTACTGTCATACATTTTATTGGATAGAATCACTCCTCTGGCGGAGGCCTTGGTTGGTGACTATCAGGGAGGATTTCGTCCGAATCGATCAGTCACTGATCAGGTCTTTTCGCTGCGGATGATTCTATCTCAATATTATGAGACATCCATCTCCGTACATCAGGTTTTCCTGGATTTCCGGCAGGCCTACGACTCGATCAATCGAGAGAGTTTGTGGTCTGCCCTGGAATACCTAGGAATGCCAACAAAATTGGTACGACTGTGTAGGATGACAGTGACGCAGTCTCAATGCTGTGTTTAAGTTGAGAACAGGCTATCGACAATTTTTGCAGTTAACTCGGGTGTTCGGCAGGGAGATGCTCTGTCCCCGATACTCTTTAATCTCATGTTGGAGTACATCTTTCGTAAAACTGAAACACCTCAGCGCAACATCTTATATCGCCAGTCCAATCAAGTGCTTGCATATGCAGATGACATATGCGTGATTGGACTGAATAGCAACGGAGTGAAAGAAATACTTGATCCACTTGTAGAGTTTTCAGCTTCTGTTGGACTCCAGATCAATGAGTCCAAAACGAAATACCTGATCTCTGGTTTTAGAGACAATGGCACACCAGATTTTAGTAGTGGCTACCACACGTTTGAGGGAGTGAGGAGGTTCAAATATTTGGGCTCTCTTATCACTCACGATAACAGTGTGGGTGAGGATATTAAAGTGCGGCTGGCAGCTGGCGGTCGTTCTTTATATCCTCTAAGGCCACAGCTAAAATCTAAACACTTATCAAGTGCCGTGAAGCTGAAGCTTTACAAAGCGTTGATCAGGCCCGTTGTTATGTTTGGATGTGAAAGTTGGGCGCTGACGGATGAGTACGAGAGATGGCTCCTTACATTTGAGAGAAGAATCATGCGTGTGATTTACGGCCCTAAACGCGAAATAGATGGTACATACCGAGCTCTGTACAATTTCGAGATCAGAGATCTGATGAAGATCCCCGATATTGTACATGAAGTTAGATCTCAGCGAGTACGCTGGCTCGGTCACGTTCTGCGTGCTGATCCGGAACGAATTGTGCAGCGATCTCTGAAAGGAGAGCCACCATATGGTAGGCGCAGAGGTCGTTGCAGGCGACGATGGCTCCACGATGTAGAGAACGACTTGGCCTCTTCAGATTGTCTAAGACAGTATGAAGACCAAGCTCAGGATCGAAACCGTTGGAGCCAGATTGTTGATTCAGTAAGGGGCCAGTAATGGCCTTTAACACTGTTATTATTATTGAATAAAACTGTATAAGTAAGAACCAAAACATGAATTTAGTAGTTTACAATTAATAATTGTACTGAAATGTTAAATTCCATCCTAACTTGTTATGACGTTTTGTTCTATAAAAGATGGCTTGTTGGAAAGGTATTTTTAAGTGCTTTACGATAAAAAAAAAGGGGGAGTAGCTCGATTTTTTAGCAAAAGACTATTTAAAACTGAAATTTAAAGGACATATTATACATTAACACCAAAGTTTAAAAAGCTTTGAAAATATCTTAAATTGTCTTTCCAACGAGCTATGCTTTCCAACACGTGTAAATCTGACAATAAATACTTAAGATACATGAATTTAAAGATATCAACGTTCGAGTTTCCAACAAAAACAAATTATAACGGAACTCCGCGTATTTTGACCCCATTGAGTTTTTACTCAAACAATATTTTTTTTTATCGAGACTAACCATCTCCCTGAATCATTGAATAATTACATATAGAAGGTGACACTTCCAAATTAGCAGCGACATATAAGCATGGCGTCAACAATCTTTACTAAATTATATTAAAGTGTCTTTGCTTTTTTAATTATTGCTAGGTTCCTGTGATACGAAAAACCATATAAAAAAAAAATATTTTTTCATTTCTTACTACTTTATATTTATATATACCGGGTGTTTTTTTTAAACTGAGACGATCAAATATCTCGAAAAATAGCCACTCTACGGAAAAAATGTCCATAATCAAAATTTAATCATACCGCGGGGGAAATACATTAGTGCAAAAAAAAAAGTCCCCCCACCCCCGCTTTGTAGGTGGGGCGGGGGTAACTTTTAAACTAAGATAGGAAGCCATATTTTTTATTGCAGATACGGATTCTACTACTAAAAGTACGTATGATTTGAATAAAATATTTTGTTCGGTTCATGATAGATGGCGTTGCAATCGACGAAATTCAATTTTTTCAATTTCTCCTTCTTAGAACACACGCATTCGATTCTGCAATACGTTTGAAATAAAAAACATCACGTTTTCATTGGAAATACTCGAAATTCGTCATCAAAACAATTTATTCAGTTTTGTAAATCTAAATAAGTGTTCAAAATGATGGCCTGAATTTTGTATTTTTGAAATTTAATAATAAAACTTGAAATTAATTTTGAACACTTATTTAGATTTACAAAACTGAATAAATTGTTTTGATGACGAATTTCGAGTATTTCCAATGAAAACGTGATGTTTTTTATTTCAAACGTATTGCAGAATCGAATGCGTGTGTTCTAAGAAGGAGAAATTGAAAAAATTGAATTTCGTCGATTGCAACGCCATCTATCATGAACCGAACAAAATATTTTATTCAAATCATACGTACTTTTAGTAGTAGAATCCGTATCTGCAATAAAAAATATGGCTTCCTATCTTAGTTTAAAAGTTACCCCCGCCCCACCTACAAAGCGGGGGTGGGGGGACTTTTTTTTTTGCACTAATGTATTTCCCCCACGGTATGATTAAATTTTGATTATGGACATTTTTTCCGTAGAGTGGCTATTTTTCGAGATATTTGATCGTCTCAGTTTAAAAAAAACACCCGGTATGTAGTGTATACTCAAACCTTTAATTTCAATTTATCTAAGATACCTCTGCTGGCAGCGCTATAACAATTTATTTTTTTTAGTGTCATTTCTATATGTAATTATTCAATGCCTGAATTTCAAAATAATTTGACACCTTGCCCCTGGATGGGTGTCTGATTTCGCGTGGAATGGCTGTATATATGTATATACATATATATACATACATATATATACACACATAGAATGTATTATATACAAACTGGACTGTACATAATTACCTATGCTACAGGTGACTCGAATTATTTTAATGATGTGCATTAAAATACGTAAATTAGGTTACTAATTGTATACATGTATTGTATATATGTAAATAATTCAAGTATTGTGTTACGTGCCTGATGGAAATATCATACATAGCAGTTGTTGATGATTATCGGCAGTATTATTTTAGAAGATATTTTTATACAACATTATATTCCTTGAAATATCCATTAGAATACTATTCTTGTTTTGTTGTATCTAAATTTCGTACAACAACAAAAAAAGGACATCATTTTATGTTTCATTCGATGTAATAATATGTGGATGTCTGTACAGTGTACATTGTGAACACAAAATATTTAAGCATCAAATTTATGAATTGTATGAAATTGATCACACATGCTATAGAAGGTACACTATTATGTTTATATAAATACGTCACAACATGAAATTATTATGGTTCATATTATGTATATAAAAACAAAATTAAAAGGGCATAAAAAAGGATTGCAGAGGGGTTTATTCTTAAATAAAATTAACTTAAAATATAAAAAAACAGGTCGTAATAATAGGGTCTCGTAAAATGTGAACAAATATTATACGAAAAATATAATAAAGTAGAGAGCTTTCGTTAACCCAATGTGGATTAGATTAGTACATATAAATTAATGCATATATATATATATATATATATATATATATATATATATATATATATATATATATACCTATATATATATATATACATATACACCTTAAATTTTTTATGTTTGCGGTGACTTCATCATACGTATATATGACATAAATTTATACGTTAGTTTTTGGATTTTATTGGAGTTATGGTTCGGTCTTCATCAATTCCGTTTGGTTAAATAAATCATTTTACCAAACCAGTCCAATTATTGGTGTGTGACAGTTTTATTATTTTAAAAATACTGAAAGAGGTACGGGAAATTTTCACCGGGCTGGGCTGACGCTGAAAAGTTAAATTTTCGAGAAATATGTAAGTGATATATATTATGTTTTTAAAGTAAAGTTTAAAGTAACAGTTGGACGCCTTTATGCAACCGATTGGCGAAATTCACCATTTTGGTTCAGCCATCATTATTTATGATTTTGTCCAAATTTCAGTTCAAGTCTTGTTTTCCTTTGTTTCATTTCAATTACTGTTTGGTAAATAGCCTATGAATGATTGGGTTGTGAAAATTAGATTTCTTTGGGCAATCTTATTTCTTTAATCCGACTTTAATAATATTCTATAACAAGCTCTTAAAGGAACCTCGTTGCAACAAAAATTAAGAATTATGTCGTAACAAATAGGACGTAGAGGTAGGACTTATTGTAAAGTTTAGATTTAGACAATCAATTATGACTAAATTGCTTATTTCTATATTATATTTTTATTCTTAATTTTTATTTTATATAATAGTACAATCTTATCACATGATAATTTATTAAATCATCATTATATGCACTTATATCATCATTATATGCACTCACAAATAAATTAAACGAGTACGGGTTTACAAGGAATCAATATTCTGCTACCAACAACAAATCTTCAATTATTAGATGACTACCTAAAGCGGTTTAATTCTTTTAAGACATCTTAGTTCTTGTGTTAGGTCAAGAAGTTGTATAGTTTCAGTATTGGTATGCAGCAGTACTATTCTTTCATGTTTGATGGCGAATTCCTGGATCACTTCATCAATCCATTTAACATTTATAGGTCATCATGTAATTCCTCGTTGGTTACGTATAGCGGTAAACATTCGTTATTGTAATCGATTCGTAGATAAGACGTTTACAGTACAGGCTATAAGCTTAGAGTTTTCCTATCAGCCAGTACATTTCACGTTATTTTATTTTAATTTGTCACAAGTTCCGATGAAGGTTATTTCCGTTGTCGCTTTATATCGGAATTGTGAAGAAGATATAGAAAAAGCCCTAGTACGCTACCCTGAAGCACTCCTGCTGTAGCAGGGTAAAAGTTAGAGTATGTATCTTCATGTGATACTCTGAATATTCGTCCTGTCAGATAATTTTCAGTACAAACCACATTATGTTCTTTAACTAATCGGTTAACTTTATTATTAAGCCCAAAATGAGCCCAAGAACTTGATGTGTTTCTAAGAATCAACAATATAGACATAGCTTTAATATCAGAGACACACTTCACAGAGAAAAACTTTATCAAAATTATGCGAAATTATATAACGCCTATTGGACATTGCATCCCAGTGGTCGTGCTCGAGGAGGGACAGCAATCTTAATCAAACAAAACATCCTACAATTCCAACAAGAGGAAATTTAAGAGCCATTTATGCAAGCTATCATAATAACGATGAACTATAGTGGCGCTGAACTAAGTTTAAGGGCGATCTACTGCCTACCGAGACATAATATCGCAAGAAATCAATATGTCAACATTTTTAATAGACTTGGACCAAGGTTTATTATAGGAGGTGACTATACAACGTGAAACACACTGCGTTGGGACAACTAATAACACCAGGAAAAGGAAAAGAACTCCTAAGTGCAATAGAAATGTCAGGTTGTGAATATCATTTATTCGCCTACAGACATCAACAAAGTTCCTGATTTGATTGACTTTTATATCTCGAAAGGAATAGCCTGGAACCACTTTGAATTCGAAGGTACTGAAGACCTTACTTCCAATCACACACCGGTCTTAATGACTCTGAGTATATTAGTAATTAAAAAGCAAAAAGGGAACTTCACCTTACTAATAAATTCACGAATTGGGAATTTTTTAGAGAGAAACTGGACAATTTAGTTGAGTTAAAAGTTTGTTTCAAAACTACACAAAAACTTGAAATACAGGCTGGATATTTTATTAACTCTATGCGTGAAGCAGCTAAAGAGGTTACACCCGTGTTAGGTGAGAAAGTTGTACAAGAGATCAACTGCCCCCTGGAGATTACTATATGTGATAAAATTTTTTGTATTGCAGGCAACGGATTAATACAATCGTCGGCGAATGAGTTTTCGATTTTAAATATTTTCGTTTTCGACATTTCTATGATTATTCTCTCTATGTTAAAAATGAGATTCATATATACAAACATAAATAAAAACTAAATTATTTTAAACTAAAAGTACTGAGCCCTATTCAACATTTCATATCATTATAAACGACCGAGAAAGAGCCGATAACTCCATTCCAGTGATCATATATATACACAATTCTACTCCACTGCTATATGTAGTTTTTGGCCCTGATGCTGAGTGGTCATATTCTGTTTTGAAATATGCAGCTAAATAAATACAAATAAATTTAATATTTGTAGGATTTTGGTGTAGTAGTCTTTCTGCATAATTCTTTTTTCATGCCATTAAAGTTTCTTTTTCAACAACTATATATCACAGTGTTGTATACCAAGCGGTTACATAAAAAAAAAGAATTCCACAAAAAAAAAAGTTTCATATAAAATTGATAAAATTTATTTGACCACAATCTTGTGCTAACGCTATTTGCTATTGCTTTAACATAGTTAGTCGGCGAGAGCGGAATTAAATTAAATTTCTTAAATTATTATTTTTTCTCCTTGGTAAAACAAACAAACAGACTTCAAATTAAATATTTTTCAAAAGATGTACCACATATCTATTGTAGATGTTATGAATTATGATGAATTAATTATAAATTATTATTTTATTTAATTTTTTAATTTTATTTATTTTAAATGTTACAACTGATTTAAAAATTATGTAGTAATTTAACTATTTTAAGTTTTATTTAAATTGAAGTTAATTTAACCGTCCTTTGGATCCTTGATACCTAGTTCTAGTAGCTTCTTCCTTTGAAACTGCCTAGCTAGGTTGTTGGACGTATCTCAGCATTTTTTCAGACGATGTACGTGTTTCTTCGCATGATTCTTTATTTCTTCACTGACGTATTCCATCTTTAGGTCCCTATGAAGGTTGTCATGTCTTATGTTCCCCATGAGGCATGTGCTATGGACTTTTTTCAAAATGCTTTTATTATTTAAATATTTTTCTTCTTAATATTTGATTTTAACTCAGAGTTCCTACCCCAACTCTTCTATTTTCTTTTCCACGTGCACTTTCTCAGAGCTTAGCGTCAAGATAACCCCTAGATATTTGGCCGTATTTGCATAAGGAATTGTGTTAAGTATAACTTGCGCCCAGTTAACGCTTTGATTGGTATAATTTACATGTATTGATTTCGTTTCGTATTCGTTAAGCTTAGTTAGATCTTTTCGTCCTGTTATACTTACTGTGATAGTTTTTCTCTGCTGGTTGGCTGTTGCTTCATTTCTTCTGTAGTTAGTAACTTTCTGGTATATAGAATTGGTCCCAGAACGCTTCCTTGTGCACAAATCCCTGCTGGTATTTTCTTTAAATCGGAGTATTATTTTTCATAATTTATAAGCTAACCGATCTGTTTATAGAAACTGACAAAAAATTATGCGTTTTGTAATAATATGTAATTTATAATTAGATCGTTGTAAAGAATACGTCGATGAGAAGTTCAAATTGGAAAAACGACATAAATCGAGTTTGACCTATTAAAAATTTGGAATATAAAATCCATTACGATACATTAAAAATACAATAAAATGATAATAATACTGATAAAATATTATTACCATCATGACCAAATAGGAAATCATCATAAAAATGAAAAAATTGAAAATATCCTGAACATAACCGCATGGCAACCATTCTGTAATAGTATATTTCACTTTATAATTAATATCGTTTGAGAATTTTCATCGACGATATATGGGTAAATGGCAATATTTTGTAACTAATAACTAAAAACAGCATTATTTTAAATTGTGTTTGATTTTATTAAATTAATTATCGATTAAATGCGAATGAGTAATTGGGTCTCACACAAAACGATTTATGTTTACAATTTGTTTTAAGTTAGAACAAGATCATTCTTTTGTAAAATATTCGAGTACAAGAGCACCAAATCGTTTTTTTATCTAATTAAATATAAATAATTTTTTTAAAGTTACACAGTTTTAAAATAAATGATACATAATCCCTTTCAGACGCTTTCACAATATTCTTAAACATGGTTAACTAAAAAAGGAACCTTGTACAATTACTTAACGAAGACCAGTTTTGTCACTTTATTAAAACCAGCATTTGTTTAAAATGAAGATTATGTTAAAAGCCAACCATAGATAACTTATAAACTTAAACAAAAATAAAAATTCTAATGAAACCAATTTAAACCCATAGAAACTTATTATTTCTTAAGTGACAACGATTGTTTTATTTATGTTTTATATATTGATTTGATATTTGATTATTGCATAACTATTAATTTATTGTGTGTTTCGAATAATACATTAGTTTTTCCATTAAATAGGTTAGATTTCAAATTATACATGATTGTGTATAAAATAACATTTAAATAAATAATTTTTCAAACTATGATGAAACCTAATAAAATTGTAACAGCAATATACGAATAAAATTTCCAATATTTTATTTATTATCACACTTAATAAAAATTAGTCATACAATTTTAAAATATTACTTACTTATATTTGATAAACAATTAAATAGAAATATAATTAAATATATATACAAATGAAAAAAATAATCATAAAATAGAAATATCTAAATGGCTAGACTACCGCATGGATATATTATTATTACTATTGACGATTGTAAAAGTGAAAATTAAAAAAAATGATTATTAAAAAGTACGATCCATTTGAAGTTTGTGTTGTTGTTACTGTATTCGAAATTAGGTGGCTGTGTGTTTTTAAACACTGGCAATGGATAGATTGTTTTATTTTAAACGTCATTTTTATTTTTAAACGTCAATTGATAGATAGTTTTATTTTAGAAAAAATCCGCTACGTGGAATCCATGATGCTCCAATCGTCAATTGTTTTTCTTTAAAAATAAAATAAAACATCTGTTTTGCCATTATTTTTTTTTAAGTTTGGGCGACTTGAAACTTTGCATTCATAAGTTTTTTTAAGTGACAGATGAAATTTAACGAAGTTTCGTTGGATTTTTTAAGTTATATGTTAAGTTTTCCATGGGAATCCCATTATCACATTCTTATTTTTTATAAATACATGGTTACCACTTCAGTTCTGACTAGCAACCTAGCAGCAACGAGACCTTCATTTACATTATATTTCTAGTACTTATAAATAAAGAGGGCTTTTGACCATTCGTCATGCAGTAATGTTTGTAGCTCATACAAAACGGCTTTGAACCTAATGATGAAGAGAACTGTATATGACAGTTAAAACTAAAAATAATTGTCGATTGAAGATCGCCCAGCTAAATATGCAAAATGCTAAAGCAGTTGGGCATGAGATCAGGCAATCTATTGAAAAAGAAGCGATTGACATACTCTGCATGCAGGAACCATACGCGGTTATAGGTAGAATGACCACGTCGCCAAGGATAATCGTTGGAAACAATGAAAATATTAAAGCAGCAATTGGCATCATCAACAACAATCTTGAGGTTCTTAAAATTTCACAGTTCTGCGACATACACTGTATGTGTGTGTGTAGAGGTGAGATCTAACTTAGAACTTTCTATCTGTTCAGTATTTACTTCTAATATTCAGACGATCCAGTGGAATATGTAAGTAAACTTGATTAAATCATGGATGATCTTAAAGACCATCTTATTATCATTACTATGGCGACTTCAATGCTAAGTCTAAACTTTCGCACAATAAAGACACAAACGAGAGAGGACCCCCCTTGAAGAATTTATAGCAAGAAATAACCTATACGTCATCAACGAAGATGAGCAGCCAATTTTCACAACGGCGAGTCGAATATATAGTTGGTCCGAAGAATATAAACACCAACACGGCTTTACAAACAAGCAAACTAATTGGGATCAATATAATAGGGTAGTCGAACAAATTTGAAATTGTGTACTGAATATCTCTTATCCTAGCATTTTCAGCTGAAAAGATTACACCTGTCATAAATAGTACTGGAAAAAATAATAATAAACTGTCACATAATATACAGCAACTAATCCAGGAAAAGCAGAAAATTCTTTTGATTTTCATTTATCAAACCTTCACAGTCGATACGTACCATACGTTTCACTGTGTTCCCAGACTTGTATGAAAACTTCCATCGTAGCTTTGCAGCGACCAAATGATGATCGTGCCTACGTATTTGGTCGCTGACCGATAAGTTCTCACATCCTGCACAACCCTTCCCCGCTCTTTAGAAAGTAACACATGGTCAATTTGGCTGCGGGAAGTTCCGCGAGGATGTGTCAAACATGGTTTGTGAATGAAGAACGTGGTTGCTATACTCTAAGATCATGAGCAATCGCTAAGTACATCATTCTCTCTCTCAAGTTGGCTAAATTCATGCGCAAGCGAAGCTTACACAAGTTATTGACTGCTTGGAAATCGAAAAAATCGCTCTTTACCTGCGGCCCAAGAAGAAATCCAGCTCCACGATTTCCGAGGACATCTTCACATTACAGATATATACATAATATGTATATGAGCGGCTTTTGTTTTATTATTGCTTATGTGTTCGATGGCTAGGTAGTTAGCTGTGTAATAACTAGACTATTAAAAGTCTCGAGTATCTCAAAATATTTAATACAATCTTTTGTATTTCTGTGTATATACGTACACACTTAAATTATATAGTAGATACATATAAGACTGTTAACTGCGTGTTATATGTTTATTCCGTTCTTTTGATTAAATAATTTTGTTTTTCTTATTCTTTGCGTTTTCAAATTATACATATTCGTATATTAAACTGTAAATGTTTAGAATTTTAAATTGCAAAAAACAAAATGAAAACTGGATAATGCGAATTTTTCTACTACATATTTAGAAACAACTGGAAATTATAAAAATTTCCATATTAATGAATAAAAGTATGTGCGTATATTAGTTATATATGTATTATTCTTGTACATAAGTAGATATATATATTTATATGTATACGTATATATATTTATTTATTTTTTTAATGTTTACTTATATTTATTCATTTTCGTTTCATCTTTGTTATTGTTCCCATTTCCAATTCTTAAAACATTCATCCCACACCACCCTTTTTCAACTCGAAATCGTATCTATACAACAGAACGGAATATAAAATGAATAGTACTTACGAGTATGTACTTGAATAAAATAAAAATTAAAGACTTATTTCTTAAAAGCAAAAATTAAAGCGACTTTCGAATACATATTATTGAAATTATTAAGCGTTAAAAGTCTACAAGTAAAAGAAGTATATAGCGGAAGAAATAAGTAATTTTTGTATTCGGTGTGGGAAGAGAAGTTTTTTTTACCCGAAGACTGTCATCATGTAATGTGTATACCAATTATGTATAAGTACATATATTATACTGGAATATAGATATATAATTATTGATTTTTTTAATAATAGCATAAATACAAAAAGTGAGTATAGAATAGTTTTCACTAAAATTTAAGCATGACGATATAAAAATATGTATAAAAAACATTTCCTATTTTATATAGAATTAATCTCAGACAGAAACCATAAAACTACTTTCGCATGCATCGTAAATTATTTTGTTTTATATAATCACGTATGTACAAATATATATACATATATATATATATATATATATATATATATATATATATATATATATATATATATATATATATATATATATATATATATATATATATATATATATATATATATATATATATATATATATATATATTTCAGGCGAACAATACAAAATAGAATTGAATAATTATTTTATTTATTAAACTTTTAATCTAATTATATTGGCTTATTTGATGTTTAAATTGAAGTAATTTGTAGTATTTGTTCAAAAATATAATTTTCTTAAATATAAATATAATACAAATAAAAATAATTTGCATATATAAACTAGGGCTTTAAAACAGAAAAAAACAAAAAATCTAAAATGAAGCGTTCTATTAACTTTACAAAACTTAAAGTTTTAAACAATTATTCAGGTCAGTAAAAAATTTGAGATACTTCGGTTAAAATTTTCGACAAAAGTACATACTTTTCATTCCAAAACATCATTATACTACTCACCACCAGGCGAATAGCGAGAAGTTTCCTCGCGAGATTACTTTTCAATGTAGCTAGTTGTCATTTTATTTAATTTAAAAAAAAAACGGGTGTCCAAGCTACTGAATAGAAAATTTGGCATAAAACGTAACATCGATAATTTAGTGTTGGCGATGTTTTTTGCGGGTTTATTGTTTGACTACAATGTCATAAGTGGATTTTTTTTAGCGTGTAAGGATATTCTCTACCTTTCAAAAATAATGTATCCTTTGGATATTTTGTTGAAATAGAAGAAGCGCATTGTGAAGAATTGTAGTTAATGCGAGAATCTGAAGCCGGGAGCGCCCAGATGACCACCTATGTACATATACCGAAATGAAAACTTGAATCTGGGATCGTATTGGCATTCTATATCGGCTTTCTAACCAGTGTTTGTGTTTTATCGTCTGTTGAGGTTTCAGGTGATATTAAATGTTTTAGATGATGAGAGTATGACGTATGTGTTTTTGACAAGGACATTGAGGACATCATACTAAATTATAAGACGTTTTACGTCAAAAACTCAAAGTTTACGATTTGCTAGATTGAGTCGACATAATTGACATACGAGGAACAACACAAACTACAGTTAGAACAACTGTTCCAAAGATTATCATAGTTTGGCGTTAACATCAATCTCTCGAAAAGCATTTTCGTGGTAACAACACTTGATTTCCTTAGCCACAGAATTACCGCTGATGGCATATTTCCTTCACATTAACGTACAAATGCCATCACGGAATTCCCAGCCTCAACAACCATCAAACGCGCTCAGCAATTCATTCGCCGGTTTATACCAAACCTTGAGCTGGAATGGGCGCACCGGTCAATTTACACTTGGCCACTTAACTAAAATTGAGCAAGACAGCCAATAATTTTTCATGGCCAGGACAGTGTCACACATCATTTATACAGTTATTAGCACATCCATTGAACGACGCGAAATTCAGTGAAACGGTTGTTGGGAGCCATAGTGATTTTGCTCGAAAAATCGTACAGATGCTGAGATGAAATATTCAGCATTCGACGGGGGATTATTAGCTGTATATCTCACTATCAAGCATTTCCGGTACTTTGTCGAAGGTCACGAAGGTAACTTCACCATTTATACCGACAATGAACTAGTGACACGTGCCATGTGCAGCCACAAACTGAACGTAGTCAACTGAAGACAAACACAATGTGGTCATTGACACTCTCCCACATACGTCAGATCACGAATCATGTGCAGTCGAAACTCGCTTCGACGGTCACACAATCACTAAGTCACAGATTTCAGACTTGGAACTTCAGAATATGCTGTCCCGTTTCACTCGTTACACTAGTTCTAACATGAAACTAGAGAACATCTCATTAGCTGATTTAAATATATACTGTGAAATTTCCACAGGTCGTAATCGCCCTTACATATACCAGAGCCGTATCGTAAAACCATTTTTGATAATAGGCACAAAATCTCACACCTAAGTATTCGTTTTACACGTAAATTGATTGCAAATTGATATTTTTGGCCCAATCTAAACAAGGACGTAACCCAATGGGCCCAGTCCTGTTAAGCTTGTCAGCAAAGCAAAGTTGAAAGACACACGAAATTCGAACATGGTCGTTTTGTAATTCCTCAAGATCAATTTATACATATCCACTTAGATATCTTCCACCATCAAAGGGATGTTCAGCAAGCATTTAACTACATATCTAGATTCGGTGTTCCAGTTAATTATATTACAACTGATCAAGGAAGTCAATTCGAAGCCAAGTTCTTTTCACAACGGATCAAACTTCTAGGCTCAAATCGTATTCACACAACTTCCTATCACCCACAATCCAACGGCATGATTGAATGCTTCCATCGTCAATTGTAAGTCGATTTCATGAATAAAACTAGACTGCATATTGAAATTGAGATTTGACATGTATAGGCAAATTACAGAGATTTTAATTATCTCTATCGATGTCACAACTCCAACAAAAAAAGTAATAAGTTGCTCCACGGTCTTTGATTTCGATGTGTACTTGCCGCCTGTCGGTTTCGTTGATATTTTTCATGGTTTTGTAGATTTTGAGGTCGTATATGCCAACATTAATTCAATAGAAAAAGAAATTCTGTGTAAATTCAGTTAATGAAATATGGGGACCTTAAATCGTGTATTTCTGATTTCAATATATTGAGTACGGTTGCGTAGATAGGATTTTAACCACTCCGCACGAAAAGACTGGAAAACCCGAATTTATAAAAAAGTACATCGAATAGAGATTTGCAATGATTGATAGAGTCAAAGGCTTTGGCAAAGTATAAACCACATCCACCTGCTTTTGATGTTCAAAAGTTTTGAATGAATTACATATTACCAGTTCAAATATTTTGGGGATTGTAAAATTGACGTTATGCCTTTATAACATGCAATATCATCCCTTGTATCATTCCGTGTGCACCCGATTTGAATATTGATTAATGAAAATGATTACTTTCATATTTATATACAATTAAATAAAATAGAATACAATTGTTCAATACATTTACATCAATAATGTTCCTATGATTCTCATCGCTCTTTAAAAATTTTTTTTACATACATTTTTGTTATTTTGGTCACTTAGCAGAAAGGGTGGTAAAACTAAAAATTAATTTCTATCCGCCAAGTAAATTGGAATTGAATCCATTTATTAGAATAAATGGATTCAATTCCTACTGGACAACCCACGGTATACACCAACAAAGTTAAAATTTATTAACATCTTCAATAAACTTGGTCCAAGATTTATCATTGGAGGGGACTACAATATAAAACATACAGCTTGGGGTTCCCTAATTTCTCCTGGAAAAGGAAATGCTCTGTTCAATGCCATTCATGAAAACAAATGTGAATTTCTGTCTCCAGGGCGACCAACGTATTGGCCAACGGATGCAGGAAAAATACCAGATCTACTTGATTTTTTTATCATAAAGGGTATTTCACCCATTTACTCTAGAGCCGAAGGGATTAACGACTTAACATCTGATCACATACCTGTACTGTTGTCAGTAAGCGCTATATAGTAATCAAAAAACAAAAAAGGCGTAACCTTACTAATTAATGTACAGATTGGAATCTCTTCAGAGCAAAGTTAGTAGAGCTAGTTGAATTAAAAGTGAGTATCAAAAGTAATGAAGAATTGGAAAATCAAACAAAGAATTTCATTGAATACACTCGAAAGGCCACCAGCCTCTGTGGAAGTCAAATACCCTGCTGATATCATTGACAAAACAGCCTTCAATCGGATAGGTAACAAAGTCAATAGGCTAATCAAAAGCTGTAAACAAGATTGCTTCGACAACTTCTTAAGCGGGCTGGGTCCAGAAATTAATAAGGACTACTCGTTATAGAAAGCCACCAGAAAATTCAAACCACCTCTAGCTCGGATACCACCCATAAGAAATGCTCAAGGTAGTTGAGTTCGATAAGACAAATAAAAAGCGGGACTCTTTGCTCAACACCTAGCAACAGTATTTCAACCCCATGACATTCAATCCAACATCGACGTAACACCTGTTTATCAACCAAGTCAAGATTTTAAAAGGGCTACGCCAATGGAAATTGCCGAAGAAATCGACAAAAATCTTAACCAAAAAAAGGCACCAGGATTGATGAAATATCACCGGGCCTATTCAAGGAACTACCATGTTAAGCAATCATCATGATCACATACTTATTTAATGTCTGTATGAGGTTGAAGTATGTACCCAAATGCTTCAAAACGGCCCAAATAATTATGCTGAAAAAACCAGGCAAACCAGATGAAGCAATAACATCGTACATATTAATCTCACTGCTTCCGACCTTATCAAATCTGTTTGAAAAACTACTTCTGAAACGTCTCAAGCAAATGGTAAACGTTCCTGATTTTAAATTTAGATTCAGGAGTAACCATTCCATAATAGATCAACTCCATCGAATCTATCATCGGTGATAGAGCAAGCGTTAGAAGAAAATAAATATTGCCCGCTGTATTTCTGGATGTATTCCAAGCCGTTGAAAGGGTTTGGCACGAGGGATTGACATTCAAGGTGAGCAAAATGCCATCACAAAATTATTGCCAGGTGCTTGATTCATACCTCTCTGATCGCAAAGTCAGAGTCATCCATGAAGAAACATGTTCTGACTTTTATCCGACGCTAGCGGGAGTTCCGCAGGGAAGCGTATTAGGACCCTTCCTCTACCTTCTCTACACTGCAGACATACGTCAATGAACATTGATCGGTACGTTTGTTGACGACACTGTGACGACACCCAAAAATATCAACAAGCATATATACCTCAACGGGGTGCAAGTGCCGCAGGCTGAATCGGCCAAATACCTTGACCTGCATCTAGACTCAAGGCTAAACTGGAAATATCACGTGAGACAAAAAGCTGGTACGATTAAAACAAAATCAAATGTGCTGGTTTGGCATCATTCCAAAATGAACCAGTATTGCTAAAGACTAACTTACCAGACCATCTTCAAACCAATATGGATGTATGGTGCGCAGCTATGGGGTTGTATTCATAAATCCAATAGAGACATTATCCAACGTAGCCAAAATAAATTTCTTCGAATGGTCACCAACTATCATTACAATTGATAAATGACATCATCCGCGAATGTGCCATCAAATATGAGAAGAGGCTTCTCATCCACACCAACGTTGAGGCCGTACAACTACTGGATAGTACAAATGAAGTAAGGCGGCTGAAACGAACCAAACCACATGAGGTTATGTTTATGCTTATCTCATAAGTACTAATGTCAACCTCACTAATGATTTAAACGAATTAATAATGTTTAAGATTGTAGTAGCCATACCAATAAAGGTGTTTTTAAAGAAAATTTTGTTATTTTTGTTGATTAATGTCGTTATTGACTAGACACTCAGTATCCGAATATGCATTGAGAGGCTGGCTGGAGTTTATCTATTTCTGGTTGACGAGTCCAAGTAATTGATGGTATAGATTAAAGTCTTTGTTAGCTGGATTGGCTATGTTGTTAATTTCTACTATATTGTGTCATAGCAGACAGCATATGAGGATAACGGTGGGACCGTGGGAATATATGTTTACAAATTAGATTTAAATCTATCGTCTATCGTTATTTAACCATACATACTTGCTCGATTAATGAGCTGAACCTCGGCTATGACTACTCCGCTTGAATTAACTGGTAATATGTTACCAGTATACATTGTGGTGAAGAATTCAGCCGCTGCGTATTTTAAGCTGCTTAGTAAAATTGAAAATAATAATCTAAACGCGTAAAATTGCGATTATATTTTTATAAGACCGTCATCAGCCAGAGTGCATGATATTTCACATCTAACAAAAATTTTAAGTCAGTTTTGAATAATTGCCTATGAAGTACAATATACATTATACGTACATATATACAAATCCAATAAAAATGTTCAAATATCATTTATATGTGTTAATAATTACACTGCAAAACATAAATTTAATGGGAAGTACTATACGATGTTAGAGAGAAACAGAAAAGAACACATTGAGCCTGTGAAGTTTCTAACAAAAAATAACACGTATACGTATATGGTTCAAATTAGAAAAAATTTACAGAACGAAAATCCCATTAGAATCCAACTGAAATGAATATGGATTGGTAATTTCCGCCATGTTTAAATGAGAATTTAAAGTAAAATACTTCATTAAATGATTTTTTACATAATTTCTTTACTTATAGTTTGAGTTATTTCTAAAAATTTATTATTATTTACACTAATTAACAAGGCACTCTCCGAGATTTGTGCAAGATTCCGCTATATAGGTCTAATAGGCCCATTGTTAGGAAACCTTTCATAGAAGAAGATTTTTCCAAACGGAGGATTTGAAATGGGTTTTCCAGGATTTTTTTACTTATAGTTTGAGTTGTTTCTTCTATGAAATGTTCCCTAAAGGTAGGCCTATCAGAACTTTATAGTGGAATCTTGCCCATATCTCCGAGAGTGCCTTATTAATTAGTGTAAATGATAACAAATTTTTAGAAATAACTCAAACTATAAGTAAAAAAATCCTGGAAAACTCATTTCAAATCCTCCATTTCTAAAAATCTTCTTCTATGAAATGAACAATAGGCCTATAAGACCTATATAGTGTAATCCATAATGATTCTAACAAATAATTATTGGTACAAATCATTTGGTTTTCTTCCTCCTATAACTTTTTTTAAATTATTCTTATTGCTTTTCTTTTAATAATTGATTAAAATTTATTAATCATCTTGTCTGCAAATTTTTATACATATTTCCCATAAAAATCACTCATTTTTTCTAATAAGAACTGTATTTTGAGTGTTACTAATGCAGACATATTTTTTGTTAAGTTTTATTTTTTGTTAGAAACTTCACTCCGGTTTGTGCTTGTATATTTGATTGTTAATTTTCGATGATAGTTATAACTAAATTATTTTTGTTGAAATTCATATCAATTCTAGAGGTTTTTGATTAGTTTTAAATTGAATAAATAATAAGAGATAGTAGAATTCGTAATAAGATGTTATCGTGTGAAAATTATATTCTTGATTTTGTATCGTATACTTAAAGAGACTATACACGAGCGAATGAATTTTTTCTGCATATTAAACTGCAATGCGCTGCTTTGATGACTGCAAACCTTATTGTTTGACTGATGTTGTTTTTTTTTACCGACTTACAATAAAAACTACGTTATCGCTAAATTTTTGACCATTCTTTGCCAATTAGCATATTTTTGCGACATGTATTTAATAAAATCATCGAATTAAATTTATAGAGAGGGATTTATCATAAATATTTTAACCTGAACAATTATTTTGTATTATATAATATATTCTGTGAAATAAAAAATTTGCACGCATCAATCGATGTAAGTCGAGTTTATGTCAATCGGAGTATTACTGTATAAATTTTAATTAATTTCACGTTTCGTATAATTCTGTTTCAATTAAAAATTTCAATTTCCATATTTTGTTGTATTTCTAGTTATGTACTCGGTATGTATATACATACATACGTATATTTAGAAGCTTTTCCTAATTTAGTGGTTCAAAATGTAAATACATACATAGGATGGATAATCCAAATTCCGAGAAAAATGATTTTAGGTGTTTATTTTAATGGACATGGGTACATTACAATCTATAAGGGTGTGGATTACGGTTATTTTGGTTTCCGACCGATGGAAGGTTTAAATTAACTTATGTACATATAAATGTTCCGAGTAAACCGAATACAGGTGAATATTTTGTTATAATATAGAATTACTAATGGTTTAAATTAGAGATATGTGAATTTTCTATAGATCTTCATACATACTCGCACATATGTATGTATATAAATCAATATTAATTTATTTTAGTACATACAAAAAAATATATATATACTGGTAGTATAGTGTATCTATATTATATTTCATTGATGAACACCTCTGTTAAAAATGCATCAAGCAAACTCATATTTGATTGTCTGTATTTTATTTTTATAAAAATTTCAAATACAATTTATATTAATTCTTCGATGCCATATCCATAATAAAATAATACATATGTACATATGTACAATGTAGGCATATTTGCAATATTGACCGATTTAATATTAAATGATATTAAAATATGAATTTTAAATCATTCATTTTTATTTATAAATAAATATTTTGTTTTTGTTCTCTTTGTTTATGTATAATAAACAATATGTATAATCATTCCAACTGTATGTATATATGCGGATAACGTACAAAAATGTATGTTGAACCAAAAATAATTTCTTTAATGTATATAAATATAATTTTTTGTATTTTTAGTATATACTATAAGATTGTGTATGTGGATTTAGGATTTGGATATATACAACATATATATGGTTCTTATCATCCCGATGGTATCATAAATTACAAAAATAAACGTAGAAAGACTGTCAGACAAATTTTATATGTATGAAAATTCAAAATGGAAATTTTCCGCTATTCTTCATTTTGTTGTGTTTTTAGGTTTACCAATTTATTTTTCTTGGATTACAGAATATGTTATAATTCTTTATATATGTACATATAGTAATATTTTTAAATAAGCTTGGAAAAGTGCTTGATCGTTTTGCGCAGTCCATCACTGTTAGGTATAGTATAAGCAGTGTCTTCCGCCAAACTTACCTTTTACCACTAACTATAGTAAAGTCCTTACGATTCACGAAGCACAAGGTCTAATATCATCAAAGGTTATATGTGTAACAACCAAAGCTCATCCGATTGAACTATTTAGTAGTTTACCATACTTAATCGTTGCGATTTCAAGACACACATGTACACTGAAATTTTTTTTTTTTTTTAAATAGATATATTAAAATAGACGCTGACGGATGAGTACGAGAGATGGCTCCTAACATTTGAGAGAAGAGTCATGCGTGTGATTTACGGCCCAAAACGCGAAATAGATGGTACCTACCGAGCTCTGTACAATATCGAGATCAGAGATGTGATGAAGATCCCCGATATTGTACATGAAATAAGATCTCAGCGAGTACGCTGGCTCGGGCACGTTCTGCTTGCTGATCCGGAACGAATTGTGCAGCGATCTCTGAAAGGAGAGCCCCCATATGGTAGGCGCAGAGGTCGTTGCAGGCGACGATGGCTCCACGGTGTAGAGAACGACTTGGCCTCTTCAGATTGTCTTAGACAGTATGAAGACCATGCTCGGGATCGAAACCGCTGGAGCCGAATTGTTGACTCAGTAAGGGGCCAGTAATGGGCCTTTAAAATTGTTTTAAATTAAATTTTTAAATAAATATTAAAATAGATATGTATATATGTATTACAAACATTTTTCCATTTAAAAAATAAATATAGCTGAGGATCTATTAAAATAAAAATAAATTGAATACAAAATTTATCTCATACAATGATATCACTTCCAAATACATAATCATCCGATAAATTTTATTGCAAAGAGATACACAATAACCTAAAAGTGTAATAAAATATTGGGCTTATCTATTTTCCAGCTATGCCTAATAGAGCTAAATTAGTTTAACCTAACGCCATTAAAATAAACCGACTACATTATATTAAAATATCGCAAAAATAATATTTTGCACTGTGGGAGAAATAAGTATGTTTGTAACATCCGTTTCATACATCCATCAAAGATATTAAAATATCGGCAATATATTTTCATCTCTTTCATTATCTCATTCCTCGCAAAACTGGATAATAATATGCAACATACCATGTTTATACAATATGAGCAACAGGTTATTTAGTTATAACAATAAATAGAATATACTTTATTTAAATAAGTGATTTTGGAACAGTTTAAAGACATACCGAAAATATTTTTGTCAGTATTTAGTTGCTATAATTGTTTAATATAAAAAAAAAATTACTTGATATTTTAAAGTATTTTATGTCAGTATCGTGATTGAAACCAATTAGAGAATTACATGTACTTGTCCATGTTCTCAATCGTGTGATTATGAATAACCACATGGTTTTCATAGTGCTAGAAAGCTAACCTTAAAACTAAAAATTACATTATATATATATATATATATATATATATATATATATATATATATATATATATATATATATATATATATATATATATATATATATATATATATATATATATATATATATATATATATATATATATATATATATACAACTTTGCGTATAGATGGATATATGGCTTTGGATTTGCGTGAGTGTGCGTGCGTTTATGTATGCATGTGTTTCAATGCAAATTAGCATGTGTGTTTGTAAGAATTAGGTTATGCTTTCGTTTGTTTTTAATCACTTTTGTATATATTGTATATTTCTATAATTGTTTTTCCCGTTGTGAGTAGAGGCGAGACTCAGTCAGACTGGTCAGTAATAATTCGGACATTTTTATGGAAATTGCATAATTGGAGAATGCGGAAAATCATTACATTGTAAGGATAAATACAATTAGAATATCTCAATATTTATGTATCTTTTATCTTTAGGATCAATCACAGTTTAAAACTACACCATCGTCTTCTATACTAATTATTCGTGGATTCGATGTAACTAGGTACCTACATAGAATGTACAAAAAAAATAAAATTATTAAATCTTATTACGAAGGTCACAATTATCTCGGCCCTAAACAGCAAACTGATCTCTCTGAGATGTGATTTGATCTTACCAGAAATTATAAAATAACAACCGAAAGATTGCTGCAATTATTCAAGCAAATACATGGAACTTTTCCGCGCCCTCAGAGAACGAGAATATTTATTTTACACCATGTAACAAACTTACGAAGCAATTAAGTAGCGGTAAACTGTACAACGCTTATAATAAACTTCCAAAATTAAGAACACCGCAATCCCTATAGTACTAATGTTAATGTTTCTATACGAGTATACAGACAGCATACATGAAAAATCTGTAGAATTTCTATAAGTAAACGTGGATCCTTATGATAAGGTAATTCGGCATTGGAAAATTAGAGTATCATTTAGGCTACAAAAGCTAAAAAATCGGAAGGATTTACATAATTCAAAATATTTTTTGCAATATCCGGCATTAAAATACTCGAGCTTCTTACATGATTTATTTGAAATTGGTTTTAAGTTCATCTATACAAAGACAGTATAAATAAATTGTATAACGATTGGCCAGTAATTAATAAAATATTAATTGAAATCGCGCAAACAAAGGGATAAATCCCACAATTTTAAATTAATGGAGCAACCAATTTTATCAACACCCAATGAGATTACTGGATTTTTTCTTTTTCCTTGTCTAATTGATAGCAATTTTAGAAGAAAAGGGCAATGCATTAGTTGTAATCGAGTTTTAAGTTGCAACAAAAAATATATTTGCCATATCAAAACATTTCATAAGTCATCTTGGGTTTTTATATGCAATAATTGTGTTCCAAGAAGGCAATTTAATAAATTTGATTCGTTTCGAAAACATATTTTTAAACATTTCAAAAATACTGAGCTTTTATTTATTTATTTTATTTTATTCAAACATATTAATTGCTTGAGTCAAATTAGATCAGTAAATTTTATTCAGTACAAAATATTGTTAATAGGCGAGATAAGATTATTATATTCAGAATTGACACGGATAGCTTACCAATATATAAAAATCAATATTTTTAGGTAATGTTTTACATTTCTTTGTATGTCAAGTGTTACGTACGTTGTACTACTGTGACCATTTTTGTAAAGCTGTAGTAGAAGTTACACTTAAATTCGAAATTTTTATAAAAATTGATGATTTGAAATCAAGATTGATAATCAAGTAAAAAATTTGGTTAAATTAGAATTTGATAATGTATATGTTGTAGCATAGCTGCATTTTATGTTTAATTATATTTTTAAGATAAGATTATTTTCATTTATATGTAATCATTATTAAATTGAAGTTATATAATAATAAAATGGATTAAATTGATGTTTAAAGGGTTATTTTATTTTCTAAAAGAAGTATAAATACATAGGAAAGCGAGTTATGTATATTTTTACTTGATATATATTTTGTTATTTAAATGGTTAAATATATTATTTGAAAATCATAAATTGTGTATGTAATTTAGTCATTGGGTCTTCTAAACGAAATAGAGTGTGAATCGTAATTGGATAAATTAAGTTGCAGTACAAGATTAGTATGAATCTTTTCATAATAAATAAATAACTTATCTAGTAATAACAATGTGGAATATACAGTTTTTCTAGTTTTAATATCGATATATTTTATTACGAATTTTGAGATTTTTCTTATCATAAGAATTAAATATCAAGCTAAGACGAATATGTTTGTATGCTACAGTTTTGGGAGATATAAAATATTCTAAAATATCCCAAAACGAAATATAATTTATATATGAAAATCAATGAAAAAATAACTGTGTGTGATATAATTCCTCTCAGTATACATTTAAATATTTCGCGCCCGTTGAAGATGATTTGCTACACTCGCTAGTGGGCGGCATTTAACATTTACCGATGTTATACCTGGAGTGCCCACAACTAAAACTAAACCATCTGTGAAAAGTAAGGAAGTAAACCAGTCACAGGGTTGTGATTAAATGTTTACAAAATGTCTTGAAAAGCATCTTAATTTTACCGCTTTGTTCTACAAACAAACTACCTGATTTATATGTAATCGGTGAAAGTAACTTCAATCCAGGTTCTTCAATCAATAGTTCTGCATATTTTGGTCGACTATGTTGTTTATAGATGTGATCGCAAATAATCTTGAAACTAGCTCTAAAAAATCGGGCGGTTGCGTAATCATAGCCGTGCATTCTAAACTAATGGATGCTGCAATAACATTAGTCCCACAAGGAGTTGAGCAGATTTACATACCTCCTAATCCAAACAGTGATTATTATTCTGCAAGTGTCGATTCGATTGAAGAAGTAATTAATACATCAAATTCATCCGATTTACTCCTTGTACTTGGTGACTTCAATCTTCCAAATATCATCTGGAATTTATACTTGGAATTTAATTGCATTGTATCATGCAATATAAAGTCAGATGCAGAATCTCTATTCGTTGATGCCATGCTTGGATAAAATTTAAACCTAATTAATACCATTGCTAATAATCTGGAGAGGTTTTTAGATCTTGTCTTCACGAATGAAGTAGATGTGTTTAAGAGTTACTGAGTCACCCAACCCATTGTTGTAAAAAATGTCAACCACAAACCTTTGGATATTGTATTTGAGACTAGCGACTGTACGCCTAAACCAAAACACCTCCAACAAATCAAATACAACTTTAAGAAGACAAATCACACGGGTCTGCAAGTTTATTTAGAAGCAGTGAATTGGGATGAAATTTTAAATGCAAAGGATGTGAATGAACATGTCGACAAATTTTATGAGATCATACACCCAAGCTTTGAACTCCATGTACCAATTTATGATGAAATCAAGTCTGGAGGCAGGCAAGCGGTCCTTTTTAAACACAGCGAAGAATTTGATGTTTATTTCAAATTTAAGTAAATAATTAGAATAAATCCAAAACAATTCTGGAAATACTTCAGATCTAAACTTGAAATCGAGGGGTACCCTTCCAACATGACTTATCACAATATCAGCACCTCGAACGCCAAGGAAATAGCGGACATGTTTGCGACATTTTTTCAATCTGTCTATCGACCAAACGTCAATACTGGGTACATCGATCAATCAAGCAGTAACAACTTATTAATTACTTCGCCCGCCATGTGGGCGTGACGATATACCCGAATCTATATTAAAAACATTTGCAAGTATTTTGGTAAATCCGTTCACACTGTTCAATCAGTCCTTAACCACTGCTGTGTTTCCAGAAAAACGGAAAGACTCTAAGATAACACCTATCTCTAAATCCGGAAAACGTGCTGACGTTACATGCTGCAGAGGAGTATCCACATTTACATCAATCCCGAAATTATTTGAACTAGTTTGCAATGCTTTTAAATTCACAGTAATACGTTATATATCTGTCAACCAGCACGGGTTTATGCGTTGCCGATAACCCAGATCTTAAAATACTCAGATGTTCTCATATTTGCTGATGACTTAAACATTTATCATACGATTGAAGAAATCTGTGATGCTGACAAACTGCAAGATGACCTCAATAGACTATAAGCGAGTGGTGTGATCAAAACTCATTACTCTTAAATATCAAGAATGTCTTTTCATCGTAAAACAATCCAATAATTAAAGCGTATTGTATTAATCAAAATGAAGTTCAAAGAGTATAAGAGATTACTGATTTGGGAGACACCTTCGTCGAAAACATTAGTTTCAACCGACACATCGATAATTGTATTGCTAAGGCGAACTCTATGTCTGGCTTTATCGAGCGATCGACTGGGGACTTCAAGGATATTCACACTTTATTTATACTATATTTCGCTTATGTAAGATCTCAGATTGATCTCAAGTGGAATAGGCTGCAATCGTCTGGAATCCTTACTACGATGCACACATCAAAAGAATTGAAAGCGTTCAAAAAAGGTTTCTGTTATTCCTGTTTAAAAAACGGGCTGAGATTATGACCACAACATACCTTTCTATCAAAATGTTGCTCGCTTACCATCATATTATACAAGGTGCAAAGAATATAAAATTTGCATCCATGAAAACAGACGTATTCTGCTGGATGCCGCCTTTATCGGAAACATCCTACTCGGCAACATCGATTCAAATTATGCATTAGAAAACATCTCTATAAGTGTTCCAGGCAGGACATTACGTAATCATCGATTTTTAGCGCTTCAAGACCATTCCACCAACTAAGGCAAAAACAATTCAATCAATAGATTAACAAAATCATTTAATTCCGCATAGGATCAATTTGATTTTAATTTATCTAAAAACAATTTCAAAAAAACTTTAAAAACTTATTTCTTAACTTTATGATTAATTTTTCTAACAGCTACAACTTTGAAGAACTCTATTTAACATTTTTAAGATTTGACCTAAATCTTTTATGATGTTTCTAAATTTTGTTGTTTTAATTTGTTTTTAAAATTTACTTTTTAACATTTTTTGTTATGTATTTTGTCAACCAACGATGGTTCTTAGCTCAGTGAAAACTAGATTTCAACTAGAACCATATTGATATTTTGGTACATATTATTATTCTCGCGGTGACGTGAGCCCCTTGTCCAAAGTACTCAACTCTAATTTGTTAGTAACTTCACAGAGAATTTTTTTAAATGAGAACTACCTCTGTTGCTACGATTCACAGCACCATATAGAAATAAGTGGTAAAAGCAAAATCATTTTTGATAATTTTAATTGTATTTCATTAGTTCTTTTCAATTACATTGAAATGGCCTTGAACACTATTTTCTCTCATTCTTATACATCTTATGTAGGGGGGAACAACGAAATGTCATATCGATTAGACGTGCGTTTTTGGTCTCCTACATTAAAAAAAAATTTTAAATGGTTTTGGGCGGAATTAATTAGTGTGGTTCGTGTTAATATTTAATTAAAGTGTTGTTCTTTCAGTTTGTTAAATTATTTAACAATAAAAGTGTCAAATTAACGAACGGAATTGCAAATAAGACGTTGCATTTATCAAAAGTGCTTATGTACTCCATATTTGTGCGTACATAATTACCAAAAAAAAGAAACAAAAGAAAACGAAAAAAACAAAACTCGAAAAAAAGAGACAAACATACTGTGAATAATTATTAGTACTGGAAGATTAATGTATGTGTATATGACTTTCTAAATGAGTATTATTTTTTGAAGTGGTGTCAAATTGGAAAAGGAATCTGGTAAATGTCTCAGATAAAACGTAAGTAGAAACGTTTTTGGTGCCAAGATTGGATAATTCGGTAAGTTTAAGTAAGTTAAATTGTCTGTTAAGTTAGGTTAGATATCAAACCAAAACATTTCCATTTATGTTTTACGCGTATACGGGAAAATGTGTTCCAATTGGAATTGTTTTTAAATTGAATTAAATTTACAGTGACAAGCCACAAAGAGGATCAATTGATACGGATATCAGTATCTAGATGGTGCGTCAGGTGGAATGAATTAGTCTAATTTTGTACATAATATATATTTTTATTTTATTTTCTTTCTTATTAAGTAATAAATAATGATATTTACTTTAGGTGATGATTCCTAATTCGAGTGCTATATTTTACGACTTTTAATACATTTTATTTTAGTGTGTTAAACAGAAAAAAGTTAAAATTTTATTATATGTAAATGTATAAATATGAATTTAAATTAAATTGTAGTAATATAGAAGTCAAATATTCAACAAGATTTGCTGAAATTATTTATTTAAAACCAAAGAACTGTTTCAAAAGGTTTGAACCCTCCTAGATTTATATATCTTGTGTTTCTTATATATCTTATATTATTGTATTTCTTTCTTTTAAGGACTATTCTTGGTTGTATTTATTTTATATTTTATTTTATTAATTTTATTTCATCTAGTATTGCCGCATTTATATGGCGTTTTAATGAATTAGATTTAAATTAATGAATTGCAGTTAAGCATGCAGAATATAATAAATTGAAACTAATTTTAATTATTTTCAGAAGCATTATTTCAAGTCACATCCCGTGAACTAGTAAAGTTTATTGCAGAGTGCAGTTTTTGTTTTAAAATGGCGGCATTGTTTACACTAATTATTATTCATTACAGGTCTACCATAGATCAAATATGAAATTAATAATAATAAATTGAACTAAATTGAAGTTTCTCTGCCACTTAAATTTTAATTAATTAATTATAGCTTTGAATTCAGAATATAATAAATTGGAACTAATTTGGAATGATTTTCAGAAGTATCTCATAATTTTGATCCAGTAAACTAATAAATTTTATTACAGAGCTCAGTTTTGCTGTCAAAAATAATTACAAATTGATCTAAATTTCACAATCTAGGCTAGTTAATCTTAAAAGTAAAATAATTAATTAAATATTGGATTACAGAATAAAATAATTCGTAACTAATTTAAATTGAATTTTCAGGAATAAATCTCATAAGTATGATCCAGCAAACTAAGAAACTAATAAATTTTATTTCAGATTCCAATGTTACTGCTAAAAAAGAGCGGGTTGGGAAAAGAGGTACTAATCTAATAATCATTCATTACAGGGTCTATCACAGCTCCAATATATGGAATTAACATTAACAAATTGATCTAAATTACAGGATCTCTGCCAGTTAAACTTAATAGTAAATTAACAAATTAAATATTGGATTGCAGAACAAAACAAATCACAACTAATTTGAATTGAATTTTCAGGAGTATCTAATAAGCGTGACCCGCCAGCAAACTAATAAATTTGATTTCAGAGCCCAGCGACGCTGAAAAATTATATAAGTAGATTAGAATTGTATTGTCCTGTGTTACTAACTATTGGCTATACCAGGTGTCTGTAACCGAGTCAATTTTTATCATTCTAACTGAACCTATCCAAATCCTCTTTATGTTATGTGTAAACGGGTGTTCGGTGAGGCCCGGCCATCTCCGGGGGATCCTGCTTAATGCTTGGTCGAACATTCCAATCAAATCAAATCAAATCAAAATTCTTATACATCTTATGTAGCAGCAGGAAAAATAAAAAAATGCAAGAGAAAAAAGTGCTTCGATAGCAAATTTATTAATATACCGTAGAGTAATGCAATTACAAAATATCTAAAAAATAAATGATTCAACAGAAAATTTGCCACTATTAACGTTGAACCAAAAGAAAAATAAAGAACTCAGTGCGATGAACTCTAATAAAACCATAATTTCACCGTCAACAAACGGTATAAATTTTATTGGGGACATACGTCGTTCTAATTTTGTTTTCGTCGCCCTCGTTGGCATAGTAAGCAGCGTGCCTGTCTTGAGATTTCGGGGTCATAGGTTCGATTTCCACGGTGGTGACGACAAATCACGAAAACCTATATACACTACACTTGCCAACTTAAAAGTCAAAAGATTTTAGAGTTGTTATATCTTAATCTGGGACAAGATGCCTCAACCAATATTCCGCTTTGAAACAGAACCAAATGAGAAAACATAAAATCAAAGTAATATTCTAAAATGTTTAGTACATCGCAAAAATACTATTGAGAAACCTAAGAAGACAACCAAACAAGTACATTGGATTAAGTGCCAATAAGCCATACACATAAAAGCCTTTGCGTGGTGAACTTCATGATTTGAAATAGGGCAATAAAATAAGAAATGATCCATCGCAGTAAAACGCTGAATTGATTAGGGTGGAAATCACTTCACAAATAACCAAGGTAGCCAATTATATCTAGATTTCATGCAACCAAAAATAAATTGATCGATAACGATCTAAAGTTTCATAATGATGATGGAAAAATAAATAAATAAGCATGATGAAATTATCGCCAAAGCCATGACTATAGCTATACTGAATGCGAATGGCTTTTCATACTACAAAGCTTAGATACAAATCTTTCTGATCGATCAAAATATAAACATTCTGCTAATATCAGAAACACATTTTATAAAAACATTTTTTTTAAATTATCGGATGTGCGTTTACGAAACATCCTGATAGAAAAGGGCACCGCGGCACTGCTGTCTTGATCAAACGAAGAATTAAGAAAGCATTATAAACTTCATATAAATATGATACAGATCACATTCAAGCAATTAATTGTGGAATATCGGCGGTTTATTATCCACTGAAATAAACAATCAAATAGCTGCAATTTATTATTTTAACCAGCTGGGCATTCAATTTTTTGCAAAGGACTATATTACAATGTTAAACTTCTGCCATAAGTTTTAAGATTGATTGCATCTAAACTCTAAAGGCAATGACGCAATTAACTGAAAAAATCTAGATTATTTTTTCTCTCGACAACCTACTTACTGGCCATCAAATAGAAAGATAATATCTGATTTAATATAGATTACTCTGTATAGGTAGAAGATTGAAATGACTTCTCATCGGAATATTATATTTTGTGCAATAAGATGTGGGTATTTCATTCAAAAATGGAAAATGAATCCATATAGTATCTCGTACAGGCCGTAAAAATGGCATTACAAAAATTAATACCAATATTATTTGAAAGGCACAATATACCAGCTAGACCATCAATTTGGGTTTCGTGACCAGCATGGTACTATAGAGCAGGCGTACAGGTGGCCTTCATTTGAGCTCAACAGTTTTCTTAGCCTCAAATACAGATTTTTTGCAACCAACTCAATCAAAAATACTTCAGTATATTACTCAAATACTCCGTGGTACATCCTAAAACGGTCAAACAAATGCTACAAGAACATAGTTTGAAGCACCATTCGAGACTGGAACCACCTCCCGGGTTATTGACTAAATAATTCGTATATACATTTAAATTTTATTTATTTTTATTTGAATAAAATAATTTACAAAATTGGAAATACATATCGGTAATACATCCTTTTTTCCTAGAAAAAAAAACTATTGTAGTATTACCTATAACCCACCATTAGTTACAATTATATCCTATTATTACAGCTAAAAATATAATATTATTGTATAATTGTCATATTTTAAATAAATTCAAACTTTGATTTTCAAATAAATTCCTTTAATTTCTCTTGTGCTGGAGAAGGCCAGATAATTTGCCATCTCTTGTGCACAACACGTTTAAATCATCGTTGTAACGATAGATTTTCAAACACGTCGTAGGTATCTATTTGATTAGGTGAGCGGAAATAGTAAATTAAGTTTGTCATTTGTATGCTAGTCACGATAGAATATGCAAGTCACGATAGAATTTCGTATACTCTTTGCTTAAGCTATACCCTAAGGGTAACCGCCTGGAATTTGTTATTAAAAATAAGTGAGGTGAGTAATATTTAGAAACCGTTTTCAAGCAAACTGTTAAAAAGTATGTACACGAAAACTTATATTTTTGAAAACAAATTACAAAATGTGTCCCAACTGTGCTTTACAGTGGTGTACCTAGTTATTATTTTTCTTGTAGGTTTGATTAGGCGATTTAACAAAATCGAATTTTTCGTGCTAAAAAATATCAAAGCAAACAAAAAATTATAAAACAACTACTAATTCGGTTTTATTAAACCGCTGTCTGTCTGTTGTATAAGTTTACGTACAGATATTATGTATAATTTAAAAAGTAGCAAGTGCCGATGAAGTTTTTCCTCAATTTGGCCTAAATTACGTCATTTAAAGTAAGGACACTTTTAGTAAAAAATTCACTCGCCTATATAGGCGAAGAAAGTTTTTCCTAAAACAGTATTAATTTTTTAAACCCTTCCCATGAGGAATGAGTACTAAGGCCATGCAGAGATTAAAACGAAACCGCTCACCTGGGGTGGGCTGCATTAATTCGGAGCACTTGATATTCGATGGGGATACTTTGTGGAACTGCCTTTTCGACCTTATTCGACTAGTATGGAAAACCGAAAATATGCCTGATGAATGGAAAGTGACCGCGATATGCTCAATCTTCAAAAAGAAAAATAACTTGAAGTGTGAGAATCGCGGTACAGCTCTCCTTTGCACAGCATACAGATTACTAACCTTCATTATATTAGATAGAATCACATAGATAGGAGGGCCTTTTTGGTGACTATCAAGGAGGATTTCGTTCGAATCGATCAGTCACTGATCACTAATATTCGAGATTAGATAAAAAATATTCAAGTTTGTTTTGCGCCAATAAATGGAAAAAACAATGGCCTAACAGAATAATATCACTCCATGTAGGGTCACGGTCAAATTAAATAAGAATTATTCCATGCCCACTTCTTACGAAATCCGTACTTTTTCGGACATGTTTTTTACATATTTGGATATGAAAATCCAAGTTAAAAATCACAATGGCCTAACAAAAAAATATCAGATCAAGTGTGGTCACGGCCATTTTCATTAAAAATTATTCCATAAACTGCCCACTTTTTACGAAATTAGTACTTATTATGGGTTGGTTTAGTATGGTTTTTTATTCAATATTATGATATGTTTTCCAAGTTTTAATTTTTTGTATTATTTAAGGGTGAGTTTAATATAATTTTTTTGTTGTTGTATTTTTTAATTGTAATATATTAATTGGTCAGCCTTACTTAATTAAAACATAAAATAAAATATTTCCGCCCGAATGTATGCAATTTAGTTGATATTAACATAAATACATTTATCATAAATTAAAAGTTAGGACACTTTTAGTACAAATTTCCATATCGTAGTAGCCAATGGTTTAGGAATTCCTGGTTTATTGATTTTCTAAATTGGAGAAGAATACACATAGAGGATCTGTAATCACAACCTAGTTATCATACTTCTTTCTTGTAGCGGTCGCCCTAATCGAATATATTTTTTTTTAATTTTAGAATTCACTAACTTTCAATTCAGTGTGACCCGCCAACATTAAATGGTACTCGCTTGATCTTTACGGATAGAGCAAAATACCTCGGACTTCTTTTGGATAGCAAGCTAAGCTGGAAACCAAACATCGTAGAGAGAGTAAAGAAAGCTACTATAGCGCTCTACTCCTGCAAAAATGCCATTGGAAAGAGATGGGGTATGGAGCCCCACATAGTACACTGGCTCTACGTTTCAGTGGTCAAACCTATACTGCTGTATGGGGTTGTCGTCTGGTGGCCAGCGTTAAAAATTATGGCCAACCTTAAACTATTGATGAAAGTCCAAAGAACGGCCTGCTTGTGTATAAGTGGGGCTCTCAGGAGCACACCTACTCAAGCTCTGGAGATTCTCTTTCATCTTACTCCATTGGATATTGCGGCCGAGCAGCTTGCATCTTGCACAGCCATTCGGCTCAAATCCATATCTATGTGGACCTGTAACAATGCAGGGCACTCGTCTATCCTATGCAACAGGGGTATTCCGGAAGCTACCGACTACGCTATCCCCTTGCCATCTGCTGAGGTGAGATTCCAAACTGAGTTTCCCACCAGAGAGGACTGGGTGAACGAAACGGTTATGGACAATGAGGCGCTAAGCTTCTTCACGGATGGCTCAAAAAGGGATAAAGGGGTTGGCTGCGGGGTATTCTGTGAGGCACTAGGGGTTAACCTCTCTTTTCGTCTTCCCGACTTTTGCAGCGTTTTTCAAGCTGAACTGATCGCGATAATGGAAGTCATGGACTGGTTGAAGTATAATGTAATATCTACGAGGGATATTCGCATTTTTACGGACAGCATGGCTGCTATTAAAACGCTACAATCATACTCCCTGACGTCGAAAGTAGCCCAGAACTGTCTGGCATCTTTAAATGAGATGGCTGATCAGTTCAACATCCGCTTGACGTGGGTGCCAGGGCATTTCAATATCGCAGGGAATGTAAAGGCAGATGAGTTGGCCCGCAAGGGTACAGCACGCCTAATAACCCAAAGCAGGCGGGATATAAAGATACCGCTTGCTTCATGTAAACTGTTGCTTCTGGAAGAAGCTATAAAAGAAACGAACGTCAGATGGTCTAACGCCAGTTCGTGTGTAATAACCAGGCAGATCTGGCCTGGTCTTGACCGGTCTAGATCAGACCAACTGATATCGCTTCGACGACACCATATTGGTATGGTCGTGGGAGCTATAACGGGACATTGTCTCATTGGGATACATGCGCGCAGACTGGGTGTCCCAGCCCACGATTTCTGCCGCAGCTGTGGTGATGAGGAGGAGGAGGAAAATGTGCTCCATCTGCTCTGCATCTGTCCTGGTCTAGCGTACAGCAGAACAAAATTTATGGGGACTTCCCCTTTGAACGACCTCACGGATCTTAGTAAGATCGGGATCCGGGACTTTAAACGCTTCTTGGTAAGCTCACGATGGTTCAGCGAGTGAAGAGGAGAAAACTCGAATGTGGTACAGCTACGGACCAATTTTGTGTCTATGCTAGTCCTTTAGGACGGCCACCATAACCTAACCTAACCTAACTTTCAATTGGTTCATTTTATAATTATTAATTTCAATTTTAGATTTCACACTATTTATAAATAAATATTATTTAATGATAATTGTAATCCATAAAATTGTTTTAATAATTATTATGTGTAATTTTGATCGTGAACGTTGATTATTATTACCTACTTGAATTTAGAAGGAAAGAGAAAAGAAAACTATAAAAGTTAGAAATTGAAAATGAAAATTGTAATAAAAAGTTTAAGGACATAAATAATTTATTTTTGTGGTCGTCTGACGTCTCCTATATATCGATAGCAAAATTGTTACATATTATATAAATTCTTATACATATGTATGAATTTTATAGACTATATTATATAAACGAGTATGTATATATAGAATAGATAGATCACAAATAGATTTGATTTTTTTTTTATTATTTCATTCGTATTTTATTATTAGATTTACTATGAGATAATCATCGGATAATAAATAATCAGTTTTGAGGAGGTAGAGAACTTGAAAAGAAATCATTATAGATATAGATATAATATGTAGCTATTTATTTCAGTCTGACAATCAATAGAATTACGTAAAAAGGATATATACCTATTAACTCAATTCGACATACGTATATGAATATTAATGTAGGCGACTGTTAATATTCTTGGAAAAGTACGTTGATTTATATTATATACATATACATATGTATGTAATCATATTTTTCCCGACCTATATTTTCGTCAAAAATTTCACCTACATTTTTGTTTACATATAATATATGTTATCGTAATGTTCCAACCACCCATACACATAAACCTATACATTATAATGAATTTTCCAAAAAAAAAATCTTTTGTCATAATTTTCGATCTAAAAATAAATAAAAGAATATAAAACACCTTGCATATTCAACAACATAAGAATCAAACATTTAAGTAACATTTAGCAATGTATATTGCTAAATTCAGGTGTCATCTCCATAATAATTATAATTTATTTTTGAGAAGGAAAATACGAAAGAAAAAGTTGAAGTTGAATGATGTAAAGTAGGTACGTATGGTTTAATTAATAATTTTATATTTTTCCCATTTTATCATCATCATTTTTCTTTTACAGTCGATACAATTTTCACAAATAAAAAAAAACGAAGAAAAAAAAAGAAAAGTAAACGTCCCATATAGCCTTATATATACAATATACACACAAGTATGTATACTTTATATTGGAAATTGATTTTTTTATTTTATTTTGTGTTATATTATAGGAAAATTGATTGTGAACATAAAAAGTAAATAAAATAAATACGAAAGTAAACACAGATTTTATAGAAAAAAGGAGGACGAAATTTTGTTTTTAAAAGGAGAAAATTTTAAATCAAAATTGCGGTTTTGATTTATTTTGTTTTTATTTTTTGGTATGCGGTTGTTGGTTTTATGGTTATTTGGGTTTACATTAATGAACACGGTAAGAAATTTCAATAAATTTCGTTTGTGGATTTTAGAGCGTTTAATCTTGCATTAATATCGAAGTATATAGGCAGTACTAAAAAACGTATAATGTTCTAAAAGTATACAGACCATGAAGGCTAATAGTACACGAATATTTCGTCATACAAATCAAAACAAGTTTAGAATTGCTATAGAACAACACAGGTTGTCTATAGGCCTACACAAAATTGGAAAGAATAGTGCAAGATCAAATTTTAGAGAATACAACAACTTGGGGACTAAACATTCAACAAAATATGCAGTTGCGTAAGACGTCAATGGAAGAAAGGCACCACCGAAATGTTCCATAATCCCTCATAATAAATAGGTGCCATGAAATAAGGCATATTAGTGCCATATTTTGTTTAGAATGTTTTATAGGCTAAATTCAAACTGTAACATTGGTTGGTATACAAGAAAAAGTAGAAAATAGTAAAAATTATTAACCATGTCATCATGATCTCCTGGAAATGAATTTTTGGCCAAAAATTAATGTAATAAATAATTAAAAACTACGAATGTTTGTTTATATAGTCAACACCTGTTTGCGTTAAATTGAAAAGTGCTTCGTCAACCTTGTAGACGCAGAGATCAAAAGAGCTGAATCGCCCGTTTTGATAAACGCACTACAAATGTTACAAATTGAGTTTAGGTCAGCTTAATCCATTGTGCTATATTAGAATCTAAACTAATGTATAAGAAAAAGAAAAGATTTAATCTTCTGCCATGTAGTATTTAGTTTTCAGAGCCTTATTTTATGGCACCTAGTAAATATGTATAGTAAATAGAGGTAAATGAAACAAAAAAAATCCTTTATCATCTATCAGTGACTTGTGACACTGATCGTAAAAATAATATTTCAAAAACCTCAACAATTTTATTTTACAGTATATGGTTTAAATTGTGATTACACAACAACAGTATCGAACTTAACATTCCCAATTATTATATTAAACAGCCGAAAAACGTCTCAAAGAGGTAAATTACCTTACGTCACACTGATAAAGCAGTTGGGGTTTAGTCAGTAAAACTAATAAATATTGGCGAAGGTCAGTCTGAAAAACAAATACGGCTTAACACGTTGCGTATACCAATGCCGCCCCTTAGAAATATACTGGTACACAACGTGTGACTTAAATATACTTCTGCATGACCAACTAGCAAAGGTTTTTTAAGGTTTGAAAGTCAATCTAATCTATATTTTGATTTCAAAGGTGAGCATAAAATAGGCGTGTAATAATCGGAAATCGAATACTGTTTGCAACTGCACAAAGTAGTTCACGAGAAGGCAAAAATGGTAGCTGGAGATTGTATTAAATAATTTAAAAAATTTGTTATTATAAAGTTTTATAAAAGAAATAGGAAAATTGTCTAACACTCGAAACTATAAAATTTATTTCCCGTTATTATCAAATGCCAGTCTCTCACACGAAATCTGTTACTTACGTAAATACTTATTCAAAGTTTTGATTATATTGGATCGAACATAGAATTTAGTTAAATAAGAAACGAGATTGAGATTTTCTATATTAAAAATTTGTTATTAGTTAAAACGAATTGTTAAAAGCTCAAATTAAAACACATAACTTAACCAGCCTGAACTGTCATGAACGATGGCTCAGCCCATGGATTCGGCCGGGTCATAGATGTGTTCATCATCATCCTGATCGAAATTATTGATGAAGAATTCCTCTTGTATCCTATCCTGCCTCTCTATTGGGATTCGAAGGTGGCACCTACTGATCCAAACGTCACAGCTTTAACCGCTGTGACATTTGCTCGGTCCCTGAATTTATCTTGCAGTCGAAAATTACAGATTTGTTGAAATGGTGGACACTATATGTTTTGGCGTTTTTAATTCTCAAATTCAAAATATTGAATACCAAATTTTTTAATTTCTTAGTTTCGGAACTTTCTAAATTGTTTAAATTCTATAAGTCTCAATAAATCGTTCACAGCATTTGTCAACATCGCTCGTCGCTTACGTTAAAATATAGCATAAAGTAAAGCAAGGATTTATATTAAGTATGTGAAGTTTGTCCTAAAAAACCACAAAAACCATTTCCTCTTATATGTGTTAGTGTGCAAAGCAGAATGTCTCGATAGACCGAACTTTATCATAAGGTGTGTCCGCCTCCTAGGATTTCCCCAAGAAAATTAGTAAAACTCATACACATAATCGATATACATAAGGTCATATCAAACTTGGTTGCCCTAAACCCCCTAATCCCCTACTTTTTCCAAAATTGAAATATTTTTCGGATAGCTTTGATCTTAAGACATCTTGATATGCGTCATTATGGTGTCCGCTCCCTAGGATTTTCCCACGAAAATTCAGGAAATCATGTATATTTCATAGCAAATTTTGCTGTCCTATATAGATAAAATTCGTTATATCGAGACAAACTGTATTGCACACTAACATATATAAACGAAAATAGTTTTTAATGTTTTTTAGTGTTTGTTGTTTTTATTTAAAGACAGATTTAGGACAAAATTCACGTGTATTTAGTTAATTATATGGCCCTGAGTAAAGTAAATTGCCAAGACAAATCAAACTAAACAAAAATATTAAAGGCTATTGTTATTGTTGTTATAAAGTTATTATTATTGTTGTAATAAAATAATAAAAAAATCTCGCAATGCCTTGTGAGGTGGCATTTTCATTGTCGATTTTTAAACTCAACTTTAACTTTTCGAGAAGAAAACATTAAATTGCCGTCTAGTAAGTGAATTCTGTAAAATGCTAACTATAGCTTAAACTTTTTGAATCAATTAACTAAAAATAAACATTCATTAAAGATCTGAAATGCGCATAAAACCTAAAATAACACTAAAGAAAACAAATTAAAAAATTTACTCACTATGTCCTCCCTTTTTTCCGTTTGCTTTGCTCTTCGATTTCCGGGGATATAAATGTATTTTACTTTGGCCACAGCCCATATTTTAAATTAAATATTTTTATTTAAATTAAAACTTAATATTCCTGATTGTATAAATATTTTTCTAAAATAATATTATTTTCTTATATACATACATACACATTACAGACATACATTATATATACACAAAACACTTTATTTATTTATTTAATAAAAATATTCTTTTTTGTATTATAATAAGACTATAACTAAATTGATTTTGCCTACAATTTTATTTTTTAAATTTTATTTATAAATAATTAAATTAATGGATTAAATAGAAAATATCACGTTAAAATTAAAATACTTTAATTAATCACACTTTCTTTTTTATTTTATTATTAAAGATATTTTTACTAGTAATATCAATAATAAAAATTATTATTTTATTTTCAATATTATTATTCATAATCATAACTGTTGTGTAATTTGTTGTTGTTGTTGTTATTAATAATAATAAATTAAAACTTAGAAAAACTATATAAATTAAAAAAAAAAAATTCTAAGCATAATATCGTAATTAATTTTTATGTGTAATTAATTAACAATAAAAATAACGAACACTGATTTTATAACACTAAAACTAAATATTTTTAATTTATAATGACGCATTTAAAATTTTCACTTTTTTTTTTTATTTTGTTTGGATTGGAAAATTATTAAAATTTCCGTTCACGCATTATTTTTTAAAGATGTGGTGGTTTTTGTTATAATTAATTTTTTATGCTAACAATTTTTTCATTTTATGTTTTATTATTTTTAAAACTTTTTTTTTCTTCACAAATTGTTTTATGTTTGTTTGTTTTTATTTTATGTCAGGTTAAAAGTGGAAATTCTGTAATGAAAAATTAAAAAAAAAAGAAAAGAAGATAACATTAGTGGAAATGGAAAATCTTGAAAATTGTGTATTAATTATTTTTTAAGCTAATTATATAATAAATATTGAATATTATAAGTACTTGATACGTGAACATATGTGTGCGTGTTTTTTTTTTAAGTTTCTTTATTATTTTATTATTGATATAGGTATATATGTACATAATACATACTCGTATGTATGTAGCATCGTTGAAGTATGATTATTGTTTTTCCGTTTCGAACTGGATAGACAATTTCGCGTCATCCTATAAAATATACAAGTATAGATAAATCACAACATATTTGGTAGAAATCACAGTTGTATTTAGGTTTTAATATGCTCAAAATTAGGAACAAGTTTTTGTTTTGGAATAGTTATAGTATTTGCCACATTTGTTGTTGACACAGAAAAATCGTATCGCTCATAATTAATGGTGTTTAAATAGATTGGAGTCATTTGAGCTAAATTTACTCAACTGATTAGATGAAATTATTGGTCTTATTGGAATAATAATCAGATTTGATGAGATTCTTTAAAACGTTTTAATAAAATTTAAATAAGAACTAATTTAACAATTATAGTATTTAAAATCTAAATACCAATTAGAAAGTTATAGGAAATTATAATTATTGTGCTAAATTTATGGATTAACGAGTGAGGTGGAAACGGAAACGAAGGTGTATAATGCGTGGTAGATCAATCCTCCGTGTATATGTTGCATGGTTACAATTATTGTAATCACAAGAATTAATTAATTTATTTTTAATATTATTTATTAGAATCACATAGCTCACAGTTGTGTTTTCAAATAGAGGTTTGTACAGCAGGATGATGATTTTGATTGGTAAACACGGTGCTTATGGTATTCGAAATATTCTGGGCGAGTGTTCGATAAAGAATATCAAATATTGCTGTGATGTGTAGCAACGTTTTCCTTTAATCAAGAAAAATTTTATTTTTTTATTTTTTATAATTAGACTTTTATTATGCGTAATTATAAAAAATTATTAAGATGAAAACACTACATGAATTTAGTAAGATATTCTGATAAACATTGATTACAAACAAATATGTACGCACATAACATCGTCAGTATTATCTACGTCAAAAAATGTTTTTAATAAAAAACTAAGAATTGTGTGTATATAATTTAAATATGTAACTAACGGCTTAAATTAAAAATCAAAGAAGTTTGTCTAGATAATTTTAATTAAATTTTGAAAATTGTATAGTTTTGTCGTTTATTTTTCGATAAAACATTTTATTCTATACCTTCAACCAAATACACTTCAATATTATTTTTTCAATTGACTGTGATTTAATTATTCAGTATATATGTACATTTAAAATAGGGGTCTTAATTCATCGGGGCCTCTAAGTACCACTTACTCTTGCCACACGATAGATACGCCACTATATATTGGCCTTGGTTTGTTTGGACATCAGGCCCCATTCCCTGAATTTAAGATATTTTAATAATTATAAGCAGTTAAATGGATTAAGCCATTTGCTTCTAGACCTAGTCTCCTCGCATGTTCTCCAAGTAGGCAGTGTCCTGTGAGTAACCCCACGATAGTTTTTAATTCGCGTCTATGTCGGGAGATTAGTATCTTTGAGTGTTTCAAGTCCAGCTTTGGTCAGACTTGTCTTGCTACACTGCATGTGAGAGTTTTAGTCCACCTTTCGTCCGCTGTGGTTACTGAACCCTTTTTAAGGTCTGTCTTGAATTCTTAATAGGCCTCTCTAAATTTTCCCTTTCCGGTAGCAGTTGGAGAGTTGTACCATGCCTAGCTAGTTCGTCCGCCCTGCAATTCCCCATGACGTCCGAGTGGCCGGGGACTCAGACTATCTGAATGTTGAAATGCTCACTCATCTCATTTAGAGACAACTGACAACCCAACGCCACCCTAGATGTCAGAGAAACCGATTCCAGCAACTTGATTGCCGCCTGACGGCCCACATAAATTGCGATGTCAATCGAGGATACCACATTATGTCTCAAGTCTCCTATTCAAGTCAAGACCTCCTCATTCGCTATCACCTCTGCTTTGTACACGCTGCAGTAATCAGGTAGACTAACTGATATATCTACTTTCAATTTATCACAGAATAATCCAGCTCCTACTTTACCGTGTAGCTTGGAGCCATCCGTAAAGAACTATAATGCGTCTGTTTCCAATAAAAACCCGCTGCTTCAAGTGGGTCGTTATCGGAAACAGCGATTCTCTTGAAGAGCAAGTAGTTCGGAACCCTTTCTAGATTCGCCAGTTCAACCATCCTGCTCCCCAGCATATGATTGATTAACCCATTTACAGGGTAGTTCACCCCAAGGAGCAACAATCCCACCAGAATGGCCTCCACGTTTACATTGTTAAAGGCGCCCTCAATATCAAGGAACGCCAATCGTACGTACCAGGGTATGCAGAGCTGTGTCTACAGATTTCCCTTTATAGTAAGCATGTTGAGACTGTGGCCAGTCACTAGGCTTTATTTTTACTCCTATATAAACGTCTATCAGCCTTTCCAAGGTGTTCAACAGAAAGGATGATAGAGTTATGGGTCTTGCCGCCTTCGTTAGCACAGTAAGTAGCGTCCTTGCTTTGTTATTCGAGGGTCTCGGGTTCGATTCCCGATGGTGACCAAAAATCACGGTTGGGTGTTTTTAATGTGTGAGTATATGTGTTTGTCCGGGTATTGCACCGTGGGCCCATGTGGCATTGAGTGCTTGAAAAATCCGCCCAACTTTAATTTTTTATTTTATTTTTTATGGGTCTTAAGTCCTTTGGGTAGCCATGTGAGCTTTTACCCGCTTTCGGAATAAAGATCACCCTGACCTCTGTCCACCTCCTCGGAATACAGACCAATTTTAAACACCCTTTGAAGATTACTTCCAGTCAAGGGAGAATAATCGACGAGTTGTTTTAAATTTCCGCTGGTATAATTCGATCAGGACCAGCCTATTTAGAAGGTTTGAAATCTTCAAGTGTCCATGGGATCCGTGTTTCCCGACGAGTACCAGTCTCCGTCGAGTCGTCAAAGCTTCTTGGAAAATGGGTTTCGATGAGAAGTTTGAAAGATTTCTCACTAGAAGCAGTCCAAGATCTGTCCGGTTTAATTAAATAACTGGGACTGGTCAGATTAGTAGACAGTATCTTTCTAAGACGAGAAGTCTCGGAGACTTCTTCCATTTTATTACAGAAGAGTTTCCACGATCTCCTTTGTGTCTTCCTTAATTCTTTTTTGTATACTTTTAAGTCCTCCTTATCAAAGTCTCAATCTTTTCCTACAAGCCTTTCGATAGGTCCCAGTTCTTTGGACTACCATGTTGGCTTTTATTCCTGGCTTAACTATTGGACAAGCAGCATTAAGGGACCGGTTGCAGGCACTAAACACGACGCCTTTATTGCAACCTATGGGCCAAGGAGTTATTGCTAATTTTAAGGCTTACTATTTACGTCGAGTGTTTAGAAGTCTAATTGAATCTATTGATAGTCCAAATCAAGAAACCATTAAAGAATTTTGGAAGAAATTTAATATAATCAATGCAATTAATAACATTATAAAATCATGGGATGAAGTCACTGAATCAGAAATGAATGGAGTGTGGTTGAAATTATGGCGAGAATGCGTTCAAGATCATACATCAGCCAATTCCCAACTCTCAAATGAAAACCAGATTGTCGCCATTTCACATGAAGCAGGGAGGAATGAGGTAGATACAGAAGATGTAGTAGAGCTCCTTCAATGTAATGACGAAGATTTTACTAACGAAGATTTCTTGATGGCGCTAGAAGAAAGATTTGATTTAGAAAAGTCAGAATTTCCAGGCGGGAGTCCACGAATCACACAAACACAAAAGTTGTCAAAGGCGCTTTCTTTGATTGAGGATATATTTACCGAAATTGATCCCTTAGATGAAAGAAGCCGACAAGTAACCCGACTAGTTCAGAATGATATTCTTTGCTACAGAGAAATATATGTACAAAGAAAAAGTTAAACTAAAGCCAACATTGTTAGTTTGATATTTAACTAATTCGACATTTGAAGCCCAAATGAAAAAGAAAGACGAAGGTGGTCTTAAGCCACTAATACCCAACAACTTTGACAACGAACTGAGAAAGAAAATGGAGCCTGGAAGACCGACGCCGCTGTTGCAATATTTTTCTAAATCGGCAGTTGGATGGCAGTTCCGCCGAACGATCCCGTTTAACGTAATATTTTAATCATTTAAAAAAAACATAATTGAGAAGAATTTATAATTTTTTATTTTTGTGATTTTTTATTTGAATTGTGTTTTTGAAATATGTAAATAAAGTACATTTTTACTTTTAATCCTTTCTTTAATTAGGGTGCTGTGTTCCATTAATTTTGATGATAATAATTTTTTCGACTTTATATAAATGTATGGTTCGCACAACGGAATATTTAAATATGCATCTTTGAATTTTTAATATAGATCTATACTAAACATGATTTTGTTTTACGGACATCTTGATTTGGTAGAACGCTTCTATATATATATATATATATATATAACTTTCATAGATTAGTGGTTTCATTTTACGGATTTTCGGTTTACGACCAGATTACGTAGAACGCATCATGTCCGTACAGCGGGGGCTTGCTGTAATAACTATAGTAATTAAAATATTATATTTTTGATTTGCATAATTACTCGCTATAAAATTGGTCCAGCTGCAAACTTCAGTTAACTAATTTTATAATTCTCATTCTAAAATCTAAAGTATTGGAAGAAGCAGTTTGAATATTAAATGAATAATTTGCAGTACATTAAAATGAAAAACTTTCTTTGCTAGAGGTATTTTATTAATTAGTTTTTGTCTTAATACAACCTCCTGATATTAGATTAATTGTACATATTCCAAAAAGAAGTGGTTAGTATTGTTTAGAACCCAAGCCAAATTAATTTCTCCTTAAACCGAGTTTCATTTTACGCTGTGAACATCTATAAGAACATAATATTCACCTTGAAATTTTTTCGATAACATTGGTGCGAAGGATGATTAATGTTTGCCGATAAAATTGGTCCAGCTGCAAACTTCAGTTAACTAATTTTATAATTCTCATTCTAAAATCTAAAGTATTGGAAGAAGCAGTTTGAATATTAAATGAATAATTTGCAGTACATTAAAATCTTTCACAATTAACTAAGCCTGTCAATGTGATGGTGGTCAATCAACAGTTGCTTTTAAGGGGTATTGAATAAATTTAGTTTTATGGATTGGCAGGGCAAGAACATACTGTACTTGGTAATACCAAAATTTTAGTATCTTTTTAGTGGTATAATTTTTACGTTTAATTATTATTATACTCGTGCGTACATATATAAAAACAGCAAACAAATTGTGTTATATACATTTTGGAAATTTATACAATTCAACATAATTATAACAGTGTAAACTGTTCTCAGTGTAAACTATATATAGCATGATTTACAAATTTCAATTAAAAACATTTGAGATTCATAGATTCTACTATTTAACGTCTTATAGAGCCTTATACATTCTAATATTAATACATAGTTAATCAAGGCTATATGTATACAAAGTCATCGTTCAAAACCAATTCAAACAATTTTATTACATTTTTGGCTTGTTTATTGATTTTTTTGGATATACATTCTCGAATTATCTAAAGGCAGATTAATTTTAAAAAGCAATAAACTAAAAATTAAAGAAAAATTTCTTCGGTTTGTATTTTTTTGTTTCAAATCGCAATAAAGAAAAGTACCTTAAGCAAAATTTTATAAAATATACATTTCAGTACGTATCAACGATTATAAAAGTTCTACCAAGATTTCCAGTTTTCGCAAACATGACGGAAAAATTGAAACTACATATAAAATGGATACAACAGAATAATACAGTAAAACCAATCAAAAAGGCACCTTTCTGTTTAAGAATTTTTTGTAACGAAACAAATTTTTATTTGTGTATTTTATAAAAAAAATTAATCCTCTGTGGAGCCTAATGTTTGATCCGACCGTGATCATACTTTTGTAGTATAGATATTGCATCTGCACGGAAACCAATTTTGGCTTTCTGTGGCTTTTGATTGCTTTGTATGTAGTAGGAAAAGGGAGGAAGTGACTGGAGTATTATTGATGTTTATTATTACTTTTCTGATATTTCCCATTTCTATACTATGTATTATAAATATTACCGGTTGAAAATTATAATTGAGCTCCAGTTTCTATGAATTTATGGATTCATAAATTATAATTAGGAAAAGTGTATATGTTTTCTTTCTTTGCTAGAGGTATTTTATTAATTAGTTTTTGTCTTAATACAACCTCCTGATATTAGATTAATTGTACATATTCCAAAAAGAAGTGGTTAGTATTGTTTAGAACCCAAGCCAAATTAATTTCTCCTTAAACCGAGTTTCATTTTACGCTGTGAACATCTATAATAACATAATATTCACCTTGAAAATTTTTCGATAACATTAGTGCGAAGGGTGATTAATGTTTGCCGAGAAATTTGAATCTGGTTATTCCAATCACACAAATAAGAAAATCTTCCATATTTATAAATCTTAAAATTAAGAAATATGTATTTTATATCCTTCGCTTGTATTTTCTATTGGTTGAAAATGAAACATTTTCGTATGTATATGTACATACCATAAAGATATACTTTATTTTAGACAATAGGTTGTATCGATTGCAATCATGTCTAGTCGGATAAAGAATATTTTCCACTTTTTACTTTTTTTTGCACGTAACAACTTGTCTGCACGAATATACTATTCCTCCTATTCGTTTACATACATAATGGTTATATAAATACACTTGAAGTTTAAACAGAAATGTACACATGTATGTACATATAGAGATGTTTATTTTTATTGTCGAATTCTTTTGTTTTGGAATGTATTCGTCTATATTATATCAATGTTGATAAGAGCAATTTAGGTTTGTATACCTTACATAACATCAAATTATCTTTTATATCTTTTTGAAAATCATCAAATTTTTGAATTCTTTTCTAAATGTCCTTTTAAATTAGTATCAACCAAAATTTTCATCTTGTTATAAGTTGTATAACTAAGTGTGTACATATCATTACGAGATATATGAGTATCTCTAGCTTTAGTAGAATTTATAAGACATAAATGTGTTAAAATATAAATATAAAGTTAATCAAAAGGGAGTCATTCATTTTTACCAAAAGCTTTAATTGTATTTCGTTTTGAATACAATATATTTTTGATTATTATCATGGTAATTCGTTTTCTGAAGAGTGCGTTTTAGTATATTGTATTTAATAGATTAAAGCTCAAATTTACGCAAAAAACAAACTCGATATACATTTCTCTTACTTGGCAAAACTAGAAAACTTCAAACTATCTCAAATTCGTTAGCCTTGTTAAATTCAAATAGTTCATGAAATTCGTCAACTAAAATTGCTAATACCCGTATGATTTAATGTAAAGTGGACGTTAGTGGAAGTTAGTTTTACAAATTTATCAATTAAGTGAGATAAATAATCCCCATATACAATTATACATAGAATAATATTTCAAATTTACATGAATTAAAATTCTAAAGGATTATTCTAAATATTATTAAATTCTTGCACAATTTTCCAAACTGAATTCGACATCAATTAGGTAATTTTAGAAGTTGAATTATACCGATTTTCAATTTTTGATACCAATTTTAAAACTTTTTAATTTTTTAGAATTAATAAATTTTACATGTCTAAATTTTAATTTTCCACTTGGATAATTGAATTTAGAAAATTATAAATATGTAAGTACTTTTGAAAGTTTATGAATTTTAGAAACGTTATGAAAGTCTGTGGTTGTTAATCGCAGTTAGGACTGAAATCAGTATATGTAAGATTGTGTTTGGCTAAAAATAAAATCTACATTGCGATAGCTTAAATCCCACCCCAATCGATCTCTGAGAAATATTTTTAATTTTTTTGTGAAGTGATAGTCGAACTAAATAATTTAAGTGATTCGTCAAATATATTTCTCATCGTAGGTGACTGCAATCTTCCTAAAATTTCGTGGTTTTACGATCCCGACATTTCTTGCAATATATTCATATATATTATAGTAACGTACTATCCCAACCTGAAATATATTTTATTTACTTCACACCAAATTTTAATTTTCGGTAAATTAACAAAACTTCCAATACACACGTGAGATAACTTGATCTTATCCGGTTCAATGATCTCAACATTTGTTGTAACGGAATCAATGATTCAATTTGTTACTTAAATGACGACCACCACAAAGTTTTTTTTTTTTTTTTTTTTAAACTGCCAATGGCTTTATTCTTGAATCTTTCTTTATACGAAACTAACAAGAAGTGTGCAAAGCTTACAATCTAAAATAATTATTTCCTAAGTCCTTAACCTATGTTAAATACTTATTATTAGTATGCAGAAATATTAATTAATAATGTGTGTTAGCTTAAATATGTAATTAAATTAAATTTATCAATACATTAGATCTAGAGGATCTACTCTGCGAAGCCGTCTATATTTCGGTTGCTTTAATAGTTGTCTTGCTAATTCATTGGGGTGAGTTTCCAGTTTCGAAAGGTACTTCAAACTGTGTGCTTGGATCATATCTTTGACCGGTTTAATCCCAAGGTCTCGATGGATGTTGCAATTTCGGATATACCACGGAGCATTTGTAATACAGCGAAGTATTTTGGATTGCGTTCGTTGTAAAAGATCTATATTTGATGCGCTTGTACAGCCCCATAGTTGAATTCCATATGTCCATATAGGAATTAGGATCATTTTGTATATTAGAATCTTGCATTCTAGGGAAAGTTTTGAATTTCTTCCAATCAGCCAGTATATTTTTGAGAATTTTATTTTTATTTGGTTGCGCTTTGATTCGATGTGTTTTCTCCATGTCAATCTTCTATCAAGATGAAGACCCAAATATTTGACATTTGTTTGTTGAGGGATGTTGACATTGTTTAATTTCACCGCTGGGCATGTACGCTTATTCAACGTAAATGTTATGTGTGTTGATTTGGTTTCATTCGCTTTTATCCGCCACGTTCTTTGCCAATTCTCAATTTTGTATAAGTGATCTTGCAATTCTCTTGACGCAGTTTGAGGATTTTTGTGTGAAAACATGATAGCAGTGTCATCTGCAAATGTTGATGTGACAACCTTATCAGTTATTAGTAGATCGGCAGTATACAGCAAATACAATACTGGCCCCAGTACGCTGCCTTGTGGAACTCCTGCGTTTATATCATTTAGTTCAGTAATGGCTGAATTGTGTTTAACCTGGTATTTTCTTTGAAACAAGTAGCTTTCAAGGACTGCATGAAACTTTTTTGGCAGACGAGTTTTAATTTTATATATAAGGCCCTCATGCCATACTTTGTCGAAAGCTTGCGCAATGTCTAGGAAAACTGCCGAACAATATTTCTTTTCCTCTAATGCAAATTTAATTGTGTTAACAACTCTGTGCACCTGCTCTACCGTGCCATGTTGGTCTCGAAACCCAAATTGGTGGTCTGGTATAATCTGTCCTTCAGATAATATTGGTTTTAATTTTTGTAATACCATTTTTTCAAAAAGTTTAGAAATCATCGGAAGTATACTTATTGGCCTGTACGATGCGACTTGTGTTTCGTCTTTTCCAGGCTTTGGAATCATTGTAATTTGCGATATTTTCCATTTTTTAGGGAAATACCCACATCTCATAATCGCATTAAAGATATAAGTTATGAGTTTCATGCATTTATCAGGTAATTCTCTGATCATTTTTCCGGTAATACAATCGTGTCCTGGAGCTTTCTTTGGGTTTATACAATTTTTAATGGTATTTTTAACTTTTTTCCATTTAAACTTTAAAGGAATTGGTTTCAAAGGATCCTCCGTAAACTTTGGTAATTCACTGTTGCCAGTTTTTTCGTTTGGTGTGAATACTTTTTTCAAGTGGTTAGAGAAAGCAGTAGCCTTTTCTACGTCACTTCTGGCCCAATGTCCATCTGGTTGCCTAATTGGTAGATTCGATAATGTTGGCCTCTTTAGTTTTTTTGTTGCCTTCCATAGTGAATAATCTGTCTTCTCGGTCGCCGAGAGTTCAGTAAGGTAACTCTGGATTCCTGAGTCTTCTTCTTCTCTCAATGCTCGTTTAAGGGCTTTAATAGCCCTATTCAATTTCCCTTTTAGTAATGGAGATTTTTGCTGCTGCCATAGCCGGCGTATTGTCCGTTTCTCTTGGATTAACTGCAGTATATTAGGTGAAGGCTTATTAACTTTGTCAGAGGTGTGAATATCAGGGGTAGCCTCTTTTGCTGCTGTTTCCAATATATGTGTTAAATCATCCGCCGCCGCATCAATATCTTCCGGGGTGCAAAGTTGGATATCCAATTGGCAATTTTGTTCCACTATATTTCGGTATAGAGCCCATTTAGTTAATTTATTTGTTAGACGTTGGGGTGGTTCTGCTTTTAAAGCTCTGGTACTCAGAGTTATTATTATTGGTGAGTGATCAGATGATAAGTCATAGCAATCTTCTACCTGAGCATTGGTGCGTGCAATTCCTTTTGTTATACAAAAATCTATTAAATCAGGTATTTTATTTCTATCTGATGGCCAGTAAGTTGGGTGTCCAGAAGATAAATAATCTAGGTTTTTTTCGTTCATTGCTTCATATAGTTGCTTTCCTTTAGGTGTTGTTAATCTCGAACCCCATTGCAGATGTTTAGCATTGTAGTCGCCCCCTGCGATAAATTTAATGCCTAGCTGATTAAAATAGTCGATAAATTGCTGCTTTTTGATTGCGTGTTTCGGTGGACAGTAAACAGCCGATATTACACAGTTTCCAGACCATTCCTCTAAGCAGATATTAGTTGCTTGGATGTGATCTTTATCATATTTGTTGAGTTCATAATGCTTTATTCTTCGTTTGATCAAGACCGCAGTGCCGCCGTGTGCTCTTCCATCTGGATGTTTGGTGTCATAAACTGAATATCCGCTGATTTTAAAAAAGGTATTTTTGTAAAGTGTGTTTCTGATATTAGCATGATGTCTATATTTTGATCGATAAGAAAGGTCTGAACCTCAGCTTTGTGCTGTGAAAGACCGTTCGCATTCCATACAGCTATCTTTAGCAGCGTCATTTTTGGCTTTTGACAATAATTTGCATTAGTGTGTTCATATTTTGCATCATCATGCTCATTTGTCTTTCCATCATCATCATGAAACTTTGGATCGTTTCTGTCAATTTGTTTACTGTTGCGTGAATATTTAATTCTTCTTCGTTGAAATGAACTTTCGTTTTTGGGGCGGCACCTTTTAGGATGTTGGCATAGGAAACTCCTGGTTGTGCAAAACTGCTTGTAACATTCTCCAGGTCATTTTGTGTGGTTGAGTGTGCATTCGCTTGTTGGGCAATTGTACTTCTTGGAGTCATATCTCTTTGATTGTAACGTGACTTAAGCATTCGTTGCTCGGATCGTAACTTTGGATTGGCCTTACGCTTCAAATCCAGATATACTGGGCAACCTCTGTAGTTTGCTGTGTGATTTTCACCGCAATTACTACAGCGTTTTACTGATGGATCATTTCTCATCTTATCGCATTTTTTTGAATCATGAAGTTCGCCACAGATAACACAGACTTCACTCAACGTGCAATAAGCTTTTGTGTGCCCGTATTCTTGGCACTTGATGCATTGTACTGGTCCTGTTCGCTTTTTGGGTTCTTCTACAGTGATTTTGCGATGTAGTAAATATCTCAAGTTATATATGCTGTGGTTTCCTTTGTTTTTCTCATCTGGCTCTAATTCTATGCGAAACATCGGTTGAGGAACCTTCTCCCGATTTAAAATGTTTGCAATAGATTTGGCATGGAAACCTTGCTCAGCGAGAGCCGCATGAATGTCGGTCATTTCTACGCTGCTCTCCATTCCTTTTAAAACAACAGTCAACCCTTTTTGACTTTTCAGCTGGTAAGTGTAATATCGCTTTCCGGTTTGATCGAAATGGTTTACAAGCGCTCTGAAACCATCAATTTCCATAGGTTGGATTTTCGTTTCTTTGATATTGCCCCTTTTAAGGGGGGCAATATAAAATTTTGACTCAGTAAACTTGTCGATTGTATTAACGAGTTCATTATTTGACGCCTCTCTTAAATAAATTGGTGGCGGCTTTTCGGTCATTTTAGCTAATGTTTCATCGGCGCCATCCTCTTTCAAGCTAGAAAATCTATTGCCGAGAGGTATTTGATAAGCGTCATGTTCTAATCTAGACGCTTTAGTCTTACTAGCTAATTGCGCTGATTTCGGGCTTCTTTTTCTTTTGGTCTGAACAGTTATATATCTGTCCATACCGGTTTGCACCAAATTTTCTTTATTTAAGTGACCTATCTCACTAATTAAATTAATGTCATTATTCATGTTCACTGCACTGAGTTTATTTGCTGTTGAAGCGTTTATTTTTTCACTTGCATTTTTATTTATTTCATGTTCATTTGCTGTTGCAACATTTATTTTTTTACTAGTATTTTCTTTTGAGTTAAAAGGTGGTATTACCAAATTTGCTAAATTTGATGTCGAAGCACTTTTTTCATTTGGCGTTATTATATTTTTTTTGGGGCTATGTTCCACTTTACCCATTGCATGCATTGCATTATTCTGATTTAATGCTGATATTGTTTTTGGGGGAAAATAGGCCCCTCTTAATTTTAGCACTAATTATTATTCGATATATGCACAGTAATTAAATTAAATATTAAAAAAATAATAAAAAAGAACTAACACTGCACTTTTTATTTTAATTTTATTTTACTTTAATTATATTCCGCGCACATTGATTTTACGTCCAAACTGCACGACGATCAAAAATCAACAGCACCACAAAGTAATAGAAATTTCTTTGTATATATAGTATAAATTCCATCTTGCTCTTACAGCTCATATATAGATGTGGAAACTCGCTTCAATGTTGAGACAGCTACTTAACCTAGTTAAAAAGCTACCTAAATTACATCACTTTGCAGAATGAACTATCAACAAATGACCTAAAATTTTATATCACCTAATTTTCTGGCCATTTGAAAATCATGTTTCTCTGTTACTTTTGCAGATAATTTAATATTCAATCAGTTCATCGACTAAACATCGGGAATTAACGGGCATTTACTGTTTTTATTCAGCCTCTATTTTGCGTTAGATCCCAACTTGAATTCGAGGTTACAGTGTGGTTTCCATAGTTTTTGTTACACATTGCTCGAAAAGATGGCTGGGATTATGATGACATTCAATTTACCATATCACGGAAAAGTTTCTTGGCTACCACCTTACATTGAAAGATGTCATAAATATCAAGTTGCAACTAGAGTTTACAAATATCCGATATTATTCAAATTATTTGGTATAAAATTTCATTTATAAAAAGGCGTACTTTAAGAAAATTAAAGCGTCAAACGTCTCAAAATTAAATTTAGTTCTTAATTTTGTTTTAGTTTTTCCTGCTGTTGGAAAAACTCTTTCTGTAGCAGTTGATGCAGGTTTAATTGTCAAGAGAGCATTGAATAATACTATTAAATTATTTAATCGCTTTTTAGTGCTTGCCAGTAATTGAAAGTCCTATTTATTTGCGTAAGTAATTGACGATATGGCCTAGTTGTTTTTGTAGTAAATTTAATTTTTCTTCAGTTGTGTTCGTATTAATTTCTAATTCATTTTCATCAGCAACGACTTCTGACGACACATTAGTATATCCATTCGGATATATTCTCTCCATTATTTGTATTGCTAATGTAATAGCAGCTGAGTTTGAGGAGCATTCGAAATATTCACTATATTGGGGAATACTGCCAGTTTAAAACAATATCATTAATGTTAAGAGAGTTTTGTCGTATGACGTTCATTCCTCCGTTTTTTAGTTGCATCAAAAGAGCTTGATTGAATTAATTCCTTACATTTTGAGGAATACAAATTTAAAGACACCTTCGGCTGTTGCAGAAGTGTTGCAGAATTTTTAGATAATTCCTTATTGGCCACTCCATTGGAGAAAGCACTTCTAAAATATCCTGTAAAATATGCATTTCTTTTCAGATATTGTCTGCATTGCCAGCTCCTGAAGGGTTTGATTTACACAGTTTTTTTTAATAATGCATATTATAACAAACACCAATAACAAAAAAAACAGTCAAACCAGTTAAATTCTAGTTCATTTGTGTACATTTTATTTTTGGCCTCAAAAATGTGCTATTCGGATGATCGAATTTTTCAAAGAAATTTCCGGATAACAAACCGTTTAAAATAAACGGATAATCTGGAATGGAAACTCAAGTTGCAACCAATTATTTTTTAACAAAAGTTGCTATCAGAAAAAGGTGAATTTTTTAAAGATTAACTAAGAAACGTATAAAGAATAGCATTATAAAGTTCATTGAAATAAATTGGCTAGTTTTTATTGTCACGTATCATTTTTAGTTATACTATGTAGTTTAAAATTTCACCATTTGTTCAGAAGATCTAAATTCTTAATGTTAAATGCAAGAGAAACTTCTATATTATCTAGTTTTTAAGAATAATATAACCAAAATAAAGTTTTGAAACTCAATAATAAAGTCCGGTTACCGATAATTTCTTGACTTTTAAGACCCCTTCCCCTAATATCTTTCTTATCTTAACAATATGGTAAAGCTAATTCTTTTAAGAAATAAAAATTAATCTTCTATCTCAGTAAATAAGTATACATATTATAGTATAAATAATAATAACCACGTTATGTATAATACATACAACTGAATCTGATTGATTAAAAAAATTATCATCAAAACAGTTTTCAACATATTATGTATAAAGTATTTATAAAATATAAATTGATACTCTTTTATTACATCTCTATTGAAATGTCCATCTTATACGAGTATATGTATATGGTATTTTATTCACCATATACAACATACTTTAACGATTTTAAAAATCGTTTAAAATCAATTGAGCCAGAAAGAACAATTGGATAAATATTACATAAATTGTATATAAAGTATATATACTTATTGAGAAAATGGGAAATAAATGAAAAATTGAACAGAACATAAAACCCAATCTATTATTGATTTTCATTTTCTTAGAAATTATAAAACGATATTGTGTATACAACTCTGTGTGCACAATGGTTTTCGTAATTTGGAGATTTGATTGATTATGACTGATTGATTTGTGAAATGTATTGATGGGATAAAATGAAACTGGCGGTAAAAGTACACAACTTGGATATATATAGAAAAATTTGAAAATGTATTTTGTAAAATACAATTGAAATAATAACAATAACAATGACATAAATTATATTAGAGTTTTGGTATGTACGAGTACTACTATATGTAAATATATGTACATAAACCAAATTAATAATGTTTTAAATATTTTAGGGCCTAGGGAAACATCAAATATATTCACAGTAAATTTACAGTTAGTTACAAAGTGCGTATATAATTTAAATTAGCAAGGTAGTTTCAGACATGCCATTTGACTCGGGGTAAAACACACTCCTTGCTCTTGGAAAATGTAGAACGTAATTATCTTGTCGAAAGATGAAATGCTCCTATTATGCTCTTTTCAACAGTTTATTATTTTTTTCAAAACGTACTGCCGTTTTAATCAAAATACAACGTCATAAGTCCCATGTTTTAAAGATTAATTGGGTGAAATAAAATACTAAATAAAATACTAATTTAGAAAATTTCCGGTTGGTTGTACTCGTAACATACCAACAAAATTATTATTGAAGCGCTACGAAAAATTTCAAATTAATTTTGTACATCAATTTTTTGGATTTGGAATGGGATGCAATTCCCATATATGTTCAAGTAATATAATATATAATATTATTATGTACGGATATAGCTCTCAATCAGTTGGTAATCTAATCACATAATCGAAAAGTTTAAAACATTTTGTTGGCGAGGCTCACATTATATATCGATGTACGTACATAGACGTTAAATGCGTAGACTTGATTATGAACCATAAACATGTTTTATACTAGAGGCATTTCGATTTTAAATTACTCTATTTTATTCGATTATATCGACCCTTCAAATTAAATTTTTCATTCCGTAATTCGCGTTTTTTTTATGTACTTTCATTAACAGAGTACTTATGTTCATCTATTGCACAGAGAGGAAGTCGACGTGGGCTAACCGAAAATCATAATTTTGATTTTATTTCGTTAAAACAATTTTATATATTCTGTTTTTGGCTTTTCTTGTGTTTATATTTCTTTTCTCGCATAAACTTTATTTTGAGGCACCGGTTACACCCAGGAGAAAGAGCACTTTTTGAATATTGGAAAGGTGATAAGTGGATACCTCATTTAATAGGTATTATAATTCTCTTAACCACAGTATGTTTTGTTCAGTTTATTCCATGTGGCTCTCGAGAAATTTTATAAATAAATACGCGAGAGTATTTATTTATACCGTATATAGCAAAAGTAAAGTGGTATACTTAAAGAGCCAGATGAATTAACACATAAAAACTATTTTTTATAAAAGTTCTTTGGTTTTTAATTTAAGTTCTTATCTTATATATAATGTCTTCAATAGATCTTTCATTTTTATCAATATTTAGGCCAATTGTGACTAAAATTTAAATTTGGCTAAATTGCCATTTAATTAAAATTAATGAGATAAAAATTAGGGCGTTAATTTTATTTCATAATATTATGTTATTTAACTAATGACGTTAAAATTAAAAATATAAAATATAAATAGTATTGTGACTTTAATTTGGAGTTAAAATCCACAGGAAAATTTTGCGATTTACCTTAATTACATTGAAAAATAATCGAGTTATATAAATCCTATACCAATTCTAACTGATTGTTGTTATTATTTTGTACGAGTATACTTTCAAGACAAATAAATAAATTGATATTAAAAATAAAATATATTATTTGGTTGATACGTCAACTACGTTAATGGTTATTATTTTGAATTTAAAATAACGCCCCAATTTTTTTTTCATTGTTATTCAATTTTTGTATGTTATATTTGAATATTTAGATTACAGAATTGATGTAATGTTTTATTTTTTAATTATAACTAATTAATAGAATGGCCCAAAATTATTTCGAAATAATCTCAAAAATCCATACTGTTGTAAAAAGAAAAAAAAATACCTATCAACTGAAATATCACTTCGACTCCATTTCTCATTTCAATCAAAATAGTCCCCCCTTCAATTTTAATTGAAAAAATGCCCCCGTCAATAAAATGAAGTTTGATGTGTTTCGATGAAAAATAATTATTTCAAAAGTTATTTAGGGTGTTTCGTTTTAATTGGGACACTCTGTTTATGGATAATGGATGCCCAAAACAAAAATAAATATCATTTAAATTATTCTAAAGGCGATTGAAATTAAAATTGTACCTCTTACAAATATCGTCTACATTATAATTATATTAATTAAATGAAGCTGATCAGAGCGGTTGGCTTGGAATATTAGTTACTATATTCGTGGTTAATGTTGCATAGAACCTAACATATTATAATTAATAAATAAACATGTTAAACATATGTTTTCCAATTGTATAATAATACTGGTAATTTGGAATTCGGAAAGTTTAATATATTAATTTGAAAACTTTTATATTAATTTAGCTTATTGCTTTTTTTTGATGTGGAATCAACATTACAGAAACAAATCGATACATGTAAGCACCGCGACTGAATGTAACTTTAGATTAGATAACAGCATTGAACCACTATGTGTCTTTCAAATATTTCTGTATCTATAACAGGAGAAGGTTTATTCAGGCATAATTTATCAAAAAAGTATATAGAGCATCTTGAATTGTTGACAAAATTTATCACATTTCATCACTTTTTCAACTCCATCATATTTTTTTGTGTGTTTTTTATAAATTGCCAAGCATATTTCACAACGTATAGCAACTTTTGATATATTGCGTGTCACAGCTAATCTTTCCCATAGTAAATGGGATGATGGGGATCCCAAAAATTATTTCCATAGCAGCTTGCTGGATATTATGGTTTTATGTAAAATGCTAATCAAACATATTTCTCATTATAACATCATCATTGGTGGTCTAGGTGTGAAGCTGTCTTGGGGGAATCAAGTTGGTACTTGTTGCCAGCTCCGTATCTTGCAGCTTCCACAAGTGTGCGTGTTACCTCCCCGTGGTGACCACCGGGCAACTATTACACCATGTGGTGTACTAGGCGAAAACACGGCGCTAAATAACTGGGCCGGGTTAAGGTGTCAACCGTACCGTGCTGATAACCGGCCAGGCTGGGGGCCCAGTATAAAAACTAGCCCAGCCTCTAACGGTGTATCCGGATACTTGGCGCCCTCCGGATCATGTAGCCTTACCTGTGTATTGCGGATCTCTGCACAGGTGGACCTCCTTTCTCCGCTACTCGTGGGACCTATTATGGCAGAAAATTTAAAAACAAAAGAGACCGGTGCTCTTAAAAAACCGGAAACCAGTGCTGTGGAGACATCGGCCTTTAGGCCCGGTCTCCAAAGTGCATTTAGGGGCTTAAGACCAAATGAGGCTGGCCCCTCGAAACCAAAGGGCAAAGGCACGAATGCTGGCCCTCCAGTGTCAGCGAACTATCAGACCAGGAAGAGAGCCTGGCGGATGATCTCCAAGATCAGCAACATTCCGTTGGAGCAGAGAACGGATAGGGACAGGGATACGCTTGCGTGGGCAAGGCGTATCACTGAGCCACATCAGGAGGGTTCCGAGATCTCACAGCCGAAAAGGCAGAGATCTGATGATGAACCGCCTACGGAGGCTAAAAAGAAGCGGGTTCCGGATGTCACCAGGCCCTTCAACGAGGTGCTAAAGGAGCACCTGATCATGGCAGTCGTGGACCGGGCTCAAGAAGATGGGAGCATTACGACCCTTAACTGGAGGAAGGTGGAGAAGGCCTTAGCCGCCATCTTCCTAAAAATTATGAGGGAGAACCCAGGACCTGCTCCGTCTTGCCGAGACGGAGGATGGCACCGGAATCACGTCAAATTGACTGCCTGTGCCGATGAAAGGTCGGTGACCCTCTACAAAAAGGCGATCGGCAGCCTGGGGGAAGTCTGGCCGGGGGCCAAATTAGAAGTGGTGACTAGGGAAGAAATTCCCTGCAGGCCAAGGGCGCGAGCCTGGATCCCTGCTGAGCCTAGTGATCCAAGGGAGATCTTGGAAATGTTGAAACTCAGCAATCCGGATCTACCAACGGCCACCTGGAAGGTTGCCAGGTTAGAAGAGGTAAAGGCGGAAGCAGATCACAGATCGGCCGTCATTATCATCGACAGAGAATCCGTGGGTGCTTTGGCGAAATCTGGAGGCCTGATCAGCTATGGATTTGGAGCAATTACGCTCAAAATTTATAAGCGCGATGAGGTTGACAGATCTGGGGCGCCCGCAGCAGGGGGGGAAACCACTTGTGGTGTCCCGCCTGGTGTTGGTGACCCAGAAGTCCGCAGCATCCCGGAGGATGCACAGGAGACACTATCCCTGGACTCGGAGATTTCGAGATCATTGGGACTAAGCTGTGCGCTCCTAACGGACGAATCAATGTCAGAGGAGTCTGACTCAACAGTGGTGGAGGGAAGCAATAACTAATGCTTAAGATCCTTCAGATCAACCTCCATCACTGTAAAGCCGCCTCGGCGGCCCTTCTTCTAAAAATGGAATCTGAGTCCATTGATGTGGTTCTGGTCCAGGAACCTTGGGTCAATGATGACCGGGTGCTGGGTCTCAGAACTCCCAAATATAAAATACTACATGCGAAAAATGAAGGTAAGATACGTTCTTGCATTCTCGCTAAAAATAATCTGAATATTTTTATACTACTGAATTACAGCAACGCTGATGTAGTGGTGACTAGCATCGAGATGGATGGGCAAAATCTCTGGCTAATATCGGCCTACCTACCATACGAGGAGGAAAATATACCACCAGGTAGGTTGGGCAGTGCAATAATGGAGGCTCGAAAACGAAAGATAGGAGTCATCATGGGTAGTGATGCTAATGCGCATCACTCAATTTGGGGGAGTACAGACATAAACAGGCGAGGTGAGTTACTCCTTGATTTTATTTTAAGTACTAACCTAAATATATGTAATGTCGGGTGTAAGCCAACCTTCATTACTAAAAATAGACAGGAAGTGTTGGACATCACACTTGTCTCGGATTTTATTAAGGAGAGGGTATTGAACTGGAAAGTGTCCGAAGACCATTCCTTTTCTGACCATTGTTATCTCCAGTACGAAGTGGATACAAAACCCACTAGCAAACCACCCTTCAGAAATAGGAGGAAAACTGATTGGGATTGTTTCAGAACCATTCTAGGTAACTTATTACCGGTATCGGTTCCAAACTCTCCTGCATCTACACAGGAGCTTGATGCTCTAGTAACCAAGCTATCTGATGCTTTTAACAAGGCCATGTTAGGTGCATGTCCTATCAGTAGACCCTTGGGTAAATCTCGGCCACCCTGGTGGTCGAAAGAACTCCAAGGTACTCGTATGAAATGCAGGAGACTGTTCAAGAAAGCGAGGAACACAAATGCTGCTGCAGATTGGGACTGTTATAAACAAGTCCTCAAAACCTATAAGTACGAGCTGAGAGCAGCCAAAACGAGGGCCTGGAAGCTCTACTGTGGCAATATTCAGGAGTCCTCGGAGGCGGCCAGGCTACGCAAAGTACTATGTTCTAGTCCTTCCATCCCGAGTTATCTACAACGACCGGATGGTTCATGGACTACATGTAGTGAGGAATCCCTGGAGCTATTACTAGAAACGCATTTTCCAGAGTGCTCGGTACTAGCTCCGGAGAGACCCATGATAAATAGGGGTATAGACTCCGTAAGTCATATAGTAAAAAGGCGGAGTATCCTATGGGCAATAAACAGCTTTAAGCCATACAAGTCGCCAGGACCTGATGGCATTATCCCAGCGGATATCCAGCGAACTATTGACTTAACCCTACCCTGGCTGGAAGTTATCTTCAAAGGCAGCCTAGAACTTTGTCACATTCCTAGAAAGTGGACTGAAGTAAAAGTTATATTTATACCTAAGGCGGGAAAAAGCTCTCATTGCTATCCCAAAGACTTTAGGCCCATAAGCTTATCTTCTTTTTTGTTGAAAACACTGGAAAGGCTAATAGAGGCTTACATTAGAGGCTCAATAAAGCCGGGCGAGCTGTCGGGATCTCAACACGCGTACTGTAAGGGACGATCGGTGGAAACAGCTCTCCACTCCCTTATAGGCCCGATTGAGAAATCACTTGAATATAAGGAATATTCAATGGTGACCTTCTTGGATATAGAGGGGGCCTTTAGCAACGTCAGACCGGGGGCAATCACTCGGGCCCTTGCGTGTCTGGGGGTAGACGTGTCACTCAGGGGCTGGATAGATCATATGCTTAGAAGCAGGATCGTGACAGCTTATCTGGGTGGGGCGTCCGCCGGCAGATACGTGAGCAGAGGGACACCTCAAGGTGGGGTTCTATCCCCCCTTCTTTGGAACTTGGTCATAAATGACCTGTTACTAAACCTGGAAGGGCAAGGCTTCAAGGTGGTTGCTTACGCGGATGACGTTGCTATTGCGGTCTTCGGTAAATATCCTAGTACGCTGAGTGAGCGCATGCAGTGCGCGCTTGGCTACCTCTCTGAGTGGGCACGCGGCTGCGGACTGAACGCAAACCCACAGAAAACGGAGCTGGTCCTCTTTACCAGGAAGCACAAACTTCCACAGTGTGACCCGCCGACATTAAATGGTACTCGCTTGATCTTTACGGATAGAGCAAAATACCTCGGACTACTTTTGGACAGCAAGCTAAGCTGGAAACCAAACATCGTAGAGAGAGTAAAGAAAGCTACTATAGCGCTCTACTCCTGCAAAAATGCCATTGGAAAAAGATGGGGTATGGAGCCCCACATAGTACACTGGCTCTACGTCTCAGTGGTCAAACCTATACTGCTGTATGGGGTTGTCGTCTGGTGGCCAGCGTTAAAAGTTATGGCCAACCTGAAACTATTGATGAAAGTTCAAAGAACGGCCTGCTTGTGTATAAGTGGGGCTCTCAGGAGCACACCTACTCAAGCTCTGGAGATTCTCTTTCATCTTACTCCATTGGATATTGCGGCCGAGCAGCTTGCATCTTGCACAGCCATTCGGCTCAAATCCATATCTATGTGGACCTGTAATAATGCAGGGCACTCATCTATCCTATGCAACAGGGGTATTCCGGAAGCTACCGACTACGCTATCCCTTTGCCATCTGTTGAGATTAAATTCCAAACTGAGTTTCCCACCAGAGAGGACTGGGTGAACGAAACGGTTATGGACAATGAGGCCTTAAGCTTCTTCACGGATGGCTCAAAAAGGGATGGAGGGGTTGGCTGCGGGGTATTCTGTGAGGCACTAGGGGTTAACCTCTCTTTTCGTCTTCCCGACTTTTGCAGCGTTTTTCAAGCTGAACTGACCGCGATAATGGAAGTCATGGACTGGTTGAAGTATAATGTAATATCTACGAGGGATATTCGCATTTTTACGGACAGCCTGGCTGCTATTAAAACGCTACAATCATACTCCCTGACGTCGAAGGTAGCCCAGAACTGTCTGGCATCTTTAAATGAGATGGCTGATCAGTTCAACATCCGCTTGACGTGGGTGCCAGGGCATTTCAATATCGCAGGGAATGAAATGGCAGATGAGTTGGCCCGCAAGGGTACAGCACGCCTAATAATCCAAAGCAGGCGGGATATACAGATACCGCTTGCTTCATGTAAACTGCTGCTTCAAGAAGAAGCCATAAAAGAAACGAACGTCAGATGGTCTAAAGCCAGTTCGTGTGTAACAACCAGGCAGATCTGGCCTGGACTTGACCGGTCCAGATCAGGCCAACTGATATCGCTTCGACGGCAACATATTGGTATGGTCGTGGGAGCTATAACGGGACATTGTCTCATTGGGATACATGCGAGCAGACTGGGTGTCCCAGCCCACGATTTCTGCCGCAGCTGTGGTGATGAGGAGGAGGAGGAAAATGTGCTCCATCTGCTCTGCACCTGCCCTAGTCTAGCGTACAGCAGAACAAAATTTATGGGAACTTCCCCCTTGAACGACCTCTCGGATCTTAGTAAAATCGAGATCCGGGACTTTAAACGCTTCTTGGTAAGCTCAGGATGGTTTAGCGAGTGAAGAGGAGGAAACTCGAATGTGGTACAGCTACGGACCAATTTTGTGTCTATGCTAGTCCTTTAGGACAGCCACCCTTACCTAACCTAACCTAACATCATCATTAAAAATTGATCAAATTAATTGTTAAACCGCGATTTGTTTTTTAGTATACGCAAATGAAGCCATTTGTTGTTATATAGAATATTATTATTATGTGTTATTTATTTCAGTTTTATGATTTTTTTTATTTCATACATGAAAAAATAGGTAACAAACATTTAAATTAAACGACTGTATACATAGATATAAATAATATTTAGACAAGAAAATAAATATTGAGCTTATTCTACAACAAAAATGTCGCATATTAAAATGCTTTATATGAAAGCCTAAAATAAATACACACAACAACGAATAATGTTTAATAAAAAAACAGGAAAATATATTTACAAACGTGAAAATTCTTTATATAAGTTTACGGTTCGGTTATTTTTTTATTAGTCAGCATTCGTTCTAAGAAAGATCACTCTAAATATGCATTTTTATGTAAAAACGTATATATACATATTTAGTAAAAAAAAAATAAAGCAGAAAATTAAGTGAACAATTTTTTGGCACTCAAACACGAACATGATTTAATCACTCGCGTATAAAATATGATGCATGTTTATTTCATGTTGCTATTTTAATTAGTAATATATACATATACAAAACATATATACATACGTTGTATTATGTATATTATGCAGATAGAACATGTAATGCAAATATAACGTATTAAATACATATTACATATATTTAAGGGGCCAAACTTCTGAAGGAGGCCCGGCATCTTAAAACTAACTCGATACTCACATGTATATTTTTTCAGTTTGGCTTTGTTTCCGAGGAATTATGAAAAATTCGATTTGTGAAAAAACACGATGTTTCGCCATAATAACGTTCTAAACAAAATTAAATTCAGCAAGTTACAAAGGTTCTAAGAACTAACAAAAAATGTTGAACCATAGATTTGTTAATTTTCTCGTTCTTTTTTGAATTAAACAACAAACAACATAAAACGAAACATATTATTTGTGCCTTATGTTCCCATACTTTTATTTTTGGTTTAAATCCTATATACTCTTCGATCGTTGTGTTATATAATTTTGTTGTTATAAATTATTATAGCACGTGGTTGTCATTAATATCTCAAACAAAATTGAACAAAGTTATTTGGAAGCCAACTAAGTATTTGTACATTGTACGATTTGATATAAAAGTAACGTACATATAATGTGATATGAATGAGCTAAGTGTATACATATACAATGACCTTAGACGATAGCACACATGTTGAGTCGGCCCACGATAAACACCATAATTAATCCATATATGCAGTCCTGAATACCTCAAAGAAATTCGTGCTAGTTGTCTTCTAGAACAAAAATCAAACTATCCAGTTTTAAATACTTTTAAATATTTGTATCCGAAACGAGCTCAGTCAAGTGCAATAATACCGCATACATTAATACATCAACATAAAACTGAAACCATTTGAAATATAGCATTTTTAAAACAGAATGGAACAAAGTTATTTCTGCTAAGGCTATTTCTTAACTGATAATGAGGAAATTTGACTAGGACCGTGATTTTGATTAGGATGATGATGAACACATTTATGACCCTTTAATGAGAGCCAGAATTCATGGGTTTGAACCACCGTTCATGTCAGTAGAGGCTGGCATAGTTCCAATGTGTAGATGATAGATGGTTGATCTCAAGCCATAACAAGTAAAAATAAAATTTAGATTTTTTGTAAGCTTCGACATTTTTCTATTCCGAAAATTCCAAATTTCGAAGCAAAATGAAGATTATCCGAAATCAAATTTGACGTTCTGAATTTACTAGAAAAACCAAAGTTTTTTCAATTCTTAAATTTCTTAATTAATTCTGAGAATTGTCGATTTCTTAAAATTTGAATATTAAATGCTCATAAAAATATCCAATTTGGTGGCCATTTTTTGAATTTTAGAGGATTCCTTCAAGCTTTGCAATATTCAAAATTTAGAGAAAGATAAGTAGAATTTGGCATATTTTTCAGATTTTGAATTTTCATTCGAAATTAAAATGATTTTTCGTATTTCGGAATATCACTAGAATTACAAAAAATGTAAACAAAATTTTGGAGATTTATTAAATTTTTGAAATTTTGTAAAATCCACCAATAAATTTAAGTGTCATCGGATTGTCAAACTTTTATACATTTTCGAAAAAAAATCTATATAAAAATTTTTAAATATTATAAAACTCTTCAAATTCCCCAAAATACTTTAAAATGTATCAATTTATAAAAATTTATATGCGCGGATCACACTATTTGGAATATCATCGAAAAGTTTGAATCCCAGCTTACAGTATTGGATGCTACGCGATTAAATAGACGGTTTGGTGTGGTTTATGCGCCTGTGAAATCATTCGACCATATTTTTCAAAAAAAAAAAGACGGCCGGGACGTACCTGTGAATATTGCTCGTTATTGCGCCATGATAATGGAATATTTGCTGCCTGAAATTGAAGCCCGACCTCGACGACATTTGGTTCCAAGAAGTCGGCGCTATTTTACATATAGCGCGCAGAGCATTATGCTTATTGAAAAATCATGTTGGCGAGTTAATTTCACGGTTCGGATCGTTGAATTGGCTATTTAGATCGTGTGATACTTCTAGACTCTTTTCTTTGGGGCTACGCAAAGTCCAAAGTCTATGTGACTAAACCAGCTATATAGATTTAGCATTGGAAGCCAACATTACTCGTGTCATTCGCCAAATACCATTCGATATTCTCGAACGCGTCCTCAAAAATTCGACTTTGAAAAAGGAACATCGCAGTTGCGGCCATCATTTGAAAGAAGTAATCTTTAAAAAATAAATGGCAAGAAATGTTCTTTCGAATGATAATAAAGTTTCCATACGATTAAATTGAATCTTTTGAGTTTTTTTTAAGTTTTGCACAAATCTGTAGATTTCGTTATTAAGGATAAAATCACGCACATGTTGTTTGATGCTCCATATTTTTGGCATAACTGCCGGTGTGACTTTTGCACTTCAGCACTCTTTTCACTATGAACCGAGTTGGAGAATTAGCAAACAACGTTTAATATGCCGATGGTCGAGAAAGCAGAGTCAATTCTCTTGAAATCGTGGACTCGAGTTCAAAACTCGTCAGAGCCAATACTTTTTTATTTTAATTTCTGCTGTAAAATTGGTTCAACACAGCTTCTGTTGAAATCTTCATTCAATATCTGCAAGCATAAGAGCTATCTCTTGTGTATGACCGCAATGAAAATATACGGTAATGGTCAAATAAGCCTAGTCCATTCATGTTGCTAAAATGTTCAATTTTCTCTATTGAATTGGCAAATATAAAAGATTTGTTTAGCATGTATGTATATTCGGCGGTGGTGCAGTTAACAAAGTCATTGCTTTTGCATTCGTGGACTCGAGTTCAATTCTCGTCAACGTCAATACTTTTTCAATTTAGCTTCTTCGCCAAGTATAAGAGCTATCTCTTGTGTATGACCGTAATGTAAATGTAAGAGCCATCTCTTGTATAATGACCGTAATTAATTTGTAAATTCCTTTTGCTAAAATTTTCAATTCTCTCTATTGAATTGGCAAACATAAAAGATTTGTATAGCAGCAATTTAATATACGCTGGTGGTCCAGTAAGCAGAGTCGTTGCATTTAGAATTGTGAACTTGAGTTCAAGCCTCGGTTTGGCATTAAATAATTTTTAATTTAATTTATTTAATTTCTGCCTTCCATTGGCAAATATAAAGGATGAGTATAGCGGCAAATCTATACATGGAAATGTTGAGGTGGTAAAGGAAGCAGCGGGGTCATAGGAATTGGAATCGTGGATGTTGTGCTGTGTTCGAACCTCGATTAAGGGTAAACAAATTTAGCGTGCATGCACACATTTCTCATTAAATTTTTAAAAAATTGCTTTTTGATTTAAAAATGAATAATTTGCAATTAAATTAAAAATATATATTGAGGTTTGAAACTATAGTCATGATTAAAATCCAATTACACAGCTTCTTTTACCACCGAGCCACCGTTATACATATAAATAGTGAAATTCCTAGCGTTTATAGCTGCCATTTGAATAAAAAAAATTAAAATTTTAGCAACGGCAATGGAATCTCCTTATTTGACCATCGCCGTAGAATTTCACTACCGCGCTATATACCTATACCCATATTTTATACTTGCCACTTTTACATGGAGAATATTGAAGTTTTGAACAGAAGCTGAGTTGGATTATTTTTATATCACCAACACCAATTTAACAGGAGAAATTAAATAAAAATATATTTGGTTTGATCGAGAATCGAACTTAGATCCATAAATCCAAAGTCACGGACATTGCTTACTGGACCACTACCTCATATATATTTCATGCTATACAAATCTTTTTTATCTGTCATTTGAATAGAAAATATTGAAAATTTTGCAAAGGCAATGGAATCTGCGTTTATTTTACCATCGCTATATACCCATCTTGTATATACATGCCACTACTTGGAAAATATGAAAATGTTTAACAGAAGCTGTATGTTTTATTTGAATACAGAAGAAATTAAATTAAAATGATCCCATCGCTAATGGGACTCGAACCTAGATCCACGAATCCAAAGTCAATTACTCTACTACCTCGCCCAACACCGTATATATAATATATTTGCTGTTATGCAATTCTTTTATACTTTCCAATTGAATTGGGGAAACTTTTTTACACTTTTACGAGACATCTATCTCCTTATCAGGTCTTCCTGGATTTCCGGCAGAACTCGGAATCAACTTCTTAACCAGTAACTGGGAAGAATAGGTGTCTGAGACGTTTAAGTAATACATAATTTGTTATATAATTAATATATACATGACAGTAAGTTAATTGGTTTGTATGATATGACTTCTTTTAGGAACTTGCCGGGTTTACGTATAACTTGTGCGACATTTCATTGGCTTGGGAAATATCAGTTGTAAGTATTGCTTAAGTAGAAATAGTATAGCCATATCTGGAAAATTTTCTTGTGATAAGATCATATCCTAGTGCCTTTTTAGGATTTGTCCTTCTTTGAATTGTTGTTTTTACTTGTAATATGGTATGTTATATGATTGTACGATTCAGTTGTCATGGCGATTCCAAATATCTTAGAACTTCACTATCCTCTTTTTCAGTATATTCTGAAGGATACGATTGAAACACACTTTTCTAATGAAAAATACAAATACATCAGCTTTGTATTCGATATTTCTGGCTCAGTCATCATCATATTTACGAATCGGTTGATCGCTAGAGAATAACGTGGCCATTCTTGTTCTAATTTTATGTTTTCTTTAATCATTATATCATCATATCTGGTATGGAATACATTCTTTAAGAAGTTCAAGTGCATAATCTACATCATTATCCATGTTTAATTAATTAATTTGATCTGTATACCTAATTCATTTGTTGTCTTAGTTTTATTGGTGGATAATATTGGAGATTTATATTTGTTTGCTATATATCTTTGTTCCCATAAAGTAATTAAGACTGTACTTAAGAGTATGGAACCTCGGTAGGTTCCAACCGTTTTAATAAAAAAATTAAAACTGGTGAGTGGACGAGTGACCGATTCAGGTATAGCGCATGTAGATGTGCCTTCTCTTTATTCTATTTCTTTACATCTGAATGTTTTGTGCCAAAAATCGTGTATCTATAGGTATCTTTAGAAGTTTTTATCTTGTTATGTGTTTCAAATATTAACATATGGTTTGTTTCCTGTACAAATAGGAAACTTGTAATTTCTTGTCCATGTTGTAACAAGCCGATGGTATATTCCATAGAAAGTTAAACAAATATCTACATAATCGTAAATCTAAATTTAACATATTCCATTAATAATATTCGAATTGCAGTAACAAAGATTTCAATATTAGAAATAACATTTACAAATTTTTACACCACATTCCTAAAATCGCAGCTTCAAAATATAGGACAGTTTCGATACTAATTTCAAAAAATTAACTTTTTTAATACTAAAATCTAATAAGTTTAAAACCTAAATATTCATATACTATATCTACTAGTGATTTGAAACCTAAATTCGAAATTTTAGAATCCAAATTATAAAAATGGAAGAAACATGAATTTTTAAATTTTAAATTTAATAAATTCTAAAATTTCATCTTAAAAATTCTAAAATTTTAGAACATAAAATGTTCAAAACATAAAGTTCTTAAATTTCAAAACCAAAATTTAAAATTTGAAATGTTTAAACCTTTTCAATTTTTATTGACTTTTTAAAACTTTAATTTTTAGAACTCAAATCAATAACGAAATCAATATTTGCCTATCAACTTTTTAAAAGGTTTTATAAAAATTCTATAAAGAAAGTCAAATTTCAAGATCTACAAAGTTGACTAAATTAAATTTCAGGAAATTAAATAGAATTTGAATAGTTTTTGACCCAAGTTTCAAAACTAGAATTTTATATTGATGGAAATTGATACAAAAAATGAAAATTTAACGTCGATGGAAGTTCCATAGCAATTTATTTTTTCTCTGTGTTAGGGAAATATGAAATTTAATTAATTTTTACCAAATTAAATTATTTAAATATAATTAAGAAAAATTCAGTATGAATGTTGAGATAATATTTATCGAAATACTTTAAATATTTCATATAATTTGTACTTTAGGGTAATAAAAGGTTCTTACATGGCTGTTAATACTGTAGAAATTGTAGAAATTTTCAAAATGCCTATTTATATACACAATGTATTAGTGAGAAGTTGATGTAGCTGGAATTAGTCAGAATATTCTATACAAACTACAATATTTTAATGATGCTCACATAGGTAATTTCTATGGTGTTTATGCTGATCTATCTCACCCCAACTTTCAGTTATAAATAAAGTAGGAGTATAAGAGACAGCAGCGTTTTGATAATTTATGACTTTCAAATTAATTAGACATAATGCAAAAATCTCTGATAATCACTTTTTCCACGAAGTAATCGGATAATGTTTTTTTATACCTTGGAAAAGATTTTCAGTGCAGGTTAAGATACTAAAAAAAATAATAATTTTATTAGATATGTATAACAAAATTATTTTTTTTACGTAACGTATATACGCTATTATTATGGAAAATTTTCAACTATATTAATATTTATGCATGTACGTAAAGCTCATGGGAAAATAATCGATTTTTTATTTATTAAATATTGAATTAATCTAAAGATAAAGTTAGAATTTTTACCTCGTACACAACATTTCCCCACATCCATATAAATAAAAACTTCTTCAACCAAACTGTTTCGCAACCAACAAAAAACAAAAATAATTGTTTAAATCTATACTTGTGTGAATCGTCCACGTGATAGATATCGATTAGGCAAATAATATTAGTTTTTTATATTCCAAAAAAAATTAAATTAGAAAGCTTAGATATTTGTCCAATTCCAATAATAATATTAGAGTGTTGTTGCAAAATAAAATATCGTTTTACCTTCACTTCAGGTTAGATAAATAACGAGTATTATAACGAGATTAAAGCAAGTCAAATAAAAACTTTGGAATACCAATAAATTGGATGAATTGACCTGACCATTGAACTTTTTGCAAAATTGATTTTGATAGAATCCCATATTCAAAAAATTCTACTGGTGTAATTCCAATTTTTTTTCCAACAAACTATATAATTTAGTGGTTTACACAAATAACTCTGATTTGATGTATTATAAATTATCAAAACAGACAAATCTTAATATAAATATATGTATAAACCAACAGCAACTTAATGAATTTGAATTACAAAAAATGTTCAGTTCTCTTAGATTATATATTCCATTTGAAAATATTGTTATTCAATTCATACGTACATACATATTTATCGTTTTCCCAATTTCCCATTTCTTAATACATGTATTTCCATCATCGCTTTTTCCTTTGATATATTCATCCATACATTAAAATGAAACAGAGAGTTAAAATGAAAAAAAAAAATGTTGGTATAGGATATAGGGGGTGTGTTTCTTTATGATTTCCATGTTTCGTGATTGAGTGATGTCATCTTCATCTTATATCGTATTGTTGTAAGTAATTTGTATATGTGTAGGAATTAACATGTATCTACATTGCGCGAAAACTATTCACATGCCTATATATGTATGTATATACATATGAATGAAAGTTATGATGGCTATTATATATGCAATTTACAATTAATGAGCCGTTTTGAGACAAGATAAAATTTACCAAAAAAAAACATCGAACTTACAAGTTTTATTGGACTATTGCTTTAATTTACGTCAGCCGTCTACTATCATATACTGATTTATGGCAATAAAACAAATTTTGAATTTACATATTTGTTCTAATTAAACATTTCAGACCAACTGGTCATTTAATCTAATTACTAAATTTTATAAACGATAAACTGTTTTGGTCCGTTTACTCTATAATATATGTATGTACGTTTATTTAATATGTCAAGCCTAAGGTGAAGGTAATATAATACATTAAGCATGTTACATTTAGATAAGACTTGTAATGAATCGGGCCTAGAGGCTTTATCTAATTTATTTTATTTTTCTGGTATATGTACCTATCTATCTACTTATGTATGTTATGACTATACAAAAAAAAAACTAGAATAAAATAATAAAAGGCAACCCACAAAAATCGATATTGATCACGTGAATTGTTCATAAAACCCGCGTTCAATGAAACGGTAATACATATATCCATAATCCCCAAAATGTACTGAAAACACTCGAATTGATAGAATTTTAATCGATTCGATTTTCGAAGGGATTAATATCGTTGTAAAAATATTTTCCCATTTTTCTTTCTTCTCTCTCGTACCCAGTTTAAGGGTAAATATGTATATATTTTTGTAAAGGCACACAGGAAAATTACTTTGCGTCGCTTTCTCATTATAAAACATATTATAACAAAACATTATATTTTTTATTTAAAAATATAAGAACACGAAGTTTCTTTTAGAAAATCCTTAAGATTATAGAGCTATATCAACAAAAAACATTTCAAATACAAAACACCAATGTCTTAAGGCTTAAGTGTTTGGATATAAGATTATACATATTTTTGTTTTCCATTTTATTCTGTGGTATCCCATTAACTTTACATATATCAAATCTTCGGCACACACAATTAAGTCAGCACACTTAAAAGGAAAACACTTAAAAAACTTTTATAATATCACCTTAAATTATTAAATCTTCATACAATTTTTCTTTTTTTTAACAAAAGCCACAGCATTTTCTTTTACTTTTCAAAATCATTTTTTGTTTTTTATTTCATTTTCAATAATTTCCATTTTCCTTTTTTACACTCACACACAGACATTAAAATCATTTTCTTTTCATTTTTTTTTTTGTTTGTATAACACTATAAGCACACAAACTTTTTCTTTGCCCGATAGAAATGATTCCGGAAAACAAACAAATTAAAATCACAAAAACACAAATATAATTATAATTTCGATAATATTCTATAATTACTTAAAAAAAATAAAAGCAAGTTCAAGAAATCTAGTTTTTTTTATCCGGAAAAACTTAAAAAGAAATTAAACCAAAATTTTTCTCATCCGCCGATCATTTATGAAAAATGGTTGAAAATCAACTAAAAAACAAAAATACAGATTGCAATGAAATGCGTCGTCGTCGTAAAAATAAAAAAATGAAAAAACAAAAAAGTAAACAGAAAACAGATTTTCTTCTGTTTTTACTTGATTTTCATTCTCGTTTTTTTTTTTTTTTTGCTTGAATAGAAATAAAATACAAGAAAACTTTGCGAATGCTGTAGAAATGAAAATTTTCTAGCAGGCTGGAAAAAATGTTGTACTAGATTTGATTTACTTGAAAGAGCAAATTTTGCTATTTTTATTGGAATAAATTCTTGGTTGCAAATAAAATATTTTATGGATTTTTCCATATGAGTTTTCCCCTTATGTATGTCTGAAATCAGCTATTTTAGATAGAATTTTCTATTGATATGATAAATAAAGGGGAATGGAATGGAATAGTAGAAATGTAGAATGAACTCAATTACAGCGCAAAATTCGCGGGATAATTAAAATATTTAATTTATGGGGCGGGCCCGGGCAACTAAATGTTAGTGATTTAATCTGGTCATTGGTACTTGTTGTAAAATTTTGGTCAATTTATTGGAGTTCACAACCGACAGCGATCAGAAGAACAAATCATTCGATTAATTTTGAAAATAATATTTTAGATTTAATTCGACTTTTAAAATAATTTTTGAAAACTATAGGAAAGATCATTTTCAAAGTAAGAAAATAAACGATCCGAAATAGGTGGAATACGAATATAGATGCTGCAGTATGTAGCCAATCTAATCGATGGATTTTAGCATCTCAGAGAGTGGTAATACTTGTTACCTTACAAACTGTACTTGACCATTTTAACAATTAAAGGAAGGTTGTCACAATTTATTGCCGTAAAATGAAACATATATCACTTATCTTGTATCAGCTGAAGGAGGTTCTGGCGAGGTTTCTATTAAATTCGATAGTCTAGTTTAAAGAAGAAGGTAATTTTAATTTAAAAAAGTAGTTTTAGAATAAATAATTGAAAATCGTTGAAAATGTGAAAAGCAAAAAAATATATTCACTCAAGGAGCTTATAGACAAAATTGAGTTGCACTGACCAGTAAAATACGAAAAACACTCACGCATAAATATTATATTTCTTTGTACATTATAATTTATGTATATAATATATATGTATGGTTGTGTTTTCCTCCTTAACAATAGTTTGTTGAATTAAGGTTTTCTAATTTTGTGTATTTTGGTAGTAGCTATACCTATTAGTATATAATATGTATACACAAATTTGCATAATATATCTTTTGATTATTTTAGGGTTGATTAATCGACGATAGTACGGTTGTTGTTAACTTAACAAAACCATCCTAATATCTAGTTATACATAGTACACAAATTATTTGAGTATAAATGTCAGCTGTATAAAATCAAAATAAATTTTCGATTAGATTATTGAGCGATAATGTATCGCAAACTTAATCACACAACCATAATCAATGTCAAACTTGATTTTTATTGTTTTACCACAATTTTTCCGATGTAACAAATTGTTATCATATTAAGGTATTAAGTATCAAAACTATATTACATACAATATATTATTATTCACTTATTATGAAGGTATAACACTTGACAATTTAATATTTACGCGCCGCGTGCTATCGATTATAAATGTAGAAACAATATAGTGAATTCTCATAGCTCCACTTTAGCGTGAAATGGATAAACTGTGCTTAATTACGTGCATATATTTATATATTTTATCTATACATATTTGATAAAATTTTGTATAAGTAGAAATAAATAATTAGCTTTAGATAACAAAAAATTAATTTTTACTTCTATATTATATACTTGTATATAAATTGTAGGTGGGTGTGTATAATGTACATATTGACATATTTTCGAATGGAATGGAAACATAATACATAATTATACGGTTATTAAATTTATTACATCCATACATATGTATATTAATAAATTTGAAGATAAGAATAGATGGTCCTGCTCAATATTCGCTCAAATTGCTTGAGAAAAGCAACTGAAGCTTTCTTTATATCAATGTTGGTACATTATAAGTAATGAAGAATAATATTATGTTTATTATGATTTCTGTATATATTTATTTATGCTATGCATAAAATTTGAATAGGTGACGTAAGCTTATTTCTTTATTTTAACAGGAATTTTAAAATTTCTTAAATTGCGGTTTGCAAATCAGCCACCAAAAGCCGTATTTAATCGATTTTATTATGTAGTTTAGTTGCTACATATATACTTATGCAGGTGTCTGTGACAGTGATCATATTTTCATAATCCGTTAACATATCTGACAATATTATTCAAAGTTATTATTATACTTATTATTGTTGAAACTCTAGGTATATTTATTATTTAATGTTCACGATAAAGCCTTGCCTAAGCATATTATTATTATTACAATTATCTAAAGGCCATTACTGGCCGTTACTTAGTCAACAATCTGGCTCCAGCGCTTTCAATCCTGGGCTTGGTCTTCCTACTGTCCTAGACAATCTGAAGAAGCCAATCCGTTTTCTACACCATGGAGTCATCATCGTTTACAACGAACTCTGCGCCTACCATATAATGCGGCTCTCCTTTCAGGGATCGCTGCACATTTCATTCCGGATCAGCACGCAGAACGTTACCGAGGCAGCGTACTCCCTGAGATCTTGCTTCTTGTACGATATCAAGGATTTTCATCAGATCTCGCTATTGTATACATTGTATACTTCTACCATCTTCTTCACATTTTAGGCCGTAAATCACAAGCATGATTTTTCTCTCAAATGTAAGCAGCCATCTCTCGTACTCGTCCGTCATTGTCCAATTTTCACATTCATACATAACAACGGGCCTGATATATGCTCTATAAAGCTTCAGCTTCACGACATTTGTTAGGTTTTTAGGTTTTAATAGTGGCCTTAGGGAATACAAAGCACGACTGCCTACTGCCAGCCGCTTTCTAATATCTTCACCCACATTATGTTATCGTGAGTGCCCAAATATTTGAACCTCTTCACTCCCTCTAGTGTGTAGTGCGACCACTGCTAAAATCTGGTGTGGTATTGTCGGTAAATAACCAGAGATAATGTATTTTGTTTTGGACTCATTGATCCACTCTACACGCGGTTCTCGACTGCCGATATAAATGTTGCGATGAGGTGTTTCAGTTTTACGAAAAATGCACTCCAACATGAGATTAAAGAGTACCGGGGACAGAGCATCTTCCTGCCGAACACCTGAACTAACTGCAAAAATTCTCGAGAATACTGTCATTCTACATAATCTTATCAATTTTGTTGAAATTAGTTGTAAGTTAGATATATACATATTTTATAATTTTATCTTGCTCAAAATCAAATTCGCACCATGCTTACACACTAAAAAGAATAAATATAATCAATTTGACCGGTAGCGAGATTTTAATGTAGACATAAAAAAACAAAAAAATTAAAACCGCATTATAGATGAGAAATTGAATTAATCTACAAACAGGCTCCCTTATTTTACTGTCAACCGGTATTTAGATGGATCTAATGGATTGTTGTTGATTTTACGATCACATATTAGTATTTCACACATGCCACATTGAACCATGTATGGTATGCAAATTTACAAGGTGATTAAATTTATTATTGGGTGGTAATTAAGTGCATTGCTGGCCCTTAGCATACCAAAAACCTGGCTCTAACGAACAAGAACCTATACTTCGTATTGTTAGGCAAACTATGTCAAATCTTTTGGTCAACCAGTTCTCTAGATGATGCTCGTTACGATGTTTTGCCGCCTGAGAAATTTTTGGGCGACTGTAGTGAAGGGTATGTTAGGACATGCATAACTATACATTAAAATTAATCCTGAACCATATTGTTCTGTTAAAACCTTCATATTGATATAGGATCTGGGAATTTTGTTCACATAATCCTCACTTCAATCACCACCAGTTTAATTAAACTAATGCGACCACAAACCGTTATGAAACCTTCTTTGAATCGTTCTATTTCTTGAGCACAAATTAGTATATCGCTTTTCAATCTGTTTGTGCACCAAAACTGGCTTGTTGCAGTTACCAGTTTAAATTATCGTCCTGGTCCTTTTTCTGCTCTTTTTATGTATGGTGTGATGGGATACTCCCATTTATATGGCCACATAACTCAAGTTTTCCCCTTCCTACAACAATGTTGTCACTCTTGCTATTTGGGTAGGTTTTTAGTGAACTATAGCGCCTCCCATTTGGTAAATATTAATTGAACACAATTAAAATTTGAAAACAATTAAAATTTGAAAACAATTAAAATTTGAAAACAATTAAAATTTGAAAATAATTAAAATTTGAAAACAATTAAAATTTGAAAACAATTAAAATTTGAAAACAATTAAAATTTGAGATCAGTTAACGAAATGCACAATATTCAAATTACGACTGAAACTGAATGCATTTTGATTTTTCACATTAATTTTGATATTGTTTTACAGCAATGCTTACTAAGTTTTTTCGGTACGAGATCTCATTTTGGTTTTGCGCATTGTTTCAAATTTGCTTATATGAAGTTGAATAACAAAAATGCTTTATTAATGTTACTGAAAATGAAATTTGATACAATCTACGGATGAGCCAAAATCATTTTATTTTTTGAATTTATATCTAAGCGTTATAGCTATTACACTACTGGCCTACCGCTGGCTTGTACATTTGATTAAAATTGGACTTATAGAAGGAATTCAGATCGAATTTAATTTGTAAATAATAACTTATTTTAAATATGCTGATTTCGATGCCTCGTACAGTCCAAAATGAACAAATTATAGACAATTTTGTTTCAAATTAAATATTTATCTTTTAATTCTCAGATGTCAATTTAATTTAAATTATCCCACGAACAGTGATTCAGACTAACTATTTTATTTAAGATTTAATCAATTTGGCATTTAATTCATTCCAACTATAACCTAGTTTAAGTTCAATTTTCAAGTTCTTTAGATTATTCTCCACAATATCTTATTAAAATTAAATTTGAACTTAATTGGGTTAAGTAATAATGTTAATTAATTTAATTCTCTGCCAAACTAAAACCCGAAGAACTATCCTTCATATTTTCTTTTTACAAATATTTGTTATAAATGCATGCCTTAAATTTTGTTTACCTTCAGACTTATTGCCAAGTTGAGCTTAATTGGACTTTGAAAATTGCAAAACAAACCAAGCCTTTTGATTTATAATGGTAATAATAAATTTATTTTAATACATAGCTATACAAAAAATAAACGTTTATAATATTTAAATTTATAGTAATTTAAAAAATCATTTATTTTAAAAGTGACCACTTAAGTTGTTCTCGGGCAGACTGTAACACCTAAAATAAAAAAAATTAATAAAAAATTAATTGGCTTAAAACAAAGTTTATTCAAAAAATCGATGGTGCGAGCACTAAACGTATTAGGATTTGGAAGAATACATGGATTATAAATTACCGAGCTAATTAATTTCTACTATAACTTAAATTATTTATTTAGACAGAAATATTACAAAAAAAAGAAAAACAAAATCCAGTTACGACAGGATCGACAACAACACAACATCATTGGCGAAAATATACTCCGGTTCCAAGACCAAATATTACCTGTGCAACAGTTTGTTCACCAATTGGAATGTCATCATTTCGGAGATCAACCCGTTTCACAACCGAAGCTGGGTCGGCATCGAGAATTATCCTGAAATAAAATTAAATTTAGACCTAGAAGAGTGATGTACTGTACACCAAGAACTTACCCTCCGTCACATATCTCATCGAATGCCAACATTATGATGTCCAAATTATCCAGCACCACCCGTTTTTCTACATTCTTTTTCAGAATTAAATTAACCGAATCAAATAGGCAATTCAATACGGACATTAGAATGAGCTCATTCTCGTGTGCTCCACCCATTACATAAAAAAATAAATCAACATTACTCTTATACACACAGGTAAGGCCATCGAGCATTATTATTTCGGCATTGGCTCGATGTGTTTTTGTAAATAAATTTTTTTCGTATGCTTTCTGTTCTTTGGCCGTAGGAAATATATTTTTATCATAATACTTTGCAAGTATTCGATTGCCATCATTGTCTAGGATGCACATCCCTTTGACGGTGAATAGTGTGGGTTCCTATAATTGTGTGTACAATAAAATAAATGAATTATATTAAATAATCACAAATATGAACTATTTTGTAAGAATATATGCCGTATGTATTCATAAAACATGGTTACTACTTTAAGGTTGACCTGCAGTTGCCGGACGATACAGAGAACATTATGCCGGTCATATTTTAATATCGACGACATTACGGGGCTCATCAAGTGTACATTAATACCTAACCTACATTTTATGAATACACATCAACAATCAACTAATACACAAAAATAAAATAAAATAAAAAACAAACCATTATAGTTTCTAATCAATTACAGCACATGCAAATAAATATTTAATTGTAAGAAAATGAATTTTTTAGATTAATTTCAAGCTTCCAAATTATGTTTCGTTAGGTTAGTATAAATATGTGGTGTTAATTAGGTTACAGATATTATATTTTCCCAAACACAATAATACAAAGAAATCTACACAAAAGTAATTAATACTGATTCTGTATAAAATAAACGAAATTAATCAAAATAATAAAATGTTATTATTAAATGACATAGATTTTTATACAAATTATGTGGAAAAAATACTTACGAGCAACATTCCATCCATTTTTATATGTTTGACGTGTAACTTTGACAGATTTTACATTTTATTCTAGTACAATTTTCTTTTCACGTTTTTGTACCCATGAATATGAGCGCTCCGTATTATTCGGATTCCGTACTACAATTTATCATTTTAGTACAAATTAATATTGTACTAATCTAGGTAGTGTCTATTTATTTTAAATTTTATTAAAGCTATATTTTGTTTCGTTTTTTGTGTGATTTATTTTGCTAGAAAAAATTTTATTTAGGTACGTTTTACAATAATTCTTAATAAAAATCAAACAAAATGTCCCAATGTAAATGTGGTAAAAAGCTTAGAAAGCGAATAATTGATGTCGATAAAACTGAATCGAATAATGATAGTGATATCATTGTGGGTTTGAAAACTGATGAGGAAATGAATATGTTATTGCAAAGTATGGCGGAAGTTGAATCGATAACAAACAACGCGGCAGAAGAGTTATCTAAGAAGAAGACTAAGGTACATATTTTGATATACTCAATTTTGTTTATTACTAACTGAAAAATTAACTGGACGTTAAATTGAAATAAAATTGGTAAGCTCAGGTTTCAATTGTAATTTTGTTTTAGATTGTGACATATAAACGAAATCGAATTATAAACATTTCTTTAGTTTATAATCTTTTACTATTCGAGTCTGCTCGAGCTCTCTATATAGCATAGATGGATTCAATCTTGTATTGTTGAATATTTTATCCCCACAATTATCGAAATCTATTAAATTTTACATTTTTTACATTCTGTTTACGATTTCAGAAAAAATCTAAAAAACTCGCTAAAAAAAATGAAAGCCAGGACAGTGAAGTTCGTGAAATTGACTCTAAAATTAAAGAAGTGAATGAAGTGATTGAAAAAACTACGATACAAGATTTTGCACCCACACCACGTTTTTCAATTAAGAAAGGTGAAAAATTAAATAAACTAAGTCTTCGTTTAAAAGCCGAAATCGATCAACTTCGCATTAACGAATTAAATCATTTGAAACAAATTGAATCGCTTGAACATGAACTAGATGAAGCAAGAAAACCACCTGATGAACCGATTGAGATAGTATCAGTTGATAATATATCGTCGGTGTCTGAATTTCATACACTACAAGGGAAATTAAGCAAAACCAAATCCAAACTATTCGATGCGCTTAATCAGAATTCTAAGTTAAAAAATGAACTGAAATTAGCGCAAAAGTGTATCCAACAAGAGATTGGAGACAACGTTAATTTAAGTACGTTGGTAGGTTCAAATAGTAATGGGTGGCGAGGACGGGAGCAGAAAATTATGACTTTGCAAAAGAAGATAGCAGACCTTAAACACAAATTAGAAATTGCTACGAATTCTAAACAGTTTAGAGGTTTTAGTTAAACTAATTGAATAATTTATAATTTTTTACGCACAACCAATCTTTCAGAAACACCCAAAATTAATGAAATTCGGCAAATAAATTCTTTTCATCGTACTGAATGTGAAAATCTTCAAGCTGAGATGTATAAATTACGCGAAGTTATTGAATATCAGAAAGCCAAGATGAATGCATTAAAAGCACATAAATCAGTGTTGTCCGAAGATACAAGTAAATCGAAAGAGAAACTTTTACAGTTGTTGGAGAAAAGTGAAAATGACGATAAATACATAAAAAAGCTTAACGAGCAGTTAGAAGCGCAAGCGCAACAGTTTGAGCTCAATATAAAAGATTTGTATGCCAAAATAAGTGAGATCGAGAAATTAAAATATGATTTGAGTCTGGAAAATAGTAAGCTTTTGGTAAAACTCGAAAATCTTGAGGTCGAAGCGAATGAGAAAACGAAAACTAATCAGGAACTTAATCAACATGCGGCAAGCCTTGAAACAGATTTGCGATCAGTTTGTGGTGGTTTTCTATTTTCATGTCGTGAGTTTACAAAAGATCAATTTCTAAGTATGATCAATCGACTGGAGGCGGAAAAAGGGGATTTGCTTGAGTTTATTAAAACGTTAAATAGCCGTAGCGATGAGAGTAATGCTAAGCTGGTTGCAATGCAAGAAGAAAATGGTAAACTGAAAATATCCAATGCACGAAACGAAGTTAGAATAAGTGAGTAAAAAACAATATTTTGATAATAATTATATTTAATATTTAAAAAAGTTTATATTTTGAATAGAAAAATATGAAATCAGTGAAATGCCACGTTCCGAACGTATTAAAGAACAACATCGTATTATACCAGTAAACTCATTGGTATCGAATTCTATCTCCACAACTACTTTACCAACATGTAATCTCATCGATTTAGAAGAATTACGATTTAATTGTGAATCGTTAAAGGAACGTATCACATTTCTAGAGGAGAATTTACGAGAAGTAAAATATGAAAAGGAAATGGACTGGAAAATTTATACGGATATCATTTCGAAATCGAAAAATATTATTATTGAATCGTTTGACAAGGAAAATAAGAAAATTTGATTAAAACTTGTTATTTTGATTAAAATATTGGTTTAAATTTAAAAGATCAATTTATATACATATATATATATATATATATATATATATATATATATATATATATATATATATATATATATATATATATATATACATATATATATATATATATATATATATATATATATATATATATATATATATATATATATATATATATATATATATATTATATATATATATATATATATATAATATATATATATATATATATAATATATATATATATATATATATATATATATATATATATATATATATATATATATATATATATATATATATATATATATATATATATATATATATATATATATATATATATATATATATATATATATATATATATATATATATATATATATATATATATATATATATACTAGGTAGTTTACTTTAGCTGGCAGATATCAACGCAGGTTTAACACATTCATTTTATTTTCATCTTATACGATTTTCAATAAGTTTTATATGTCGTAGTTTAAGAATATTCATCTCTCCTTTAAGAAGGATGAATGTTTTTTCGCCAAAAATATAATAAATTCCATCAAAGTCTTCGTAATCTAAAATAATAATAATAATTAACAGTGTTAAAGGCCATTACTGGCCGCTTACTGAATCAACAATTTGGCTCCAACGGTTTCGATCCTGAGCTTGGTCTTCATACTGTCTAAGACAATCAGAAGAGGCCAAGTCGTTCTCTACATCGTGGAGCCATCGTCGCCTGCAACGACCTCTGCGCCTACCATATGGTGGCTCCCTTTCAGAGATCGCTGCACAATTCGTTCCGGATCAGCACGCAGAACGTGACCGAGCCAGCACACTCGCTGGGATCTAACTTCATGTACAATATCGGGGATCTTCATCAGATCTCTGATCTCGAAATTGTACAGAGCTCGGTATGTACCATCTATTTCGCGTTTAGGGCCGTAAATCACACGCATGATTCTTCTCTCAAATGTAAGGAGCCATCTCTCGTACTCATCCGTCAGCGCCCAACTTTCACATCCAAACATAACAACGGGTCTGATCAACGCTTTGTAAAGCTTCAGCTTCACGGCACTTGATAAGTGTTTAGATTTTAGCAGTGGCCTTAGAGGATACAAAGAACGACTGCCAGCTGCCAGCCGCACTTTAATATCCTCACCCACACTGTTATCGTGAGTGATAAGAGAGCCCAAATATTTGAACCTCCTCACTCCCTCAAACGTGTGGTGGCCACTACTAAAATCTGGAGTGCCATTGTCTCTAAAACCAGAGATCAGGTATTTCGTTTTGGACTCATTGATCTGGAGTCCAACTGAAGCTGAAAACTCTACAAGCGGATCAAGTATTTCTTTCACTCCGTTGCTATTCAGTCCAATCACGCATATGTCATCTGCATATGCAAGCACTTGATTGGACTGGCGATATAAGATGTTGCGCTGAGGTGTTTCAGTTTTACGAAAGATGTACTCCAACATGAGATTAAAGAGTATCGGGGACAGAGCATTTCCCTGCCGAACACCCGAGTTAACTGCAAAAATTTTCGATAGCCTGTTCTCAACCTTAACACAGCATTGAGACTGCGTCACTGTCATCCTACACAGTCGTACCAATTTTGTTGGCATTCCTAGGTATTCCAGGGCAAACCACAAACTCTCTCGATTGATCGAGTCGTAGGTCTGCCGGAAATCCAGGAACACCTGATGTACGGAGATGGATGTCTCATAATATTTAGATAGAATCATCCACAGCGAAAAGACCTGATCGTGACTGATCGATTCGGACGAAATCCTCCTTGATAGTCACCAACCAAGCCCTCCGCCAGAGGAGTGATTCTATCCAATACAATGTATGACAGTAACTTGTATGATGTGCAAAGGAGAGCTATACCGCGATAATTCTCACACTTCAAGCGGTCTCCCTTCTTGAAGATGGGGCATATCGCGGCCACTTTCCATTCGTCAGGCATAACTTCGGTTCGCCATACTAATCGAATAAGGTCGAAAAGACAGTTCCACAAAGTATCCCCTCCGAATATCAAGAGCTCCGAATTAATGCAGTCCACTCCAGGTGAGCGGTTTCGTTTCAATCGCTGCATGGCCTTAGTGAATTCCTCATGGGATGGATCCTCAGTGCAAATCTCCGCAGTCTGTCTTAGAGGTGGCTCAACAACAGTCTGTGACGCATGATGAACATCAAGCAGCTCTGTAAAGTGTCCACTCCATGCGTCAAGTACTGCGTCGATGTTGACACAGACGTTTCCATCCCGGTCCCGAATGGCGGTTGACGAAGGCCTGAAAGTATGGTGCAATCCAGTAATTCGTTTAAAGAAATTACGTGAACTGCGCTCATTGCTGAGTTGTTGTACTTTCAGAACCTCGGCCTTCCACCATTCTCGCTTCTTCCGTCTACAAATCCGCTTAGCTGCCCTTCTCGCCAGAGCAGCCTTGTTTTTCCTCGAGATTGTGAGACGTTGTTGCACTTCACTATGGGCTATATTTTGTTGCTCAACTGCAAGACGACACTCGTCATCAAACCAATCATTCTTGGGTCTGACTTTCACTATATCTAAAGTCTGTTGAGCAGCACTGACAACCGAAGTTTTCAGTACCTCCCAGACAGAGTTCACGCAGTCAGACTGGTAATTGGCTCCTTCAATGTTGTCGCTGACAAGATCCTGATATCGTTTCTTGTGATCTTCATTTACCAGACTTTCACAGTCGAAACGTACCATGCGGTTCGCTGTGTTCCCAGACTTGTACGAAAACTTCCATCGTAGCTTTTCAGCGACCAAATGATGATCGCTACCTACGTATTTGGTTGCTGACCGATAAGTTCTCACATCCTGCACAACCCGAGCCCGTCCTTTAGAAACTAACACATGGTCAATTTGCTTGCGGGAAGTTCCACGAGGATGTGTCCATGTCTCTAGATGTATGTTTTTGTGAGGGAAGAATGTGCTTGCTACTCTCAGATCATGAGCAATTGCAAAGTACATCATTCTCTCACCATTATCGGTCGCAGTTTCGTGTCGGGAGTACGGACCTATGTTTTCACATAAGTCGGTCTGATTTCTGCCAGCTCTAGCATTAAAGTCCCCAATTACCATTCTAACGTCGTGTTCGGGTATAGATCCCATCAGATCTTCCAAGTCATTGTAAAATGAGTCTATATCTTGGGGCTGGCTGACTTCTGTGGGCGCATGTACACAAATCATCGACAGGTTGGCTAACTTCATGCGCAAGCGAAGCTTACACAATCGGTTATTGACTGCTTGGAAATCCAAAACAGCCTTCTTTACCTGCGGCCCAAGAAGAAATCCAGCTCCAAGATTTCCGAGATCATCTCCACTGTAGAGCAACGTATAGCCCTGGGACACATGGTCTCCACTTTTGGGCCAGCGAGTTTCTTGAAGAGCAACGAGTTCCAGCCGATACTCTTTCATGCAAGTGATTAGACCCTCCACGTGCCGATCCTAAATCTCGTATCCGGGTACTTGAGCGGGGGTCCGGTGTTTTTTTGGCGGTATCCATTTTTCTTTTTGTTGATTTTATAAACATTTTATTTTTTTTACGGATGCGGGTCGTCAGCCCAGCGATCCAACCGTTTAGTCGCCTCCTACGACAAGCAAAGGATACTGTGGTGGTATTCTTGGGAAACATGTTCGTGCAATTTAGGTTTACGAGACATGTGAGTGCCCCCCGACCACAGGGGCCATATATTATTCGTAATCTAAAGTACATACATATTTAAGACAACTTTTTCGAATTAAAATATTAAACCTTTCACTAAAATATTAAATGTCTTCTGCCCCTTCGCCATTGCAATAATAGCAAAATTATGGGGGCTGAAGTGAATCTACTGTGTTTAAACGTAGAACTACGTATTGTGTGTATGATAAAATCGTGAATACAATATAGAATAGACATGAATACAAATATTAGAAAATATGAACGAGAGGTGGAAATGAGAACGGTTGAACATGATGGATGATGGATTGATTGAACACGATTTTGGATATTGTACATAATACTAAAATCAATGCAATTCTGCTATGAAATTTCACAATCGGATCGACAATCATTGTACTTAAGCTCATGGATATCGATATGGAATGAACTGTTTGAATATGAACGAGAGATGGAGATGCAAACTGCTGAACGCCGAATGATGGCTCGCATATTGGATAGTAGAAATTTAAATTTTGTAATTTGTTTTGAATAAATTGAAACAATACCGAATTATTACAATATCGAATACGAAGAAAATTCTAATTTAAATTGTTAATTGACTTGTAATTCTTTTTTACTTCTGAATTATTATTTATACTACTGGTTACAAGCTAAAGCATTAGTTCAGTTTATAGGGTTTAATTTTGCACCATGTGCCCGTTAGTGGCATTGAGTGCTGGAGTAGTCCGCCCAATTTTAATTTTAATTTGTCGCTTGCAACGACCTATGCGCCTACCATATGGTGGCTCCCTTTCAGAGATCGCTGCACAATTCGTTCCGGATCAGGACGCAGAACGTGACCGAGCCGGCGTACTCGCTTAGATCTCACTTCATGTACAATATCGGGGATCTTCATCAAACCTCTGATCTCGAAATTGTACAGAGCTCGGTATGTACCATCTATTTCGCGTTTTGGGCCGTAAATTACACGCATGGTTCTTCTCTCAAATGTAAGGAGCCATCTTTCGCACTCATCCGTCAGCGCCCAACTTTCACATCCAAACATAACAACGGGCCTGATCAACGCCTTGTAAAGCTTCAGCTTCACGGCACTTGATAGGTGTTCAGATTTTAGCAGTGGCCTTAGAGGATACAAAGAACGGCTGCCAGCCGCACTTTAATATCCTCACCCACACTGTTATTGTGAGTGGTAAGAGAACCCATATATTTGAACCTCCGCACTCCCTCAAACTGTGGTGGCCACTACTAAAATCTGGTGTGCCATTGTCCCTAAAATCAGAGATCAGGTATTCCGTTTTGGACTCATTGATCTGAAGTCCAACTGAAACTCACAACTCTACAAGCGGATCAAGTATTTCATTCACTCCGTTCCTATTCACGCATATGTCATCTGCATATGCAAGCACCTGATTGGATTGGCGATATAAGATGTTATAGATAAGATAAGATTTCATTGCATCAATGTGTTAATTTAATTTAGAATTTACATGAACTATACAACTTAACCATCTACAAGTAGGTAGTATTTAAATACATATTTCGTTTAGAAGCATCCGGTATAAATAATCGATCCTGACATATGAAATACCAAGCATTCATGATAGTTTCGTCCACCATCTATCTATACATGCCAGGTCCGGATTGTAATAAAATTGCTCCAACTCGATTTGCTATGGGATGACCAGTAATCCAATTTGTTTAAAGCGTTGCATACCCAGACTCAGACCAATAGAATTCGAAACCAGTTTGTCCCAAATCAGTGCCGCTAGTCCATCGGATTTAGGGTTGGAATTGTCTATAAATGAGATCCAATAAGATCTGTTGTTCTTCTTCAGTGTGCACTGTTGCAAGATGCATACTGTTGGCATGACAATATCGTTGTGCTTGATACCAATTTTTCTTCTGTATATAAAGTAGACATTACAGTAAAATATTATATTGAGTTAATGATATTAAATAATTAAACCAACCATTGACGCACTAAAATAGTATTTTGTTCCATTTGAATGGAAATATTGTCCACACAATATTCCTCCAATGACTGTAAGCAGGGTGAGTATTGTTAAGATCTCCATTGTAGTATGAAACTGTTTTGAAACGAGTGCATAGTTCTTTTATATATAAAAAATTGTGGGATATTATAATTTCACAATGATTTTGGAAAACAAAAGTGGTTTTTGGTATTTATTTTCAAATTTAAATCCATACTCTGAAACTTTGAGCAATGCAATACAAAGTTCGGTGAGAAACATAAATATTCGGTCGGTGTTTGGGTGAACCAATAACCTATTCTATAGTATTGAGATATCTTAAAGTACCTCTTCTAATTTCATCTGGAAATATATCTTATCCACTTCAAATGGTTGTTTGTGATTTGATTTCAATCAAAAATAAAAGGAATTTAAATAGAAAATATCTTTGACCAAAACTCCTATTGCATTTGGTTCGTGAATCAAATATTAAACTAGAATGTCAACCAAAATATTTTGATCATAATTCAAATTGAATTTTTTTGTATTGAAATTAATTTGTCTCTTAGTTTTGGAATTTATGTAAAATTAGCATTTTAGTAGTTTTTGATTGACCAGTCACACACAGGTACATAATCAGGTACATAATGAGTATTTTAATTTCACCCAACTTTATTTCTAATTTTGCTCCAATGCTACTATAAGTCGTTTTGAATTGTTTTTTTTATTTCAGTTTGAATTTTAAAAAAAAATCACTAATAAATTATACTATATACAACCGAGTAAATATCGCAGTGGTTAAAGCTGCGACGTTTGGATCGGAGAGGTACTGGGTTCGAATGCCAACAGGGCGGGATGCAAAAAGGATTTTTCATCCTCCGATTACGATCGGTGATTATCACCCATCTTCCATGTCGCTGTACAGGGTGATAATGCGCAGGTGGGTATGTACTTGCTTTATACAGAAAAAACTCTTTAATTTTTAAACTTTAAATCATGATTTTTATTACATAATTGCTTTAAATATACGACAGAAAAATTATTATTCTTACATTTGAAAAAACTAGACTTCAAAATAAGAAGAGTTCATATTCCGTATTGGTGCACCCGAGATAAACGGCCGATCCTGACAAATGAAATAGTAAGTGTATTCACATGACTGATCGTACCATTTATACTTATGAATTCCAGAATGTAATAATATACATCCTTTTCGATCCTTCACAGGATGATCAGCCATCCAGTTAGTGGATAAATAACGTGGCCTGGCCTGATTCAAACCAATAAAACTCTAGATCAATGTGGCCCATATCAGTGCCGCTTGACCAAAAATGATCATCTGGTGTTGTTGGCTGAAATTTTCCATAAATGACATCTAACAACATACGAGTTTCCTCTTCAGTGTGAACGGTTATCAGGTGCATGCCATTGCCATGACAATACCGTTGTGCTTGATACCAATTCTTCCTCTGCGGAAAGTTAAAATAGTAAACAATTATATACATATATATACGATGTATATCGTCAATTATATAGTTTATTAAATATAAATACCATTGGTGTACTAAAATAGTATTTTGTGCCATTGGAATAGAAATATTCGCCACAAAGTATTCCTCCAACGAAACTAAGCAATACCGTACTAGTTAAAATATTCATGATGAAAGTTATAAACTAAGTAGATTTTGAAATTGTTGACATATTTATACCCCGAAAGTAGATGGGAAGTTGTAATTTCTCCTCGATATAGTAAACTATAAAAGTGGAAAGTATGTTTTACTACAATATAATAACGAAAAATTAATGGCTGAATGCTAAATGTTAGCACACAACTGAATGAATTTAGATTTAAAATGCGTTTGTTTTACTATATGAGTGCTTGACAAGATCGACATAATTATATGTAAAATAAAAAAATATGCAGTTTATATCGATATGATTATGAACGCATGAAAGAGTGCTATTCCGTAATTAGTTGGTTTTAAAATTAATGAAATCCAACAGAATATTTAATCTCTGAACAAATTTGAGTGTGATTACGCTGCTATACGCAACTATACAAAAAATGGGAAACTTCAAATAAATATTATCATTTTCCGTTTAGAAATTTATTTGCAATTGTTACAATACATTTTAACATGACTATAATTGACTAAAGTGAATAGTAAAACATTTTTATAGAAAACTATAACTTTTATTTGAGAGTCAAAAACAACTATAAATTGTATGTACAATACTTGCATATTATGTGTTATTAGGTATACAATTTATATTAGTTAAGAACGTTAATATATCCTAGCCACCTTCAAAGTAGGATGAGTTCATATACATATTCCTTTTAGATGCATCTGGTATAAATAACCGATCTTGACATATGAAGTACCACGGGTTGTCACATGTTTCATCATACCATTTATATTTAATTCCAGCATGCAATAAAATACATCCTCTTCGGTCTTTCACAGGGTGGGAATCCATCCAATTAGTAAATAATGTTGCATGGCCCGATTCGGACCAGTAAAATTCCAGATCATGTTGGCCCAAATCAGTACCACTCGTCCAAAAATGATCATCGGCTTTCGCAGGTTGAAATTTTCCATAGACGACATCCAGTAAAATTCGATTTTCTTCATCTGTGTGTACTGTGACGAGATGCATGCTGTTTGCATGGCAGAATCGTTGTGCTTGATACCAATTCTTCTTCTGTAATATTCAAAATATATGAGTTTAAAATTTGCAAGCTCTTGTTACAAATCGTATATTGAACGTACCATTGGTGCACTGAAATAGTATTTTGTCCCATTTGAAGTAAAATATTCTCCACATAATATTTCTCCAACAAATGCCAGGAAAATAAGTTTTGTTAATACTCCCATTTCAAATAAACTAAATGTATATTGGGTCAATTCTGAAATTATTAGTTCTTTTATAGTAAAGCATTGGTGGGTGTTAATAGTTTCTCATTGATGTAGATTGTTCATGTAAAATTAAATTAACATTTTTTACACTTGGTTAGGTTACACAGCGTAAGCCGACTTACTTTAATTCGTTCTGTTGAGTGTTGGTGTGTTTGTCCGAGTGGACATTTAGGCATAGTAGCAACATGATGAATAAATAAATTTGAAAATTCGAATTGTAAATTTGAATTTAAATTTATTTAATATAAGTGCGCATAACATGTTAATAAGAAAATGTAGTGTAAAAATAGTTAATTGTGAAGACAGTTCATCGATCGACAAATAAGAAGCATGTTAGGTTTGAAGCCGTGAAAACTAAATCAGATGCCAAATTAAGAAATTTATTTGCAATTTTACTGCGGCTGATTGCTGTCGAATTCAACAAAATTATGGGAAAACAACTAAAAATACTTAGCAGACATTCTACAGAACCAAAGAATGTTGTAGTTGGTTTAAACAATGATAATAAATTTTATATATCGACTTGCAATTTAGGAATTTGTTAATTTAATTATATTAACCATCTATAAAGTTTGTTGTGTTCATACACAAATTTCGTTTACTTGCATCCGGTATAAATAGTCGATCTTGACATATAAAAAACCAAATGCCCTCAAGAGCTTCATCACACCATTTATACATGGTAACAACCGAATGTAATAAAATTGCCCCTTTGTGTTTTGGTATGGGATGACCTGCTATCCAATTTGTATATAGCGTTGCATGACCCGATTCAAACCAATAGAATTCTAAATCGGGTTCTCCCAAATCAGTGCTGCTAGTCCAGAAATGATCATTGTGTTTAGCAGGTTGAAATTTTCCGTAAATGAGATCCAACAAAATTTGTTGTTCTTCTTCAGTATGCACTGTTGCAAGATGCATACTGTTAGCATGACAATATCTTTGCGCTTGATACCAATTTTTTTTCTGTAATGTTTAATTGAAATGTTTAATTAAATGAATGTTAGTAAAATATAATGTAACCTACCATTGGTGCACTAAAATAGAATTTTGTTCCGTTTGAATGAAAATATTGTCCACACAATATTCCCCCAACGAATGTAAGTAGAGTGAGTATTGTTAAGGTCTCCATTGTATTAAAACTATCGTTAAACTAAAATTGCGAAATTCTTTTATATCAAAAAACTTTGGGTTACTGTAATTTCACATTGATTTTGGAAAACGTAGGTTATTTTTGGCACAATATTAAAAGATCCGATATTCCAAACCTTATAAAACTCCGACACTGCCTCCAAAATATTTAGGTTATTGAACAAATTTCTTCAATCAATGTACTCAAGCAAGTCACACAAAGAAGGTACATTCTTAACAAATTCTTAACCAAACTCTAAATCAATGTAATAAAATTTAATCAAAAAGGGTGTGTGATAGATGTTAGAATGTCCAACTATAAATTTAAACAACATCAATCTACTTCAACCAAATCCAAAGATGTAAAAAACTAGCCGACATACATTTGATAACATCAGACGTCTCACATATAAAATGTACTGGCAAAACATCACTCTGCAGATATCCTTTAGAATCGTCAGTTCCAGTTTTCTTATCCAACTGAAAATCTGCAATAGAGTTAGCATATTAACCGCATGCTGTATAGCAGTGTTTGATTGAAAGTTAATGTTTCTTTCATGTTTTATTAATGTATGATGAACTGTATATCGAAAGCTCACCACAGGTGGTTATAAATATATGCACGAACAAATTTAAGCTTACTAAAAAAATTCAAGCATAAACAAAAATATGTATAATGAAATTTAAGTTAAACTGTCGCAAATACGATTCGCTATGCTACGAAGTTATTCACGTAGATCGTAATTCAAAATCCATTCCAATGCAATCGACAATTTTAAGCGATGTCGATAATTCGTACCGTATTAGTTAAAAATCGGCATTAGAGTTTCTACATATTTTTACGCTTAACAAACACTTTTATGTTTGTAAACGATAATTTATTCGAAATTTGTCGAAGAGAATTTCTATTTGCAATAAAAGCTTTCACTACGTACTTAATTCAGTTTAAAATTTAATGTAGATACACATATTTAATTATTGATGTGGATATAGAAAAATAATTATTTTTTGTTAATCGAATTGCCATTTCTTCACGTTAATGTTTTGACAGAACGTATTTTCATTTTAAAATAGCCAGTGTGGAACAAAATAGGTTTATTTCTATAATATATGTTGTTAAATTTAAATTAATTTGAGGTTTAATTATTAACCATCTACGAAGTTTGTTGTATTCATAAACAAATTTCGTTTAGTTGCATCCGGTATAAACAATCGATCCTGACATATAAAATACCAAACTCCCTCGAAAACTTCATCCCACCATTTATACATATGCACTCCTGAGTGTAATAAAATTGCTCCTTTTCGATCTGCTATGGGATGACCTACAATCCAATTTGTATAAAGCGTTGCATGCCCAGATTCAGACCAATAGAATTCTAAATCAGTTTGTCCCAAATCAGTGCCACTAGTCCAGAAATGATCATCGGGCTTAGCAGGTTGAAATTTTCCATAAATGAGATCCACTAAGATTTGTTGTTCTTCTTCAGTATGCACGGATGCAAGATGCATACTATTGGCATGACAATATCGTTGCGCTTGATACCAATTTTTCTTCTGTAAATTAGACATTACTTTAAATTATATTGAGTTAATGATATATTAAGTGATTAAACCAACCATTAAACGTTTGAATGGAAATATTGTCCACACAATATTCCTCCAACGAATGTAAATAGAGTGAGTATTGTTATGATCCCCATTGCAATACAACTATTATTGAAACCGTAATTGCAAATTTCATTTATATTAAATAAATCGAGCAATTTTGTAATTTCACATTGATCTTGGAAAACACGAAAGGTTATTTTAGAAGAAAAAATTAAACTGTACAAGACGATCCTGAACTCAATTACGAGAAGGCCACGATACATAACTAGATAATGAGGTTCGACAAGCAGCACGCTATTTACATTGGCAACAGAAACTGAATATAATATTGTAGACCAAAACTATAAATTGAGTAAAATTTTAATAAACCTCTATAGTTTCTTCGACATCAAAAATCATAATTGTTAGTTCAAAAAAGTACCTGACAAATATTTTTTTGACTAAATCGTCGATTAAACATGTCAGTTATTTAAAGGTGACACTATAGTATCATTAAAATATACTGTGCCTGCTAATTCTAAATTTTCGGACATAATTTATTGACGTCACAAAATGATGTACGTAATTTTCACTTTCAATTTATCATAAAACCATAATGTGAAAGCAAGAACGAAGATATTGTGGTTGATTCCATTCGTATGAATATGCGACGTGGCGATTTCTTTTGTCACAGTTTTTATCTCCAAACTTCTATATATATATATCTAGTGGGTAATCCCGGTTTACAAAACCCTGGTTTCAAAAGTCTGGTTTTCAAAATCTTTGTTTCTAAAAATGAATTTATTTTTATTAATATCGAATTAATAAAAATAAATCGGTTTTCAAAAATCAGGAATCGTTTTTTAAATTACATTTTGTCTATTGCGATCTCAGCCTGCTAGAATAAATTTGCAAACTATCTCTTTTTCCTCTTTTCACTTGCCATCGAAAATAAAAATATTCGTGATATTTTATCGAATGAATTTATAGAAATAGAATCGAGTAGGCTATGATCACCATATAAATTGCGAAATAGAATACAATTTCGATTTATAAAACCAGGGGGCCTACTATGACTTTCGCTTACTATTTTCGACGGCTATCGTTTTCCTATGCAAAGGAAGAAAATGATAAACAATAATAATAATAATAATAATAACAGTGTTAAAGGCCATTACTGGCCCAAACAATACTAAATTTATAATATTGTTTTCCTTTTTCTTCCTTTTCCTACTATAGAAAAACGATAGCCGTTGAAAATAGTAGGCTTAAGTCATAGTAGAGCCCCAGGCTTTTGTAAACCGATTTCGAGGAAAACTAAACATAATACCTCTATTAAAATTCTTAATAACTTTAATCAATCACTTCTTCTTAATTACCATTATCCATCTATAAAATATGATCGCTTAGTTGCATCTGGTATAATCATTCTATCTTGGCAAATAAAATACCATTTTGTTGTACATGTTTCGTCATAAAATTTATATTTATTAGTTCCACCAACTAATAAAATACAACCATCTTTTTTTGCTACAGGATGACCGTCCACCCAATTCTTGTATAGGACTGCATGGCCAGATTCAAACCAATAAAAGTCGAGATCGTTTTCGGCCATATCAGTGCCACTTGTCCAGAAATGATCATCGGTTTTTGAAGGTTGAAATTTTCCATATATGACATCCACCAAAAATCGATATTCTTTTTCATTGTGTATTGTAGCGAGATACATACTGTTGGCATGACAGAACCGTTGTGCTTCAAACCAATTGTTCTTCTACAAAACATATGAATATTTAAATATATGTATATTTAAATTATAGAACTTACCATTGGTGCACTGAAATAGTACTTTGTCCCATTTGAAGAGAAGTATTGCCCACAAAATATTTCTCCAACAAATGCCAGCAAAATAAATTTTATTAATATTTTCATATTAAATTGGCTAATGATTAAACCAAAACTTTTGAGTTGTTTTTATAGTGAACGCTAGATGGGATTTATTAATTTCTCATTGAAGGTATCCCTCCCTTTATTCAATTAAATTTAAAACTGTTTCCATCTTCTTTAGAAAATACTGCTTGCAAAGAACATCTATTCCCTTTCATCTAGTCCATGTTAAAACCCATATTGATGGTCAGATATAAGATATGTTCTTCTAGGCGCATATTCCACCATTTGGAAATTGTTTATTATTTCTAGCACCAGCTGAAAGGGATGATATTTGCTGATTTTAGCATCTTTTCATAGATGTTTTTCAGTTGAAGCCGTAAGGAAAATGCCGATTAATATAAATCGGCGGAACAGACCAAATAAAGGTTTTGCCAGAGACTTGAAGCAGTCTTTAGCAAGAAAAAGGAAGGAGGGTTCCGTCAAGACCACCTATACTTTGGTTGTATTAATGTCACTGAGAATTTTACCAAGTTCTATTGGCTTAAATTAAAGTCTCGGTGAGAAACAAAATAGTAGATAGATTTAGTGTTCTATACGGTAGGTAAATTAGTCCAAAGTCCGAAAGTGTCACAGAACTGAAGTGAAAAAACTTTATCCATGAGTATAAAAAGAAACAAACATGAACTCAAAATACCAAAATTGTCAAATTTAACAATAACTGTTCATTCGGTGTATCTACTCATATGTCGATTCTAATGAATAGTTGCATGAGATAAGGCAACGATAAGATATATAAACTTACACTAACTATATATTACATTTGTGTATTATCCTGTGAAAAAATACAAAATGTAGTTTGCAAAACTTGTCTGAGACGCACTGGCTGAGTACTTATCTCAATCTTCTGTACCTCTATAAAGTTTGTTTGTAAAAGAACCTCAGAGGATAGTGGTTTTTGTTATTTTTTGATTAAAACGTAATGGCCATTCAACCTTGATCGTTTGAAATCTACAATTTCGGCATGTTATTATTTTACTGGTTTAAAATTGCACAATCCGGTTCTTACATTTTTTTCTCATGTTATTTCTACTAAGTACCACTTTCAAACGGTAACTGTGAAAATAATTGTAAAAAAATAACAAACAGAATATGAAAAATTGAAAATGTCGAGAGAGTGTGAATACCTATAGAGTCGGCCGCACGAAATTTACAAATCGCCGCGAATTCAAATTATCGTTTTAAAAAAATCCAATTAATTATTTGAAACATCTTACTCGTTTTGTAGTTGCATCCGAAAAATAAAATTTGTCTAGTTTCAGAGGAGCAAAAACTCTTAGCAATTGCCCCTCTTATAACTCCCTCTGCTATTCTGTCTTTATGCTGTATTGGTAGGAACCAATAGATATAGTCAAATTTTTAAACAAACCTATCTAAAACACATTTTGAAACATCGTGACCAATAAATTAAAAGAAAAGCTAAATAAGTCTTCGCAAAATATAGATGTTTATTCAAATTATGAGGCATTATGCATGCTTCTCATCACATTTCTTTGTTAACAATAACTCATAATAAGATATAATTAAAATCACAAATTTATATCAACATTTCGAGAACAAAATTTGTATTTTTCGATTATCTGCAAAAAACATAAACTTCATGTATGGCAAAATCATTTCTCGCCGGATATAACTCCATTCGAATTGTATGATTAACCATGCATGCAAAATAACGATAACAATTTCTTTGTGTATATGAATTATTTAAGAATTTTTTGTTTACTCATAGTCATAAGTTTATCATATCCAGGCAAATTATTTTGCTATTTAAAAATATCCAAAAATTAATGTCTGCAATAAAAATCCATAATCAGATGTATATACAAATAAAAATGTTTGATAATATTGTTAGATGGCTATGGTCAGCAGCAAGCCTTGTATGCGAATGGTATCACATACAATTTTTCTTGCAACAAGTGATTATATACTTATTAAGTAGAACAAACATTCCACAATTGTTGGATGTTGCCCTAAATTTTAGAATAAAGCGACGTGCGCTCTGTTTATAGAGTATACAGTGTTCAAATCAAAGTAGCTATATCGTCGTATTAATAAATGTCATTTTTGATTACATTAAAAATAACTAACATATACTAGCAGTTAAAAATTCGATAACCAGTTCACGTTGTTAGTATATAGTAAAGATAACGTAGACAAAGATAAAAGTGCGCAAATTCAAAATAGTGCAACAACTATAACGTAAGTATTCACAAAATTCAATAGTGTCGTAGTATCCGTTCCGTTATTAACCTCTACAACTCCCGCCATTAATCCCCTTTATTCGGAATGATATAAATATTACAGGGAATAAAAACATATGGATATACAGTTGATGGTGGTAATATCGTAAAATAACAATGGAATGTAAAATAAGAGAGGCTTTTTAATCTGGAACACCCTGAAATATATGAAAAATGCTTTCAACTAATTTAGACACGAGTATAGTCGTAATGGCTGATCACAAAAATTTCCGCAACTAAATAGGGTAAAGACGGGTACATTTCTAATACATCAGCCATAACTTCACTATATATACCAATTATGAATTTTAATTGTCTTTAAATTACTGTTCAGTGCGGTAATGCGTGCGATTTAATAAATCCGTTTAGAAAACCGTCTATAATTGAGAAATGTTTGTCGCACAATAACGTCATTAGTATACTGTCACTAAATCAGTTTATTCATTATACCAAAAATAAATGGCGATTAACCTTAAGCTGATGTTGTCACGCTGTGGCTAAACTTAAAGCACTCGCTAAATGGGATTTATTAAATTGCATTCTGCTTAGCAGGTTATAACTGTCGATTATGCTATAGTTTTGCCGAAAAATATCGATAAAGTGGATTTTTCGCTTTAGTAGAGCAGTTGAGATAGACTTTACAACATTTAAAAAAGTTTAGGGCAAGTTTTCATGTTCATCTCTTAAGCTCGATTTTTATGGCTGTGGCGAAAAAGTTTCATATTGCCTTTAAGTATTTGGCCAATAGATATGACTAGAGAATTAGAGACTGATTTTACTGACACCAATTTTTTGTCATATAAACTAAAACAAAATTATCAAATTACTTCCTAATTATCCATATCCGAACACAACACTCCAGAATCTAGAGACTGAGGTTATACAAATTGTGTAATGGGGTTTGGGTTTTTCCAGTGACATTTTTTTTGGCTGCAAATTATCGACTAACTTTAATCATAGGCAATCATATTTTTGAGTTTTCCTATGTCACAGCGATCACACAGAGTACAACAAATTTTTGAGTTTTCCTATGTCATCGTGTTCATGCATTCTATTGTATACCCTGTATACACTATGGAATATTAGCAACACAACGATGACATTGAAAATATTTTTTCCCGCTCATAATAATAATAAAACAATGTTTAAAGGCTATTATTGGCTCATTACTGCGTCAACAACGGTTTCGATCCTGGGTTTGGTCTTCATACTGTCTTAGACAACCTGAAGAAGCCAAGTCATTCTGTATACACCGTGGAGCAATCGTCGCTTGCAACGACCTCTGCGCCTACCATATATGGTGGCTCTCCTTTCAGGGATCGCTGCACAATTCGTTCAGGATCAGCACGCAGAACGTGACCTAGCCAGCGTACTCGCTGAGATCTTATTTCATGCACAATATCGGGGATCTTCATCAGATCTCTTATCTCGATATTGTACAGAGCTCGGGTCATCATCAAAGAATCGAGATGTTATCAATTTACGAGTGGCACGGACATTTGGGTGCGAAATATTATGCAGAGTATCGAAGATGTTCGACGTAATAGCTCTGCGATGTAAGGGCGATTGTTCCCTGTTGATGTTTCGCATTTGATTTCTAGTCCAGGTAACTTTAATAGCTGTAGTTTCATTGTTGAACTAGTGTGACATACTGAACCAGAAAGAAAATTCTGAAGTTCAGGGTCTGCTTTATGCGACTGGATGATTGTGTTGTAGTCGAAGTGAGTGCGAGATAATGTATATCTGTGACCACATTGTTTTGGCCTTGAATGTGCAGAATATCCGTGGTAAATTGAGATATGAAATTCAGATGACGTGCTTGTCGTGGATTTCGTTCAGTTTTCGACTGAATTGCTTTTGTCAGAGGTTTTGTCAGAGGTTTATTCCAGAACTGCCCCAAGGACAGTGTTTGATGCATCAGCTGTAATACTGAATTTCGTGTCATTCAGCGGATTCAGATTTCAGCTGTAAGAATGCATTTTAGCATTGATCTGGCCACGAAAAGTTCTTGGCTCTTTTGGGCATCTTGGGTAATGCGGCCAAGTGTTCATGAATTGGAGCGGGTGTTTCAGCAAGTTTTAGTATGAATCGGTGGTAGTAGTTTACCATGCCAACGAATTGCTGCATTCGCTTGATTAAATTCTGCTGGGAATTCTCTAATGGCATTAATTCGTTCTTGAGATGGCAGAATACCATTAGGTGTTATCGTTTGGCTGAGGAAATGAGTGGTTGCGCCAAAGACGCATTTTGCACTGTTGATATGAACATCAAACTCGGTTAACTTATGGAATAGTTGTTCCAAGTGGAGTTTGTGTTGTTCCTCAGATTGTGATGCCACAAGAATATCGTCGAATTCATTCATGAAACGCTGAATCGTTTGTGCGGCATTTCGTAATCTAAATGGCATACGGGTTTATTCGAAAAGTCCAAATGGTGTCGTGATTGCCGTTTTGTAAACATCTTTAGGTACGACGGGAATGTGGTGATGACCTCTGACGAGATCTAGTTTGGAAAAAACTTCGCATCCATGCTGTATGGAGAAGTTCTGTATGTGAGGTATCGGGTAACGATTGTATTGTGATCGTGTTTAACCTGCAATTGTCCCCACATGGTCTCCAATCAAGATCATTTTTTCTCACCATGTGTAATGGACATGACACTGGCAAATGACCCGTAGTAACAATGTGATGTATTACGTTGTGTCGAATCGGCAAATTGTAATTCGGCTCTGCTGTTAAGGATGAAAATCTCTTAAGCAGAGTACCATAGCCATTGTCGTTTGTAAAATGCAATGGAGTTGGTGTGTTAACTCGAATGGTTGAAGCATTGATCGATAGCTGAGTTGCTGGATCAATCAACCTTTTATTTTTTAGTTCGACAAGTAAACCAAACTTTGTAAGAAAGTCAGCGCCAATAATCGACGACTCGCTGATGCTAAAATGAATGCATAGAGGAAATTTCCCTTGAGTCCGATATTTACCTGGAGCAGTTTGCTTCCGTAGGAATTTATGGTTGTGGCGGCTGACAACACTAGTCCTGTATTTTTAGATTTATGATCTATAAAATTGCGGAAAGGAATTACAGGAAGGTCCGCGCCAGTATCAATTAGACATTTAATTTTATGTGTTGGGTCGTGAATAAATAAGCGGCTGTTTAACGCTTGTTTCTTATAGTTTGCCGCCGCAACCGTAAGATTTATTGGTTTGGGGTAAGTTCGTCGTTGACTGCTGCCGATTTATTCAACCCAAAATTGCAGGGTTTTGCACACTTTTGAGCTTGAATGCCCTTATTTTTTTGTTTAAGAATCATACTTAGAGCACAGTTTAATCCGCCCCATTGATTTTCTATGGGGTTTAGATCAACTGGTTGTGACCGCAATTTCATAAAATTTATATGGCTTTCGCCAAACCGGTTTTTACCACCAACGACATGTGCTTCGGATCATTGTTTTGCTGAAACACCCAGCGAAGAACCAAGTTTTCTTTGGCAACGCGATGCATGTATCCCATAGAATATCCTCCAAATAAATTAAATTTATTTAGGGTCTTATGCATTCAGCAGTAAGGCCTAACAACTCTTTACGAGAAACGTTGTGATCACATGGTGTAGTCCATAACAAAATGGCGAAACATATTATCGTCGTTATGAAACCAAAATAAGTTTGTTTATATCAGATTATACCATTCAATATGTCCGATGACCTATAGATAAACAACGCGACCAGCGCTATACAGTAAAAACCATTGAACATAACGGAGGAAATACAATTGCTTTGGATTTGTTTGTTGTATATGGTTGCTGGGTCTTTATACTGGAATAGATAAAACGCTAAATAAAGAAATTGGTTTGGAGGATATTCTAAGGAAATACGTTTCAGCAGAATAATGATCTGAAGCACGTGTTGTGGTTGGTAAAAAACCGGTTTGGCCAGAACAGTATTAATTTTACGAAATGGCCGGCACAACGTCCTGATCTAAACCTCATAGAAAATCTGTGGGATGCATTAAAGCGTATGCTTAGTATGTTTCCCAGGAAAAAACATAAAAGAGAGTTTTGAAAAACTGGACATAAATTTTCACTGGTTGGTCAAATTTCCAAGTTGAAAAATATAAAAACACTTGTTAGCACTTTTGCACAATGAATATATTATTATCACTTTGCACATATATTGATAATTAATCAGTGTATATCCGTTAAAATATCTTAAGTTTATTAATATAAAAACAGAGCTGTTAATAGAAAATACGACTATGACTTTTTGATGGTAGATGGTGGAACATCGCTACCACAATGTCTATATTCTACCATTCTGAGTTCGTTTACCATTGTTGGTTTGTTTATTGATGAAGCCACTCGTTGTAGGATGGCGCCGCAGATTGTGAATGATATAAATTGGTAATGATCACATCTGTGATGTACACAGTTGATCAACCCATGCGGCAAGGCTTAGTCTGTTGGAGTGTAGAGAATAGTTATAGTTGAACATTCGAGTCGCTGCACTAGTAAGTGCGTATTTAGATATTAAGGATAATTTAGAGTAGTTGGAAATAATATTTAAAGAAAGTCAATAAAATTATTAAAATTTAGGAATTGATCATGAATGTACATATGTACGTATATATATAATATGCGTTCATCATAACATTGCAGGTACGAGTTACATCTAACTATCACCCGTTATACTTTATATTCACATACAAATCGAAAACTTTTCTGTATTCTATATATTGTGTACAATATATTTTCCTCATTTTATCTGTTTCATAATTTTCGCAAATGTACATACATTGAAAAAAGAGGGGATTTTCAAAAAAAAGTAGAAAACGTGAAAAACATAGAAAATGAAAAATTACAACAACATTTTTATTTTGTAGGTTAAAGCTTTTTTCTTTCATTTTCTCTCCTTTTTTTTTGGTATGTTTTGATGAAAACAGAAAACTCAACCATATTGCAGTAAGATTTCAAAGTGATCGGAAGCAGAGTTTTATATCGAATAAAGACACATATTACAAAAAAGAAAATAGCTGTAAAAATTCGGTGTATTTGATGTGATTTTAATTATTGTGTTGTGTGAAGTTAAAAAAAAAAAAAAAATTTTATTTATAAATTTAAAATAGTTTGTGTGTTGGTTTGTGTGTCTGTCAGTTTGTGGTACAGTGCTTTGTTCAAAGTGAAAATATTATTATTATTTTATTTTTTTTAAATATAGGAGATATAGTGAAAAATGGAAAACAATAGTGGCAGACGTAATACAGCAACGGAATTTAGCTATATACTTCAGAGACAGGTAATAAAAAAAAACAATTATTATTTTCCCACTGAAAGCTTACGCAAGCTTTGGGTTTGTTTTACTTTTAATTTATAATTTTTATTTGATTTTTATCTTCATTTTTTTGTCGGAGGGATATAAATATAAATGAGAAATATTATATCAAGAGGATATATGAGTGTATGTGATGATAGAATGGATTATAATCAGGATGAAATATCATCATTTCTTCGTCATCTTCTTCAGTGTTTTATCTCAATTAATCTACTCGAATAAAACTGAAAAATTTATTATTATCATAATAATATGTATGCCATCATTGAAACGAAACATTTTAATCCTTTACTTCGTTTACAGAATTTTTTAATCCTTTATTTTGTATTGACCTTTAAAGTTTAGTTCATGTATATTTAATTTTTGTATTAGAATTTTGATTTTTCGTTTGCGGAATGTATGGATATAAATCGATTCATCTTGGGGGGGTAGACGTCGAAAAGATTTTCTTAGTATTAAGATCCATAAATATTTAATAGGAATATGTATATTGTGGAGCAGAGATGTTTACTACCACTTGATGGCACATCCAATGAGATATGATATATTAATTTGATGGATATGATGATAATGAAGCAAACGACAGGTTCGAATTTTATTTATGGGTTATACAACTTTTTATTAAGATATAAATATTATCAATAAATCATTTATATATTACACAACTTTTTTTGGGGCAGAAAAGCTTTCAAAAGAATTAATCAACCGTTAAATTGAGTTTCAATTTTTTTGTTGGAATAAATAATTTTTATTTGACCCTAAACCTGTATGTTTGCAGTTTTTATGATGAACTGTAATTGAATTGTAGCCGCACAATTTCCAAGCGGGAATTTTCTTTTGTATTTTTAAATATAGGATAACTACACATATGTACATATATGTAAATATATTGTGTTTGAAACGTATTTAACTAGCATTAAAATTTAGAACGTCCAAATTTATATTTTTATTCAATTTCACCAACAATAAAAAAACAATATATTTTTACTATTCAATAAAATGTATAATTCAATTTAATATTTATTTATGTTTTATATTCTATACTATAGTTATTCCAAGGTTCAGAATTGCAGATTTGATAGACTGCGCAGAACGATTGAAAAAAATTGCTTATAATTTTAAGCACCTAAAATTAGCAAAGCTAACGAGAAATCTAATCTGTCTTGTAATAATTTGAAAACTATACTTATCCGATTTTCATGACGCAAAACCATCCTAATAGACTTTGACGAGTATTGATAAACTTGCCATTTTTAAGATCTGTGGGTGGTTGAAATCCAAAAATTGTGACGTAAGAATATCTTTTGGTGGTGATTGTTCCAAGCAACACAAAATATTTTCGGTATAAAAAAGTAACTAAATATTGGTAATTTTACATACATTATGTGAAATAGTCGAAAAAATCGATTTTTTAAAAAAATATTTTGTGGAAATCAAAACAAATCCATACTAATGTAAATATAGATATACACTATTCTATACATAGTAATGGTTTTGATTTTGTTACAACATTAACTTTGCGTTTTCTTTAATTAAATTACTCACTAATGCGAGTAATTTGGTAAGCATATCACATGGCTTCCAACGATTTATCGAGACTCAGTAATATTGCATTCTGACGAAATTCAATAGAAAAAATATAAGTGTTCAATCCTGTCAGCCAGTACATCTTTCTACGTTTAAGTCCTAACTCTTCTATATACATACATATATGTTCTAGGGTTAGAGCTTAGCGTCTAGGGTCATGCTCAAATACTTAGATGTGTTGGCATATGGCCTTATTTCTTGATTCATGGTAACCAGCATATGTTCTAATCGTTTATTAGTAAAGTTAAATACAATAAGAAACACATGGTTGAAATTACCAGTTTAATTTGAATTGATTCAAGTAGTTTATGCGACGAATATTAATAAAACTCACTAAATTTAATCTAATGTACTGAAATCATGCAATAAATTTATGTAAATTATGTTAACTTTACTTAGATTAAACTGCATATTCTTCATGATTTACGAAATCTTACTCAAATTATTAGTAGAACCTAATATTTAATTCTAGTTAACATTTGCTTAGTTCAAGCCAATTGTGCACATTTTCTTTCAAATTTCCCAAGAATAAATACAATACCAAAATAAAATAAAAACAGATAAATTCAACTTTGTTACAGACACCGGGTATAGCCAATAGTTAGTAACACAGGACGATACACTTCTAATATACTTATATAATTTTTCAGTATCACTGAGCTCTGAAATAAAATTTATTTGTTTGCTGGATCAGACTTATGAGATACTCCTGAAAATTCAACTCAAATTAGTTTAGTCAAACGATTTATTTTATTCTACATTCCAACCTTTAATTAATTAATTTAAATTTAAGTTTAACTGGGAGAGATCCTATAATTTAGACCAATTTATTATTATTAATTTCATATACATATTTGTGCTGTGATACCCTGTAATGAATGATAATTAGTTTAGTGCCTCTTTTTCCAACCCTCGATTTAAACATATACCCATGTACCCCTTGTTTATACTCCATCAAATAACTTATGACACCATAAGGGAGACCACTTCAGATTCCCATAGCAAATCCGCGTGATTTCATGTTATCGACACAAATAAATAAAGTTATACCCTACAGATGGCACATCAAACGTTTTTTCAACAAGAATTTTTTTTTTTAGCTGACCTGTTATTTCCAAGTTATTTCAGCCGGATATTGTCAATTTGGTTTTGTTTATTTTTTCTTTATTTTTTTCAAAAAAGAGGTAACATAGCGGTTATTTGCTAGTGGTGCCATCTAGTTAATATAGCCTAACTACTATAAATAGCCATATCTTGATACTCAAATCTGCAGCAATCTCCCCCGTCTTACTACAAGTCATTTGTACTCCATATACCTATTCAGCCAACCCACTTTCTTCATCCCTACCATACAACTAACAATTAACTACCACTACACGGAACTTTAAAAGTAAAGCTACTCGATAGTTGTCGATCATCCTCAACATATGTCTCTCATCTTTTCGTTATCTCTTCGTTGAAATTATTCCTCGTTAACTCCTAAATTTTGACATTAGTTTTGCTGTTGCTTTTATGTGATTTAAAATCTAAAAAACCTACAAAGCGTTTGTTAGAAGAGTGAAAAAAAAAGCTATTAGGTAATTCTAATGGAAGTTCATCCGATACCCGGCGATGGTAATTGCCGTTTCAATGCCGTGATACATCAGCTGCAGCTGGAAAAGATTAGTTCATACGGATCATCTAATGAATTAAGATCTGAAATTTGAGAACTTTATTAGTGAGCATCTTGATACTTATTTACCAAACGGCTTGTCTCTCGATACTAACCGTATAATCTATCCTACTTCCCATCACCTACTAAATATATTTTTCCTTTTTTTCTTTTTTTTTTACATCATAAATTATTTAAAAATATCATAAAACAAATTAATATTATAAATCATCCACAAACCTGATCTGACTCAATTACGTTTGACGTATTCCAATTCGTCTTCTTTACCATTTCCCTTCATTTTACTTTTTACCTGGGTTGGTATTGCAGTCCATATTTTACGTTCAATAAAATATAAAATGTGGTAGTGCATATGGTTTGCGTCTCTGCTGTTATAAGCAATTGTGTATGCATTGTTCATGCTTATTTTGTTGTTGTTGTTGTTTTTTTCCCCTCATATATTTTACTTATTTTCCTATTAGTTCCGCCATATATTTATATATTTTTATTTAACATTTTAAACTACGACACCACCTTTATTTCAACACCAACTACACTGGTTTTAATCGTCTATCGTCTATCATCTATATTAAAATAAATATCTCTGAAATTCAGAAACAGTTTAAATTATTTTCAAATTGTATATTGTAACTATTTAGAACTAAATTTACAATGTAATTTATTTTTAAAAGTTCCAGTATTTTGATAAGCCGATTATTTTTAAATAAGTATAGATCTGTTAAAACATCGATCCATTAAAATAATTTGTCTTTTAAATTGAAGCGCATTGTATAGTTGAGTTATTGTAAATTTTTCTGCAAGTGCTTTAAAATATGGCTTTGTTCTTAGAAAATCTAAACTTAAAGTATTTGAATTTGAATTATGACGAATCTCCTGTAGACGACTTTAATATAAAATAGCTAAATTTCATAGCAAATTGTTTTGTAATTGAGAGTGATAAATTTCTTCGACTGCTTGTAACGTTAGTATAATTCTTCATTTCGCGATTTTTTGACTCAAACCTCATACATCAGAGATGACGCAAAGGTCCAGACTTACGTATAATGGAACTGTAATGTATAATAATATGGTGTTTGGGCGTAAGGTTGCTTTCAAATACTTTAATATAAAGTTCGTGATGTTTTTTGATAATTTCACTAAGATTCGTTTTTCTTATTGATTAAGTCCCCAACTAGCAAAGTAAAAAAATGAAGTTAACTATAAGTTTCTCTAGAAGATAAGTGCAACTTCTGGGGGCTTTTTAGATGTTGTACTTTAATAGTTTCACAACGATTTGTAGACTCTATTTGCCAGTAATTAAAATTACGTAAGCTAAGATTAAAAGAATCTAAATTAAAAAAATTGTTAAATACAAAATAATTAACTAATCCGTATTTGATAAGCGTCATGCATAACATCAACTGAAAAATTGTCTGTCACATGAAAATAGATTCAGAATAAATGCCTGTACGGATTACGCAAAAATGATGCATCTTCTTGAGTAAGCTGTTGAGATATGTTTTTATGTTTTAAACAGAATCGGCAATGGTAATTGGGACTAAAACTTTTAGAAAAACAACAAATATCGTTTATTACCCCCTATAACCAATCCTAACACAAAATAAACTTGAAATATTCCCTCATTCGTCCTGATTTCTATGCCATTTTTTTCAATATCTTGAATTATTTTGATTAGTTCATTCACCGCTATGTTGCTTCCCACTTTTTTTAGTACTGAAGTTTTCAAAAACATAGCAGGGAAAGTATATTCTAGTTTTGAAAGCATTTCAACTGACAATTCTGGGAAACTGTAATAGAACGAAGCTATTGATTGAACACCAGTATGACTCCCAAGTGGGTCATTAACCTCTACATCATCATAATAGAGGAAGTATGGTTTATCAATTTTAGTCTTAAAGCTGCAAGTTTTACTTTTCCAAAGTTCACCGTGTATAAAATCGTTTAAACTTGTACTTTCTTGCAATTTTTTCATACGTTCAAAAAATGTTTTTATTTGGTAGACAATGGGGGAAACTACAACTTTCCATTCGACTTCTTCTAGATGGGATTCGCCTTTTCGCATATTTTCTTTAATTAGCTTCTCGACCGTGTAACTTGAACAGGCGGTTGCATTAAATTTCGATCACCGAAGGCCTTAATTAATTTATATTCAGTTTTTATATTTTCAAAAGGATCTGCACATATGTTGAACATTTGACAAATGTAAGCTTTTTTTCTAAATTAATTTCTTGTATTACAACGTCCTTAATTAACATAAAAGTATGAGAAATATTTTCCGAAAACTCGTTTAAAATAGATTCTATTTGTTTATTGGTTAAATGGCTGTAACTATTTAAATGAGAAACAAAAGTAAGGGCGTTTTTATATAAATCGTCTTTAGTTTGATCTACGGTTAATTTTATATCCGATTTTTCTTGTAATTCACTTTTATTTTCCGAAGCTGACAAATTATGCCGAGAGTTAAGGTTGTAACAGATATTAATACTTCCGAACACTTGAAATATTTATACATATTTAATTTTTATAGTATAAAAAGCTTTGTTACGAACGTTGCAAGCGATGACGATTTGTTGCTATCTATTTCAAAAAAATAATTTTGAATAAATTCCCAAACTTGTTTTGATTGAATTTGATACTTCAGATCAAAAATATAGTGAATCTTGAAGCATGTTGACAAAGTAGCAATTAAATTATCAAATTTGTAAACAATATCATCACATATTGTATAGTAAATAAGTTTAATTGACTATATTTTTGTTCTTGTATGTATATTTGAGTAATATAGCTGGTTGTAACTTCTATGTTAATTTTTCACTAGCTAAAATCCCTCTGCCGTCTTACTACTATTAAGAATAAGTTTCTTCTAACTTTATTCTGAATAATCTAAATTTCAAACATGATACCAGTATTGATTACGGAAACCGAACTAAGATTTACCGGATCTACATAGTTTCTCGTCTTAATTATCTGATTTAGCCGGTTTTTCAATAACTTCTCAATGAGTTTAGATATAACTGGTAACAATGAAATTGGCCTGTAAGATGATGTTTTTGTGGTGGTTTCATTTGTTTTGGAATCATGATTAATTCTGCGCAATTTTGCATAAGCTGGGTAGAAATTTGATACTAAAGTTGGTGAGTTGACTAAAGATGGATTCCTTGGTATAGTTCTTTTAAAATATCTGCAAACATACGATCAAGGGCTTTCCTTTTAATTTCGGTGTTCTCTCTACTGGTGACTGCTGTATTGCACTGTGCTAATTTATTTACTTCTTCTTTTAGTTGCTCTCTTAGTTATTTTTGTACTTCTAGTTCTAAGGACTGCCTAGTAAATCGTTCCCATAAGCGCTCTATATTTTCAAAAGTAGGGTTTCTTTCTTTCTGTATGATATTTTCATTTCCTGTCAGTAGTATCGTTTGCCAGAAGGTCGGTTTTCAATTTTTAAGGCTTATTTATAACAACCGTATTCCCTTATAGAATTTTCAATAATCCTTTATACATTTAGTTGTTGTTAGTGTGGGCCCCAGTTGATATTTTTCGCATTAAAATGTTCTCCGGTTACAAATCTTTTCCTAGTTTACTATGTCGGTTTCTGTATCTTGGTCTTGCGTGATAGGACGGAGGTATTCCAGACTTTATGTAGCATGTTGAATGTATGTCTGGCTTTATTTATGCGTTTGTTTATGTCTTCCTCTATCCCACCTGTTTTTGCTACTGTGCATCCAAGGTATACGAATTCGTTTACATCTTCGATTTGTATTTCATTGATGTGGATCGGTGTGGTTATATTCGTGTTGAATCTCATTATCTTGGTTTTCCTGATGTTAATTTTGAGACCAACTTTGTTAGCTTAATCTGATAGCTGTTGTACCTTCTGCTGCATGTCTGAATGTTTGTGTGTGAGCAGGCATATGTCGTCTGCATAGTCCAGATCATTGAGTCTACCTGTTAATCCCCATTGTATGCCGTTAGGGGATGTAGTGTCTAATTTCCGCATTACACCATCCAGTACGATCAGGAACAGCGTTGGTGAGAGTACGCATCCATGCCTTACTCCTTGGTTGTTATAGTATGTTTCACTTTGCTTTCCTTTATATTGAACTCGGTTTCCAGCATCCCGATACATTTCTTGTATGAGTTCTATTAATTTCTTTGGGATGCCCATTTCATAAAGTGTCTGCCATATTGCGTTCCTATTTATCGTATCAAATGCGCGTTCGAAATCGACGAATAGCAGGTACAGTGGTGAATTCCATTCGTTAGATTGCTCAGTAATGATACGGATTGAGTTGATATGATCAGTGTAACTTCTTCCTGGTCTAAAACCAGCTTGTTCGTTTCTTAATTTAGCATTGATCGTAGATGAGATTCTGTCAAGGATGATCATTGCGAGTATCTTTATTGTTGTGTTGAGGAGAGAGATACCTCGCCAGTTTTTGCATTGCCTCAGATCACCTTTGTGGTAACATTTAGAAGGGTTCAAAAATGGGTTTCACGTTCATGTAACTCGAATTTTGCACATCGGGAACATCTTCTGCAGGAATATCATATATTTCGGTTTCGATTGTTGTTCGAGTAGAGCGGCTTTTTGTATTTTCATTATTTACGCCAGTCACACCAAATGTATTTTGTCGCAAAACTGTTACCGCAGGTAAAATTTCGTCACTATCACTACTGTGATCTAATTCTGTAAAAACAAGATAATGTGAAAAAACGAAACATTGAAAAAGTTTACACAAAAAAAATTTACACAATTTCTATCTTATTTAGGTTAAATGGTATTCTATAAAACAAAGTAGTCAGCGTGTAAATTTTTTCTTGCTGTATAATTTTATCGTGTCTAAAACCACTTTGACGTTTTGTTAGTGTTTCATTTCATAATATAATATAAAGAGTAACAAGGACAAACATGGTTTTTTTGTTCGGCACTAAATTTTAAATTTTTATCCGTGAAAACGAACTACACAAGATAAATTGTATGTGTAGTTTATTGACGCTTAATATCTTACCCATTTTTTAATTTATCTTGGTGTAAATTTATAGAATACCATTTTGGTATGAAAACGTGTAAAGTACTCGTTTTCGCGTTTTCACGTTATCTTATTCGTTATAGAATTAGGCTACTGGATGATGTTCGATTTTCATGATCCGAAATTTTCCACATGCATTGTAGCTAAATCCGTTTTATTGGACAAATTTTCTTCTGCCACTAACGCTTCCCTGTAAGTTTTTGAAATCAAAAACCAATTAATTTTGGTTTAACGTCATATATGGGCCATTTTTTATAATATTGCCGATTGTGTTAATACAATTTGTTGTCCTTTTTTAGATTAAATCTCTGCTAACAATAATATTTGTAACCGCAATAAAAACATAACCTAAAAATATTATAATTTCTCACTTTACTATCGATATGTTCTTGGTATTTATTTTAAAAAAAATTAGTTATAACTAATAAATTTGGTAAAATAAACTGTATATGCTATATAGAGATATAAATTTAATTTCATTTAGAGCTAGGCAGCGAAAGGTTCTGTATAGTTTTTTGGAAATCTATACTTGTGGTTATACGGGTGATGTTGGTACACATTGTATAGAATATTATTTAAGAAAAATGTTTACGTTACAGTATTCGTACCAAAACGAACAAGGAAATCATTTGAATTGTAGGTAGTCACGCATGAACGACAAAATAGTTGGGTGTATAGTATTTTTGCAATTTTTATTTTACTGGTTCTATATGTTGTCCTTATATACATATGTCTAGTTATAATATTTAGAAATTTGCTTTTAAATTATTCATTGTACTAATGAATTAAATATTGAGCTAGCACACATTAGATATATACGAGTATGTAAGATGCATTAGTAAAGTCCAATCAGGAACTAACTAATAAATTCTAATATTCGATAATCCTTTTTTACCACTTTCGTCAATTTATGTCGAAAACATTTGTTTTTTCCAACGTACAAATACATATATAACCATTTGGGAATTTTATTATAACAGGTTTATCCTTCGTTGATATATTTATTACAACATTTTTTTTATTTTATATGTAGGCTTGTTAAAAAAATCCACAAATCCTCTTTGTTATTCTAATTTTCCAATGTTATATTTTCCCGTACAGTAAATATATAATATGTGAAATGGATACGCCAATTTAAATTTATAGTCATTCTCTGCGCTTCAGATATTTTTGTTGATAAATTTTTTTTTGTATATATGTATACATACATATAATCTACATGTAAGATCATGTACAATCGATGAACAAAAATACCAAGAAAAACCAAAATAGGTCGATAATGTTGTAACGTACTAGTTTTTAGATAAGGATTACTTTGTAATATATTTTTGATAAATTAAAATACCAATAGTAAAAAATCACACTTTTCATACATTTTGTATGAAAACACATGATTTTAGTTAGTTGATAGGAATATTATAATTTAAAGTAACCCGAATTTATTATTTTTCCAATTGAAAGCTTGAAACTATAAACATTGACTTTTACCCTTTTCTCGTGGAGTTTTCCACTTTTTTGTATTACTTTACTTTATTTTACTATACTTTATTTTCTAATAAAACTCAAATAGAAATAGTATACCAAATTGTAAGACAGGGACATTATGTACATAACAGACAAAATAATTTATTCCCATAAAACAAATAAACCAAAGAAAGAAAACACCAATGAAATTTTAAAAAATGAATCAAACAAAATGATCATATATACTCATAACAACAAATAAAACAAACAAAAATATATGAACACAATTTTATATTTCATACCAACAACAAAAAGTTATTGCATAAACAATAACATTAAAAGCGTGAGTAATGCGGTAAAGTGTTTAATACGTGAAATGTAACCAAAACCAAATTATCCCTCTCCTAATTCTAATTGACATATTGACAATAGAGGGTGTCCAATTTACCTAGAATTGGAAAAAAGAAACAATCCAAGGCAGCGAGCAGAGCAACGAATGCTTAATCTTCATTCTTCCACTAAACCAAAAGTACCACCAGAAGTTTCATATCATAACGCACAAAATAACCAACCAAAAGCAACTGTTAACAGTAGTGTGCATCAAGAGGTTTCATATGCAAGTATCTTTAAGGGTACCACTCATAAGTTGTAAGCAAGCGATGACGAACATCGCAGCAGCTTTAAGCAAGTAACTAACATGATGCAAAGCATCATGGCGATGATGTAGAGAACCATCAATCTAATGATGGAGAATATGAACACGTTGATGCAGATAGTCGTTAAAAATCAAAAATGACTGTCCTCAAAATAGCCATATGGAATGCAAACGGCCTAGCACAACATCAAGCAGAGGTTCAAGCATTCCTCACTGAGCACAATATTGACATAATGTTTATATCTGAAACACACTTCACCAAATATAACTATTTCAAAATTAATGGGTACTCTGTTTATGACACGAAGCTACCAGATGGGAAAGCACATGGAGGCACAGTTGTACTGTTAAAAATGATATTAAAACAGTATAATGAATTTATGAAATGTGCGAAGGAACTACCCAATCAACGAGCATCTGTCTTCAGGAGTGATCTGGAAACTGTGTCATATCAGTAGTGTTCTGTCCTCCAAAACATGCTATAAAAAACTGCTGTTTTTAAATTTCTTGCGGTTGGTGATTTCAACGCCAAACACGCTCAATAGGGTTACAGATTAACATCGCCGAAAGGCAAACAACTTTATGAAGCTATAAAAGAACAGTTCCTGGATTACTTATGTGCCGGTCACCCACAGATAAAAAGAAAATTCCCGATTTAATTGACTTTTGTGTAACTAAAGGCATTCCACGTAAATATGGTAAGGCCACCGATTGCTATTATCTGCGTCTTCTGATCACTCACCTGTAATTTTAAGAGCGAGCACCAAGAATATTAAGTAAGCCAAAATGGCTTACAAACAAGCAAACTAATTGGGATCAATATAAGAGGCTAGTCGAACAAAATTGTGTACTGAATATCCCTCTTATCACACCAGCAGATATTGATGCGGCGGCAGAAAATCTAAACGATGACCTGGCATTATCAGCTGAAAAGGTTACATCTGTCTTAAATAGTACTGAAAAAGTTAACAAACTGTCACATAATATACAGGAACTAATCCGGAAAGAAGCGGAAAAAATCACCGTTGTTGAAATGGAAATTAAATCGAGTTATTAAGACTCTAAGATTTGCATTGCGGGAAGAAAAAACCAAAGCGTCCAGAATTATTTAAATAAACTCTCGAGATTATCCCTTGTGGAAAGCAACAAAAAAATTAAAAAGGCCAACAAACTCGAATCACCCTATTAGACTACCAACTGGAAATTGGGCGAGAAGCGACGAAGAAAAAGCCAATGCTTTTGCTGCTCATCTAACAACAGTATTCGCACCACACGAAGAAACTAATAACTTCGTTCTACCCGACCAAATGTGTCCTTGAAACCCATAAAATATAATTAGAAGAAAGCTAAGAATACAATTAAAAATTGTATTAGTCCAAAAAAGGCACCAAGGCATGATCTTATTACCGGAAAAATGATAATGGAATTGCCAGACAAATGCATTAAACTAATAACATACATATTCAACGCAATCGCATGCTGACTGGTTATATTATTGCTTTATCGTCCAATAAGTATGCTGCCTACAATTTCAAAGTTATTTGAAAAAATGCTATTAACGAAATAGAAACCAGTATTAGCAGAACGGCATATTATTCCAGACGATCAATTTGAGTTCCGAAACCAACATGGTACCACAGAACAAGTACACAGAATTGTAAATGCAATTGTGGACATTGCACAAACCTTTGATAAAGTTTGGCATGATGGGCTAATATACAAAGTTAAAGGAATTCTACCGAAATTTCACTCAGTTCTGGGAAACTATCTCCTTCAAACGCAGTACATGGTTACAAAATAATGCAACTACTTGTTTAAATGATATCAACGCAAGTGTTCCACAAGGCAGCGTTCTAGGACCAATATTATACCTGCTGTACTCAGCTGACTTACCTGTAACCAACAAGGTGGTCATATCAACCGTAGCCGATGATAGGTCGTCCTGGTGTCACACAATAATCCCGAAACTGCCTCAAAGGAATTACAGAATCATTTAAACAAAATCGAGAACTGGCTGAAGACATGGCGCATAAAAGTGAACGAAAACAAATCAACTCACATCACATTTACGTTAAACAAAAGCACTTGCCCATACCAGTGGAATTAAACGATATAAATATTCCTCAACAAACCAAAGTCAAATACTTAGGCATGCACCTGGATAGAAGGCTAACGTGGAAGAATTATATTGAAGCAATGCGCAAACAAATAAAAATAAAATTTTCCAAAATGTATTGGTTGATGGGAAGAAAATCTCAGCTGTCATTAGCCAATAAAGTTTTAGGATATATTAAAACAGCCGCGATTTAGGCGACTGAGAAGAGCAGATCCATTTGGACTGATGGACCTGTAAATATATTAAATGCTTAGGGTTTGCATATAAATGTTATTTAAATTAATTAAATAATGAACTAATAACTAATAACAAGTATTAACATTGGTTAAAACTTAAAATATGTAATAATTTTAGCTTAAGATTTGAATACTTCTTGTTAGTTAAAGATTCAAGAATAAAACCATTGGCAGCATTTAAAAAAAAAATATTGACAATAAAATTAGTTGTCTTAACCTTCCAGACAAAACACAACAATTTATCATGTATTTGATTTTTTATTCGGTTTAATGTGAAATTTTCCAGCATTTATCCCGTAGTGTTGAAGAAAACCCAGGTTTGTCGATTCCTCGTCGATCTTTGGAAATAGGCATTCCAAAAACGACATTACACCGTATTTTGCTTAAGGCTTTTAAAGATCAGTTAACACAAGAACTCAAGCCGGTCGATCACCATAAACGTCGTATCTTCGCTGATTGGATACTTCAAATGCATCAAAATGATCCGGATTTTAATCGAAAATTCATCTTCAGTGATGAGGCCCATTTTCACCTCGGAAGCTACGTTAATAAGCAGAATTGTCGCATTTGGGGTGATTGGACCTTACTTTTTCGAAAATGAGGCTGGTGCAACTGTTACGGTGAATGGATTGCGCTACCAAACATTCGCAATTTTGCAAGAAATTTTTCCATTGTATGGATGATACATATCGGGCTTTTGGGTGCTGGTTGCTTTTCAAAAATTCAAAATGATAATTTTCACTATCACTTTCGTCGAAAACTACGGTAACAAAAGAGTTATCGGGTAACAAAAAACTTGTTTATGTCTAAATTAAGAAAAAAAAATGAATTAATTTTTTAAAACTTAAAAGTTAAATTACAACTAATTTAGTTTAATTTACTTCTTACTCCCGTTTGATGTACGATTTGTTGCTCCATTTCTGAAACCGAATAAAAATTATTAAATTAAACGTGCTGCAGCGGTACATACTATATATTAATTCAATTTATGAGGTCAGTTTTACAATTTTTGTGTTGACGTCATTTACGTCATTGAATATTTTTAATTCTTCGTTATATTGTTCGACGTTGGTGGAAAAAATTGAAAAATTAGATGATGCTATAAGATAATTAAAAAAGCTACACAAGTTTATCACAAAATATCATTTTATAACGTCATTGTTAATTGATTACATTTTATTTTTTAATCATTCGGATATGACGACGAAAGTGAAAATATTTGACATATAAATATTGGTTCATTCTTAGATTTTGAATAAAATTCTTTTTCTTTAATCCGATTAAGAATTTATTGAACGGGAAGCTTCCCTTCTTCACAATTTTTTTCATGTTCTGCATTTCGTTTTCAAATTTGAAAGTGCTATAAGCATCCAAATGCCCTAAGACTTTCGCATCTGCTAGTAAATACAGTAAACTGTGTACGTTGTAGGATATGTTTTCTTCACCGTATAATTTAGAAAATTGTTGAACAAATTCTATAAAACAATTCCCTGGGTGACTCAATATTCGTATTGCACATATCAACAGCAAGAAATTGTTATAGTATCTGTCTTCAACGATATCTTTGAATGCCATCATTCCTGTGTAACAAAAACACTTTCGGAATTCAGTGGCTTTCCAATACTCAATTTCGTCCAAAGTACGTTGTTTTCTTGAAAACTCCGTTGGCATACATTTTTTTAAATTTTTTAACTTCGTTAATTGCGACGATTGCATTTTTTTTAAGTGAAAAATTTTATTTTCGTTGTTTAATTAGAATATTATACTCATTTATCTCATAACACCCAATAAAACAATGATCAAGTATCATGTTAAAACAGACGTGGTGATCTCGGTGTGCTTTTCCACGAAAATTTTCATCCGTACGAAGACTATAATTGTTGGTTGATGGGAAGCAGACTTTATGTCGTAAATAAACACATAATTACCCACCTAAAATAAATGAACGCGCTGGTGCATCGCATATAAACGATCTCACTTGTACTTGAATTTTTCTTTGCTTAAACGTAATGCCATGTTTTTCCAGGTCCTGAAGATCATCAACGAGAGGTTTTAAGAATACATTGGCACAAAATGGCTTTTTGTAGCCATGAAATATTCAAATTAACAATACTTCTTTAAAAGTAACAATGTTTCCTTAAATTGGCCATAACTGGTTTGTAGAACTTTTTGTCAATGGCAAACCGTCTATTCCTATAACAACCTGCAATATATTTTTATCGTAGTTCTTGCCCTTAAGAAATGTATCTACATATTTCTTTAACCCGATATGTGAATGAACACCTTCACCCATAGGAACAATATGTGAGTACAAGTTTGGGGCTTTTTGTTTAATGTCCTGATGTTCTTTGGCAGATTTCGAAAGTATTTTCTTAAAATTTGCAGCAAACCATTTCCCTCAACTTCGGTGATAATGAAATCAACGTACCATTTTCCATCATCATTAGTAATGTTTAAATACAACTCGTCAGATATACTGTTGATTTAATCATAAAGTCAATATTAGTTCTTCGTATTAGACATATTGAAGAGCAAACTAAAAAGAAGATTTATTAATAAATGTTTTATGCTATTTAGATGTTCAAGGTTAATGACAAAAAAATTTGACGTTTCAAGTAATAAATAATGCACCAGGACATCCTAAAAAGCTTAATCACGTGAACATCAAACAGGAATATTTACCAGTAAATACAAATTATTCAGCTTCCTGGATCAGAGCACAATTAATTACCGAGGAAATAGTGCAAATAGCGCGGTGGATAAAGCTGTGATGTTTGGATAGGGATGTAACGTTCATGTTACAGGTTTGAAAATTAAAATTGAAGAAAATCTTATTAAGTGTTTGATCGAATCTGCTCTTTAAACCAACTCAATTCGAGTGTGTAATTCGCATAACTAGAAAAACTTGGAAAAGTAACAAGAAAGCTACTTATGTAGTTATAAAATAATTTAATTAAGTTAATTTTATTTTATTAATTTTTTTTTGTTCCAAAAAAGTACAAGTATTAAATTAGGTTATAAATGTCCTTTGAAATGTTTGCATGGCATCCAATATAAAAAGTACCTCAATAGCTGCATTTCGTTTATTTTATACGATTTAAATTTTACTACTATGGAATCCCCTGCAATAACTAGTTTTCGTTTTTATTAATTATTTTATTTTATACTTTGATCCTGAAAATTGTACTCAATATATGGTACTCGATAATCGTAATTTGATATCCAAACTATTAGTCTAAATCAGTTTATTATGTGAGCAGAGTATTTTCAGTATACAATTTCTAAATTTTAAATTTTGTATTTCATTATTTTTATGGACGACTTAATTTTCAGAACAAATTTTATAAATCCTCAAGCTAATCTAGAAAAAATATTACCCATCATATTAAGATGGCATCTCTATCATTCAAAATTGTTTTTATCAAACCAGTGTTTTTTATGGGTCTTCTTTGAGTTAACTAAATCTTAACCTCAAGAAGCAAAGAATATAATCCTGCAGTATATATGTACATGTACATACATACAATGCTCAATATACAAACAATATATACATGGAGAATGTATCCATGACTTTATTAGTCACTTGATTTCACGTCGAATATATGTGGTATATAGTGTCATAATTTAACGGTTCGCCTACATTTACATTAAATAAAAAATAAAAAAGTTTATGAAAGTGTTTTACTTTTTTTACCACATTTATTTTCATATTTTTTTGATTTTTTCAATTAATTTTTTAATTCCGGACTAAAGAATTGCTTGAAGCTAAAACTTTTCACATAAAATGTCAGCAAAAAAATAAATTGTAAAGAATGAAAATGCTTTTAAAATTAAGTGAAGAATTTTCATTTTTGCGACACACACAACCACGTACACACAGGCAAAGCATAAAAGAAGTTCATTTCAGATTTTAATATACATTTTTGAGCTCTTGCAATTTGAGTGTCAAATGAAAATGAAAAAGCCACTTTACTTATGGCTTGTGTTTAAATTTCCACCAAAACATTAAAAATTTGCGCATTTTTAATTTTATTCACCAAACAATTATAATTTATAATACAAAAAAAAATAATACGCGTTTTGTTCAGGGATTTTAATATTTTAAACTCTATAAATCGGGAATTATAGCTGGGTTTACTTCCTATACTGTTACTATAGGAAGTAAACCCATTGACGTCTACTTTCTTAAATTTATATAGGTGACGGTTTTGCGTAGTTTTGTTGCATTAGATCGAAAAAAACGTTACGTGCTTAACATTCCGCCAGAATAACATTACGCTTGTACATGTAAGGAGTACACAATACACATCATTTTGAAATTATAAAAATGTATTTTATGAATTTTCCCATTTTTGTTTTCACAGAAACCCTCAAATAATAAATAATTTCTAATAAAATGGTTGTACGAGTATTTTCCTTTTTTATTTAGGAAAAGATAAAAATATAATAAATTTTATATTTGAAAATTAAATAAATAGAATTTTTTTTATCATAATTTAATTAAACTGAAGTCGAATTATACAGAAGACAACGATGTATATAAGAAAATTTTGCTATGTGCTGTCGTATCTCTTTTGCACATACTCTATATTCTTTAACAATATGTATGTATGTATATGTGCGAACTAGGTATATACATACTCAATATACGCTTAGAATGAAAATTAATATAAAAATAAACAAAAAAAAAATTTAGATTTTTCAAGCCACGAATCACTACAGCCGCGTCGTGCAAAGAATTGAAAATTGATAACACTCAATAGTTTGCGCCTTGTGAGATATCCTTCTTCAATTAAATACTTTATCGCGCGCGCGTGTAAAAGTGTATACATATATGTATGTATAAACAGATTGTTCTGGTATATAGGTACATCACTGATAATAAATATTAAATCAAAATAAGAAAATTCTTATCACGAACTTTTATTTTTGTTTCGTTTTATTTTATCAATAAATTTAACACAAATCAATATACATACATATTACATGATTTATGGTAAGTTACAATTCTAAATCAAAACTAGTAAACACGGCTTCTAATTAGAATATAAATGTATAAGCGTATTCGAAATAACAACTTAAGATTGTTTATATTCGGCCAAAGGAAACGCTAAAAGTCGTTGAACTCGTTAAGCTCTCTTAAAAAATTCGTATTTAAAGATAAGCGCAAATTATTGTAAAATTTAGAAGCATGAAAAGAATTCATGTTGTCTTTGTTATTTTTAACCGCAATTTTATTTGTTTTTTTAATTTTTTTATTGTCATGTTAAGGCTACATAGCCGTGAACCATCACGTAAATAAATACATATGTGGATGGTAACAAAACATCAAAATATATTTTAAATTTTGTATGTGTATAAAATATTTTGCGTTATAATAATGATAATAGTTATAAAAAATTATGTTCGCGGTTTCATTAAAACCATAAAAAATACAATACCGCAAGCATACCCCGGCGAAATCATTAGCAAAGTTACCGCAAAAGAAAAAAAATTAATTTTAAGATTGACAGGATAAATAGTTTTTTGGAGTTTTTTTCATGACCCCATAAGAATGTAAAAATGACAATATTTAAATTAATTGTTATGAATGAAGCTGTCATCCTTATCCATAACTTCCAATCAGGGATGAGCGTTTACGCGTCATCTATTATGTTCTACATTGACGTATTGACAACCCGTAGATAACGTCAACAACATAGGCAACGTCGATAATGTAGACAATTCCTAGAGTGGTTTTGTTAATTAGTTTTAAACTAAAGGGTGACCAAGTTTCTTTAGGAACAATGCGTTATTGTTGATAGTTTTATAGAATGTCCGTCAATGCATCGAAATCTCTTTTCAAAAAGAGCGGAATTTAAAACTAATCGTGCTCAAATACCATGAATCTACTTCAACGTCATGCTTATCCATTACAAAATTATTAAAATGACCCAAAACAACGATATATAGCGTTATATAGAGTGGGGCTCTTTATAACGGTGGAACGGTATAGAACAGCTCACACAAAAATCGGAAAAAATGGTTCACGAAAAATCAGACAAAAAGGTTATAACTTTCATTAAAAATAATCCGGGGAACTTTCACTATATGACCGTGCCATAAAATTTAACACACCCCACGCCATGGTAAAACGTATTCGAGTTCAAGAAAACTATAAGTGCTACCGAGTTATTAAAACGCCAAATCGTTCAGATAACCAACACTTGTTCATGTATGTATATAAAAATTAACAACTTTCCTATTATTGTAGCAGTATTATACTGTCCACCAACACATTCTATTAAAAACAATCAATACTCAGAGTTCTTCAAGCGTCTGGATAAAAGGTTCATAATAGGTGGTGACATCAATGCGATTTGATTGATTTAATTTCTCCTAAAATTACTCAAAACTAACTCAGCTTCTGTTCAAAACTTCAATATTCTCCATGTAAAAGTGGCAAATATAAAAGCTGGGTATGGGTATAGAGCGGTAATGAAATTGTACGGCGATGGTCAAATAAGCCGTTGCTAAAATTTTCAATTTGTTTATTCAAATGGCAGCTATAAACGATAGGAATATCAATATTTATATGTATGGCATTAAAAATCATCCGGGGAAATTTAACACTCCCCACTTCATGGTAAATCGAATTCGAGTTCATAAAGGCTATGAGTGCTACCGAGTTATTAAAAATCGTTGAAATAACCAACAAAATAATATTAATGACAACATTTTCACAAAATTTAGTGGATGTGTTTTGATGGATGACGAAACGTACATGAAATTGGTTTTGAAACACTCCAAGTTAGATACATCTGCAAAAAGATGTATGATTTGGCCAGCAATTTGCAGTTGTGGAGCCAGGTGTTTGTCACATTTTTCATAACGACGTATTTTACCGCTAATTTTTCAACACGATTCAGCAGTAAAGTTTTGACCATATAGCTCGTTTACACGACTCTAATTCTAACAGATGCAATAAATTTGCACGACATTAATTAAATCAATGTTATCTCAAAGAGTCCACAGGTTCTCGAAATGTTGGGGTATAGTGGAAAGAGTGCTGAAGTGCAAAAGTCACACCGGCAGTTATGCCAGAAATAGGGAGCATCAAATAACATGTGCGTGATTTTATCCGCAATAACGAATTCTATAGAGGTGGTTTGTGCAAAAATTAAAAAAACTCAAAAATTAAATTTAATCGTATGGAAACGTTATTATCATTCGAAAGAACATTTTTTGCCATTTATTTTTTAAAGATTATTTCATTCAAATGATGGCTGCAACTGCGATGGTCCTTTCTTAAAGTTCAATTTTTGATGACGCGTTCGAGAATATCGAGTAATGTTGGCTTCCAATGCCTCAAATCTAGCTGGTTTATTCACGTAGACCTTGGACTTTGCGTAGCCCCAAAGAAAAGAGTCTAGAGATATCACACGAGCTAAATAGCCAATTCAACGATCCGAACCGTGAAATTAATTGCTCGCCAACATGATTTTTCAATAAGTACATTGCTTCGCGCGCTCTGTGGCAAATAGCGCTGACTTCTTGGAACCAAATGTCGTTGAGGTCGGGCTTCAATTTCAGGCAGCAAATATTTCGATATCATAGCGCAATAACGAGCACTATTTACAGGTACGCACCGGCCGTCTTCTTTTTTGAAAAAATATGGACAAATGATTTCGCAGGCACAAAAACCACACCAAACCGTCTATTTAATCGCGTATCATCCAATACTGTATACTGGGATTCAAACTTTTCGATGGTATTCCAAATAGTAGTCTCGATATGCCGATTATGTAACTTGGTCTAAGCGCGCGAAACACATTCCTCACAGAACGCTGATATTCGTAATACTGCTGAGCAATTTGTAGACGCTATGGCGGGCTCAGTGATAAAATGGCAAACAATACTGAATAAATAAAAACACGATGACAGTTTGAAACTATTCATGCGTCATTTGTCAAAAAGAAACAAATGAAAATATCACCTCTAGATGAACGCGTTTACAAAATACTCCCGCGAACTGGCGTATTCGATTTCAAATTGCTAAAATATCGTAGGTTGTTGACATTATTTTAATTGTCGACATTGACAAAAAACACTGCCAAGTAATATACGTTATATTTTACGTGTCGACAACCGCGTAGATTACATGGCGTAATCTACCTCGCCCATCCCCCCTTCCAATATGCACCCGATTTCACTGGAACTTAAATTCCAGTGGAAAAATAATTCATCAGTTTCTGAATTGGGAAATATTTTCGAATTCGAAAATAAATTTGTTTCAATTAATTGTTAATTAAATAAATACACGTGAAAATTATTTTTTATGGTATATGTTAGTATGTAAACTATTGATAATGCCGACTGGGTTGTTTTTATTTGCTTCATTAGTTTTAAAATATGTAATAGAAACGAAATCAAGCAAAATTGAATTTTTTCGTAAAACTAGAATTCGGAATGTGTTTTGACGGGACGCATATTATAATTATCACTCCATCAAACGATAAACTTGTATATTACAATCAGAAAAGGTGTTATAATATAAATTTAAAACTATTATATTTTAAGAATTAATAAAAATATAAATTTAAAAAAATTCCACCGCCTCTCCTTTATCGTTTACTGACGGAGAAAATTTGTATTAAAAAAAATTCATCGTAAACTTATGCTGCAAAAAATGTCATTGAAAATAATTTTGAAAATCACGCTCTTAAATTATTCATACAATCATGAATTTGTTGGAATGGACAGATAGAGTAAATTAATAAAACTTGTAGGGAACACCAATAAGAGACCTGCACGAATTACCAATGAAAATGAAATGTACCAAAAAAGAGATGAACACACTGTGTCATTTATAATTTAAAAGCCCAAGTTTTTAGTTGAAATAATTTTGGGAGCCGTTATTGGAACAGCCTTTATGTATACACAAAATCTACTAAAATTTAAAATAACCAACATTTTTTTTTGTTTTTTAATGTTTCCCCTCGTCTAACCTCTATTTGCAACTCAATTAAGTAATTTTGATATTGCGTTTAATTGTGTGTACATAAAAATTGTAATTCATTGTCAATTGTGAATTTGTGATGGATGATGGATGATGGAATGATTTTGTTGATAAATTTAAAAAATTAATCACAAAATAATTAAACAATTTTCTTGATTGGGTTTAAGATATTATTTTAATGATAACATAATTAATCCATCGATATTTTTATTGATGAATGACTTCAAAAGAAAGGTGTCTTTTACATATTTTCAATTTTTGTTTATCTCTGCGGTTATGGGTCCTCTTTTTTAAGCTTACTTTTCTACCTTAGGGCTTTCAGTGTTGCCAATTTAGCACTTTCAGTGCCAGATCTACCACTATCCAGTTTATTTTAGCACCCTATAACAATCAGATTTTCAATTTCAATCTTTTTAGCACTAATTTCAAAAATACTTGAGATTCATAACTTCGAGAGAATAAAGCCACCTAACTCGAATATTTATATAAAAACTATTACATTTTTCTACATTTTCAGCAAATTTACAGTTAACCTTAACGTTGTTGACCACGTATAGGTGATATTGAATATTCAACATGTTGAGCGCCAACTCTATTTTCGTTTTCTCCTATCAGTGGTGTAACTACAAATGTTGACATAAATCTCATTTTATGAAGCTTTTTGGAAACAATCTTTCAATTGTCCTTCTAATTGAAAATTAAATTTTTAATATTTTTATTCATCTGGCTTCCGCTATTAAAGAACCAGGGTAAATATTTTTTTTATTTCTGATCCGAGATAAACGTTATACTTATGATAAAATGAGCTTTTTAAGAAAGGTTTTACAATTGTCCTAAAAGTTTAAGTATTTGTAATCATGTGCTTCTATATTTAAAAAACAAGTGTAAATATTTTATTTCACTCTGACCTTACATAAAGTTGAAGAAGTTGAGCTTTTGAAACTAAGTTTTACAATATTGTCCTTCTAATTGAAAATTAAATTTTAGATTTTTCAATTATCTGTTTATTTGAAAAAAAAAAATAAACATAAAAGTTATTTATGAAAAAGTGAGCTTTTTCAAAAATGTTTCATATTTATTCTTCCAATTTTAAATTAAATCTTTAATATTCATAATCATTTGCTTCAAAATTAAAGAACAAGCGTAAACATTCTAAACAAAAACTTCGTTTATAAAAAATGAGCTTTTTGTAAAAAAGTTTCATAATTGTCCTTCTAATTGGAACACATGAAAATTTTGTATTCAATTACGATCCAACATAAAAGCTTCGTTATGAACAAATGAACTTTTCGAAGAAATGTTTTACAGTTATATTTTGTAAATCTGTTTCTCTAAATTAAATAATAAGCGTATTTATTTTTATTGATTCCCAATATGAAAGTTTTTACGGAAATCTTAGTTTTTTGAGAATATAGGTTTCACACTCTCTTCCAATTGGAAATTTTTATTTTTGAAATTTAAAAATTTAATTGATTCCGATCCGACAACAACGTTCAATTATGAAAAGATGAGATTTTTGAATAAAAGTCTATTTTGAAATTAAATTTTTGATAATTTTAATAACAAGCTTCTTTTATTAAAGAGCAAATAAAATTAGTTTGTTAGATACATTCAAATCCGATAGAAAGTTAAGCGTTTTGATATTTCTAATCAATTATTTGATTTTTTAATTAGTGAAAACAAGTGAAAATATTTTATTTATCTCTAATTTGCTATAAAAGGTATTTTATTTAAAGTGAGAGCTTTTTGAAAATCAGCTTCACAATAATGTAATTCGAATTGCAAATTAAATTTTTGATTTATGTAATTATCTGTGTTTGTAATTAAAAAACAAATATTTGTTTTCGATTTGATATAAAACTTCTTTTATGACAAAAGGAGCTTTGGGAAAACATTTTCGTATCTGTCCTACCAATAAGAAATTAAAATTTGGATATTTGTATTCATCGGCTTCTTTAATTAAAAAATCAAGTGGGAATATTTTATTTGATTTCGGTTTGGCTTAAAAGTGTTTTATAAAAAGATGAGCTTTTTGAAACAAGTATCACAATTATTGTTCAAATTTTTACATTAAATTTTTAATATTTGTAATCATTGGATTCTTTAATAAAAGAACAAGTGTTTATTTTTATGTGATCCGCATTCGACTTAAAAGCATATTGGTGAAAAGCTATATGGGCATTTCAAACAATTTTTAAAATGGTTTTTCAACTTTTTGGTGTCCAAAAGAGTGATAACGAAAAGTTGAAAATTCAGCTCTAAATAATTTTATGGTACGAGGAGTTGTACATATTATGGACAATTATACATTTATTTCAGTTTCAAATCACAGTTCTTACAATCATGATAATTAATAAAAAATAAACTGATATAAAATTATATAATTCAAAAAGTTACTTAAAGTTAAGTAACTTTTTGAATTATATAATTTTATATCAGTTTATTTTTTATTAATTATCATGATTGTAAGAACTGTGATACAACACAATAAATGTGTATGTTTTTTTAATATTTTTCAGTGCTTCCATCAAATATAGAGTACTTGCGGTTTTTGCTGAAGATAATTATAAAAATCTGCACAATGTTCAAATTATACATATGTATATACTTGCAAAACCAATAAAATTCCATTCCTTTGTTTGTTGCACTGGCTAGCCGCTAGTGGTTAGTTATAAGCGACTACCCCCTTTTTTCATTCGCATTGTGTCTAAAAATGCATGTATTGACATATTTTTAAAAATTCGTAATATGCTTCCGGATTTTTCGACTCTCTGAAATAATCTGACCAAATTTCATGTATATAATGAATTATAATATAATGTATTATAATTTATATATATATGAATATGAATTATAATATAATGTATTATAATTTATATATATACGTATATACAAATACATAGCTTTAATTCGATTGCTGCAGTCAGGGCAGCTACGACAATCATACACAACCACAATATTATTTAAAATATATAACATGCAATAAAACACATAAACTAACAATATGTTTGCATAATATTTGTCTATTATGTATGTATGTACCTGAAATACATTTATCTAAATCTAAAGTATTGATTTTCATTATTTTTTAAAACTATTTTTTTTCATTTCAATATTGGGTCTTTAATTACTGATTTATTGTTGATTGTATAATGTACAGAGAGTATATACAAATAACATTGGAATTGTATTTTCATTTTGTTGTAATTACATTGCCGCATGATAGTTGTTACTCAGTATATTGTTAGTGTATAGTCTATTGTAAACTGGTATACTGGTATTAAGGTTAATGTTGTATACGTATGTATATACCGTTTACCATCTTCGATGGTGTGTAATTGGCGAACTTTCTCGGCTAAACCAACATGTAATGTTGAAACTCAGTGATGGGCGAGGCAGACTACGCCAAGTCATCTACGCAGTTGACACGTAAAGTATTACGTAGATTACCTGGCAATATTAATCGTCATGTAGACAATGTCAGCGTATAATGTAGATAACATCAATAATCCACAATAATTTTAGCATTTTCAAATCCGACGCCCTAGATTTTGTGTTTAATAAAAGACGGCTTAAATTAAGCTATATGAAAAAATTCTGATATGTGCATCATATGACTTTATCATACAACAAGGTGTCTACAAGGAGGTTAAAATTAAAATTAAAGTTGGGCGAACAAACACATATACTTACAGCTTAAAAACCCCAAACGTGAGTTTTGGTCACCATCGCCGAATCCATCACCGCATCGAATCTGAGACCCTCGAATACCATAGCAAGCACGCTACTAACTGTGCCAACGAGGGCGGCAAAGGAGGTAAATTTTTCGTTGCTTACCAAATAACTCAGGAATATCAGATGACAATTCTACTCACTGACGAATGCGAATTTATTAGAGCCGTCAAAACTAACAATTGAGAATAATTTAAATTTGTAAGAAACCACCTGCACGCAATTTAGATAAAGTCTTTATATATTATCTCGTTAAAATCTTAATCTTAATTTAGTTTTTAAATATAAAAACGCTACGTTTCATTTGATATACCACATCATATCATATGGACATAATCCAAATTAAAAATTTTAGTCCATCATCCAGCATTTGTGGTCCAGGTGATTTTTTACCAAAAGTTGTATCCTCTAATCTAATTTACAAAACTCCACAAATACTAGTGAAATAAAATACCAAGTAACAAATTTTTTTTGGATGGATTAGCATACAAAAAAAAGATTGGAGGAAAAAAAGTTCTGGATAAAATCGCTTGGACCATAGATGCTGGATGATGTCAACATTTTGATTATGTCATGTGGTATATCAAATAAAACATATTTTTATATGCAATATAGTGTACACATTTTTTGATCAGTTAAAAATGATTAATTAAACATTCATTTGAATAGCGTTTTTATATTTAAAAATGAAATAAGATTAAGATTTTAACGTGATAATATAAATTGATTATGGTCTAAATAAATTATACTTTCAGATGATTTTTTAGAAATATAAATTATTCTCAATTGCTATAGTTTTAACAGCTCTATAAAATTCGCAATTCACTGAGAGTAATTGTCTCTTAAAAATTCTAAAATATTTTATGAGCAACGAAAAATTAACCTCCGTCTAGACATGTTTGTGTGATAAAGTCATGTGATGCACACATCAGAACTTTTAACACGTCTTCGTAGTTTTGGAGTGGTCAGGCATATTTATCGACAACCACAAATCAGCTGTGTCTGGAATGAACGCAGTATACTGATTGACATATTTTCGCTAATCTATTTTGTGTTCTCATTTATAAATATTTCATAAAAAAATAACTTTACTATCAGTAAAGATTTCAGTCTCAGTTCAGTTTTAGATCTGTGCAATTTCTTTTAGATTTGTACAATTTCTCAGCAAAGTCCATTGATTATATTATTATATAAAATATCAAATAGCTTATCGATATTTTCACTTTTTCAGATATTATTCAGAAATTCGAAATATTTATGAAAGCTTTCGTATACATAATTTTTCGAGAATTTTATATCCCATCAAAATATCAAGTTCACTCTACAAAAATCACAGTAGTTTTGGACTAGTCCAACAAATCACCATTCTAGAGGTTGTCTACATTATCGACGTTTTTAACATTGTTGTCATTGTCGACGAGTGGTCGACACGTCGACGCAGAAATTAATAGATGACGTGTAAATGGCCATCTCTGTTGAAACTGCTCCCAACCTTGTTGAACCAAAAACATTCACGATATTTAATACAAAATTGTTGTCTTTCTTTATTTGGTCAACCACTTTGATTGCTAAATTTTTTTTACATCTAACAATATGATTGAAGAATACCATAGCGAGTTCCTAACGAATATATTAGTTCTTTATTTTAGTTAGTCTAATCTATATGTAATAATGGTCCGGAAGGTCTGGCAAGAGAAAGGGTTAAGGCCTAACCAATCAAGTCTCTTGAATTTCAATAAATTTAACAGAAAATTCATTAGCAAACATTTTCAGAAGATTAAATTTATATACAATTTGGAAGCAATAATAGCGCAGACGTTTTGTAGGCGTGCATAACTCAACGTAGCTGCCCAAAACCTAATTTATGTATTTTATAGTTATATACATTTTATATGTACATATATATATATATATATGTATGTATATGTACATACATACTTATGTTTTCATTTCCCGAAAAAGGAAATTTTATGCGGTAAACATTAACAATTCTATTTCTCAAATATTGTTTATTTATTTAAAAATCTTTCATTCAGTGCCCTATAGGCAACATAAATCAAAAAAATTTAATGGTTTTGCTGTATACATACATACATATATTATTCGTATATACACGCACAGAAACCGAAATGAAAATGTATCCAAAGTAATAAAAATCATTTCTTTGTTGACGAGTACGAATACGCGGTTTCTAAAAAGATTTATTCTATATATGTACATATATACATATATATACGTATAGGTATAAGATCTATGTGTGCATTGAAATCCATCAAAATATCTAATTTTTTGACGGAAATCTTGTTAATATTCGAATATATGCGTATGACATATCTAATAAAACTGACTCGTTATTATTTTTCAGATGACGAATAATGTGTACAAAAATGTATGATTTACAGGGTAATCGCGCAAACTGTGTGTATGCGTAATGTGTATGTATGTACATCCTATTCAATATGTGTGAAAAAATATGAACAGTAAAACGAAAATGCCCTCGAGTAAAGTTGCGTTGAATTAAATTCCACATTTAAGGTCTAATGTTATGTAAACATGTATGTACATAATTTTAATGTAAATTGTTTTTATGATTGTCTTGTTTACATAAATTGGATTATGAGTACGATTAGGGTTAGTAATAATTCCTATACTGTATGAAACATGCCAAATAATTTTTTTTTTTAATATTTATAATTGAAGGACCAATTATCGGGCACATGGTAATTCTCTCGGCAATCGCCTATAAAATTGTGTTAGTGCAAAAAAATGTTGTTTTATTATTGATTTTACATCAAGTTTACCACAAAATTTAGCATAACACACAATACACCATATTATAGAAGAACAACATTCTAACACTTTATATAGTTTTGTTGTATTTAGCTGTTGATGTACAATATATATACAATGTATAATATTTATAAAGAAATATAGCAAAAAAAACCGTTTGTGTGAAATTTAAGTATTTCCCTCAGGGGTCCTAAATAAAATAAAAGAACAGCATACAGAAGCTAACAAGAAGCAAGTATAACAAGCAAAATATTTTCTTCAGGATATATGGAAGAAGATGAAAAGCCAAAACAAAACCATTAAAACCATTTTCCTCTTTTTTTGGATTTTGTGCTGTTGTGTTCAATATACAATTTCAAACACAACAATGTTGCGCTTATGTAAATTAATTTATTTAAAATTTCAAAATTCAAACAAATTGGTTTTTGAATTGTTCGTTTTTTGCATTTGGAAACGAAAACGACTCACGTTAATTTTCATTATTAATCGAAATTATTTTATTTTTGTGTTATACTATACATTTGCATATATGTACATACATGTGTATTGTGTATATGTATGTTATATACTGATCAGACTGGGAAAGAACAAAATATATGTTGTTTAGGGACTTGTTTTATTAGAAATCAAAATAGATATCAAATATGCGTGTCTAAAACATGAAAGTTTTGCTATAATACGTACTGTCCAATACGCAGTTGAAGTGAATTGCAATTTTTTGCCGTTGTTCAAATCAACGAGATTGAGATTGAGGTAGGGTGGCCAAAAGGTCTCTTTAAAAGAGAACAAGTTCTCTTTTTTTATCCCTTTTTTTTGGTTCTCTTATTAAATTATCATTATTTTGTAACTTGAGGAATCAATAGTAGGGCCCATATTTTTCGATTACTATTGAATATTACAGAATATCTGAGATTAGTATCGAGTGATGAATGAGTGTAATATTTGTTGCAAACGAAAGATGATGAACTTTTCAGTATAAGCTCCGTGAATCTTCATTTTTTTTTATACCTGGCAAAAAATTAAGGCTGCCAGACATCTTATTTTGAGAAGGACCGTTCTTCTTTGGAAAATATTGTTCTTCCCGTAAATAATGCATTTTTGGTTCTTTTTTAAATCATTTGAAAATTAAACTACTCTAATTAAAAAACTATGTGGTACTTTTGAAAAATATGTTCCTAAAACCATAAAACAAAATTAAATTTCTACAACAAACATCTCATGAGAACTATTTAGGATTATTATACCCGGAAGGACTCATAAACAAACACAGGAAATTAATTTTTTGAGCCGATAACCGTGTTGAAAACCAAATAAATTTTCTGGTAACTCCAGAGTTTTTCCTATAATGAATCATTGTAAATTCGTTGGATGAAGTTGAACCTTTATTAAAGTCTTCCCACAATCGGCGAGCTTAAATATTCAGAGAATTTTTGGTATTTAAAGCAATTTCCATTTCCTAGCCCTGAAAGGAGTTGGCCACCCACGAATTGGGAACAAAAAAATGTTATTGTGTAATTTGAATTTTTGATTAAATCATTCGTACATTTTCAATTTTCCAGTGCAAAACAGAGTTGGCAACCCAAAGGAATAAGAGTTGAGAACCAAGAAAATGAAAATCTTCTTGATTCAGTCGAATTTTTAAGTATAAGTGCTTTGTTTTGGGGATCTCGAAATTCTATTTTATTAATCAGATTTTTAGAATCTCAGAAAATCTAATAACTTCTTACAACTATCCAAAATCTTCAGTACCCAGGTCTCGTGGCTCTACAAGGATTTGTATGTTTGTAAAGGTTTACGTATTTTTATAATTTAGTTCTAGTAAACTGTCCTTCCCTGTCGTTTTCTGGATACAAAAATACCAGAAATATTCTATATGCTCGCGTGAATATCTGGCAGCCTTACTCAGATGAGAATGTGGAAAGGATGTTTTCATTGATGAGAGCTTAATGAACCGACTAAGCATTACATACAATTTTATTCGTAGATTTCTAACAGAAAATAAATTCTGACGAAGAAATTTTATTGGCCATTTAAAGCTCAAATAAAAAAATGTTATGTTCATCAAAATTTAATTTTGCAACCATTTAGCAAACATTGTACTGCCTTCCTTACAGATTGTGAAATATTAGCAACTGAGAACTTAATTGTTCGTCGTCTATATACCTATTCAAGTCGCTACTGTGCAATAAACATACATAAAACTCGATGTACAAGCTTCTCGTTACAATGTTGAGAACTTTTTCATCATTCTCCGACATTAATTTTCTAGACTGTGAATACTTAACAACAAAATCTAACTACTCCGGTATACCGATGCAGGCGTTAATTGTAAAATTTAATAAGACAAAGCTTGGACATTCTATTTCAAAATTTGAAACACTTCAATCGGAATTCTTCCGTATTACTTTATAAATGTTGAATTTCATTTTAAAATGGCACCCAGTCGAAATGTCGTACAACTGGCAATGATCCAGTTCACCGATATGAATTTTAAATTTAATGATTTTAGTAGAATTTTGGAAAAATTTGATAAAAAATCCAAAGCAAAAATTAGAATGACAATTCAATGCAATTGAGAGTGCAGTGCAATGATTTAAGTTTACAATTATCCGAAACGGTTTTCCATTATATCACTTTTGGAACGTACACGTTACGAATCGCCAATTTTCTTCTAGTCTAATAAAATGTCTAGCGAGTATTTCGTACGCTTTAATAATTGTCTAAATTTAATTGATATTTGAACAAAAACATTAATATTCGGAAATCGCAACGAAAAATTTTTCTTTAAATTATTTCTACAATACTGTCACGATAAGTTGAAAAATATTGGTGATTTTTGGGGCGGAAATGAACGAAAAATGCCGGTCCAAATAATTCCCTAAATGATTTTAAGATAATTTGCGAATAGTTTGAATGCCGGTAAACGATTTGACAATTAAAAATTAAAGTAAATAAATTTCAACTCGTAGAGATTTGTCTCGGTCAAAGATCTGTCTTTTTTGGAGAATTTTTCTAACAAAATTCCTATATGTACCACATTGTTTATTGTATTGATACTTTATTTGCTTTTTATAGTTAATTTTGTTAAAATTTTTTAAATTTATTTACAAAAATAATCGCCATTTTCAATTTCAAAAAATGTCCTCTATTTTCCTTTCATTATTATGGACACCCTAGATTGAGGTGATGAGTATCATAAAATGTAACATAACCAATGTTAATATTAACAAATATTATTCATTTTCATTCATAAGTTTTCACGGACAAAATAAAAATATTCCCACTAAAGATCGTATAACAAATGACGAGTTAGTGCAGTCTGCTGTTGGTGTACATATTTATTTATTTTTAAATTCCGACAATTAATTTTAGTAAATTAATGACTGCATTCATTACTTTAATAAAATATTCTTAACAAATAGTGATTGAATTTCGTAAAATTATTAATATCTCGAATCAAACAAATTGATAATTTTAATTTAAATACAATTGGTAGCTTTACTTACCGAATTTTAGAAACATCATTAATGCCAGAGAAAACTTTAATAACTCAAATTCAGAAATAAAAAATTCGGTTCCAAGACAGTAAAATTCGAATTGAAATTTAACAAATTGAAAAAAAAAAAATCGAAAACCCGCTAATTTAATTTTACTTAGGAAAAATAAACGTTCCAAATAACAACTTAAAAGTATTGGTAGTAATAAGGCACACGAAAAAGTTAAAGTTAACAAAAAACGCTCAATACTAAGTAGTACAAGCTCAAGTGTATTATACCAAAGCCATCTTAATAAATCAAACCGTGGGGTTTTCCATTTTATTGTATTAATTAAAGGAAAATAAGATACTTTATTCTCTAATAGAAATAGAATAAAAATTTGTAAGAAAGGGACATTGTGTACATAACCAACAAAACAATTTATTCCCATCAAACAAATAAACCAAAAGAAGAAAACATCAATGTTTTTTTTAAAATGGAACAAACATAATGATCATAAAACAACGCAAAAAACGAGAAAAAATATATGAACACAATTTTTTATTTCATAGCAACAACAAAAAGTAATCGCATAAAAAATAATATTGAGAGCGTGATCAAATTGTCCCTCTCCTAATCCTAATTGACATATTGAATATAAATTATGTAACCTTTTGTAACCTTCAAAACAAAACACAATATTTTATCATTTATTTGATCGATACGATCAATATTTTTATTTTGGTTTAATGAGAAATTTCCCAGCGTTTATCCGATTAATCTCCTAAATTTTAATTTATCGTAGTTATCATAATTTTTATACGTATTTTTCGATGTTTAGATTTTGAATCGAACAATTTTATTTCTGTGTTGGAGTGAATGCAGTATATTGAAAGAGAGTATTAGAATATATCAGATATATATTTGTATATCCAAATTTAAAAGTGCAAATAAATTAAATTAATGACAATTTTATAATCATAAAAATTATGTTTAATTAATATAATTTCGAAAAATTACCCTGGCCATCACCTAATTCAATTCTTTATCTATTACTTTATGTAATAAAATATTAAAAGCTCTCACTATTAATAGTTGAACAATTCAAAATAAGTTTGTATGTTTTGCCATGGGATTGCATAGACTTCTTTGTAAATTCAAAGCCATCTTAATAAATCAAGCCTCCATGTTCAAAACGAACTTTTATTAAGATACCTAAAATGACAAAAATAATCGCTCTCTTCATACATTTTATATGGAGAGACATGATTTTCGTTTATAGAAATATTTGAATGAAAAGTAACTCAAAATTATAATTTTTTGAAATCAATTGAAACTATAAACATTGGTTTTCACCTGACTTGAAGGATTTTTCCGTGGGGTTTTCCATTTTATTGTATTAATTAAAGGAAAATAAGATACTTTATTCTCTAATAAAGCTCAAATAGAAATAGAATAAAAATTTGTAAGAAAGGGACATTGTGTACATAACCAACAAAATAATTTATTCCCATCAAACAAATAAACCAAAAGAAGAAAACATCAATGAATTTTTAAAAAATGGAACAAACATAATGATCATAAAACAACGCAAAAAACGAGAAAAAATATATGAACACAATTTTTTATTTCATAGCAACAATAAAAAATTATCGTATAAAAAATAATATTGAGAGCGTGATCAAATTGTCCCTCTCCTAATCCTATCTCCTATTATCTATTACTTTATGTAATAAAATATTAAAAGCTCTCACTATTAATAGTTGAACAATTCAAAATAAATTTGTATGTTTTGCCATGGGATTGCATAGACTTCGTTGTAAATTACACATTTTTTGGTTAACTAAAAAAAGCTCGTTTGAAAATATCGCTCAACATGGAGGCTTTATATATTAAGATGGCTTTGGTAAATTACACATTTTTTGGTTAACTAAAAAAAGCTCGTTTGAAAATATCGCTCAACATGATGGAGGCTTTATATATTAAGATGGCTTTGATTATACTCTACTCAGTTGTGTTGATTTTTTATCGTCGTGCAGTTTGGACGTAAAATCAATGTGCGCGCAATATAATTAAAATAAAAAGTGCAGTGTTAGTTCTTTTTAATTAATTTTTAGTATTTTATTTTATTACTTTGCATGTAACAAATAGTAATTAGTGCTAAAATAATGAGGGGCTTATTTTCCCCCAAAAAAACAATATCAGCATTAAATCAGAATAATGCAATGAATGCAATGGGTAAAGTTGAACATAGCCCCAAGAAGAATATAATAACGCTAAATGGAAAAAGTGCTTCGACGACAAATTTAGCAAACTTGGTGATACCACCTTTTAACACAAATGAAAATACAAGTAAAAAAATAAATGCTTCAACAGCAAATAAACTCAGTGCAATGAATATGAATAACGACATTAATTTAATTAGTGACATAGATCACTTAAATAAAGAAAATTTGGTGCAAACCGGATTGGACAGATATATCACTGTTCAGACCAAAAGAAAAAGAAGCCCGAAATCAGCGCAATTAGCTAGTAAAACTAAAGCGTCTAGATTAGAACATGGTGCTGATCAAATACCTCTCGGCAATAGATTTTTTAGCTTGGAGTTTGATGGCGCAGATGACACAACAGCCAAAAAGACCGAAACGCCGCCACCAATTTATTTAAGAGAGGCGTCAAATAATGAACTCGTTAATACAATCGACAAGTTAACTGACTCAAAATTTTATATTGCCCCTCTTAAAAGGGGCAATATCAAAGAAACGAACATCCAATCCATAGAAATTGATGGTTTCACAGCGATTGTAAACCATTTCGATCAAACCGGAAAGCGATATCACACTTACCAGCTGAAAAGTAAAAAAGAATCACTGTTGTTTTAAAAGGAATGGAAAGCAGAGTAGAGGTGACCATCTGGATTTGAAGCGTAAGTACCAATCCAAAGTTACGATCCGAGCAACGGATGCGTAAGTCACGTTTCAGTCAATCAAAGAGATATGACTCCAAGAAGTACAATTGCCCAACAAGCGAATGCACACTCAACCACACAAAATGACCTGGAGGATGTTACAAACAGTTTTGCACAATCAGTTTACTATGCCAACATCCTAAAAGGTACCGCCCCAAAAACGAAAGTTTATTTCAACGAAGAAGAATTAAATATTCACGCAACCGTAAACAAACTGACTGAAACGATCCAAAGTTTCATGATGGTGATAGAAAGACAAATGACCATGATGATGCAGAATAAGTATGAACACACTAATGCAAATTATCGTTAAAAGCCAAAAATGACGCTCCTAAAGATAGCTATATGGAATGCGATCGATGTTTCATAGCACAAAGCTGAGGTTCAGCCCTTTCTTGTCGATCAAAATATAGACATCATGCTAATATCAGAAACACACTTTACAAAAAATACCTTTTTTAAAATCAACGGATATTCAGTTTATGACACCAAACATCCCGATGGAAGAGCACACGGCAGCACTGCGGTCTTGATCAAACGAAGACTAAAGCATTATGAACTCAACAAATATGATAAAGATCACATTCAAGCAACTAATATCTGCCTAGAAGAATGGTCTGGAAATTGTGTTATATCGACTGTTTACTGTCCACCGAAATACGCAATCAAAAAGCAGCACTTTATCGATTATTTTAATCAGCTGGGCATTCAATTTCTCGAGATTAACAACACCTAAAGGGAAGCAAATATATGAAGCAATGAACGAAAAAAATCTAGATTATATATCTTCTGGACACCGAACTTACTGGCCATCAGATAGAAATAAAATACCTGATTTAATATATTTCTGTATAACAAAAGGAATTGCACGCACCATTGCTCAGGTAGATCACTCACTAATAATAATAACTCTAAATACCAGAGCTTTAAAAGTAGAACCATCTCAATGTTTAACAAATAAATTAACTAAATGGGGTCTATATAGAAATATAGTCGAACAAAATTACCAATTGGATATCCGGCGAATGAGTTGACACATATATTGGAAATAGCGCAAAAGAGGCCACCCCTGATATTAACAACGCTGAAAAAGCTATTAAGCCTTCACCTAATATACTGCAGTTAATCCAAGAAAATCGGACAATACGCCGGCTATGGCAGCAGCAAAAATCTCCATTAATAAAAGGAAAATTGAACAGGGCTATTAAAGCCCTTAAACGAGCCCATTGAGAGACGAAGAAGTTTCAGGAATCCAGAGTAACCTTACTAAACTCTCGCCGACCGAGAAGACAGGTTATTCACTATGGAAGGCAACAAAAAAACTAAAGAAACCAACATTATAGAATCCACAAATTAGGCAACCAGATGGATAGCAGGAAGTGACGTAGAAAAGACTACTGCTTTCTCGAAAAAACGAAAAAACTAACATCAGTGAACTACCAAAGTTTACGGAGGACCCTTCGAAACCAATTCCTTTAAAATTTAAGTGGAAAAAAGTTAAAAATACCATTAAAAAGTGTATAAACCCAAAGAAACTTCCAGGACACGATTTTATTACCGGAAAAATGATCAGAGAATTACCTGATAAATGCATAAACCTCATAACTTATATCTTTAATGCGATTATGAAATGTGGGTATTTCCCTAAAAAATGAAAAATATCGCAAATTACAATGATTCCAAATCCTAGAAAAGACGAAACACAAGTCGCTGCGTACAGGCCAATAAAAAAAAATGGAAAAATGGTATTACAAAAATTAAAACCAATATTATCTGAAGGACAGATTATACCAGACCACCAATTTGGGTTTCGAGACCAACATGGCACTGTAGAGCAGGTGCACAAAGTTGTTAACACAGTTAAATTTGCATTAGAAGAAAAGAAATATTGTTCGGCAGTTTTCTTAGATATTGCGCAAGTATGGAACATCATCACAAAAAATTGAAATTTTATTAAAATTTTTGAAGAGCTCGTCAACAAGTTAGACAATCAAAAATTTCGATTTCAAAACCCTCTCCAGATTCATGCTTCCATTTGGTTGAGGTGGTTTTAGTCACCTATGCGCATATAAACCGGATCAAATTTTAGATAATGTCTTCAGTATAGAACTATTAAAACTCCAATTCTAAATTCTGCACTTTATAAAATGTAAGAATCAGATCAAATTGTATCTAACTTATGATATTCAATAAAATAAACAAAAATACAACAAGAAAGTTTAAAGCTTCGAAATTTAAGTAAATATGTGTTTTTATAAAACACTTTCACCAAATTAATTCAAAACCACGAAATAATACCGTAACAAAATATGCTTTACTTATTATTCTAAGGGATTAATTTGGCATATGTATGTTGGAGCCTTAAACTTATTTAAAAAGATAACTCAAATAATTTTGTTATCCCAAAGCTGAAAAAACTACATCATATATAGTTTTATCAGTTTTTTGATAATAAAATTATTTGAGTTATCTTCTTATCGAGGTTCGAATATTTTGTTTTTATAATTTATACGAATTTATCAATTTTAAGATATTTAAAAAAAATGAATTTTTAGAATTTATTTAATTAAAAAATAAAAATCGAAGTTCTTATAGCTTTAATATGCTTTTATTACGTATTTTGATAATTAGATTTACATACTTTGAAGCAACATTTTTGAAATTTATTAAATATGTAATAGGTCTTAAACGAAAACTCAAATTTTATAAATTTAAATGGAAATTGGAATTGGAATATTAAAAAATTTACAATTTTAAATAACCCAGAATTTCGGAATTTTACAAGTTTATTTTACCATTTATTTACAGATAATTAATGATCGTTTCAGAATTTCAAATTAATTTTATTATTTCAATGTTTTAATCGTAATAGTAAAATTTTAAAAACTCGAACTTATGTTTTTTTTAAACCAGTGCCCTAATTTATTATTTCTAAATTTTAAATATTTTGATATTTTCATTTAAAATTAATTTATATATCTTTTTATTAATGGATTTATATTGTTCGACCATTAAAATTTAGAGCCAAATTTAAACAATTTGTATACTTTCAGAATTCCATTCACAGATTTGAAAAATGTAATTTTTTAAATTTCGTAAAATTAATTTTGTTTGAAATTTATAACATTCACAGAATTTTAATATTTTTTGAGTTCTTAAAATTATAAGAATTAAGACATTTACAAATTTAAAATCTACTTTATAATTTTTGTTAGAATAAAAGTTAAATTTTAAAAAGATGTTTAAAATGTTCAAAAAATTAAAATTAATTTTTTCAAAATTTTCTGTTTTTAAATTATTTTTTGGATAAGTTTTGCGAATTATCACAGTTTTAAGAATTTTAAGTTGAAATCTATGAATTTATTAAAACTTTATTTAATGTTCATATAATTCTATTATTTAATGAAACGTGTGTTGTAAAATAAGAATTCGAAAAATCTGAGTAATTGTAAAATTTATATTTCAAAATTCAGTTAATCTATAGGATTAATAAATTAAATAGGAAAAATTGTAGTCACTATAAAAATCACAAAAAATAACATTCACTTTGACGGTTAGTGCCATCTATTGATTTCGTTACTAATGTTTGGTATGTCATCTGTTGAGTGAAACTATAATAATTTTTAACGCAATATGTAGTAAACTAGTAATGCGAGTTTACTATGGGTACATGACCATACTAAACTCGTGTTACTAGTCATTTCCGTTACAGTATTATAAGTTATTTTACTTCGGTATGGATAAGCACAAAAATGTAAATTTTTAAATTATTTATAATTGTTAAGCTGCGTACATAACATCTGGAGAATTTTCCATAGTATGAAGTTGAAGTTAAACACTGTTGAATTTTGCTCAAAATTTTGTCTATTTTGTTTGCGATTAGCTCACTTGATACCAAATTGTTATTATTCTGTCTTTTGAGATTTATCGCACGATAATAAACTATTTTAGAATTTTAAATTCAGTAATTACCATCGAATGAATATACAAATATTCGATGAGTTACTAGCTAGCAATGGTTGGCTCTCATTTGTACTATCTTCATTGTTACCTAGGAAGTTCTAAGGAAACATTATACCTGCATATACATATATTGTAATTTTTAATGTTTCAATAAAAATTTATGTTCATTACGTAACTTAAAATGAGCGAAATAAAGAGTCTATTACCTAGCGGAAATAATAAAAATAGTTTCCCGCACGCTACTAAAACCTGTAATTTTTTTTTAAATAAAATTCTAGCCGATGATTTTCAATTATAAAAATAATAAAAATTGACATACGAGTATTTAAAATAATGGTAAACATGTTAGAAAACGACATAAATTTTCCATTTGGGGATTTGGAATTTTTCTTGCTGGTACTTTTATGACAGTGAGAAAGATTATTTGTGTATATAAATATTAATCGTAGTTTTATCTTTTATACAGTTCAAATCAAGTCCAATAAATGTTAGTGGCATTAATATGATTAAATTACGTACAGCTCGTTGAAGTTCACTTAAGTTCAAAAACAATTCTTTCAACTAAAAGATAATTAAATTTAATTCAAAACTTTTATTTAAAACAGACACGTAGGAATTATCTAAAAACGATTTTTAGAAATTCAGAAAGACGAAATGTGAATATAATCAGTTTTTGCCCGCAGCTCTATATCATAATAAAATTATTTTCTGTAAGATGAACTATAAGATAAAGCGAGGTAAAATTCAGGTACACTGTTCACTAGAGAGAAATGAAATATATCGTACAGCTACATACGTAATACATAATATAAAAGTATTAAAGTTATCGTCTTTAAATTGAATTCAATTTATAGTTTAGTTGCTGTATACATTTGCAGTACAGCATTAACCGCAATTCCAATAAATATTTTCTCTTCTATATATACTTTCTCTTTACCGCGAAATTGTGAATCAAGAATCTAGATCTAGATGAAAAAAGTATATATAGTAGTATATATACATATATACAGGTAAGATGGGAAAATTCTTGCAATTCCAAACTCAATAATTAATTCACAACTTTATTAAATTCAATTAGATCAGTGATAGAAGCCGTTTTCTAGCTGTACAATTGAAATGTGTGTGGGCGCGAATATTCATTCAAATTTTCATTCTCGTGTACATACGATTCTATATAGGGAAAAGCATTGTTATACAGCACATTGTTATGTACATAAATACCATACTCGTAAACTTTTTGTTTACCTCCGTAAAAATGAATACGAGCACGTTATTAGTGTTAATAATTATTTTTATTGTTTTCCAATTGAGGAATTTAAATTGAAAATGTAAATTTAATCAAATCTACAACAATACAAATTCATAATTATTATTATTATTTTCTGAATAAGATTGTAATTTTTTAACACATTAGTTTATAACTATAAGTTCCCATCTACCCATTAGTGAGAAGTTTTCATATTATTCACATCAACAAATTAATGAATAAACAAATTAAATTTATTTATTTACCCGCATTTAATCAGAAAATATATAAATGTTTTTGATGTTGATAAGGGGAGAACCATTATTTATACATAGAATGTACATGTTAGTTACAAGGGTCAACATATTTGCGCTGTTTTTAACCTTCCGTTTAGAGTTTGACATTGATTCACCAATCCTTTATATGTCATTAGTAAATACGATGGAAGTAAAAGTATAAATAACATTTATATTTTCTGATTTGTTTATTTATTTTATATTAAATATACCTACATACAAATTTATTGGAAATATACCCTCGAGATACCATATTTTCAATTTGTTGAGGTAAACAAATCAAATATTATGTTTGAATTAAATTAATATAATCATTCTTATGATTATAGAACAATAGATTCAGATTGTTATCAAAGCTATATCAAAAAAAAACATCTGAATAGGAGATGTCAAAAACTTAAATTAAGCTTCAGTTCGATACACATACATACTGATTGATGCAGTGCCACTATACCGGGTGTTTCTTTTAAACTGAGACGATGAAATATCTCGAAAAATAGCCACTCTACGGAAAAAATGTCTATAATCAAAATTTAATCATACCGCGGGAGAAATACATTAGTGCAAAAAAAATAGTCCCCCACCCCCGCTTTGTAGTTGGGGCGGGGGTAACTTTTAAACTAAGATAGGAAGCCATATTTTTTATTGCAGATACGGATTCTACGACTAAAAGTACGTATGATTTGAATGAAATATTTTGTTCGGTTCATGATAGATGGCGTTGTAATCGACGAAATTCAATTTTTTCAATTTTTCCTTCTTAGAACACACGCATTCGATTCTGCACTACGTTTGAAATAAAAAACATCACGTTGTCATTGGAAATACTCGAAATTCGTCATCAAAACAATTTATTCCGTTTTGTAAATCACATTTAACGTTTGTGTTATTTCTTATCTTCATCTTCATGTTTTTCGTAATTGCAAAATAAACGACAAAATACTTTAGAATGGAGCGTTTAACTGTGCCAGAGAAAATTAAAATGGTTCTGGTTTATGGAGAAGCTGGCAGAAATCTTGAAAATGCTGTTGCTATTTACGCTCAACGTTTTCCGAATAGGATTCGTTTACGTGCTTCATTTGGCCGTACTATCAAACAATTTATTACTGATGGAAATGTTCAACCGAAAAAGAGGAGGTGGATAGGTGGATAGGCAAGCTAGATTACGCCGTATAATCTACGCGGTTGTCGACACGTAAAATATTACGTTGTAATCTACGTACAGTATTTTTTGTTGACGTCGACAATTAAGTCAATGTCAACAACCTACGATATATTAGCGATTTAAAATAAAATGTGTCAGTTCCCAGTTTTATTTTGGAAAAGGGCGATTCAAAATGATTCAAATTAAATCGGAAATAGAATATACCACACTATAATTTTGGAAATATGTATATGTTGAAATAAAATAAACAATAGGTTTAATTAAGAAAGTTTATTGCACTAGCCATGTGGTTCGATGTTCTCCGTGAAATTCTACACAGCTTCCGATGTGTATTTGGCAGTAATATTATTCCATTCAGGATGCATATTTTCAGTAACCTTATCGTATCCGCCATTCTTCTTTTCACTATTGCTACATATTTCTTGATACGTCGAAAACCGGTCAGCTTACATACTTTAAGATAACATTGATTTGGATTAGTCTCGTACCAATTTATTGCGTGTTTAGAGTAGTGTTACTGCTGAATCGTGCCAAAGAGTTAGAGGCAAAATACGATTCTGTATTTATTCTTTCATGAACATATTCAACGTTACTGTTTAGGATGTGACAAAAATCTGGCTCCAGTAGCGGTTTTAACCATAGGCAACCAAAGCAGCAGCAAAAAATAAAAAAATACCTTTTAACTCTACAAAGTATTATTTGTTAAATTAAATTTTTCAAACAAACAAAATGTTAAATAATAATATTAACAAATGTTCATGTGGTTTTAGATACAAATATTTTTTAATCAATTTTTGTTAGTCTTCTTAAATTATAACAAATGGAAATTTATAAAAGAATTACAAATTTTTAGCCCACTTTCCCAAGCACTCACATAGTAAAATACACAAAAATGTTTAGCTTTGATGCAAGATAATTTTTCGTGTGTTTCTATATGAGTACATGGAAATATCGATTAAAATTTGGTGTCAAGAATTTTTATTTAAAAAAAAAAAAAATTGATACCAAATTTTTGTCGACCTAACCCAGCTTTCACAAGGTTGAGAAATTGTATGGCACAAGATAATACACATGCAAGATAATATTTTGTACATTTTACTATATATGTGAGTGCTTGAAAAGTTCGAATAAAATTAAATCGGGAAATTTTAATATTTTTGTTTATTATTATTATTGGGTTGATTGTTGTTTATCATTTTACCTACAGTATGTTGCTTACTCTGGTTTACGACCCACAGACCGCTACTGCATTTAATCTAATTTAATTTTATCTAAGTATACTACTTTACGGTTACTCTAGGTTAAGAATCAACATCGATGGTAGCACTTTGTAGTGAACGATAAATATATAGGATGAATAAGTGTTTACACCTCTTAAAGGTGGAAAAAGGTAGGATAAAAGTAGTGCGTTGGTGAGCGATACTAAATCTAAGCCAAATTTTTGCGTAGATTTCAATTTGAAAGTAGAATAATGAACGAGATCTTTTTCATTTTGATTTGTTTTGTTGCCGTTTATAAAGACGTTTTATATCAGAGAGGTTTAATATTTTCTATCGGCGAAAAATAATTTCGTAATCGGATAAATTTTTTTTTGTAAATATTAGTATGAAAGGCACAAGAAATTTTATTTCGAATGAACTGTCGGTTTATAATATAATTTTACTCCCTCTGCCACTAATTGTGGGTGCTTGGAGTGCCTAGCTTTGTTACTGAGTCAAACACTACCAATCGAAAAGTTACATAATCCGCCATCAATTCTTAGGCACAATTTTAATACTGCAATGTATCGATTGTATTTCTCATTTTTAATTTTAACTTTCAATATTAAAAAGACTGCCTACTATGGTTTAAGTCCCATGGGCTGCTAATGAGTACAACCATAAAGACCACCACGAGCCTCCCACGTTGCGGGCCCTCTCGAAACGTGGAGGGTTTGCTTTCTTGTTGTTACCATACTGCACTCCCTAAGTAACTATAAGAATGGCACCTGAGGGACACATAATATCTGATTAAATATATAAGTTGTTCGCTAAATATTTGTATCTTGCAAACTAAAAACGGCCTCGCATGAAATGTTTCCCATGGTCTCAATGATCCTAAATCTGTCACTCTCTTGCATGGCTCTTGATTCCACAACTGCAAATCTTTTGCCATCACAATACTTTTTATAAATTTATCGAGCTTCATATGCTAATATTTATCGGAAACATTGTCACTATTTTTGGCAAGATATACAATTTTTAATCTGTAATCTGTTTCAAATCCAATTTCACTAAATTTTTTCAAAACTTGAATATAGAGTACCCTGGTACGTTTAGCGGACAAGTTTTGACTATCTGAACGATTTGGCGTTTTAATAACTCGGTTGCTCTCTAAGCCTCCCTGAGCTTGTATCTGTCTTACCATGGAACGGGATGTACTTAATTTTATGGCACGATCATAGTCAGGTATCCCTCGATTATTTTTAATAGAAGTTATTGTAATGATTTTTATCATAGTTGTGCCATATTTTGGGAGCCGCGCTTCTATGCTGAGACCTTTTCTTACCACTTTATATCGTTGTTTTGGGCAAACTTAATAATTTTGCGGTCTATAAACCTTATTGGAGAAAATTCTATTAAATTATCACCACCCGTATCGTATTGAACCTAAAAAAATGTGGTCATCTTAGGATAAAAGTTTAGAACTAATTCACAAAATTATTCCAGGAATTGTCTACATTATCGACATTGTCTACGTTTGTCAACGTTGTATACAGGTTCTCGACACGTCGACGTAGAAAATAACAGATGACGCGTAAATGCCCATCCCTGGTTACTACGCATATATTATTGTCTATGGTTTAACCTCTTAACTCAACATTATTGGTTTGGTATTTGTGTTAATAGTAATTTTCAATTGTCTGATGAAGGTGGAATGAATAAAATTGATAAATTTACACAATTAATAACGAATATAAATCCGAATTGATCAGGTCATATGTCTAAATATTACGAGACTTCATCCCTGTACATCAATCAGGTGTTCCTGGATTACCGGCATGCCTATTACTCGATCAATCGAGAGAGTTTGTGGTCTGCTTTGGAATATCTAGGAATGCCAATAAAATTGGTACGATTGTGTAGAATGACCGTGACACAGTCTCAATGCAGAGTTAAAGTTGAGAACAGCCTATCAAGAATTTTTGCAGTTAATTCGAGTGTGCGGCAAGAGGATGCTCTCTTACTCGATACTCTTTAATCACATGTTGGAGTACATCTTTTGTAAAACTGAAACACCTCAGCGTAACATCTTATATCGCCAAGCCAATCAGGTGCTTGCATATGCAGATGATATATGCGTGTTTGGACTGGCGACGATGGCTCCACGTAGAGAACGACTTGGCTTTTTCAGGTTGTCTAAGACGGTATGAAGACCAAACCCATGATCGAATCCATTGGAGCCGGATTGTAAACTCGGTAAAGGGCCAGTAATGGCAGACATTTCTTTATACATATTATAATCTTTGACGTATTTTTGCCTAGTGTGTTTTCCTATAGGAAATAAGACAAAATTTTCAATTCTATATGATGGAGAAACTCCAAAATGTCCATCAATTGGATCAGATAAACTGTTATTATTGCGCATTGCAAACGCCCAAGCTATTATGATGATTCAAGCTATTATGGTCAAATCATGCTATTAAAGATAAACGATATTATTTTTGCAGAACCATAAAGTGATTGATTACTAATAAAATACATTCTGACGCCTGCATAAATTACAGAATTCTATGTACAATTTGACATAGTAAAAATTCTATACTATATAGAACGGCCACGGATGATTGAAAAAATTATTGATCAATTCAGGCCATGGTTATTGGCACTCTTAAAATCATAATTTTATTGGAGTTACACATATTATAATAAGTCTAGGTAAATTAGAATCCCTAACAAATTTCAATATAGCAGCTGGAAAGGTTTGAGAGACTCTCCATTCAAGCCCTCATAGAGAGGTTTTCGCAAAAATTATTATTTAATCCAATTTACTCCCTTATAGAAGGTTATCCTTTAAAATTTTAACAGGTTTTAGATCATATATTAAGCATTCCTATTGTTGGAAGTGGTTGGGAATGAACCGTTCAATTCACCCCTTTAATGAGCAACGCCGCAAAACATCCTTATAGAAATGGCAACTAAACTACATCATTTTAAAAATTTCGGCAAAAACCTTTTTAGTGAATAACCGAAACCAAATTTCTAAGCTGTAGTTGAAACTGGCTGGGTAATACCATTAAGCGCATAATTTTTCCCCTAAGATCAAGCTTTCGGAACAAGCCGTTCTTAATGGGTGATTTTGACACCTGTATTCTGTATCTTTGTAAAAAATCATGGTTTATGTCATCAAATGGCAGCCCGTAAGACAACCTTTATAGGAGTATAGTATTGATATAGATTGGGGTCAATAGACTCAGGATTCAAAAATGATTTATCCGAGCCGTCGTTTATGTCAGTATTACAGACTAGTATGATGCTATATGTAATATTCAAATTTATATTACGCTAATTTAAACCGAACCTGTAAATGTGTGTCCTCGTAAAGACGCGAAAAGAAAACTATGGAATATTTGTATATGTATTTGATAAAAGGACTACGACTTCGTTTTCATTGTATATATGGGGATAAATTCTCGATTTCAATTGAAACTGAATTGTCGTTTCTATAGAAACTAAATTTAAATGAAACAGAAACATTTACCATGTTTCCATGATGGAGTTTACCAGAGATGGGAGTCTGTAACATCACCACCTTCGATATTCGATAGACGTTTGTATGTCTCATTTTTTAAGAACAACTTTTTAAGCAATTTCGTTTATTCAATTATGTGTTTTCTATTACGATCGCAGCATGGTAGAATAAATTAGTATGCACACTATATCTTTTTCGCCATATCGTTAGCTATCGAAAATAAAACAATCGGTGATATTTTATCGAATGCATTTATAGAAATAGAATCTAGCAAGCCGTGATCATAATAGAAATTGCTGAATTGAATGCGAAATAGCGTATCATTTTGTTCTTGAAAAAAGAGACACAAACATCAATCGAGTATCGAAAATGGTGATGTTACAACATCCCACCCCAGTATTAACTCGGATTATCTCGTCATGGAAACAGGTCGAGTTTATAGTTATTGTTAAATTTGTTGATCCAACTTAACTCAACGAAAGTAGTCGAATTAAAAGAAATTCGATTAGTCCAAAGAAAAAAAATTTCTAAATCAAAATACGTGTGCCATATATTGTTAACTCAACGAAACTCCAAATTTGTCTTAACTCTGTGCATGGTGAGATACTCTCGATTGTAATATAGTAAGCGTATTTCGTTGAGAAAAATTTAATTTAATTTTTATTGATTTAATTTTTCCAAGAAAACAGATAAATGTTAATTAACTTTTTTTTATGGGTTGGTACACAAACTACTCGTCTGTTACATATTTATGTACATAATTTTTTTGTTAGAAAATGTCACTGTTCTATAAATTTATAAATCAATTATTTGTAATTTGCAATGGGAAAATTAAGAAAACTTGAAATCCTCATCGCTGCATCTTAATTGGTGGATTACATTTTCATAATATGTAGTTGTAATTTGAAATAAAATCATCTGAGTCGAATGAATGATGATGACGTTGATCTTATCGGACAAGGTGAATTACTATACCCATATAAAACTCTGCAATGGTCTAAACCCAAATCAAAACCCTTGTAAGTTTACCGTACACTGTTTTAACGACCTTCCCAATTAAATTAAATTTAATTTAACGAAACTTTAAAATAAGAAAAAATTGAAAATCCAAACGATGTTTAATTTTTTTTTCTGATTTTAAAGTATTTTGGAGCCATACAAAATAAAATTTAAATACATTTGTAAATTCCATTTATTCATTCATCTGGAATCTACCGAAATAACATCTAAACTTAAAATGTATTGGTCGGTATCATAATGAAAAATCTGATTAATGTTTTAAATAAATCAATTTTTTTATTGGTTTTTTTAAAATATGTGGTGATTTATGCAATGTAATTGTTGTTGTAATTGTGTCAAGAAAAGATGCCCATAGGTTAACTGAAACAAGATTATTTGATGGAAATTAAATGGGGTTTTTAGAAAAACATTTCTCAAACTTAAACTGTTTATTATTGTGACCTGGTCGGTTAAATATTTAACTCTAAAAAATCGGCCGGTTGAGTTTAACTGGAGAACCATTAGTTAAATATTTCGCCCAACCGGATATTAGATTTCTATTTTGTCAACTGTCTTATATAAATTTAAAAATATCATAAAAATTTCACATTCTAGTAAATAAATTATTTATTTATCGAAATTCTTAAAAATTTGAAAATGTTGTTTTTAATTCAAAATCATCCGAAATTCCTAAGTATAAATATATTTTTAAATTTTTGCATCCGATGTTTACCTATCTATATGCAGTCTGTGTATTTATGAAATTCCTCATCAACATTTAGTTACTTGATTAAAAATACGATAATTAATTAATAGCTAATTAATTTTATTTTGTTTTCCATAACATTTCAAAATTCCTAAAATTTAATAAATTAGTTAACGAATTAAAAATTATCAACCTACATAGAAAATTTAATATTTGAGAAAATTCATAATTCCGATAATTAAATTAAAATTTCGCATTCAGAGTGAATTGTAAGATTTGTTTTTAAAATTCTTCGATTAATTGAAATCTGATGTCCAGAACTTTCAAAATTTTCGAAAATTTGAGTTCAAAATTTAAAAGATTATATCTAAATTTAATAAATTGAATTATAAAAAATTCGAAAATCTGCACAATTTTTGTTAAATTCAGAATTATAAATATACGAATTTCGAAATTTCAAAAAATGTAATATTTTCAAAATTCTTAATTTTATAGCTATGATCTCAAAACTCAATTTGAATTATGAAAATTGTAGGTACAGATTTGGAAATGTCCAAGAACCGCATAAAAACTTATATTTTCCAAATTTGATCATGAACATAGAAAAACGACAACGTAATTTTAATTTTGTACTTTTAAATTTCTTCATTCGGGCCGGTAAAATTCGGTTATAAATACAAAATTCGATAATTCGCAATATATGAACATTCAAATTTTGAATTTTTTACCTAAAATTGCGCCAACAGGAACGAAGAAACTCAACGACTTCTTAAGTGATTATAATAAAATTCGAAAAGTTGGATGGAAATGAGATTTTAAATTTCTAGAATTTTGTGAATGTGGAAAAGTTTTCAAATAATACTTTTAATTTTCAATTAAATCACTCGCAACGTTCACAAAATATATCATATTAAAATTACGCCTTTGCCTGAAACTAATACTATTGTTCGGTGGAAGTCATTTTTTTGTATTTTTAACACAGTGTTAATTAGGTAAAATCATGCAAAAAAAACTGAAACAAACCCAATATAACCAATTTGAAAATAAAATTAGTTTCTTGATGTAGGTCTTGACAAGAGAGGTTACAATTTATTAAATTATTTTGTTCAATATATAATAAGAACCATTAATCACTATATTATCCTATTAAAATCCGTCTAATCCCTATTAATTTTTCCATTTTACCACCAATACCGGTAACATACATGTACATATGTATATTTTCACACATCAAATTTAGATTTTGCTTTCATCTGCTCGTAAATCCAGCTTGTGTGTAGGCATCGAATCATTTTGGAAAATATGTAATCTGATTATTATGTAATTATGAGATGGTGTGATATAATAACACGTGCATTACATAATATAACATCGTGTCTATAATATAAATGGGTTTCCACAATATACACATATTTATATTATATAAAAGCTGTATGACGGATTAATAAATTTTCTACCTTTATCACTTTACTCTCAATTAATGAAAAAATAATAAACTTTCTAATTTTCTAATCTTATTTTTATGTTTTTTATTTCTAGGGGAGCGATGATTCAGCTGAGGTACATGCCTTTGACGATATCAAAAATTTGATAAAGGTAACCGATATTATGTAAAGTGTGCGAAGCGATTAATTCTAATAATATCTATATACATAAAAAAAAATAGTGGGTGAGTGTGTGGGAGATTTACGAAAATGGAATTAACTGTATACTCTATACAAAATTTGTATATACATACATATGTATATACACTACTGTATTGAGGAAGATGGGTTTGATGGTTGTTGATAAATGATTTGATTTTTTATTTTGATTAATGAGATTTTAATTCATATAATCAAATTACATCACAACTGTAGGGGCGGATTATTTTGCTTGAAATTATATATTGTGTATGAATTGTATGATGTTCAGTGAATGGATGAATAAACGTTGCTAAAACGGGGTTGATTTGAGTTTTCAGATTTTTTTTTTTGAAAACTAAATATAGAAATTTTGATTGTAAATTGACATATGATACGGAGCAAATAAATTATGATTGGTCCATGACTCATGAGTTAGATTAGTGTGAATACGAGAGTAATATGTTTAATAAATGGGTATTGATAGGGGATAACGCATCTAATGATTCGAATAATAGTGTTGTTGCGGGTCATGGCCAATAATTTAGAAACTTATAACTATTATACTATACTATACTATTATAATCTTCTGCATTTGGTATAGTAAAAAAAATGATTGTAGTGTATAGGTATAGCCATCGACAACGCTTGGCTGCAGGATCGATTTCTTATAACAATTGCAAGCTGCAGACCGTAATGATATGTGAGATAAGGCGGCCGACTATATGAATTAAAAATCACTAACTTAAGAATTTTTTTTTTTTTTACTTATTGAAACTGTTTTTATTTGAAAATTCGTAAGAAGACGTCATGGTAACATTGGAGGCATTCTGAGAATGCAACGCGACACCTAAATGTTGCAGCGCGTCGAACGGAAGAGGAACGTGGTATCGCAAGAGAAGCAGGTCGAATCAGAATTGATTAAAAATCGTGCGCGACCGTCCGAAGAGATCAACAAAGCTTACAATGAGCAACAACGATTGAGAAAAAGAGATGTTCATGTTCGGCAAAGTGATGAAGCAAGATCACAACGTGCGACTATTGAACCACAACGTCGACATCATCAAATTCCGGTGAACATTGAACGTGTAGCCTTTCGATATGAGCCAAACATTCACTACAGTGCGCACGCATCAGTTCAGTTCGATCAGATGTCTGTCGTTTCTCATCATTGCAATGCAGTTAAATTTGAGATAGAACCGCCTGGATTGTGTTGCGCGCACTACTTTACGGAGAGTCTCCTAATTCGAACCATTTCTTGCAACACATCAAGATGTACAACGATTGCTTTCAAATGAAGTTGTTTGGTAGTGAAATTGTAAATGAACGAAATTACAATCCAACATTCAAGGTAATTTCAATGAATGCTAATACACCAACACTAACACCACAAAATACACTAACACACACAATCCACGATACATCACGATATAACATAAACTAACACTTATCTTGCCAACAAAAGACAAAAATTACAGAATTTGCCTCCAACTATATACAGATTCATGGGCAAATTTTTCATCTTGCTGAATCGCTGTTGCCGCATCCAGATCAAGAACACAAATATCTGCAAATATATGTACTTTCATGGAGATTCATATGATAAAGTCAATCGACGTTCTGCTATCTTTAATACAACGAAAAGAGAAATAGTCCAGCGTCATTTGCGTCTTAAAGTTGGATCTGCGCCAAACATTATGCTACGAAATCTTCATGCCCCGAAACTGTGCAGTGGGACTCGACTGATTGTGACAAAGCTAATGAACAATGTGATAGTGACAACGAATTTGGAAGGGCCGTTCAAGGCAGAAGAATGCCTAATTCCTCGGATTCCCTTGACTTCAACCGATTTGCCGTTCCAGTTCAAACGGATTCAGTTCCCGCAGTGAAACTTGCATTTGTGATGACCATTAACAAGTCACAAGGCCCGTCGCTGGAAGTGTGCGGCATAAATCTGGAAAGGTGATGTGTTCCCGATTTGGGAAACCATTTTCACTCTTCATTTACGCTCCTTAGCAGAAAAATGTTATTATCATGCAGCCTTAAATTGAATACAGTCATGCGAGTATCACGCTAGAAATCCCATTTTAGAAAACCCAAATATTTTATATTTCTTATACTTGGATTTGATTGTGGCAATTTGTGCCTCTCGCTAAAAAATTTGTGCATAGTATACTTTAAGAAATACGAAGGGTTTTCTGACGTGATTATCACACCAGAAAACCCATATTATTCCTTTAATATATTACTTACATTTGACAAAAAATAATATATTTCGATTGTGCCACATTGTGCATCACTAAATTATTTTGCCACACACTATACAATGACTAGAATAGGCCAAAATCGGCCAACTGTATACGCAATATATCTCAATATAAATGTTTTATGATCAAGTCGCAAAAAAGATTTCAAAAAACCCAACTTTTAACATTGAACTAACTGAAACAAACTATAATCCACATTTCGGCCCAGTATCGCGTTTGTGCATACTCCACATTGGCTAGAATCGGCGATAGAGTCTGCAGACAATATCAAATTTACGGTTTTCTTGAGTAGTTGTATGGATGATTTCTGGAAAACCCAGTTTTTATCCTGAAACTAATTGTAACAGGATATAATACACAATTTGGCCCAGTATCGCGTTTGTGCGTAATCTACATTGGCTAGAATCGGCCATAAAGTATCCAGAAAATATCAAATTTACGGGTTTCTGTATAGTAGTTGCGTATGGATGATTTCTGGAAAACCCAATTTTTATCACGAAAATAATTGAAACAGATCCTAATACACAATTTGGCTCAGTATCGCGTTTGTGCTTACTTTATATTGACTTGAATCTGCCATAGTAAATCCAGAATATGTCATACTTACGGTTTTCTGGAATAAATGTATTAATGATTTACAGAAATTTTATCTTATATTGTGACCATTTAGCATTATCCAAGAAGCACCACGTGGGGGCGGTCATAATTACTTCCCTTTGTTTTACAGTTTCCTGTAATTTTTTTTTTGTATTTTTTTTTTTGTTAATTTTTTTTTTAGTTTTTTTGTTGTTGTTTTTGTGTATTTTTTCAATTTTTATCTTTTTTTCAGACTTTTTTATGCTAAACTAATTAATTTTTTTCAAAATTTCAATTTTCTAAATAAAATAGCGTTGTAGAAAAACCGATGTTTACTTTGAACTACTTCGGGCTCTTTCTTTTGGTCATCACATAGATGAAATAGTTCATCTTTCCTTAATACATAGCTTATAAAGTGTGGAATATCAATTGAACGAGCAACTCCTCAATTCGATTCTAGCCAATGTAGAGTATGCACAAACGCGATACTGGGCCAAATTGTGTATAAGGATCTGTTTCAATTAGTTCCGTGATAAAAGTTGGGTTTTCCAGAAATCATCCAGACATCTACTACCGAAAACCGTAAATTTGATATTTTCTGGATACTCTATGGCCGATTCTAGCCAATGTAGAGTATGCACAAACGCGACACTGGGCCAAAATGTGTATTATGTCCTGTTACAATTAGTTTCAGAATAAAAACTGGGATTTCCAGAAATCATCCATACAACTACTCAAGAAAACCGTAAATTTGATATTTTCTGGAGACTCTATGGCCGATTGCCAATGTGGAGTAAGCACAAACGCGATACTGGGCCGAAATGTGGAGTATAGTTTGTTTCAGTTAGTTCAATGTTAAAAGTTGGGTTTTTTGAAATCTTTTTTGCGACTTGATCATAAAACATTTATATTGAGATATATTGCGTATACAGTTGGCCGATTTTGGCCTATTCTAGTCATTGTATAGTGTGTGGCAAAATAATTTAGTGATGCACAATGTGGCACAATCGAAATATAATAAAAAATGTAAGTAATATATTAAAGGAATAATATGGGTTTTCTGGTGTGATAATCACGTCAGAAAACCCTTCGTATTTCTTAAAGTATACTATGCACAAATTTTTTAGCGAGTGGCACAAATTGGCACAATCAAACCCAAGTATAAGAAATATAAAATATTTGGGTTTTCTAAAATGGGATTTCTGGCGTGATGCTCGCTACAATCATTGTTCTATTCTTCTTTTAGATTTCAATAAAACGAATAGAATTCAATGAAATTAATACTCGATTTTATTCTATTTTCGCCAAATATTGAACGGAAATGCTCGAAATTAATTCAAAAAACCTATTTTGAGCAAAACGAAGTTAGCCGGGTCAGCTAATTATTATACATATTAGTGGCATAGCGAGCGCGTTACTGTAGGTCCTTCCAGCGGGACAGATACTCATTTTTGCATGGATTATCCCCTTGGTCGAGTAATATTCCATTTGATAGCTATTTCAATTCTGTATAGGGTTAAAAAATTGAAAATATTTAGTATAAAACAAGCTGCCATACAAAATCCTGGTATGCTATATATAAGTTAGAAGTCAGATAAAAATAAAATTTGAATATTAAAAGAATATTCTGCATAAAAAAAAATCTTTATTGCTGAAAATTGAAACAAATAGAACATACATTTATTCCTTTCACTTCGACGTATGAAAGGTAACTAACAAAACAAAAATAAAAGTTGTCTTCGCATGCAAAATTAAAGAAATCTGACGCCCTGAATATTCCAAAATTTAGAAAGACTCCCTATTTTACATAGATATATGTATGTATGTTGTACAATAAAAATGTGAGAAACAACAATGTTACGACTAGTTAAAAAAAACTTGCTTGTCAAATTTGCTAATATAGAAGAACTTGCTTGATATGAACGTCATTGTGGAACGTCTTGATATGAAGGTCGTTACTACCAACAACTTGTGGTTCTCCTAGCCTCAATTCTCTTTTATGGGCATCATGTGTTAAACAAAATATTTAAATTGCCACAACCAAGCGATTAATTAAATTGAATGTCAAATTCATAAACGTACCAGAAATGGAATTAAATTGTGTCACCTTTACGTAAATTATGGCACCGTACTCCAATTCTCTAAAAATTATTTATTGACATAGATACTCTGAGGTATGAGCTAATATGATATCATCAATAAAGTAGAGTAAATTTGATTGAATGGTGCCGCATTTACGTGAATCAGAGATGGGCATTTACGCGTCATATATATTGTTTTATACGTCGACGTGTCGACAACCCGTAGACAACGTCGATAATGTAGACAATTTCCTAGACTGATTTTATAAATTAATTTAAAACTATGGTGACCAAATATCATTGGGATGAATGTGATACGGGACGACGACAATTTTATAAAATTGCGCCTTCAATGCATTTTAATACACATTTTTTAAAACAGGTTGTTTTTAATCTGCATTATCTGCAAAGCGTCCCGTTAAAGCCGGTTTTAATAGTAAACATTTATTAAAGATTTATGATTTAGCAAGCAATTTCCACTCAAGAGTCGGTTTTGTTACATTCACCTCAATGACGTGGATTCTATGCATAAGTTTAGTAAAAATCGACTAAACTACATTATAGTCAGTTGTTTATCCTTTCAACGATTAATTTAAAAAATAGTGTTGCCCAAATGGAATCAAACAATCGTCACTACAATTTTTATTATAGGCTGCGGCCAATTCACGGTTTGACTTTTCGGTAAATTCATTTACCCTATCAAAAAGTAGGGTAAAACGAGTACACAAAAGTAAATATTTAAGGTTTAGGTTGTTCATTTTTTAATGATCTACGGATTGAGTAAGCATAAAATAATATAAAATCACGTATTTCAATAAAATAAAAATACTAAAAATCGACTTTTACCTTAGTAATTGATTTACCCGTGGATTGGTCCGCAGCCTTAGTAAACCAATTGTATACTAAACTTGCACATAAATCCTTTATTGAGTTAGCTAGTTCACAGTAATCTAAAGGCACAATGAATTGATACGAAACTAATCTATTCAGTGTTGTCTCAAAGGAGCTGTATTATACATGGTGGAATTGGGAAAATGCCAACCATCGCGTTAGTGTTTAGTCCTTTGCATATATATGGTTAGAAAAGAGGAACAACTTGATTGGAGACCTTGTGGTGATTATAGAAAATTAAACAACGTCACTGTTCCTGACCGTTACCCTATACCCCACATACAAAATTTCTCTGTGAACTTAACCGGTTTTAACATATTCTCTAAAACTTGACCTAGTTAGGGCCTATCGTTTATTACACAACGCTGCTCAGACATTTCAAAGGCTCATGAACGAGATAGTTAGGACTGGATTCCGTGTTTGCGTAGCTGATATTCTTGTAGCTTCGAAACCAGAAGAAGAGCACAAATCGCATTTGCAACGACTATTTAAAACGCTTGCTGATTTTGATAGCAATATCAAAACTTCAAAATGCGTTTTTGGTGTTAATGCTCTTAATTTTCTACGTCACACAATTACCCCTAAGGGTAATTATTCCCCTCCGAGGAAATAGTTGAAGCTATATCGGACTTTCCACCGCCTATTCGGCAAATTCAACAATTTATTGGCATGATTAATCGATTAATTTTTACCATCGCTTTGTACCAAAACTAACTGAATTGTTAATTCGTGCGCATCTAAATTTGTTACCCAGAAAGCCAAAAACTTCAAGAAATTTTGCTTGGTCAGAAGAGTGTAATGATGCATTCGCTTAGAATAAAAGTGCGCTTGTCCATGCAACACTTTTGGGTGTTTAGGGAACGTCTAGCATATTTCTCCAAAAAATTACAACCAGCCGAAACGAAATATTCAGCATTTAATAAAGAATTACACGCCATAAACTTAATGGTTAAAATTTTTCGATATTTTCTAGAAATTTGAAAATTTACGATTTACACCTAACCTGCATAAGGTCTAGAACAAAAAGAAGTTCACGACAAGCTCGTCATTTGGATTTTATTTCGCAGTTTTTAACGGACATTCAATATATTATAGGCAAAGATAATGTTGTCACTGACAGTCTGTCACGCACAAATGATAACGAAACTGGCTCTATCGAAAAAACACTGACACTGATAGAAACACTGGCTGGCGGCGAACTTCAGAAATTACTTTCTGGTTTAACTCGTCTCACAACAAGAAAATTAAAAATAGATCGTTACTTTTGGCCTAACATAAACAAAGACATTAGCATCTGAGCACACTCCTGTCTTTCATGCCAAAGGAACACGAAATCGGAATTCGAGCAGTTTAATCAGCCAAACAGGTTATAAAACATCTAAACGAAATACTAATCAAATCAGCATTTCGTGAACATGTTTTACCACAAATATCACTACTATGTGGCTTTTCTCCGGTGTGAGTATGTATATGCATATTTAATTGATAAAGTGTTCTAAAACCGTTTCCACACTCATTGCACAAAGTTGGTTTCTCTCCCGTATGTGATCTAATGTGTCGATTCAGCTCAACATTGTTCAAGAAACGTTTTTCACACAAGTGACATTTTTTAGGCCGTTCCTCCATTGGCATAGGTATTTTAACGTGTTCACGTAGTCGATCTTTAGTTTTAAAACAATTTTGACATGTTTCACATTTAAACGGACCCAACTCGGAATGTGTAGCCATGTGTCGATAAATTTAAATCGCTGCTGACAAATTATGCATTCGTAGGGTAATATGCCTTCGTGCATTTGTATATATTTGCCTTTAAATTAACAACTCGTTTATTACATATTGTGCATATGAGCTCGGCGATGGCGATCATATAGGACATGACGTTTAAACACTTTATTGCAATCCTCACAATTTATACGTAAATTCAGAATCATCTTTTGTTACTTCGATATCATCGTCATTTTCCAATTCTTTTTCATTACCTGAGATTTCTAAACTGTCAGTAATATAGAACTCTGCGTCGAATATATCTGGCTCAACTTTAACCTCTACATTTTCAACTGTGGATCTATTCTGAATTAAACCAAATATATAATTAGCATTTGCTTTTTAAAACTCAATAGTTAATTTGAAATATTGCTTACGATAATTTATATCAGGCTCAAGTTCATCCTTGGCATTATACGACCCATAACAAAAATGCCATCAGTTCAAGCTCTGGAGACCATCCACTACATTTTTTATCTAAAAATAAAACCAATTTGTAGAAATGTTTTGGCTGATAATCGTAATTGTTTACGGGTCTCAGTGTCATCATATGTCAAAATTTGTTTTATTATTGGGTTTTGGCTTTGTGGTGTATATATGGCATCTTGTTTCGACTCAACAACATCCTGGTATTTAACCGTTGTTGTATGTGAACATAATAATAATAAAGAACCATTAAAAGGATTATCGGATCCATTATTTTAATATTAATTTTTGTAAATTTTCTGTACAATTTAGTAGTTGTCACAAAACATTTGAGGTTATGTAAACTAAAATTGACATATGTATATGACGTGGGGAAATAACTTATGAGTTGGGGAGATTTATTACACATTTCGGACAGCATAATAAAAAATATTGAATGTAGGGGAATAATTATCAAACAAATGTCAAAAAATTAATTCACGATTTTTTATCACAGGTTTCGGACACAGTCTAAGCTAAACTTTTATAATTCGACCGATGAGTAGTGCACTCCAACATACACGATCGTAAACAGAAGTTGGACAAATTTGTTTTGCATCCTACCACCGGTTGGGATTCAAACTAGGCATCTCCCTATATGAAGCAATAACTTTAACTATAATGATATTTACTGGAATTCACTACCTTATATGTTGGGTGATCGATCTTATTTCGAGTTCTAGTAGAATATTAACGACAACGATTTTTTGCACAAAATACCCCATAAAGAAGTCTATGCATTTTCACATTAAATAAAATCTTTTCTAAACTAAGCAAAACTTGTTCCAAATTAAATTAAATTTTACAAATTAACCAAACCGGGATTTTCATTTGATTAATTCAGTTAATTACCCACAGCAAAAGGAAAAACATGCAAAACGAAAAAAATTGACACATTATTTTAGTTAAGGAGAAAAATTACATTTCTTTGGAATTCGTATGGCAACAGAAAACAACAACAACAACACCAGATAAACACCACGATAAATTTTCTGTCCAAAATAATTAAAACATTAATTTTTATATGAAAAAATTAAAAAATTTTAATGCGATTTGTTTACAGAATTATAGAGTACATTTTATATTTTCTAACAAGCTTAAGAGAATTTTTGTTGTAACCTAGTTACCGCATGTACAAAGAATTTTTCGTTTCCATTTTGCTGTGAGTATAAAGCCAGCCCATGATTAAAAGTTCCTCATTTTGTAATGTAATTTAAAATATTTATTCCCAAATTAAAATGATTTATTAGCATACATTATATTAAAAATTTTATTACAAAATTTTTAAAACTTTTTACAAATTAAACCATTTTAATTCCACTGACAATGAAACTCAAAATTAAAATTCAGACTTACGTAAAAAAAACAAATTTCATAAATCTGATCGTTGGAAAAACGGTTAAATCTGTAAACACATTAGTAGCGGTGCGAACCGTGAATTGAATTTCATGATTTTATTAAATTTATATACATTTATGTTTAGTTTAATTGGGAAACGATTTAATTAAATCTGAATGACCACACTATAATTTATATTATTTTATGTTCTAATAAAAATAAAATTAATTAAATTTCATAAATTATGTATGATACCCATAAAATAGCATAATGACATATTTTAAATTATCATAAATTATTCTATACCCACTAATCAATATACATATTTACCAAAAACTGAAATGTGTTTACACCAAACCTGTGCGGTATGTGCCCGAATTATGATAAATGTTATAAATACATAATATTAACTATAAGGGAACACTCAATGATGCAACCAATTAGCAAAATGTTAATTTTAAAATTTCTAAATATTATTTTTTAATTTATTTGCGGGTGGGTGGTACATAAATATTATAATTAATTATATGATTTGATTATCTGCATATCATACTTTTGGTAGATATATACATACATATAACCTAAATATAGTTACTGCATATTTTTAAAATAATAAATGCACTTATTATTCAATTGTGAGGTGCATAGTGGTGGTGGTTAGGTATTATTATAATTTTAATTTCTTAATTATATTTTAAGATATTCTCTTCCCCTGATAGTGGTCAAGTAAGATCTAACCAAGCTTTTGGAAACATTTCCACTAACCTTGAGTTCGAATCATTTTATGATCTATCTGGATGGACAAATATTTATGTTGGCCATCAAATTGTATCGCTACAGAGGGGTTTTAGTCGCGTGAAACGTAAAAGCTTAACTCGACGGCAACCACTATTTTTTAGTCACTAAAAAATACGTGACACACATCTTTTTAATTTGATGATTTTAAAAATACTACTAGCAAGTGGTCTCTCGGTCAAAATGACACATTTCGAAACGAAACTAGGTCACAAAGCACAAAATGTCTCAAGAGTAAAGCGGTATACTTTTTTCTTCTCCACCTTCTTGATAATAAACCAATTATTTATTAGGGCATATCAATTTTTTAAGATCTACAGAAACACAGCTCAGAAATTAGCATAAATCCTGAGATTCCTTTATTGGATTTAACAAATTGCACCATTTTTTCAGATCGGAATGGAAGCATCCATGAAAGTAAAACACACCCACATTATCGTTCCAAAATTGGGAAAAAGTTATCGGGAACTTTTGCAATTAGTTCGAAATACAGTGTTCGACAAGGAGATTTCATTTATATTATCATGTTAGTGTTGGACTTAAAATCAATAACATATATGTAGAAGGAAGATGATTCACGTAACTGGACACTAGTTGTCACTCACGATAATATTATTCATATACATATGTAGGTGACGATATCAAACATCGAATTATGTTCGAGGGTCGGGTTATGTTTGCCTAAAATCCAAAAATGAAAAGTGTTGATCAGTGTTGTTACTGATAAAAACATAATCAGGCAAGATAATATTGGAGAGAAATTCTGCTTGCAATTTCGGCCCGAAGTATAACAATGATTGCATCGTGAATTTTAGTTAATTTTTGTGATTCGTATTATTTGGCAAAGTGTGACTTACAAAAAATTTTCCATAACTTTGTTTGAAACATTATGAGCACTTATAAATTAACATAAGAAAATTTTATGTTGCTCCACTTTTTGTGTAAAGCTACACTCTTCTGTTAATATTAAAAACAATTGTTTCGGTTGCCGATGTTGTAAATCTCCTTACGAGAAAGACAGGTGCTGGGTCAGCGGAATTATTTCGAGTTTAGAATTACGAATTTATTTTATTTAAAATTCAATATTTACAAATTCTTGAACTTACACTGTAAAAAATTGAAAATGGTTTGCAAATTGCAAAATCGTTCATTTCAATATTTCAATATTTTTGTCTTTATAATACACTATTAACAATACTAACGATAGGTTAAGTGCTGTTGACATTTCAACCAATTTGGTTAGTATGTATAACTATACGCAACAATTTACCTAACTTAATAATAAAGCTCACTGCTAGGGAAACCCTTAGATATTACTATGAAATAATTAGTCTGTACAGCTTAGTACACGGGCTTAATAATACTTCACTTAAACAAGCTGTTTTCTAAGGCCAATTGTTTTACGATTGTATATATTGGAAAGTAAAATATTTACTAATGATTTATTCTCGATATTCAGAATTGGCTTTGTGGCTATGCCAATTTAAATAATTACATAAGAACAGAAATTTATTGTTTAAATAACGAAAAGTTACAAATATTAAAATTTAAACTTTTCAATGCTAAATTCACAGAATGTTGTATATAGATACATTAATTTTGATTTAAAAAGTACATAATTATTTATATAAGATTTCTGCTTAACTTCCATTCTAACAATAACACCGAATTTTCCTTTACATAGATACAATTACCGGAAAAAATTATAATAAATTAATTATTTTGCCCCGCGCACTTCCATAAAATATAAATTTAAATTGCAATTTTATTTATGATTCGTTCGCATATGAAATGTGTACTACAACTCCCCGTTTCTATTCACGATGAATATTAGAAACACCATTTTTATTCAATTTTTGTAAAATAGCAACAACTTCATCACCGTAGCTGGAAACAAGTGTATGTATTTTGTATATGTACAGATGAACTTCGACTTACGTCGTTTTGATAAAATTTTAATAAAATTCGTCTGAAAGAGATATCTATTCAAATTTAGACCTTAGCTCGGAACATTTTTAAGATATAAATTTGGGTGCTTATACAACTGTGAGTAATATATCACGTTCAAGAACGACAACGCGCGAGACGATTGCTTATAGAATGTGTACCTATGTATTTATACATTCTACATACATATATTACATGTTTTAAATTAAAAAATTGATCGAAAAAGAAACCTGAAGATTTACCATAGAAATTATTCTTTGCTTTGTCCAACAAAAAAAAAAACGACAAAATAAAAAAATGTAGACGAAAATTTATGTAGCTCAGGTAAATATTTACTCTACGGCTTTTCCAATTTTCCTGTTTAATAAACACAAAAAAAAAAGCTTTGTGCGTCGCTTGTACGTATGTATATGAGAAAAATAATTCAACTCTGTGCCCAAACCTTAATAAAAATATTTTCTATTTGTTCACTTAAAGTAGGAAAAACTTGGATTGGAAAATATTTAGATATTTATTTTGTGGAATGTTTAATTTGTGTATACACCAAATTCAGCACCGGTGTTGTTGGTGTATACACTATGTATACCTATATATATATATATAATATAACTATTCCGAAATGAAATAAAATTTAATTTAATTTTATTTTTTTTGTGATAGAAAATGTGATGTGAATCGATAATGTTTGCGTGGAAAATTTATGGTTTGAATTATGTGAAGTGGTTCAATAATATTTTGTTTTCGACACATTCATAAACACTCATATAAATAAAATTGGAAACGAATTTGACAAGTTATTTTTACTTTTTATAATTTGATGGTTCCTATAATAGTATGTATGTGAATACATTTATAATATGTTCATTGATTTCATATTATTGTATTTGGCAACAAAACAAACATTACAAAATGTTTAAATTTCAAAATACTAGAACTTTTTGAGTAAAATATTCTTCAATATGGCCTGTAAGAGTTAAATAAAGAGTGCGGAATTTTTAGAAAGTTAATACTGTCGTCTGTCGTACAGACAGTACACGGTAAGGTTAACTATATAAAAGCGAGCATCATTCTGGCGGCCTTCAAAACTGGTTAATAGAATATTTCTTTGAAAATATAGTTGACATTGAACCGGACAAGATGTTATTTCAACAGCACTGTGCTACGTACCATTTGGAGATCGAAACTATCGACCAATTGAAATTAAAATTTGGCGATAAATATGTGGATAAACATAATCCGAAATATTTTATTGAAATTTGCATGCATAATACCGATAATACTATTATATGGACGAATATACAAACCATAGATTACACATAATTTTCTAAACTCATTTTTAATTGAACGCCCATTTTCATAATATAATTGAACAATACAATATAGCTATGTAATCTATTGTATCTAGCAGAATTATCTGACTGATTGCTCCCATATGGAAAGATTAAGAAAAATTGATGGAAAATGAACAGGCAGATCAAAAAACACTTCTGTTTACGAAATGAACAATTGTTCTTAACCATAACACTCTTGTTATGGTATTTTGCTATTTTTAATGTATTTTCCTTCCATCTAGTTCGAGGTAATGATAGAAATTGGTTTTGATAAAGAAGTCGGTTCGTATATTTGTAAGTGTTGTATGTTTAAAATTAGAATACAGTAAATCTGACTACGGCCCTCCTTGAGGCATTTATAAACGTTGAATTGATTGCAAATAAAATAATTTCATATTCATATATAACCAATAAACCCAATATAAATACGCAATATTTATTGGTTGCCAACCTTATTCTTGAGATATACTCGCAACGCTTTTTTATTATGTCAAAAATAACTTCCATACAGAATCTTCAGCGAACTTTTGCAAAACCAAGTTCCAATAACGCCAGTAAACAACTTGATAACAATAAGAATCTAACTATTTACTTCCAAAATGTAAATGGAAGGTCATCAAAAGTAGTACAATCCCATAACTTTGTGTTAAAACCGTTGTTTCCTGTTTATATAATATGTGAGACGTCCGTTAACAAAGAAATTCAGTTCTGAATTCTTTCCATCGCAATACGTAGTGTACAGATGTTACCGTACATCTTTGTCGAGCAAAAAGAATACTGGCGGTGGAGTACTCATCGCCATTGATAAATCAATATCAAGTGAATGGATTAATCTATCCGACTTATCCATCGAGCAAGGATGCGTTAAAGCAACGATTAACAAAAAGACAATGTAATTGTAGGTTGCATATAGAAATTAACAACTTGGCCAACCCAACTGACTCCATTTTAATAACGGGTGATTTTAATTTACTATTAATTAGTTGGACATTTGATGTAGAAGTAGGTGGAATCGTTCCGTTTAATGTGACATCGGATAGTGAGTGTCTTTTCATCGATACCATGCTCGATACAAATATGAGCCAAATGTGCGATATTGTAAATGGTCGAGGTAGAATTTTGAATTTGATTTTTTAAGCCCGATGATATTTTATGTTATAGAGGAATAACATCAATCAATCCCAAAGTTATTTGAACTGTCAGTTTGCAACTCATCCGGACCGTGGTACCTCGACACATATCACTATATCAACACGGTTTTAAGGAGGTCTACTACCACTAACATTATGGAGTTCACCAGCAGCACAATTAAAGTAATTGAAAATCACAAGCAAGTAGATGTTTTATACACAGACTTTGCCAAAGCCTTTGACTCCATCAGTCATTGCAAAGCACTAGAAAGCTTGTATAAATTTGGATTATGCAGCCGTTTTATCGCCTGGTAGAACTCTACGGGATCATCAATTATTACATTTAGATGCACATAGGACAAATACTATGGTGACAATTAGCCTATCAACAGGATGGCCAAAAGTTTTAATAAAATCGACCATCTATTCGATTTCACCTGAAGTAGAGACAGCTTTTTACGTAGGTTGAAGCAACATTTTGCTGCTTCTTGATATTATTTTATTTTTATTTTCCATATTTATAATACAATAATATGGTTTGCTTTATGTTCAGGACATATTTGTAGACCTTACACCAATAAATAAATAAAGTATGGTCCGCTGAAACACACACAAATAATAAGTCTGAGTACAACATAACCTAACAAACATTTTTTCAAAAAATAATAATTGAGGCGAAATTGAGCGTGACTGTTTCTAACTGCCAAAAATAACAAGAGCATCTATGAGTTTTTAGCAAAGACAAAAACCTTATTACTAGCGGTCTGTTAACTATTGGCTGGAAAGCACATAATAAAACGATCATAAATTTCCGATTCGGAAATAATGTAAATGTAATGCGTTCCTCAGTCATTTTCTTCATAAACGATTAAGAAATACCGACAAAAATACCTTTACACGTGAAAGTAAAAATATATTTAACAGCATTAAAAGCAGTGCCTGCAGGCTATGAAAACCATTGAAAGAACCATATATTTTCAGCATCATAGTATAAACATACATTTATAAAAACGGTGGAGATAGTAATAACTTCAAGATTGGAAATAAAATATCTTATTGTTAGGCTGCGGACCAACACTCGGGCTTACAGTAAAATGTACCACAGTAAAAGTCGATTTTACTACAAAAAAATGTACTACAGTAAAAGTCGATTTTTAGTATATTTCCGTTTTGTTGAAAGACGTGTTTTTGTCGAATAAACCGCATGCACAAAACTAAATCTTTAACGTTTAGGTTGGTCGTTGTTTTAATCATATACGGATTGAGTAAGCTGAAAATCAAGAAAAACTCGTATTTCAATTAAAATACTAAAAACTGGACTCTGCTTATATTTGACGATTGCCGTACATTTTCATTGCTACTACCCTCTTTAATACTTGGCAATTAATTGGAAAAATTTGAAAATTTTAATAGAGGCTGAGTTGAAATAATGAAATAATTTGTAACTTGCTTGAACTCACGTCCACTAATCAAGCTCATTACTTTGCTTACTTAACCACTGCCGTACAATTTTATTACTGGTAAATCCATATTTTATACTCACCATTTGAATAGAGAAAAAAGAAAATTTAACAGAATCTGAATTAAATTAATTTGTAAGAAATTAAATTAAATTTGTTTTTAGTTTTAATCGAAACTTAAACTCAGTTATACCTATTTGTTATTATTTCAGTTTGTATAAACTTAAAACTTGTATGGTCAGTGGTTAATATTGTGGCCCACCTAGAAAATCGCATTAAGCATCATTGACTGGAACGGAAGTTTTATAATTTTTAAGATCATAAGGAGGAATAGCTTGTCAGATTTTTAACTTCTTGGAAATACACTGCTTAAAATGTCAGCGCATTAAATGTTGCACCTGGCACAATGTTTGGTTCAACTCAGCTTCTGTTAAAAAAATTTCCAAGTTTCGCAATTCAATTGAAAAGTATAAAATATTTGCATAACATCATATAGATATAAGGTGGTGGGCGAGGTAGTAGAGTGATTGACTTTGGATTCGTGGACGAAGGTTCAAGTCCATTTAACGACGGTATTATTTTAATTTAATTTCTTCTGTATTCAAATTGGTTCAACACACAGTTTCTGTTAAACATTTTCATATTTTTCAAGTACTGGCATGTATACAAGATGGGTATATCTAGCGATGGTGAAATAAACGAAGAGTCCATTGCTAAGATTTTCAATATTTTCTATTCAAATGAATTGAATATAAAAGATTTATATAACATCAAATATATATGCGGCGGTGTTGCAGTAAGCAATAAGGCAGTGACTTTGGATTTATGGATCTAAGTTCGATTCTCGATCGAGCCAAACATTTTTTGATTTAATTTCTCCTGTCAAATTGATGATGGTGAAATAAAATTACTCAAATCCAACTCAGTCAGCCTCTGTTCAAAACTTCAATGTTCTCCATGTAAAAGTGGCAAGTATAAAAGATGGGTATGGATGGGGTGGGTAATGAAAGTAATGAAATTGTACGGCGATGGTCAAATTGCTAGAATTTTCAATTTTTTTATTCAAATGGCAGCTATAAACGATGGAAATACAGCTATAAACGATAAATTTATATTTATGGCGGTGGCTCGGTGGTAAAAGAAGTTGTGTCATTGGTCTACAATCAGAAATTTAAATATTATCTACAATCAGAGAAATTAAATTTAAAATTAGTTAATGCCAAACCGAGGCTTCAACTCATGTTCACAATTCCAAATGCAACGAATCTACTTACTGGACCACCGGCGTAAATAAATTTGGTGCTAAACAAATCTTTTAGGTTTGCCAATTCAGTAGAGAAAATTGAAAATTTAGCAACAGGAATAGACTACGTTTATTTAACCATGACCGTATATTTTCATTACGGTCATACACAAGAGATGGCTCTTATACTTGCAGAAATTGAATGTAGATTTCAACAGAAGCTGTGTTGAACCAATTTTACAGAAGAAATTAAATTAAAAAAGTATTGGCGCTGACAACTCTGGAACTGGAGTCCACGATTTCAAGACCATCGACTCTGCTTACTCGACCATCGGCGTATAAAAAATTGGTGCTGAACAACGATAGAAATCTTCACATGGCACAACTGATAGATATTTTTACAAAAAGGTTATACCCTTCATTAAATATGATCCGAGGAAATTTAACTATACTATACACTTATCGTGCCATAAAATTTAACACACCCCAACCTCACACCATGGTAAAACGAATTCGAGTGCAGGAAGGCTATGAGTGCTACCGAGTTATTAAAAAATCAAATCGTTGAGATAACCAACACTTGTTCGATAAATTATGTGCCAGACTGATGACAAAATTTTCACAAAATTTAGTGGATCTGTTTTGATGGATGACAAAACTTACATGAAATTGGGTTTGAAACACTTCAAGTTAGATACATTTGCAAAAAAATGTATGATTTGGCCAGCAGTTTGGAGTTGTGGAGCCAGGTTTTTCTCACATTTTTGATAACGACGTATTTTGCCGCTAATTCTCCAACACGACTCAGCAGTAAAGTTTTGGCCATATAGCTCGTTCACACGATACTAATTCCAACAGAAGCAATAAATTTGCACGACATTAATCAAATCAATGTTATCTCAAAGAGTCCACAGGTTTTGACACTGCCAGTTTGGTTATTTGTTTAAGGGTGCGTCAAATGGAAAACCCGATAGTAAGAATGGGCTGAGCTGATTAGGGCCGCAATATTAGTAATGTTGAACAAAGTATCGATGTCGGTCATCAAGACGATCACATATGGCCTATTTGAATCGATATTCCTCATGATATTATTTTTATTGATACGATTCCAGATTTAATTATACGCCAGACATGACCAAATATATTACTTTACTGCTACAGCGAGTGTAATACTCGTTAGTATCTCCTTCTATTATGACAAGCATTCCTCTCATTAAGGTTGAATTCTGTGCAAAATTGCGCAATGTGAAATAAGTCTTGGATGCACATGGATATACCCGTTTTAAAATTTTGTGTTATAAATAGAAATATAAAAAAAAAATTTAAAAAATATCCGCTGTTTTATTTTCGCCCTTGAACTGTCAAAATTGACAAACGAAATTTTCGGAAAACTTTTGTTTTTGTTTCTTGGCCCCCATTATGAACCATCCTAAATAGAAATTAAGGCGTCCAGCTTTATAAATTTTTTATTATTTTCTTAATGGTAAGATAAGTATATAAGATGTTATCATATTAATTCACAGTCAAATTTTGTTTGAATTTCCCCTTCCTTTTAGTCCTGTTTATCTTATTATTATTTCCAAGGTCATCTAAAACCCATTTAGTTATCACATGTAAAATGAACGACATGACAAGAATAAACCGAAAATTCTTAATTTAATTTTTATTGCTTTTCCAAGTTGCACGCGGTATAATACATATATATGTATATGTATGTGAGTGGGCATAAATTAAATGATGGTAAGAAATAGGAAACTTTTTATTTACATCAAAAACAAAGCATAACGAAAATAAATACATACATATTGGATGTATGGATGAGAGTGAGTCGAGTCGATAATGAATTTTCAGTTTAACAAATTTTATTTGCTTATATACATTTATATAAATAAAACAACAACTTAGTAGAGTTAAACAATTAAGGTTCACGTTTAATTACACGCGCATTTCTAAAACTTGCATAATCCCGTAAATAACTTTTTTATAATTTTTTGTTTGTTTCTAGAATGGTGAACCAACTAAACGAGACACGCTATCATCCCTGCCACAAGCCTCATTCAACTATATAAATTCAATAGTTGGGAGTGGCGTTATTGGTATACCGTATGCTTTACATCGTGCCGGATTTGGTTTAGGATTACTACTATTGATTTTAGTTGCTGTAATCACAGACTACTCATTAATATTAATGGTAAGTATTTTTCTATGTGTGTTCTGTGCTAAACGTTTATGTAACAAAGTTGTTTGTTGTTTTGATAATATGTTTTCAGGGTTTTTTCCGGCGATAAAATCAACAAAAATTGTGTTATTTTTGTATTTTGTTTGTTCCTTATGGATGTGATGAAAATTATTCCCACGACTTACATTTTTTTTCGTTTTTTCGTTATTATGTTATGTTATGCCATGTAGTTGGGTTGGGATGGAGGTGCACAATCATTTACAGTTTATTTAGTTTTATTATTTTTTGGCAATTTTGTACTAAACGAAAATTTTTTTGGTGGAATTTTCAAACTATGCCCATGGGGAAGTTTATGGAGGAAGACTTAAAAAGTTTATCGATATATTGAAATAATCAATTTGTTAGTTTTGGGTGAGGTTTTCGGTGGTTTAGTTTTTGTTTGAATTGAAATTTAAATAATTGTACATAGTAAGATTTTTTAATATTAAGTCTATAACCTTAACCATAATATTATAATTTTTATACATATAATTTAATTTTACCAAGATGCAATAATATGCGATAATGTTGAAAATGATGGAAAATTCCAAATGTTCTGTTATTTCGTATAAAGCGAATGAATTCATTACATTGTGCTCATTCCATAAATAAATCATTAAAACGTGACAAATTGATTAAAACTTGAAATTTATATTGTGTTTGATTTTGGTGGTGTGGTAACACAATTACGTCATCTCGTGTTATTATTATGGCCGCATGCTTTAAACGAATGTACACACATCATATACAGTGATACACAATGGCTCAAGAAAAGTGTTTAAAAGTTTCATTCGTTGTAAACCAAGTATTTATTTCGTCCTAATTTCTACACTGTATCTTATTTCGTATCGTATTTTTATATTGTATGTTTAGACATAACATAACCATACATATTATGCCGCACTCCATAGACCAACAAAAACTTGTTACGTATTCCATTCGTATGTACATATGTATATATATATATATATATATATATATATATATATATATATATATATATATATATATATATATATATATATATATATATATATATATATATATATATATATATATATATATATATATAATGGTTATAAATGAGAAGTGTTGCTTTTCTCGTTTGAATAAAATTATCATAAGATGAACAATAAAACTTTAAGAGCTTTTTATTTTCCTTAGTATTAGAAGCTGTATTTGTATACATATAGAGTATAACGTTTGTTAATCCCGATCTGATATGCATGTACTACATATTTATATGTATATATTAAATAAATAAATTTACATGTGGATCGAATCCGAATGCAGATTAAAAATTCTTTACATTGGCATACATAAAATTATCTTCATTTACTATATATACATAGATAGACAGTCGTTAGTACCGTGATGGTAAACGCGTTACTTTGAAGCAACACAAATTATAGGTGCTTATATGTAGTATAGTGTGGGTGGGTGCTAAAATATACATTTTATAATCATATCGTGACTATTTTAATATTATGATGTGATAAATGTCAACTATGTACATATTATATTTTGTATATAGAGAGATATGAAATCAATAAGTAAAAACGAACAAAATATTATATATTTTTTTAGTTTCTTAATCAATGAATTGAATTTATTATTCATCATGCCTATATGTACATATATATATATGTATAACATATAGGCACGAAGGCACGTGATACTAAATAAATATGCATTGCTCTATGGTGGTGTAGTTCTAACTTGTTGCGTATACATGCTAGATTATTATAATAAACTAATTGTCATGCGTTCGGTTTTTCGATTTAGAAACGTGCTCTGTCTATAAAATGGATAATTTAGTGATAAGTATTTATATATAGATATACCATAAATTATTGAAACTAAATATTACGTGGGCGGTTGTAACTCATAAATTTTTACTTATTCTTACGAAATTTTATTTTATTATAAAGGACGGCCCTGTATGACTGATGTACATATATAAAGTTAGCCCAGGATTCATCCCCGAAAAACGCAATGGCAACACCATAACCCAGCGACACTTTTATATCAACTTTCAGCCCAGGAGTAACTATAATCTTGAATTTCGTACCAAACCATCTCAATATCACGAAAAAGATAGATACACACAGTATCATAAAAAAATTGGGAATTAAACCACTTAAATTAAACTTGGTCAACAAAAAGAACTACTTCAAAACACCCGAGCATTCTGTTGGACGCCAGATCAATGAGTCCAAAACAAAATAAATGATATCTGGTTATAGGGACACCAGATTTTAGTAGTATCATTACTTAGATTATGCTTGTCTAAAATAAACATCACTATAGTGACAGTTTACATCCCTCCTCATTCCACTCAGGAAAAATATATAACCTTCTGTGGTACCGTAGACGAACTAATCAACTTTTATAATCCATCTGATATTTCCTTATTGCAGCAGATTTTAATCTTCCTAACACTTCCTAGTGTTTTGATCCCGAAATCAACTGCAATATTCGTTTCGATGTAAATCTGAAATATATTTTATTGATAGCGTTCGAGAATTATGTTCCTTTGTCCAGAGTATCGCAAATCAATCATCCACCGTGGTATAACCACGTTCTTATCAACCTTAAAAATAAGAAGAATAAAGCATACAAACGAATGAAAATTAGCGATACTAAAGATAACCGAAAGCCATTACAGATGGTATCTCGCAACACTACAAGACAATATCAAGAACGATCCAAAGTTTTTTTGCAACTTTTTTAATACAAAACGCCAGACAAAAGGCTATCCCGCCACATATTACAATAATAAACAGTCAAGTGACCAGCAGAGTGTCGTTAACATGTTTGCTGAATTTTTTCAATCCGCTTACCACAAAAACAACTCAACCTCGACAAGTAGCTTAGGGATCCAATCTAATCTACATATACCGTTTCTCACAAAGGTAGATATTCTACAAGCGCTTAATTCATTTGGTGATGGATGTGGTCCTGATAAAATACCATCAGCAATTTTGAAAACATTAGGACCGGAACTAATTGAACCACTATGTCTGCTCTTCAATCAATCGCTTCGAAGTGGTAAGTTTCCAACCCATTGAAAGCTAACTAATATAACGACTATTTTGAAGGCTGGAAAAAGAGCTGACATATCATGCTACAGAGGAATATAATCGTTGTCATCAATTCCCAAACTGCTTGAATTAGTCATATCCAACGCAATTAAAAAAGTTATTCTACGTCATTTATCAGTAGCCCAACACGGCTTTCTACCAGGAAGGTGTAGACCACTCAACTAATTTGACTGAGTTTAATAGCAAAACAATTAAAGCCATCAAAGACTACCTGCAAGTAGGCACGATATATACACAGATTTTAATAAAGCTTTTGACTCAATCGACCATGCAATAGTAATTCAAACCTTGTCAAAATTTGGTTTCTCCAATGCATTTGTCAAATGAATCTCATCTTACTCTTGCAACAGATATTGAAATTGGTGGTAAAAAATTGAATTCCATTTTAGCACATTCAGGGGTACCACCCATGGATTTTCATCATCTTCATCAACGACGTAACCGCAGGGTAATCTAAAATTCTGTTGTTTTAATATATGCCAACGACTTAAAAATATTCAAAGTTATCAGAAATCTTAACGATACATCTGAACTGCAAGATGATGTAAACAGAGTTAGTAGGTGGTGCGAAGCCAATAAATTGCGGCTAAATACAAATAAATGTAAAACTATCTCTTTCTTTAAAAAGAAGAAACCATTACAGTTTGAATATCATATTAACAGCACAATTCTTCATAGAACTAATGAAATTCGTGATTTGAGAGTTACGTTTATAGAAAATATGACGTTCAATAAGCATATCGACATAATAGTCGACAAAGCCAACTGTATGTTAGTGTTTATTAAACGTTGGTCATGGAAGCTAACGTACATCAAATGTCTATATAATCTTTTTTTGTTTCTGTGTGGTCAAACGCATATTAGTCGCATTGAAAAAGTACAAAAGAAATTTTTACTATACATCACCCGGAAAGATGGATTGAATTATGACAGAAGTTTACCATAGTTTAAGAGAATATTGGCCGTCTACCACCTTACATCGAAAGGTGCCATAATTATCAAATTTCCACACTAGATAATAGAAGAAAATAACTGTGCACTTCAATGATAGGAGACATTCTGCTAGGTTACATCGACTCACCATATATCCTGGAAAACATCTCCTTACACATTCCAACCAGGATAACACGTAAAACAATTTAATCAAACTTGATCAACATCGAACTGAGTATGGTGAGAATGAACCAATCAACCCAATGGCCAAATAGTTGTACGAAATTAGCGATACATTCGACTTTAATTTTTCTAAAGACCCTTTAAAAAAATGATTAAAAAGCTTTTTAATTAGGTTTAATTGTCTTATATGTAATTTATAAATACATATGTCTTTGTAAAATCATATTTGATTTTTGTAATAATAAATAAAATTAAAATAAAATAAAATATACACGTTTGAGGGAGTGAGGAGGTTCAAATATTTGGGCTCTCTTATCACTCACGACAATAGTGTGGGTGAGGATATTAAAGTGCGGCTGGCAGCAGTCGTGCTTTTTATCCTCTAAGGCCACTGCCAAAATCTAAATATATTATTATGTTTCGATGTGAAAGTTGGGCGCTACGGATCAGTACGTGAGATGGATCCTAACATTTGAGAGAAGATTCATGCGTGTGATTTACGGTCCAAAACGCGAAGTAGATGGTACATAATCAGCTCTGTACATTATCGAGATTAGAGATCTGATGAAGATCCCCAATATTGTACATGAAATAAGACTTCAGCGAGTACGTTGCGTCGGTGAAGGCGACGATGGCTCCACGATGTAGAGAATAACTTGGCGTTTTCATAGATTCTCTTAGACCTTCATACTGTCTAAGACCAAAAACTGTTTATTATTATTATTATTATTATACTAACACCAAATTATCCTGTGCCTTTCAAAACACTTCCACGGTCGTGAGCCAGCCAATCTAGCTTTAAACTGAACATTTCATATATTTTTTATTATTTTTAATTATTTAGTCCCATCGTCTCCAGAGCCAATTAGGTAAAAACATCCGAGCTAGTCCGACACTTTTACCTAATTGGCTCTGGAGGCGATGGGACTAGTGAAATAATTAAAGATAATAAAAAATATATAAAATGATTAGCTTAAAGCTAAATTGACTCGCTCGATAGTATGAGAGCTAATGGATACTATCATACTTGTATCACCTGATGTACATTTTTCATTTTTACGGGATGAAATATTGGGATCACTTTTTATACCTTATATATACTGACTCGATTATTCATCTGTGGTTAGTCTGACACTAGCTTATAACTTTAAAAACATTATCATTCGCCACGAGTGGAAATTGTGCATGCACATTAAGTGATTTAATCGGCAGATAATTCTGAAGTTGCTTCAGGAAAAAAAATATTTTATTAATTAAATAATTATTGAATTACCAGAAATTTAGCAGAAATTTTCTAATGTATAATTTTAATAAGGGAAAGTGTTAAGTACAAAATTTTAAGCAAAAATTGAAATGTTTGATGTATGTTAAACTATGCGGGATATTGAAAAAAACGTGGTAAAAAATGATGTTAGACAAATTCGGGGTACGACAACAATTATCACTTTGAACCAAAATATATGACATAACTAATACTACATGTATACATAATATTGGTATTCGTAGTTGAGTTTATCGACTATATATTAAATCCAATTTCTAAAACATATTTTAGAAATTGGATTTAATATATATTTTATTTTAAATTATTATTATAATTATTTTTATTTTGAAATTTATCTTCTTTAATTGTAATATTAAAAAATGAAATCTAAAATTCATATGTTAATCTTACTGCAATATCAGTTGATTTATTTGATGACATCTTTAGTAAAACACAATGAGTAAACGTTATTGCACCGTACAGCGTTTTAGTATGAAATTGCTTGATATACAAGCTAGGAACTTACCGGAACAAAATGATAACTAATTGAAGTTATAAAACTACTTGATCACCCTAGAGTTATAAAAGTTTTAATTTTAAAATTATTGATTTTAAAAAAATCGTTTCATCTCTTATCCTTTCGAAATACAATACATACTTAATTGCAATTTTACCTATATACGCGGTGGCATATACACCTCCTAATTTACTATTGCGTTTTCAAATTTAAACTAACTTTGTGGGTACCATGGTTTTGAAATTGGAAAAAAATTCTGAAGATTCCGAAACCACAATTTAGCACACATTGAATTATTGTAATAGTCACAATCAAGTGCGTTACTAAAAACATTTGTAGATATCACTTTACCCGTATTCAGTGTAACCAAAGCCAATGTAATCCAACCAAATTCAATTCAAGAAGCTTTGGAAATAATCAAAGGTGCCTTCTCATCAGACAGATACATCAAAATTGTTCAGTGATGATCGCGAAGTACAAGAAATTGCTGCATACTTACGAGAACACTAACGGCTTGCTGATTTGGGTATTGATCTCAAAATCGTAAGACAATGGATTATTCGGCTGCGAATTGTAAATACCATACCATAAATTACAACTTGAATATTTAAATAAACATTTTAATTCCGTATATGCGTACCTGCCTATACATTCTGTTTCCGTATATTATGGTTGCTTAATTTAGAACCCTTGTTGGATAATGTTTACCTAATTCTGTAGTTTCTTGACTGAAAGATAAATTTCCATTTCTTTCACAGTTGCATTATTATTCAGGCTTCAAAAATGTACCCCACATTTGATTTAAATGTTATAAATGAAAATTTAATTTGATCTTTAGCGTTTGTTCGTGATCAAGAATCCTGAATAGAGATTGAAAAACAACTGATTAGTCAAATACAAAAAATTTAATAATATAATAAACAAACAAAACTAATCGTGCACGATAAGTACCGTGCGAACTGTACCTTCTAAACAAATAGCTGGTAAATTGTGATCTAACTGTTACAGTGTCCGGTTGCCATGGACTGTTAAGAGAACTGGTCATGGTTTCTCGTACAAAATAAGCTCTAAAGCAATTATGCGAAAATTTGAGTTTTCTCTGGTTTCTGAATTTCGTAACAAGATTTTGAATTTCGAAATCTGAAAATAATTCGAAACTAATCAAACATATGCACGCTTTATTTGTATATTACGTTTTACATATAACTGAAGTGCTGTATACAATTGAAAAGTGTTGTGAAACCTAAGCAATTTTTCATGTATGTATGTGGAGCTGTTGCTTTCGAAGATTAATAGTTTCAAATTTTAGATACAAAAAAAATTAGTATTTTCGAGAAACATATATTTATTATCTATGATTTACAAAAATTTTATTTACATCTATTTTAGAGTCATTTTTGATTCACGACTATCTTAGAGGAATTTATTGGAGGATTTGTTATTATGAATTTTACTGTTCCTTTCCGCTCTTTTGCAAATAATTTTTCTCAATACGATTTATTCTAAGAATGCAGTAGCATTCCCATTAGTTGTCCGGTTCAGATGTTTGGGTTTGCATTATATCACCTTGTTAAAAACGAGCTTAAACTAAAGTATTAAAAAAGACAAAGAAAATTTCTCTTTTCATACATTTAGTATATAATTTCAATACTTATAGCTTTCGTTCTGTTGTTATATTATTATTTAGAGCAAAATGTCTTTCATATCATTTGTAGACAACTAAGTAGAAGGTAGACGCGATTTCGATAGTTAAATAATTTATATTTACTTACATATAATACTATCAGTAATCAGAAAACTCAGTAAAATTATCTCATGAAATTCACGCTTAACCCACAATATTTTTCGAGTTTCAGGTTTGCTGTACGGAAAACTGAAATATGGCAGATATTTTTTACTATTTCTGTTCAATTTCTATTTAAAATGTAAAATTTTAATTCAATTTATTGTTTTAATTAACATTAAGTTGTTTTAATTTTTAGTTGTTTTCAGTTATTGATAACTAACATTTTTGCAATAGATAACGATAACTTTTTAACGGAAAAATCAGCAATTAAATTTAAACTTTTCTGAATTTGCTACACACATAACATTTAGGCGAATTAATCGTATTTTTTTAATTTGTAATAGAACACAACAACGTGCTGGGATGTTCTATCATCACTTCGATTCGCTTCGATAGACATTTGTGTCTCTTTTTTTTACGAACAAAATTGTATTCTATTTCGCAATTTATATTGTGAGCATAGCCTACTCGATTCTATTTCTTTAAATTCATGCGATAAAATATCACCAATATTTTTATTTTCGATGGCAAATGAAAATAGGAAAAAGAGATAGTTTGCAAATTTAGTCTAACAGGCTGAGATCGCAATAGACAAAACGTAATTCAAAAAACGCAATGGAGCACAATTTTGTTCGTAAAAAAAGAGACACAAATGTCTATCGAAGCGAATCGAAGTGATGATAGAACATTCCAGCAAATTAGAATAACAATAACTTATAACGTACTTTATTTAAATCATTAAAGATTAATCGAGATGAAGTGGCAACGTCAAGAACAAAAATCTCGGGGTGCCTTCAAATTGTTAATCGCTGAAATCAAACCAATGTAATATTATGCTACACTTTGGTAATTTGGATCTGTGCGATCTCGCAGTAGTAGTACTTGATGGTTTTATCTTTATACCTTTGCTATTATTTCATCTTTTTTGAAGTATAGGGTTTGATCATAAATGAATAATTAAACAATTCAAGTTAAATAATATTGGAAGGTATAGATAAATAATTGTTCATAAAAATGTTTGATTGAATCTGATTGTTCTTTGATCGTTATTGCCACTAGTTAGATGAAATTAACCTATTAACTTTCATTGACCTAACTTCCTGAAGTAATTTGAGATTTTTCTTATTTTAGTTCGCCTGAACGTTAACTATCCATCATATCAGGTTTTTCTGTTAAAATATTTTTGTTCAAAATATTGCCACTGACTAAGCCCGCAACTATCCAAAACGGCACAATATTATATCCCACAAATGAACAAGTTGATGTGATTAATGAGGAAATACTATGAACTAGAATAGTCACATTATACTAGGTGCTTTAAATCAAATTAAATATTTTATTATGATTATAGTATATACATATATACGTACGCGTTTCTTAAATCATTTCGTAGAATATTTATATGCATAATTGACTTACCCAAAAACCAGGCCAATTAAATAAGCTGGTATATGCAAATCAAACCACTAATTCTCAATCTACTTAAAATAAATTTAGCATAAGGTACTTGACATTGAAGGATGGTATTTGAATAATAAAGTTTTAAGTTGAAAATAATTGCTTGTAACTTAATCTTAAATAAATATGCTTCTTAGTGTGCCTAGGGATTGTCTTTTACTCTATCTAGTCAAGGCTTTATTGATAAAACTCTTCAAATTCAATGTAATATCTAAATATCTTCTAATAATTCTCTAAATAATTCTCTGAATTCAAATGTTCTTATTTTCTTTAAATATTGTAAAATGTTTAAATTTCGTCAAATTTTCGAAATTTTTTTAATTTCGCTACTCTCATTTGTCAGTATTTTAAATTTTTGAATATTAACTCCTGTTAACACTTGCGCCATTCCACGGAACTTATTAAAAATATTAATAAGTCAGAAAGAAATGGTTGGAGTTTATCTTAGTTCCATGCGGACAAGCTACTGTCGGTTTTTCTCGAGTCAAGCGTCAGAAGAACACCCTGCATTTTACATTTTTTTACGAAACATTACGAATTTTTAAGATGAATGATCATATTTGCTGTTTATCTGAAACTTACTCAACATTATAGATTTTAAAATTCAAACTTTATAAGAACTTTTTTATTTATCCAAAAGTCTTGTGATTCAAAAAATCATTAATTTTGCCAATTAATTTTACATTTTTACATTTTAATTCGGTCTCCCTGATACCGCAGTGACTTAAAATTGGAAAATTCATACAAAAATAAATAATGTTGTTGCCTATATACACCATAAAGGTGTGATCGCAGTCAATTGACTTAATTACGGTATCGTTTTATAGTTAAACATTAAAAAAATTTCCGATTATTTCTACTTACGCGGGGGGCGGTATAGAAAATATATGGCAACAAATTTTAAAGTCGTTATATGAACTTTGATATTTTTCAATTTATTTTCACGAAAATCAAAACGCTATATAACCTTTTACAAGCACTTTATAATAAACGACTGCGGAAAAATGACAACAAAATTTATGTCATTTAAAATTATGGTCATAAAAGTTGAAGAAGAGAGTTTGGGTTTATATGGCACCACAAGAAAATGGTATAATAGAACTTTTCTTTCCGCGTTTCTTTTGTTGTTTTTGGATTTTTATGAACAATATTTCTATGCCTATATGTAAAAAATACTAAAAAAAAATACATTTGAAATATGTATATAAAATTTCCATTTTACATTTTTCCACGCACATTATAACCGAAACATAAAATATGACTGTCCTCTTGGAACTTACAGGCGTTGAATTTTCACTTAATCTAATTAACGTATATGCCTTCAAATATGCATCCCATGCGTGTGCGAGCCGAACAAAATAGGAATAAAGTGATGGTTGATCATTTGAAATTTGCAAGAATTTTCAAAAACCATAATGCGTGCTGAAAATCATGACAAAACATATTTCTCAATCACCCTATAAAAGTATAACCTATATTTATAAACTCAGACCACTACACCAATATAATGCGTATATTATGTGTAAAGCATAATAGTATAATTCCATGAACCCAAATGTAAAATGTCTATCATTTCAAAAAAAAAAAAAAAAAGAGAGGAAATCAAAATTCCTAAATGGAAATTAGGTGAAATACGAAAATTGAAACAATGTAACGAACAATTTTGTGCTTCACAATTAAGTGTGGGTGAGAAAAGAATATCGAGAATATTATCTTTTTCATGTTTTTACGGTTTCAAGTTTCAACCCCAAAAAATAGGTTTGTGGCCGAAATGTTAGACAAAGTTATGCGCCCACATTTAATTTGAGATTGCTGTTTGAGATGCAAAACAAGATTTTATATTTTCCACTAATTACGACGATGGTTATACATATTTATGTATTATACTCGTACATATATAGGTTATTCGCCTTAATTGGACTTTAATTTAATTGAAAAATTTATGGTTATTTTGTTTCAGGTACGCTGTGGCCATATATGTGGGCGATTTAGTTATCCAGGCGTTATGGAAGCGGCATATGGAAAATGGGGCTACTATTTATTATCTGGCCTACAGTTTATGTATCCATTTTTAGGTAAGCACTTTAATACTTGTTTAATTCGGTCTTTGTTCTCATCAATGTTATGTGTATCTAAATATACCGAACACTAATTTACATATTACACCATCGTCTATGTATATATATATATATATATGTACATACATAAATATGTAGGTATATATAAATGAGAGTATGGTTGGAAATTGTGTATTTTATATTTTATTTTAATGAACTGAAAATTTATGCATAAAGATATTCCTCAAGAGACAATATGTACACAGTAAGTACGGAATCAACAATAGAATATTTAAATAATTTAAAGCGAATGTAATTATTGTTCTACAAGGGTTCTTTTATATTGTGTGTCTGGATGTCTAATCCGTCTGTTCTTTTAAACAATGTGTTAATCTTAATGTTATAAAATAATTGTCCCTAAGGCAGTTTGTCTTTTATTGGCATATAAGTGATTTTTTGGGGCTATTTTTGTACAATACATACATATATACATCTAGAGGCGCAGTAGACATATAATCCATTAATAATGGTCACACTGTGCACCATTCTATGGATTTACATAAGTAATTTTTTGTTTTTGTTAAAATTAAGATATGGTAATTTCATATTTTTGAGAATTTGGCTGGCGCATTGTTGTAAATGGTATGATTGTAGCAACAAATATATCGTTATAGCGTTATGTACAAAAATCTTTTATTAAAATACTTGACCTAGTACTTTTCCAATTTTTTTGTTTTGATAAACTTAATCACATACAAAACAAATATATGTAACACAATTTATATTATTCACAACATTTTCACGTGGGGGTTTGAGAACAAAAATGTAAGGTGTCAATGTACCGGATATATTCAATTAGTGTACATTTCGTGATGATTCGACGTAACACAATTTCATTCTGTTCGATTTATCAGAGAAGTAAGACAATTGTTTTAAAATATTATCGATATGTTAAAATTAATAATAAAACTATCGAGTATAGGTATATCTACTTTAGTGAACAAAAACTGAAATTTATTAAACAAAAAAATATCCATCTTAAACCAAACTTTACTAATATTATAGGTACACTAATGAAAATAAATAGTTTACGTTTATGTGCTGTTGTAAAATTATTGACAGTTAGAAAAGAGATTTTATTTTAAAAACTACAAAAAAAAGCTTAACGATTGATTCTAAAAACTGAAATAAGAACTCTCAATTTGAACTCTCAAAGCTGGAATTTGGAAATGCCAGAAACTTGTTTGAGGCAGAACATTTATTCCCAACATTAATTTTTACACTGAATTAAACTAGTTCTCGCCGGAAACTTGTAAAGCCTGAAAAGCGGAGCGATTTTCCGATCCAACAACATGAAACTGTACACATGTTTCAGATTCAGTTTCAGAAGATACATATGTAGTCAGTGATTTTTTTCTGTATGAGATTAGTTCGTCTTTTTTGTGCGGCTGAATCTCGTAATCACTTCAAGAGAAGAAGTTGTGTATGGTAGCTGTCTCCTTGTTGTTCATACCACGATATTGCAGTTTCCAATGCTGTAAAGGCTTCATTATGACTGGTTTTTTTTTAAACAATCTTCGTTATCGTCCCCATCTTCATCATCGGTCATCATATTTTCGTTAACGACACATGCAACAATTTCATCGTCATGCAAAATTTGAAAACCAGGATCGTTATTATCGTCTTCGAGCCAAGCTTGTGCATCCTCGGTATCACAATCGATAAATCCTGGAAGTTCCTGAAGCATGCCCATACATTCATTTAAATCATCATCATTGCAACGTGGGCTTAACACATTTTTTTATTGTACATTTTTCATTATTGGCTATCGTGGACTCGTCACCTGGAAATGGTAGGAATATATTTTGGTGAAAAATCCTTTTCTGCATTGGAAAGAAAAATGAGACTTTCGTTCATCTTTAGGGCAGTGCAAGCTGATTAATTCAATCATTCTGGCCATAGAATTTAAAATATTGGAATAAACTACACACTTTCAAAAAAGTGTCTTAACCGATTAAAATTCAAAAGATTTATTGTATAATGTGGTTTTCTAGCTAATATGCATGAGAGCTTAATTTATGTTTAGCAGCAATCAACAATTTAATTAATAAAAATTATTTACATAAGTTAAAGCATAAAGCTTGCAATCAAATTTTTAAAATAAAACAGTTCAAGCGATTAGGGACGTTGGAATATTTTGTTTTTTGAGAATTTGAAATCTTACAGCTTTTAGACAAATCTTATTAGCTTTCTAGCGCAATAACTATAAAAGCTCAACTCATAAAATATTTTTTCGATAGCTACTGGAAATAATTAGGACGCTTTTACAGAAGTTAAAGAAAACAGCTTGCGTTTAAAGCTTGTGAATAAAAAGATTCCATTTATAACAGAAATTAGATTAATCTACTTTCCAAATTTAATTATGTTTCATGCAGGCAAGTTTGAACGCAAGTTTGGAGAATAACGTCGTATAAAACAGATTAATGAAAATAACATTATGTTTAAAAGGTCTCAGATAAATTTTATTTATTGGTTATAATTAGCTTAAGAAATTAAAATCTTAGATTTCGTACCTTGGGGCCATCACGAACAAAACAGATTCCTTAAATCGATATGGAAATGGTATCGTGGCCATTTGATACCTCAACCCATGTGAGGATCATGAATTTATGTATAGACAAATTTATTTCGATTTGCGTCGCTTTTTTTGGGGCCCAATTAACGACGCAGATTGAGGTTTTAGTGTATATTAAATTTGTATACTACACACGTACAAAGTCTCATGCCTCATGTCTCATGAAACGCACAAAATTGGGGTACAGAGGTTTCGGAAATTATACCAAAACACCAAAAAAAATTATTTTTTATATTTTTAATTATTAATTTGTTCTGAGCCAAAGCTCCCTTAATTATTTAGTATTCGCGCCATTTCGTTACGTCATCATCGAGAACGATAGCTTACGAGATCTTTGCTCCAAAATTTCGTTTTCCATTCTGCCAAATATGATTTTGATAAAAACACTTTGATAAAATCGTTATCTTGTTTAGGCCTTTTGAATAACCTATATAAATTTGCATTCGTCCCACACACCTATCTTAAGGTCATGCATATAATTTTCCAATTGTATATTACATTAAAAATAGAAAGATATTGGGAATATTAAATTTTCTAATTTTATCCCAGACTTAGCCCTAGAGCATACATATTACAACCACCCAAGTATATAAAATTACATTATCCTAAGAATCCGAAAACTGTATCCAGTATCCACCTCTCACACGCAATTATTGTATTAATAATCTCTTTCGACGAAAGCTCATCTTCTATATTATAATATCCTTTTGTTTCGTTGTAATAATTAATTCCATAAGAGGATTTTAAAACAAAAAATTTAGGATTAACCAATAACCGTACCACACACATCCTTCGGTTTAGGAAAAAAAAAGAATATATTTTACTAAAGATTATATTGAGATTTTTTGTATTTTCCAGTTTCAGTATTTGTATGTGTGTAAGTTTGTACTTTCGTATTCTGCACATAAATGGAAATGTTTGTGTGTGGTGTATGTACTTTTGCTCGCTTATCAATATTTAAATTATAATTTTCCGTTCTTTTTTATGATTTTCCATAAAAATGCAAAAAATGTTTTGAATTTTTTTATACGATTACTTTTATTGTTTCGTGTTGGAAGAAGCAATGAAATCATTTTCATCTTCTTAAATAAAATTTAAATTTTCTTATTTTCTACAGAGAATTGGTATACTATATACATACATACAATATACGTACATACATAGACAGAAGGAAGGTCATTTCAGCTGGATATAATGTATTTAGATTTTTATTTTTTCAGTTTTTTGAAGTGATTCTGGAGGACTTTGCGCTAGTTTAATATGATTTGAATATGCGATGATGAACTCATAAATATAAATTATGCATGCGCGATATGGAAATCAAATTGTTTATGTTTTATGTATAACAACGTATGTTTTATTGTGTTTACGGAATAAAATCCACTCTACTCGCACATGTTTATCATAATAAATACATGTACGTATATGATGTATACCAATCCATCATAATCGAAGTGTGAAAAATGACATGTCGAATTTAATACTAATACTTAAATGTTGGTTGATATAAAATTACGATCTGATAAGACTTATACATTATTGATAAGTAATCTATGTCTATAAATTTTTACGATTTATAATTTATTAATTTGATATTATATGTTGATGAGATGATATCGATGTTAATTTTAGACGCACATATTTATATATTGTTGTATATATATTATGTGCCCTAATTGAAAATTCATGTTATTAAATATTTATTATTAATGAATATTAGTAATTATATTAATTTATCGATTTTGTATTTTTAGATTGAATTGTCGACAAAAAACAAAATCATACATTCTTTTGGTGTTTTTTTCCATTAACCATACTTATCATTGTTATTGATTTTATTGAGGCTTGAAAAATGATATGGGCATATAAGTATTGTATATACGAAATTCTGTGGTATAAATAATGAAAAATTAAATTAAAATATAAGAATTCAAACTATTTAATTACGGTTCAGGTACTACATTATTCCGGTACTTGATTCATTTATTGATTAATGCATGAAAAGCTTGAACGAGCTGCTTTGCGTGTGTGTGTGTGTGTGGTTTAATTGATTTAAGATAAGAAATTTAGAAAAAATCAATTTATGCGAGTCTGTTGCAAACGTATTGAAAAATTCTGTTTCATATACTCAATTGAAATGTTACATTATACGACTTTGAATTTAATATGTATACTAAAAAAATAATAAAAAATTACACTGTTAAATTTTATTATTTTTTCCAATTGGAAATTTTATAAGTTTTTATTAATACGAAAATTGGAATGTATGGCGTCTTGTAACAATTTTTAGTATTTTATACTGGCGAACCTAAAAATGTCCGCAAGTGCTCGTCCACCGTTTTCGAACATTCGAACACAAGGACAACACTTGGTCTAAGCTATCGGCCTGAAATCGGCGGCACAAAATTCAATTCCTGTACAAAAAAATAATCCAATTGGAAAAATAACACCAATTTAACAGTGTAACGTTTTATTATTTTTTTTAGTATTTGAATTTCACAGTTATTAAATTATGTATATAATACCATTTTTCATTTTGCGATATGCACGCACATACATACGTGCTCTTTCGATATGCTGTTTTGTATTTTTAAATAATTGGCAAACATTTGGCTAAATTGTATTATCGCCTGAAAAATTAAGAGGATGCTATACACTGAAAAAAATCCTATGTTTTTATTAACTAAACAACTTTAGTTGCAACATTTTTGTCCGTATAACTAAAATTTATTTATTACAACAAAAAAACTTCTTTTTTTTATCAAAAGGTTTATTTATCTCAACAAAGGGTATTTTCCTAAATTTTTAGTTATATTTAATTAATGTTTTAGTTCATACAACTAAACAAATACTTATTTAAACAAATAATTTCGTTAAATATGGAAATGTAGATACAATTAAATATTTTGTAATAATAACAAAATATACATTCTCATTAAGAGAAAAAAAATGTTAATAAAACGAAATATTTCGTTAATAAAACAGAAACAAAAAGGATTCATGTTTTTTTCTTATTTTTGTCGAAGTTAAACGTTACATATTTTTTCACTCTATATATAAAAAAAACAATTTTTCTTATTAAATATTTTTCTCTAATTCAACTAAATATTTTGTTATACATACAAAATATCCAATTCAAAATAAATATATAAACAAATTTTAGTTATAGCAAGTAAATATTTATTTATATTTAAAAAATATAAAAGTAACAGTAGGCCAATTTTAATATAATTGAATTTTTTTCAAATCTGATTTAATGTCTCATTTCATAATTATACGTTCAATAGTTCGCATCAATTAGTGTCGCGTATTAAAAAATAGTTAAAAACCATATTTGAATTGGAATTACAAACACTTAAAAACAGACGACTGGAGGGTTACGTTGGATATTTATAACTGGTAAGATTATTATTTTATTTTATAATATATATATATTTATATATATGCCCTTTTAATTATAGATTCGATTTATATATTTTGTTTTAAATCCAAAATAATAGTTTAGATTTTATTGTTTTAAAATGAAATGTTTTAAGTGTTTACATAATATTAACAATTTGAAAGATTTAATATCTCATTTACATAAAATTCATAAGCTAAAAACCTATGACACCTATCGTTGTTGCGAAGATAATTGTTCGAATTCATTCCAGAATGTTCGATCTTTTCGTAGACACGCTTTAGTTAAGCATTTTAAAGATCATACATTTGAAATAAGTGAACAAATACCCGCTAACCGTGAATCTTCTACAGAATTTTCTTTGCCATTCCCTCATGCCAAAAACAGTAGTGATCATATTAGTTGTAATATTTCATCAAATCAGTTTAGTTATAGTGAGGCAATTAACATGATAGAAAATAATGCATGCACATTTTTATTAAATCTTCACAGTAAAAATAATTTAAATAAAAAAGATGTGCTAGATATTCAAAAAAGTGTCCAAAGTTTAATTTTAAATCCTATTGTAGAATCTTTGAATAAGTTAGTTGAGGATGTTGGTTTTGAATTAAAACATCTTTTGAAATTTTGTGAAAATCCATTCACTAAGTTTGACACAGAATATAAGTTCAATAAATATTTAGAAATCATTGATATAATGGTACCTCCAAAACAGTTTACGATCAATAAAGAAATAAGCGAAGTTCTTAGACACGGAGAAATATCTATTGCTGAACTACATTCTGTTGGAACACTTTTACCTATTCAATTTCAATTTCGTAAAGTATTCGAATACGATGATTTCTTACTTAAGTGTTTGAATAAAATTGAAAGCCTTAAATCAAGTGCTAATTCTATTTCGCATTTTGTACAAGGAAATTTATGGAAAGAAAAAATAAAACAATATCAAATGAGTATTTCAATTCCCTATTTTTTGTATGTTGATGACTTTGAAATTAATAACCCATTAGGTGCCCATTCTAAAAGTAAATCAGTAACCAATTTCTACTATTCATTCCCAGTTGCTGAAAATTCTTCTAAATTAGAAAACATTTATTTAGCTGCTTCAATCAAAGCAATTGATTTAAAAGAATATGGGAATTGTATGTCGTTAAAATCACTCATCCAAGAGTTAAAATTCCTAGAAGAAACTGGTTTGGATATTGTTACTAGTCAAGGTACCAAAAGAGTTCGATTTATACTAGGATTAGTTTTAGGAGACAACTTAGGTTTGAACGCTATACTGGATTTCAATTGTTCATTTTCATCAAATTATTTTTGCAGATTATGCAGGGAGAGTAAAGCAAATACAAAAAAGTTAACGGTAGAAAATCCCACGGAACTTAGAAACAATCTTAATTACCGAAGTGATGTTAGTGCGAACGATTCAAGTTTAACTGGAATTCAGAGAGAATCAATATTCAATCAAATACCATCGTTTGACGTTTCTACAAACTTTGCAGTCGATTTAATGCATGATTTGTATGAAGGTATCTGTCATTATGACCTATGTCACATTTTGAATTATTTAATTTACAAAAAATCGTACATTTCATTAGACACATTAAGTATGCGAAAACAAAATTTTAATTATGGTTTTTTGGAAATTAAAAATCTCTCTCCACCAATTTCTAGAAATCACATAAAAAATTCTCATTTAAAAATGTGTGCAAGGGAAATGATGACATTTCTGCATTTTCTGCCTTTAATTATTGCTGACAAAATTCCAGAAAATGATGAGGTATGGTTGTTTTTGTTAAACTTAATTGACATCAATGATATGTTTCTTAGCTATGCATTTTCGCATACCGATATCGCGTTATTGAAAGATAAAATAGAAATCCACAATTTTGAATACCAACGTATTTTCAATGATACCCTCAAACCAAAATTTCACTTCTTAACACATTATCCAAATGTGATAGGGAACTCTGGGCCACCGCGTTGTTTTTGGAGTATGCGATATGAAGGTAAGCATAGAGAGTTTAAATTGTATGCTTCTTCCACCACATCAAGAAAACAGGTTTCACTTAGTTTGGCTAAAAAGTTTCAGCTCAAGTTTGCCAGTTCTATTTACAATAAAGTGTTATTGAAATCTTTTCAGTTTGATTTAACGAAAAGTATTTGTAGTCAATACAATGATTATATTTGTAATTTTCTTAATAAGAGCAAACAGGATTTCATAAGTGTTTCAGCTATTACCTATCATGGATTATATTTAAAAAGTGATTTTTGCCTTACTATAGAACCAATGGTTTCAGAACAAATAAACATTTATAAAATTCTAGAAATTATAATAATTGATTCAAATATTATCAAACTTCTGTGTACTAAACTTGAAATAATAAACTACTGTTCACATTTTAGAGGATATTCTGTATATAATGAATCTGAATTAGTTGATCTAATAGGTATCGATAAGTTTAGTGGCCCACCATTTGAAATATCGAAGCTTTCAAACGGTTCATATATGATAAGACCAAAACAATTTTATAAGTTAACCCAAATCTAAATGTAATGTTATGAAGATGTTTATTTATTTTTATAATAAAAGCAGTATTAATTTGTGTACGTTATTTAAATTTAAGAAATAATAATAGAACTTTAACATAATTTTAAAATGGATTTTTCTAACAACGATTTTACTGAGATGTCTCTAAAACAACCGGGCTATCAAACTGAGATATCACAAAATGATGTTGAAGAACATTGCTATGTAATTTTACCAACCGAGGACACTTTATCAATCTCAACTGAAAAGGCAGAACTTCATAGTTTGCTGCAATCATGGAATATGGGGCATCTGTATGAACGTTTAAACAGTAAGTTATATTAGCAATATCACGTTCTATTTGTTTATTTTCACCTTTTTATTATATTTGGTTTTTAGAAGAAAAATTTTTCATCCTGCAATTGCAAAGACTAAAAATTCATCATATTGAAAAACTAGTCGAAGGATTCTCTTTCGGTGAAAAAATTGATTTTGAATATGAAATTGTACAATGGCAAGAACAACAAGGAATAACCTTCAATAGACCCACAACTAGTACATCTAGTACAGTTTCATCATATATTTCGAATATTACAATGCCAGAATCACCAAGTTCATCGTCAATTTTTCAATATAACGTATCCAATTTCAGTCTTAAACAAATTATGACAACCGACACTCAAGGGAAAATGTTAAAATCATTTTATGATTCAAATAAACTGTTTAATGAAAGTAATCGTAGATTATTAGTCGACATAATCGTTGATTATTTTTTGAAAAATAATGTACCACTTACAACTGATGATTGTGAAATGATATCATTACAGATAATTGAAATGTTTCCAACAGAAGAACAAGTAATTAAAAACAAATAATCTTAATAATATCTTAAAAATAATACTTTACGATTTTAGACAGTATACTATCAAAAACGAAAAAACATGGCACAACTTGGCCGGCTTTACACAAAATACCATAACAAAAGGAACAATTTGAAGAAAAGTGGATTGACCTACCAAGTGGCAACAAAAAAAAATCTTAAAGTTGGCGAACAAATGTTTACAAAAAAACTTCAATTATCTGTAGTTGAAGGCGTTGATCAACATATACGAGCAATTAAATATCAATCACTGTCAGAAGAAGAACTCCTCTACCATTGGGCCCAAACTACTGCCTACCGTATAGAAGAAATCAAAATTGCAAAACAAACTAACGAAATTATTGAAAAGTGGCCACATTTCAAATTTTCCAATGGATTTAAACTGGTAATTTAAATTAATTATAAAATTTTAGAAATATGTAGGTATTTTAAAATTATTTAAATTGCTATTATTTTTAGATTAACATAGATTTTAATGGAATTTACAAAGATATATGTAAAAATTTTGACAAGTACGACCACTTCGAATCTGTAATAATTGCAGTATTTCAAAAAGAAATAAAAGATTTTGCATGCCTCAAGCTTTTAAGGGAAATTATCCATAAAGATTTTAAATGTAAAAGTAGGTTTCAATTAACGAAAAGCAATATTTAATGTATAATATTCAAACAAACCTCTTTTTTTATACCAAAAATTTAAATTTTAAATTTTACAGGTGGAAAAGCAGTTGCAGTTTTTCACTTGCTACACGCGTTACTCAAACCGACAACTGCAAAATATACAAAATTAGAACTGGGCGGAAAGCAATACAGCAAATTTTCAATTCACCAATCGCAAGAAGCTTTCATCAAAGTTTGCAGTTCTCCGACAGAAATTTATGATTTTATAGCCACAAAAAAGGAAAATCGTGTATACATTCAACCTTTTATTATTATTGAAGGCAGCATCATTGACCCGAAGTCAATAGTTATATATTTTGATGACATAAAATATATAATGCCAAATATCCAAACTGCCGTCGATGTTGTATTTAAAAATTTTTTTGTATTCAATTTAAAATATCCAGTTGAATGCTGCAAAGTATGGCAGTTCATACAACATTTTTTTTATGAAATTATTTTAAAAGAGGAAACCATTCATTCAACGGTGACAACATTAGTTAAATTGTTAAAAAATGAAATGATTCTTAAATAAGTGAAATAAATCGAATTAATGTAACAAAAAATGAATTTCTTGACTTTTAATTGAATTAGCCTTACACGAAACAATTTAAATTAGTAATCGTTTTTTGTTGTTATAACAAAAATCTTTAGTATTTCCAACGAAACTATTTCGTTAAATTCAATGATGAATTTCGTTAAACTAATAAACTATTTACTTACTATGACGAAAATAATTTGTTGCAATTAATAAACATATACGTTAGTATAAAAAAAGAATTATTTCTAAAAAGTAAAACTTATTTTACAATAAATAAACCCATATTTAATAGAAAGAAATATTTTCTTAATATTAGAAAACCACTTCTTTTGTGGAAAATAAATTTTGTTTGAATTAACTAAAGTTTTTCTGATTTATAAAATTATAATAATTAACTAAAGTAGTACTGTTCTTATAACAAAATGTTCTCGTTACCCAAAACTTTCCTATTGACAACCACGATTTTAGTTAATAATAACTAGTTTTTTTTTCAGTGTACATAATCGAGAATATATAATATGATTTTCGATTGATGTTCAAACATGAAATATTATGCAAGAGGTTATAGATATAATTCTGATCAACGTTTCTTCCTCGATGCACCAGGCAAACTTATTGGAATTTATTTAATAACTTTTTACTTTCAACGTTGAACATGCAACATAAAACAGCTGTGAATATACCGCGTGCTGTACATCCAAAATATTTAAACAACCCTCTAGCGCGTTTCTGCTAAACAAAATGAGCCTTATCATGAAGTAAAACAGTCGATCGTATCCTAAGATACCTTAAGAATTGTTAAAGTCGAACGGATAGTTAGGAAAAAAATACTTCAAATAAAAGTCATAGAAGCCGTAGTGAAAATTGATGTGCTGTAGAGTGACCTAGGTTCTTTAATTATAAGCAAATATTATATTTTGTTAGTGGTTTTGAGTTAACCAGTTGACAGTACATAATTTGAATAAATATGTATCTTTTGTTTGGAGTACTTTTATGTAAATTAAACAATTATCCAATCAGCTATCCTCAAACTCTTGAAGAGTAATTTAGAAAGCAGAAAGCAGAACGATCATACCAGTTCCTTGTTTACTAAGAATTATGTCGCCGCTGTACTTTATATTTCTCCAATATTATTTAACTCTTTACCAAAACAAATAAAATTAAGGAAAACAACAAACGAATGATTTTATGAGAATTAAAAATAAATGATTTATTTGTCAGCAAGGCGTCGAAAATCTTTTTTTTATAGAATGTCAAAATATATTGCATTTGTCACCATAAAACAACTTCTTTCACATGAACGATTGTGTATCGTAATGATATTTGTATATTGATTTTACCTTGACCTCATATTGTTAACATGATGTGAATACATATTCTGTATGACTATTATTATTTAATGTTATGTAATTCAGAATTATTTTATTCACTTTGTTTCATTTAACATATTCTAGTCAATTAATTGATTTAAGTAATTAAATTAAACTGTTTAAAGTTCTTATCTTATTCGAATGATGTTGCCCCTAATTCGAATCGTATTGAATTCCCTGGAGCATACTATTTTCATTTAATATAATTTTTAATCCTTTGTGTTATAAGATACGTGTTTTTTTTGTTCCATTTGTTGTTTTCCCTTTTTTTTTTATAGAGAATTAGAACGCATCGAAGTCAACATTACTTTAGAAAATTTATTTTACTATATAATCGCAAATGAGGACATTAGATTAAAGTGACCAGAGTTTTTTCGTTGAATTGTGTATATTTTTAATTCGTGTGGCGTCCTTTCTCGCGGCTGTACTGACAATTCTCATTCATTAGCCATCAGGATTTGTTAGATGGAACCATGCTTCAACAATTTGTGATATATTATTGCCATTTATTATATTTCAATAATTAATAAAGGCCTCCAGGTACCTTTCGTAAAATGTACCTCTTAAATGTGATGCCCTACTTGATTTGTTCATTATTTTTAGTCTACTTTTGGTTTAGATTTTATTGCAATAATTAAATATCGATGTTTGTTTTGTATTGCTTTACCAAATGTGATAGTGTTTCTAGTTTCAGTCATTTTCTTCAAATTTGATAATTGCTGCTTTGTTAAATCTGTATATATAGCTTTTTGCCGCTGTCTTTCTTGCGGTTTTCAGGCGTATATGTGCTATTTTAGGTAGAGAGTGTACCTTTCGAAACAGAGTAATTTCGGTCCTTACACTTCTTTAAACTATATTTTTATAAAGTATTTCCTAAAAAAAGTGCGTATGGATTAGTGATATCAAATTAAATTAACATTTAAACGAAATAATTTTTTAATCAAAATTCATTTCATCTTTCAAATAAATTGCGAGTTTTGTCATGTCCGTAGTAGTAATATTTTCTTTTATGTTACTTCATTCTCATCTTGTTTTATACATTTTTAATGGAGCACATCGCGTGGTGCCGCATAGTGTATATACTATTAAGCTGTTATTATGCATTTTCTTCTCTATTTTTCTATTTTCATTGCTATAATATCACCAAATATTAACACACACACATGCAAGTAAAGTTAGCATCTATGGAAAATTACAAGTTAAAAGAAATTTTTATTTTTTTTTACACAGTCAACTCGTTTGCCGTTCAATGAACGTGTTTCAGAATAGCTAAAACCATTTTGTCTTTCGAAAACAGATATACGGATAGATGCTAGTCAAATATAAGACTCCCGATTTAATCTACCATACCAACTTAAAATCAATAAATTATTTTTTTTCTAATTTTTATTTGTTTTTGTGACTATGTACAGTAAAACATGAAGAGTGGTATTAGTGCAGGAATTTTGTGCAAAAGTAGTAAATAATTCCAATAGAAACGAAATCTTACAGGGTTGTAGTACTACTTGAAGACAGTATTTTAGAAAAAATCCCCACCTCTAAGGGTTAAGCCAACTTTGCAATCACGGTTGGAATAACCAATTTTAGGTGTTGAAAAAAATGAAAATAACTTCTGGAAGGTACACAGCACAAACTCGAAATAGATCAAATGACGGAGAATTTAATAGTGCACAATATTGTGCAACATTATTTTGTAATTTATGGCCGTTATGTTGGTCAAATTTGAGCTAAATGTTAAAAGCACGTAATTTTTTGGAGTCAATAGGACTTATAGAACAGTTAGTAAAAATAGAACAGTTAGTAGGACTTATTTAAAAAAACAGTATTCCATAACATTATGCGAGATTGAATTTGTCGTCGTTTGAGTTAATTTACAGGCTTGTGCGATATACCGTTTACGAAATAACTTAATTTTATTAAGAAACCAACCCTCAAAAAATCCACGATAATAAAATTAAAAAATTAATTAAATGTCAATATTTTATTACTTCAAACTATTATTTATTCTTAGTATAATACATATATCGTTTTTTGTATTTTATTTCCACTTAAATATTAATTATAAGGGCATTCAAAAATTAACATTGAATTGTAGCTCAGTATTTCGTTCAATATCATTGAGATCTTCTTCGCTTGTATAGTGTTGTTACATGATATACCCTGGCAGGTTCCACACATTGCTGAGCACAGCATTCCTGACCGTTTACATTCGCATCTTGTTGTGCATTGCGTATACAACAGTTGCAAGATATCAACTTGTGCAGACGTTCTGGAGCCGGTAGCAGGTCAGTTGGAATGGGCAGCGAACTTATTTTGACATATTTCCATCCCCAATCTGTTGGTAGCATTTCCCAGCCATGCTTGAACTTGATGGTATTGAATGATGTAATGGAATGGATGTAATTGAATTTAGAATATAACTGCAGATTACCAATTAGTCTTTTGTAAGCAAGATATCTTGCTTCTTTGTTGATGTTCGCTGGCTGCAATATTCTCCTTCATGGCACTCGTTTGGAAGAACACTTGCACGTCGGTCCTCAGTTCTGCATTGGCCTGAAAAAGCTTGAATGCTTTTAGTTTTCCTTTCCTGTACAATGCTGAGGTTGTATCCTATCCGGTAAAAGCATGAAGAACTGGAAGCAGGGCACTCAATGAAGACATCCGTGTTCTCTCTGCTGCTATATATGCACAGCCTTCAATTTGGGACAAAGAAGCCAAATTGTTTGACGTGCTGGCGAACATAAAAACAGAAGCAGCATGAGGATGGCCGAGTTCTCTGCAGCAACCAACACCTGATCCCCACGATTTGCAAAGCTCACACGTATATTTGCGATAGAGGAATCTGCGTCATCTTCCGCCTGATGTGTTGGTATGTTCAAACAATGTAGGTGATGTTCAGTTTGCCGATGTTCGATTTATTATGGGTGTTTGAGAGAAATTCGCTTTGAGAAATTGTGCACGTCATATTGCCCTCTACTTCGATGTTTGCTGAAATTTTGGCAATAGCTCTTCTCTTTTGTTATTCGCCTTTCGTGGTGGCGTAGTCCGGTAACTATCAAACACTACCGTTGTTTCAATCGTGCCATATGTCGCTGGCTTTGGCCATACTACCGAGTGAAGCAGATGGACTCCATCTACAACATATTTGCAATTTGTCCCTATCAATGTCAGCTCTTTTGAATATGGTTTTGATGCTCGATTTTATTCCCTTTCGTAGAAGACCGTTGTTGAAAAGCGCAGGTGAAGCTGGAGCCAATTCATATTTAAAATACGACTGCAACTCTTCCGGACTTTTGACACAAACAATTCGATGAAATAACTGCAGCGAGTTTATAACGTTAGTTTCGTTATTTATTTTTATTCCCTGAACCTGAGCTGCAAATGGAATAACTTTGTGTTTCCTTGCGTAAACGTCGTCCGCAAAACTCTTACCCAATGTATTATGCAGCAGCATTTCACCTTTATCCAAAGCACTATCACAGGTGCTGTTGGAATTAGCAACAAATCCAGTTGATAAACTGACAAGATCACCAGCCCGATTCCGAAATGAGTTATGTTGTTGAAGCCATGAAATAAATTTGTTTTTGTCCAGATTGTCTCTTGCTTTTCTATTGCCTCAGTAATTGATGAGTGTCCACTGTTTCGCAGTCACCGTACAAATTTACATCATTGCTATGATACAGTTGTCATTTATGAGTGTTCCTCTGGACGGATTAGTGGTACTTTTCTAAATTTGTAGTAGCAATCATATGATATCGCCCATTTTGTGTTCACAAATTAATTACCCCACCAATCCGTGTTGACGATACTTCCCCATGCCTCATTGCGTTTACAATAAAGATCCAGGATAGTTTGTTGCATTTCGGTTGATTTCACAACACTAACTTGCTTGTACCGGCTTACATTCTTGGAGTCAATCTCTTGAATCACTTCACCACAAAATAAACAATTAATTTTAAAATCAAATAATAGCACACTTAATTTTAAAATTTGTTGATGGCCCTGTTATGGGAAATTACTATAAGTATCTTTTGCAAGCAACAATACTACTTTTCTCGTGTAGTTTTTCCGATATTCTGTATGCAATAAAATTTCTTCGACGTTCTCTAACTTTTTCCATAAATCATCATTTCCTTTTTTCACCACTGTAGATTTCTTTTTCTGCATACCCTTATTGTATATTCATACCTTTATTGTTTGTCATTCAGTTGAACAAAAATGAAATAAGACAACACTATGACTCACCTGTTTCAGAGCCTTATTTGTCCTTTCCTGAACTATGCCCAAATTTCTAAAAAAAATAATGCGTATGCGAATTTGATAGATCTAACAGAAAAACATCGTGAAATTGATAAGCCAACCCTAATATGCTGATTTTTGTGGCAATTTCGCCATTCAACTGAATACCAAACAATATTTAGTGAGGTGGTCATCGTAAGTAGAATTGGACAAGCCTCTTTAGAGCTATTTATTACAACACTAAATATCATTAAAAAGCCGTATGTAATTGTTCCTAAACCTTTCCTAACCATATTTTTATAATTAGGATTAATTTACGAATAACATCACTCGCATAAAAATCAATATATGTTGTTCTTTGGTCAATGTCAAGGTGGTAACGAAAGTTGTTGAAGGAAGATCACTTTTTCGAAAAATTTCAACTGTAATTATCTTGATTTCGAAATTGTGCTAGCTCGTGAGATAAATAATATTTGTGGGGCAGATTTCTACATGCGACATAACTCTGGAATATGGGACTATGTCGTGGAGCTTGGGAAATTAAGTATTTTATTTGGAAAGATATCCACTTTTTTATTTCCCAGAATTAAATATGCTCAATTTTTATTCGATACTTTAGCTGCTTTTTTACATCCTGAAAGCTTGTCAAATACTTGCTTCCACCAAATACCGCATAATAGTCCATGATGTTAACTGGTAGATTCCCGGTTTATTCATGTCGAGATTGTCGATGCATCGTTCATTGAAATCTTCAAATAATATTGCTGGTTCACGCAAGTTCTTCATCTGTTATAATCTATGTTCGTGACTGTGCCTGAAGTAAGAAAAAACTATAGGATTGTCTCCTATTTAAATATTCGTCCGTTCTGACTTCATAAAATAACTACACACAATTAATAAATGTTTATTATAAAACGTTGGGCGCTGACGGATGAGTACGAGAGATGGCTCCTTACATTTGAGAGAAGAATCATGCGTGTGATTTACGGCCCTAAACGCGAAATAGATGGTACATACCGAGCTCTGTACAATTTCGAGATCAGAGATCTGATGAAGATCCCCGATATTGTACATGAAGTTAGATCTCAGCGAGTACGCTGGCTCGGTCACGTTCTGCGTGCTGATCCGGAACGAATTGTGCAGCGATCTCTGAAAGGAGAGCCACCATATGGTAGGCGCAGAGGTCGTTGCAGGCGACGATGGCTCCACGATGTAGAGAACGACTTGGCCTCTTCAGATTGTTTAAGACAGTATGAAGACCAAGCTCAGGATCGAAACCGTTGGAGCCAGATTGTTGATTCAGTAAGGGGCCAGTAATGGCCTTTAACACTGTTATTATTATTATAAAACGTATTTATTTATTATTTTATTTTATTTGTTTTTATAATTATAATTTATTATTTAATCAATTCACAATTATATTTATTTATTAAATTCGTTTATGTATTTTAATTTGCACTACCACAATGGCTACGTTAGAACGCGTGTTTTTTTATTTGGTGGAATTTTAAAAAGAATGTAGTGAGATTGAGTTGTGTGTTGTTGTGGAGGTAAAATCGCAAGTTAAAAAAAGCGCGTGTCTTCTTGTTGAAGTTTTGGAGATTGTAATGGAGACGAATGTGTTGTAAAAAAATGACGTCGCCTTCGTGTTCGTTTTTTGATGAGGGAACACATGCGCCGGCGACGGTCAATACTGCACTTATGTGTTAGTATTGCATCACCGAACATAGTTGGTTCGTGGTGATGTTGTTAGATGGCGACACGCTTTACTATAAATGTTTTATAGTAGTGGTTCGGCTATTGGATATGTGATGGGGTTAGTGAACGCTTAATTAAAATAAGTTGATTTATATTTGAATTTCACTAATTGTTTTGTTTGTGGCAGTATCGAATATCGGTGAGTCGAATATTCGAGCTGCTACAAAACATTAATAAAATCAAACAAAAATACAAAATTTTAAATCCATTATTTGGATTTTTATATACATATGTATGAACTCGTATATACACTTACATAATACATACATATATAAGCTCGATTTAAATTATGAAACTGACGGAATAACAGAAACATAAATATCCATGTAGTCGTACCTCTAACATTTGAAAATAAAACTCTTGACATTTTCATTCCATACTCGAGTGCATTGAATATTATGCACTGTCAACAAATCCATGTACGGTAAATCCCATGTATTTATTTACCCACTCAGAAATTCATAAAAAATATATCAATTCAATATTTATATGTGTCCCAGTGGGTATTCCTTAACTGACCTAAAAATATTAATTTTACGTTATTCTGTACAATTTTTGTTGATTCACGCTCTGTAGATTTCTATTGATTTTTATATATACATACATTCCGAAACTGAACTTATTTTTTGTTGAAAATTATTAGTTTGAACTACATTCTATGATTATTTATATAATGCCTCGTATAACACAAAGAAGTACAACAACAAATACTGTAGAATTATATAGTTTGTGTAAATGATAAATGGCATTGGGGATGCTCAAATGGTAAAATGCAAATTTGTATACAAAAATAATAAGAAACACAGTTGTTTAAAAACTAAAAATATAGAAATTGTATTCATAACGTGTTGGCTATATGATATGAAGCAGCCGTATACTGGCACCGAATGAAATCTGAAAATATGTTTGCACAAAGTATATACATATTTGATTTTATTAAATGTGATTTGGGATTACTATTACTGTTGTTGGAACATTAATTATTTATTTGTTCTTTTATTTCTATATACCATAACTCGCGTTAGTCTAGACATGGCTCAAAATTAAGCAACGGCCAACGAAATACGTTCAAAACAAACAATGACAGTATTATGTCAAATGTTTAAGCTATATATAAAAAATCGTATATAAATTCATAGTGCTTGTATAAATAAAATATAAGTGGGCGAAGACAATACACAGAAGGATAACAACAGCGATAAACTCATCAATTATGATGAATCCCAGATTAGGAAAAAATTTATTCATTAGATAATTATATTTTGACTGTAATAAAAACCGTAATAAGTCGTAATTTCCCTTAGCTGGGTGTTATTGTTGTGTCGCTCCTTTATTAGATTATAGGAAAATAGGAAATAATTAAATTATGATTTTAAGTATCCATATTAAATGAATGGTTTTGGTGAATGAAATTAATTACGATCTGCTTCACAGATTGCCGTATATATAATTTGAATGTTATATTATCAAATACAAATACGATGGTGTTCGTTGACAATAAACTATGTAAGGCAAAATTCAGTTGAAATGTATTATATGTTGTACATATATGTAATGATAAATCTGGGCTGCCAATTTCAGGGGCCACAAATACGGAACAAAAATGTTTGTAGTTATGTGAAAACTTTTTATTAATTATGTACAAATTAATTCATTATTTATGGAAAAAAACTAAGAGTTTTTTCAAACCTGCAGCCCACTAAAATTATGAATTATTTTGTATTGAAAACATAGGGTAAACCTAAAAACATAAAAGAATTACCATTGGCATTGAAGTATTGTAAAGAACATATTTTCGAAATATTTCGCAAATTTATTTTATTCAATTAATATATCCATAGGATTAATATTTAGAGAAAAGTAATGATGAACTATAATAAATGAAAAGTAATTATGAACTAAAACTGATAATGTGTCCAGAATCCATCATTATCGAATACTCCACGTAATCGATTTGGCAGCGAAGCTACTAATTGTTGGCAAAAATTCGGGTTATCTCTTAGCTCTTCTCATTTTTGAGAAACATATTCTAAGACTACTTCCCTCGTTCGTGGGTAAAGAGGCTTCCAATCCTTAACCATTCCTATCCCTCTATTGGATTTAAGTCGGCGCTATATGCTGGCCAAGCGATAGGCATGATTTGCAGATTTCGATTTATCCAACTCATAGCCTCACGTGATCTATGAATTGCAGAATTATCTTACATAAAGTTAATTGGAAATTCCTGCGGCGATAAACAGTAGTGACTGACGGTATCATTATTTCATTTAGAATTTCCAAATATTCCCGACTGTTCATGTGTTGTGAAATTTCAAATAACTCACCGACGCCAAAGGATACTTGGCCACTTATTCTTGTACTTTGGATATATTTTTTATTATATCTCATATTGTTTGGGCGAAACATGTGCAGCTTAGCATGATGATCGGACCTAAAAACTGCCAGTCCGTGTTTAAATTATTTTCTGCAAAGCTACCCGCGCTGCTCGATGTGCGTTGGTTAAAATTTGTTTTTGAGTTGGAATTCGACGCAGTTGTAGCTGCAGTGGATTCAAAGTAAACTCCTCTACAATATTTTTTCATTTAATAAAATTTAATAATTTTGGTCTACCGTTCTGAGGCAACCGATTAATGGTTGTTGTTTCTGAAAACCTCTTTATCCATTTCATTACAGTAGTTTTCGGAAAAAATATATAATTTACCATTTTACGAGACAACTACGATGCAACTTACTGAAAAGCTAAGCTTTCGTGAAATGTATCCGATGGCTTTATTTTCTTTATGTAGGGTAATTATGTAGCGTGCCAAAAATAAAGATAATCAAACAAAAAAAAAATAGATATTTTTTACAAACACAATTGCTAGTTTCCAAAACAATTTTTATGAAAGACTAAATATAATTAATTTTTAATCAAAAAAAACAAAATATTTATTATTAATCGATAAGTATTAGATTCTATTTTATTTGCGGTTTCCTGGCCATCCACTGAACAATCCGCTAAAAACCCCATAAATGAAAAAAATAAAAGCAAAAAAAAAATGTTCAGCACCTCTTGCCACTCCAATCAAAACAATTCAATTTTTACTTAAATATACATACATACATATACATACATACATGCACTTATAGATATTTTACATATATTCGTATGTATGTATATGAATAAAATATACATTAAGTATTTTTTTTTTCCTATCCCGAAAAACTCGGCTTAAAATTTATACATTTTCTTTTTTTTGTTATTATTTGGGCGCCAGTTATCCAATAGCACGGTTACCGGTCTAACTCAATCCGCAATCCACTCCAGCGTGAGTTCGCGAAAAAAAAATTCGACTTTCCCGAGATCAAAATTATCAAAATTAATATATTTAAAAAATCTAGGCACATGCCTATATTTATTTTAACATGCATGTATAGATAATAAGATAAAAAATTAGACAAGAAAATATAAATTTAAGTAATTGCGAAACTATAGTAACAAAAATACCACATAGACAAACCCAATCAAGAAATGACTTACCAGTAGCCGCTTCCGCGATTGACCAACAGACATGTATTACTCGCCTCTCAAAAGTGCCATCCAAAAGAACGCAATTGCTGCGATTCGATTCCACGGATCAATGTGAAGTTGTTTCTATTTGATTTTAGCCACAAAAATCCTCTCGGATTAAATCGTCTTAAAACACAACTTATTAGGTTTACCAACCATCAGTACAAAAAAAATTAATAATCCCTCTTGGAATCAATGTCTATGTCTTAGCCTCAGCATACACAACGAAAAAAAAAATATATAATTCCTCTTGGAATCAATGTACTGATTTCAGTACCAAATAAAAAAAAAAATTACTCAATTAAAATAAAATTAATCCCCAAAATTCAACCCAAAAAGCTCCCGAAAAAATGCGGTTTTCGTTTTTATACCCATCCAAAACGGAAATGCCGGATGTCTGCGAATCTCCATCTCCAAAAAGCTGAGCCATGGTGTCGGCTAACCACTGAAGCTTAACTGTAATTTCTTAACTGAAATTACAGTTAAGCTTCAGTGGTTAGCTGACACCATGGCTCAGCTTTTTGGAGATGGAGATTCGCAGACATCCGGCATTTCCGTTTTGGATGGGTATAACAACGAAAACCGCATTTTTTCGGGAGCTTTTTTTGGCATATATGCTTCATTTTTCAGGGTTGTTTCCAATTATTGTCGAAAAAAAAATTTAAAAAATAATTAACTGGTTAAGAACTCGGATTGAGCTTCAACCGTTTCAATTCATGACACCCTTCAAAAGCTAGCGCAAATACCATTATCAAAAAAAACAACAACATCTCGACTTTTAACGATCGTAACAATGGTTTTCCCTTGAATGACAAAGTGTTTGTATTCAATCAAAAACATATGTTTGGATTGTTATGATGGAGATACAGGTTTCAATCGACCATCGCGGTCTTTAATAATTAGGTAACAAAAAAAATTCAACTACCAAAAAACAAACCTTCCAATTATACCCCATTTTTGTGCAACATTCAGTTGTTGCTACCATCAAAATCGTGAAAACTAAGTAGTTTTATGTTTTAGTGTACAACCAATTTTTGACGGCGATAGTACAACCTCTTTTAAGTGAGCATAATTCGTCAATATTGTATTTGACATTTAATATCAGTAGTTTCTCAATAATTGATGTGTTTTATTAAAAATTGAACTTTCCCTCTCTATACTTAGTTGGAAGTGACCTTAATTTACTTAAAATTCGATTTTAATAGTTCACAATTCAATAAAATACATCAACACTAGCCAAAAGGTTCAATGTTTTCATCTTACACAATGAAAAATTATTTTTAAAATTTGGAATATCCATAATTTAGGTTCAAAAAGAAAATATTTAAAATGTTCAAAACTCCAGACTTTCAACCGAAGCTTCAGATTTTTTTTAAATTCGATAAACTTTTAAAATTTAAATATGTATGCAAAAATTCAAATTGTAAAATTTATCGATCGACATCGGTATTTGACTTTAGAAAGTTTCAAAATTCGATGTATCAATCAGATCTTCAATATTGTTCAAAATATATATCGAACTTTGGAATTTTAAAATCATTTAAATTTTAGAATTTAGAAGTTATGTTTATTAGAAATGTTGTGTTTTGAATCAAGGGTGCGTATAAAATCAAAATGCTTGAGTTCCATTATTCAGAAGATGAATATTTTCACGATGAAATTTTACGATTTTACAAAAAAAGCTACTATGGTTACTGCATTGTGGAAGTACCATTTTTTACCATTACGGTAAATCATTTTACTATGCATTTATGTGGCTGTACTAAACGTTAGATTTCACACAGTCCCAGGATAAACGTATTTCTTACTAAAAAAATTATTAAAACTAAAGACATTAAATTTTCTCTTTGTGTAAAGTCAACACAACATTGTTTAAACTGTTTGGCAACCTTCATCATCACCAATCACCATCTAATGTACCTCGAGGCCTTGAAAATATCAGAAAATCCAGTTGGGAGATAAAAAAGCTTACATAAGCGTTTCTTCGATATTCGATAGATATTTGTGTCTCTTTTATCAAGAACAAAAATGTGTACGCTATTCGTACTCATATTCAATTCAGCCATTTCCATTGTAATCTAGGCCTGCTAGATACTATTTTCATTTTTGTTTTATTGCTAGCCAAATTAGTAAAAGAGATAGTGTGCAAATTTCTTCTAGCATGCTGACATTGCAATAGAAAGCGCGTAATAAATAAACGGAATAGCGTTCAAATTTGTTCTTGACAAAATAGACACAAACGTCTATCGAATATCGAAAATGGTGATGTTATAAAATACCGCACCAGCAGTTAATCTTTCGATTTTCCTCGAAATTAGCATTTCAATGCTCTTTAATTTCCAGAGCAACTAGTGCAAAAGAAGCATATTGTTACAGCACTAATCAAATATACAGTTGAGAAGACGAGATGTGTTGCCTAGGATGGTTCTTATAGGTAACACATCGAGTCCGCAAACTGTATATTCAGCTGATTTTCGAAGCTCAAGTTGTATATGTTAAGACTATACCGGGTGTTTCTTTTAAACTGATACGATCAAATATCTCGAAAAATAGCCACTCTACGGAAAAAATGTCCATAATCAAAATTTAATCATACCGCGGGGGAAATACATTAGTGCAAAAAAAATAGTCCCCCACCCCCGCTTTGTAGGTGGGGCGGGGGTAACTTTTAAACTAAGATAGGAAGCCATATTTTTTATTGCAGATACGGATTCTACGACTAAAAGTACGTATGATTTGAATGAAATATTTTGTTCGGTTCATGATAGATGGCGTTGTAATCGACGAAATTAATTTTTTTCAATTTCTCCTTCATAGAATACACACATTCAATTCTGCAATACGTTTGAAATAAAAAACATCACGTTTTCATTGGAAATACTCGAAATTCGTCATCAAAACAATTTATTCAGTTTTGTAAATTTTAGTTCAGTTTTGTCACATTTAACGTTTGTGTTATTTCTTATCTTCATGCTTTTCGTAATTGCAAAATAAACGATAAAATACTTTAGAATGGAGCGTTTAACTGTGCCAGATAAAATTGAAATGGTTCTGGTTATGAATGGATATGGAGAAGCTGGCAGAAATCTTGAAAATGCTGTTGCTATTTACGCTCAACGTTTTCCGGATAGGATTCGTTCTCGTGCTTCATTTGGCCGTCCTATCAAACATTTTATTACTGATGGAAATGTTCAACCGAAAAAGAGGACCTGTAGAGCAACAGTCACTGGAGAAAATAATGAAATTGCTGTATTGGCAGCAGTGGCTCATAATCATCATATTAGTACACCAGAAATAGTTCGCGATTCCGGATTGCCCCTCACCAGTGTTTGGAGAATTTTAAAACGGCACAAGTATCATCCATAGCATGTGTCTTTACACCAAGATCTTCGTGGCGTTGATTTCCAAAATCGGGTAACTTTTTGTCAATGGGCACGTGAACAAATACAACAAAACCCCAATTTTTTTCGTTGCGTAATGTTCTCCGACGAATCGTCTTTTACAAACCATGGAACGGTTAATCGACACAACATGCATTATTGGAGTGTTACAAATCCCCACTGGCTTCGTTAAGTTGAACATCAGCGTCCTTGGACTGTCAATGTGTGGTGTGGAATAATTGGCAACAAACTCATAGGGCCCCACATTATTGAAGGCAACTTGAATGGTCAAATGTACCGAAACATTTTGGAAAATGAACTGCCAATATTACTTGAAAATTTCAGCTTAGAAGTGAGACGGAACATGTGGTTTCAACATGATGGTTGTCCTGCACACTATTCGTTGATGGCACGTGAAATAGTTGATCGTGATTTCAATGGTCGCTGGATCGGTAGAGCTGGTTCGATAAATTGTCCCGCCAGATCACCAGATCTTGCTGCGCCAGATTTTTTTTTTTGTGGAGCTACCTCAAAAACAAAGTTTACACACAAAAACCAACAACACGTGAGAACATGATTGGGCGAATCAGAAATGCGTGTGCTGAAATTCAACCAGACACACGTCTCAGTTGTGTACAATCATTTGAAATGCGGATTAATAAGTGCAATTGAAGTCGCAGGCCATCATTTTGAACACTTATTTTAAATTTATAAAACTGAAAAAATTGTTTTGATGACGAATTTCGAGTATTTCCAATGAAAACGTGATGTTTTTTATTTCAAACGTATTGCAGAATCGAATGCGTGTGGTCTAAGGCTGTGTGAGAAACGGTTAAAAAGTTAAATTTTTAAGTGTGGTAAAAACAAATTAAACTCACCTTATTTTTTAACCATTTTGCTGTGCGAATTGCAACTGGTTAAAATTTTGACGTACATATATATTTTCTATACTTCTTTCTATATAAAACAAATTATTTATTACAATACATATTAAACGTATAATTATTATACACTATATGTTATCAGTAGAATTACAGCTGGAGGAAGCAAAAGATATGGAGCACGGAAATATTTTCAGTCAATGAATTTCTTGGTAAACTTCCATTTAAATTGGTTCTGAAATTTTTGAGAAAGTTCTCATGATGATTAGCACTCAGTTGCAAATAAGATTGCATGTTAGATGTTAGGCTTACGTTTAAACAATATTTATTGGAATAAACTGGCTGGGCAGATGTTTTCATTTTCTTTATTGGAAACTAACCATTTACTGTCAGTGGTTTTTCTGTAACCCCGTTTTCCCAAAAATTGAATTATATTCGTCGCGTCCTGTCGGAGAACCATAGTTGTCTATTTCTTGCTTAAAATGTTGCATTAAACATTTACCTCCTTCCTTACAACTCCAAGCCAATTCCACCGACACAATATGAAAAAATTTCTTCAATAGGCGGTCAGGCGTTTCTTCATTAAGGCGGTTCATTCTAACCGAAAATATTAAAATTCGATTTTCCGACAAAATTAATTACTTTTAATTGACCTTTTTAAATAAAAATAGCTTTGTATTGTGTTTACGAATAATTTTTATAGAATTAAGATCTGTATATACTAAGTATATTGGAGTTATAGCAAAAAATATAAAATCAGTTTTCGTTTTCGTTTTCCTGTGGGTAAGGCGCTTTACTCCTATCAAGGTATATTTATAACAAGTAGAAATTTAACATTAATATGACTAAAAATATAAGTGTGGGGCGCTCCTTCTGAATGTATATACTATCTCTCAATATATCACTTTTAAGTTAATACTGAGATGCTCCAGCAAAAAATCTATTCTTATGATACATCAGAATAGACTGTTCCATTAGTGTTACTAAAAGACTTTACTAAGACTTTACTTCGTGTGTCTAGTAGTCTTAAATTATTAATGCCGTAAAGGAGCGCCCACGCTTATATTTTTAGTCATATTAATTTTAACTTTCTACTTGTTATAAATATACCTTGATAGGAGTAAGGAAGAAAAATTTTATTTTATACTTTTCAAAGCCTTTTCAAAGCAAATATAAGCGTGGTTTTTTAAAAAGTTTTTTTTTAATTTATTTTTATTCTTATTTTCCCATGTTTAGATTCTGAATCGAACTATTTTATTTTTGTGTTGGAGTGAATGCAGGATATTGAAAGAGATACAAATTTAAAAGCGCAAATATATTAAATTAATGACAATTTTTTAATCATAAAAATTATGTTTAAGTAATATAATTTCGAAAAATAACACTGGCCATAACCTAATTCAATTCTTTATCTATTACTTTATGTAATAAAATATTAAAAGCTCTCACTATTAATAATTGAACAATTCAAAATAAGTTTGTATGTTTTGCCATGGGATTGCATAGACTTCTTTGTATTTTACACATTTGTTGGTTAAATAAAAAAAGCTCGTTTCAAAATATCGCTCAACATGGAGGCTTTATATATTAAGATGGCATTAATTTAGTAGAGTAGAGTTAACAACAAAACCGAAAACAAATACCGCAATGCAGAATAATAGCTCATCGCTCAAAACAGGAATTCTTACAGCATAGTAAAAATGTCTCTGAATGTGTCCTTTTCGGTATACAGTTCTGGTAAATTGAGTAATAGATCATTTGCTTCATAGCTGTATAGCCAATACACAATTCACGGCATAAACAATCGGATTGAAACATGTTGCGTCCAGTGGCGGAGTAGGTCAGCGAGACACCGTGAAAGTTCCCGAATTGAGGCTGCAGGGTGATTTTACGATCTAGATCATAAACAAATTAATTAAAAAATTATATTATAAAATAAATATAAATTTTGGGCCGATTATACTATGCAGTAAACCATTCATAACTAAAGAAATATTTATGTTACTTTTTCAAAATTCAACTGTTATGATCAAAAGGCTATAGAGTCCATCAATTACAATACTAAAAAGTTTATGTCAACGACCCCATTTCCTCAATCAATTTTAACCCGTTTTATTAGACAAATAGTAAGAAACACTTATTTAATAAATTTAATTCTATGTGTAATAGTGATGTGGAATAAAAATCAATTATGTCGAATAGTTTTTGAGAAGAAAACAAAATAACGTAGGGCACTATTTTACATTTAATCCGTTAGAACGGCTTAATGTTGACGAATTTAAAAATTTCTTACTAACAAATTTTTTCTTAGAATTTACTCTCTGCACGCATGTTAAATGTAATACCCAGTATAGCACTGTATAAACTGTACGACGCTGGTCAAGTAAGCAGAGTTTTTGTTTTTGGTTTCATGGATTTGAGTTCAAGTGTCGGTTGGGGCCAAATTTATTGTAATATAGTTTCTGCTTTCAAATTTGTTTAACCCAGCTTTCGTTAAAATTTTCAATCTTCTCTATTCAAATGGCAAGTGTATAAGATGGATGTGACAGAGGGAAAATTTGCCATAACACTTATATGAAAGCACTATACTAAAATTAAACATAATGAGCGCATTTCACGTAATTTCTTTAAAGGAATTACTGGACTGCACCATACTTTCAGGCCTACGTCAACCGCCATTAGGGACCGGGATGGAAACCTCTGTGTCAACATCGATGCAGTACTTGATGCATGGAATGGACAATATACCGACCTGCTAGGTGTTCATCATGCGTCGCAGACTGTAGGTGAGTCACCTCAAATACAGACTGCGGGGATTTGCATTGAGGATCCATCCCATGAGACATTCACTGGGACCATGCAAAGACTAAAACGAAATCGCTCACCTGGAGTGGACTGCTAATTCAGAGCTCTAGATATCTTGATCGGAGGGGATACTTTGTGAATACTCCGAACTTTTGAGAGAAGAATCATTCGAGTGATTACGACCCAAAACGCGAAGTAGATGGTACATATGTATGTACAGGAAAGATCTCAGCGAGTACGGTCACGTTCTGCGTGCTGATCCAGAACGAATTTTGCAACGATCTTTGAAAGGAGAGCCACCATATGGTAGGCGCAGAGGTCGTTGTAGGCGACGATGGCTCTACGGTGTAGAGAACGAATTGGCTTCTCCAGATTGTTGGCAAAGTAAGGGGCCAGTATATATATATATATATATATATATATATATATATATATATATATATATATATATATATATATATATATATATATATATATATATATATATATATATATATATATATATCTATATATATATATATATATATATATATATATATATATATATATATATATATATATATATATATATATATATATATATATATATATATATATGTGTGTGTATATAATATACAATTATGTCAAAATTATAAGGAATGTTGAGAAAACATAAATAATGTTGATACAATTTGTTGAACGAAGCTTGTTTTACATCATGTTCTTTCATATCTTTAACACAATTACACTAATAGCCAATTTTATTTAAAAGCTTATTAAATTATCTAAATTTTGCTATACACGAAAGCAAATACAACGAAAGACAAACAATTCCTATTTTTTTTATTTGTTGTAACATAAAAAGACGACGATAATATTAATGTATGAGTATGTCTTCAATTCGATTTGTCTTATGTTGGAACTTAGAAGTACAAATAGGAGTACATACATATACATATATATCTGTATACCAGCACAACTCGGAGAGTGAGAAAATTTATAATTACTTTAAGTTGTCACTTCCTTTCCTATCGTCTTTGTTCATAGTTGTTTTGTTGTCGATATTTTCCAAAAATGTATGCCTTTGCTTTTTATGTTACCTTAAATTTTCGTCTTCTTAAACTTTTCTTAAAGTGAACACAACCTTTATATTTTTAAAGTATATCCCATGCGACTTAACCCCACCATGTTCATATCTAAAGTTTTTTCGTTAATTTTTTTTGTGTTTTTTTTTTTGATTGTGAAAAGGTTTAGTTTATGTTTTCTTATCTTTGTTATCATGGTATTATCATCGTAACAAATAAAATAAAAAAATTTCTAAAATAAGAGATAGAGTGCGGATAACCCAATATATTCGTTATTGTGTGTATGCGGTATAAAAAGATATTTTGAGATTTTCATGGTTATGAGGGCCAATTATTTATGTACGTACAATGTACGAGTATGTACGTATACAATTAAATTTTTTTGGTTGTGGTTTTTGTTATTATTTTATCTGTATAAAATGCCATTAAATTAGTGAAGTGGGAAATTTATACCTACTTACCGTGTTTCAATATTTATATCGTTAATTTACTGAAAGGTTTTTAGATATAACGGGTGATCAAAAATAGATTGATTTGTGAAAGCTAGAACTGTCATTTAGTTGAAACCTTAGTTGAGGGCTACCATTTGGCAGACATGTTAAAATTGTAAAAATATCGCGGAAACAATTTGTAAAATTTTGGTCGATATGATGCTCCGCAAAAACGATCCAAACACCTCAGTTCAATATGCTACTATATTGATGAAACAGTCAGATATTGTTAACTTTAAATTATAAATATTGAAATAAAATATCACAATTTATAAAAATATGAATAACTGGTTGAGTTTGGATAACTCTTTAGAAACTATTTTATTCTGGTATCTGTTTATTAAGATTGTTCGTAAGTGTTCATAACTTTTCGATAAGTTTTCCGATAATTATTATTAAACTGTCTAATCCATCGTTTAACTGGTTTTTATTAATTTAATAATGTAAGCCCATTTTTTACGTTTATATTTACACCTACACATCCTTATTTTTTCTGTTTTATCAGCAATTTTATATTTTTTGTTGTAAAAAACCAACAACAATACTATCAGCCTTATTAAAATTCTATTCCATTTCTGAGAATTATTTTTTGTCAAAAACATTATAAATACTTAGTAGCTTCTCTTACTCGCACATCTAATAGCAGCGGGTAAGAAAACAATTTGTTAAAGATTAAAATTAAAATTTTAATGTTCCCAAATGAATTAATTTTAAAAACCGCACGCAAAAAATATCCGCAAAAATCCAAAATTATTTATGGCACGTGCAACTTTTATAATACATAACCTGATGTATACTAATCCTTATGGCCTTCAACTTTTCATAACTAGGGTTAGCAATCCTCCCAGCTGATGATAGTTTGCAACGAATCCAATTTTTCGACAACATTTTCTGGTAAGTAACATAATAGATGTAACAAAATGTTATTTCATTGGTATAGTTTATGGCCAAGAACTAGACAAGTATTTCATCGTACAGATTTGCACGCATAACATAAATAATAAAGCATTGGCCTATAAGTGCCGCAGTGGCGCTAGTAATCCATAAGAGCCTAAGGTGGCCAACATTTGTTTACATGTGAAATTTCCTATTTCTATTTTTACCTTTGCATTAGTTTTAAAATATTTCTCCAAATATCAGACATTGCGTTAAAGGGCGAATAGAAAAGATTTAGTTAATTGTGACAGACTTAACCTAACATCAATTTCGATACAGAAGACAATGCTCGTTTATTGAACGAAAAATGTATGGTATGCAATACTAACCCAATGGAAAGAAATGGTAAAGAGGACGAATCGGAATACGTCAAACGTAATGGAGTTATGTCAAGTTTGTGGATAATTTATATTACTAATTTTTCAGGATATTTATACCTATTTGTCAAGTAACTTATAATACTGTTACGTTTTTGCCTTGTCAAATTCAAGGTTCGATCACTGGATTGTGAATAAAACAAACGATGTAAATTCTAGAACACACTAAATTTATTTATTTCCGATTAAACACTAATTTAATTAATTCACTTATTTAACTTAATTATTTCTTCCAATAATTATTTTACTACACTTTAACAACACTATATTACACTTTAATAACACTTTATTTTATTTAATAAACACTTTCCTTTTAATTACTATTAGCACTCTCACGGTTAAAACACAACTGATCTTCTCCCAAATGTTTGTTGCGTATTTATACCAAATATTCTAACCATTCTAGAAATGTCCAGAATATTCGATTAGTCTAGATAAGTCTAGACACCTCTATACTGTTCTACTTTATAACAATTTTACATTAACGATAGTGTCGCTATTCAAACATAGATGTCGCCACGATCGTAACATTACCCCCTACCTAATCCTGATTCGTCCCGAACAGGATCCAACTCACTACCCCTGTAGATCGCTAATCGCTCTATATGCACCACCTTCAACTTTCCTCGCTGCCCTTTCTTGATCCGGTAGACCACGTCATTTATTTTGGTGATGATGGTGTACGGCCCTTCCCACGAAGGTTGCAGCTTTGGTGATAAACCCTTCTTCCGTTGTGGGTTGTAAAGCCATACTAACTCTCCTTCTTCGAAACCTTTATTATTTGCTCGTATGTCATATCGAGCCTTCATCCGATCACTTGATACTCGTATCCTCTCTCGTACAAACTGGTGTATCTCGTCGAGTTCTCCTCTCATTTGGTCAACATAATTCTGTCTATCTAAAGCTGATGATGGAACGGCTCCAAACTTTAGATCTCCGGGTAATCGCAGATTATTTCCAAAAAGGATTCTCGCTGGTGTCATTCCCGTTGAGTCATGTACTGCTGATCGATACGCCATCAGGAACATCGGAATATGTCGATCCCAGTTGCGTTGATCATTTTCCACGACCTTTGCTAAATATTTCTCCAACGTCCCGTTGAATCTTTCCACCATACCATCCGACTGTGGATGCAGAGGCGTTGTTCTTGTTTTATTTATACCGAGCAACTGACAGACTTCCTGAAATACAACTGACTCAAAATTTCTTCCTTGGTCTGTGTGAATCTCCATTGGTACTCCAAAACGACTTATCCAATTATTAACCACGGCGTCAGCTATCGTGGTTGCCTCCTGATTGGGTATGGGATACACCTCTGGCCATTTGCTAAAATAGTCCATTATTACTAGCACATATTTGTTACCAACATCTGTAGTCCGGAATGGTCCTGCCACATCCATTGCGATCCTTTCAAATGGCGCTCCAACGTTATATTGCTGCATTGCTCCCCGGCTTTTCCGTGCAGGACCTTTTACCGCCGCACATTGATCACATCTTTGGCACCACTCCACTACAGATTGTCTACATCCTGACCAGTAAAAACGTTGACGTATTTTGGCAAGTGTTTTATTAATTCCCAGATGACCCCCACTTGCCCCTCCGTGATATTCCTTCAATATCTCGGCAATTCTAGACTTAGGCACCACTTTTACCAATTGCTTCACATTACCGTCCGAGCTTTCCCATATTCGTTTTAAGCATCCGTTCTCGATTTGGAGGCTATCCCATTGTGCCCAGTAAGCCTTTACCGTGGGACTCTTATCCGCAATTTCACACCAAGTTGGACGATTTCCTGTCTCCTTAAGTTGCATGATTATTGCCAAATCTGGATCTGCTAACTGCTCGTCCCTAACCGTTTCATCCGTCCATTCCTTATCGGGTAGTATTTGCATAAGCCTGATGTCGATAACGTCTTCCTTTGCTTCTATACGCCCGCAGTGCTTACATTCCACTTGACATGGTCGTCTTGACAATGCATCAGCATTCCCATGTGCACTCCCTTTCCGATGTTCGATCTGGTAATGATAGCTCTGTAGTCGCTCAATCCAACGCGCTACCTGTCCTTCTGGGTTCTTGAACTGCAGTAGCCAACGTAATGCTCCATGGTCCGTTCGTATATGAAATTCTTGGCCATAGAGGTACTTATGAAAATGTTTCACACATTCCACTATAGCCAACAATTCCTTACGAGTTACACAATAGTTACGTTCTGGTTTAGACAACACCTTCGAGTAATAAGCTATTACTCTTTCTTGTCCTTCAATTTCTTGCGACAACACCCCTCCGATGCCATCATTACTTGCATCGGTATCAAGAATAAACTTAACACCAGGTATAGGGTATGCCAACAACGGTGCCGTACATAATCGCCTTCTCAATTCATTGAATGACTCCTCTTGCTCGTCACTCCATTCAAATGCTCTGTTCTTCCGGGTCAAATCATGTAAGCTCTTTGCTACATTGGCAAATCCTGGCACAAATCGCCTATAATAAGTGCACAATCCGAGGAAGCTCCGTAATTCCCGTAAATTTTTAGGTCTTGGCCAGTCCTTTATCGCTGATATCTTGTCCTCATCGGTGTGGATTCCATTGGTCGTTACCTTGTGCCCCAAAAATTTTACCTCCGTTCTGAATAATGAACACTTCTTCGGATTCAACTTTAAACCGGCTGATTGTAATCGCTTCCATACCTCTGACAAATTTGTTAAGTGTTCTTCGAAATCCTTTCCCATAACTATGATGTCATCCAAATATACGAGGCAAGTCTTCCAGTGCAGTCCCTTTAACACGCGCTCCATAAGTCGTTCAAAAGTTGCCGCGCCATTACATAATCCAAATGGCATCACGTTAAACTGCCATAGCCCATTACCCACACTGAACGCCGTTTTTTCACGATCTTGCTCTTGGACTTCCACCTGCCAATACCCGCTTTGCAGGTCCAATGTTGAAAACATTCTAGCCCCTGATAATGTGTCTAACGTGTCATCGATCCTTGGTAATGGGTAGCTATCCTTTTTCGTTACTGAATTTAGCTTTCGGTAATCGACACAAAAGCGCATTTTCCCATCCTTCCTTTGGACTAATACTACTGGTGAACTCCATGGACTGTTTGATGATTCAATCACTCCAGCTGCCTGCATGTCCGTTACCATTCGATCCACCTCTTCTCGTTTTGCTAAAGGTAACCTTCTCGGTGCTTGGCGTATAGGTGTCTCCGTTCCGGTATCAATTCGATGTTTCACCATGTTGGCTCTTCCATTATTATCCGGTGTATTGCAAAATATCGACTTATACTGTTCGAACAGCTGTTGTGCTGAATTTTTCTGGTTCATGGTAAGATCCCCAGTCCATTTCTGCATGAGGTGTTCTACTATTTGCTTTTGTCCTTGAGTATCGGTGTTTCTAATCGGATTTTTCTGCTCACATTTCATTATCGTTGATACCTCTTCACATTTACCAATAACAGTTCCTTTCTTAATTGTTTTTGTCTTTTCCGAGAGATTTAGGGTCCTAATCGGTACCCTACATTCGTTATCTGATTTTACTAACGTCCTCCCTATCATAATTCCTTTGGTTTCGCTTTCTTCTTCACTGGCTTCTACAACCCACAACCTGGGTGGCCCAGAACCTCCCTCCAATCTCCCCCACACAATTGTTTCCGAATTCGGTGGCAGTTTTTCCCGCTGTTCTATTATTACCCGCCTAGTAGTTGTTTCCACATCATCCACTCGCAGTGGTAACTCGAAATTATCACAGTCCAATACTCCTCTTCCAACATCCACCACGAAGCCATTCGCCCTCATGAAGTCCATCCCCAAGATGACTTCATCCACTATCTTTGCGACCAGCACTTCGTGTTGGAATTGAGCATTGCCTATCTTAATTCTCACAAGCTTCCTGCCCTTTATGTCTGCGCTCTCTCCTGTGGCTGTACGTAATTTCAACTCATTCGCTGGTAGTACTCTTCCCTTTACTAGATCCTCACGGACAAACGTGCGCACCGCTCCGGTATCCAGGGTAATAACACAGCTCTTCCCGTCAATACTTCCTTTGATTGTTAAGCTGTCACCTACTCGTCCCAATCTCGAAATAGGGATGGAGGTTATGGGGCAATTGGTTGTGGGAGTCAGCTTCTGCCCCTTTAGGCTGACTCGTTGTAGTTTAACGACTCCTTTCGTTCTTGGCCCTCTTCCTTGACCAACGTTCGCTCTCTACTTAATACTCGTCGTTGCATAGGAGATCGCGATCTTGTACGTCTCCATTTTCCTTCTTTACAGTCTCTCGACATATGACCCATTTTGTCACATGTCCAACATTTTATTTTGCTACCACCCTCTCTGTATCTTGGAACCGACCGCTCGACGTTGGTGCTGCTATCCATTTCTACTCGTCGTACCTTAAGCGACGGTTTTATGATAGCCTGCGCAGTCTCATTTATTAAAGCACACGCGATGGTCTCGGCAAAAGTAGCCTTAGGTGATAACATCACTGCTTTACGTGTTTCCGGATCCCGTATTCCATCGATGAATGCGTCCATCTTAATCCTCTCCATGTAATCGGGAGATGTATTCACATGTGCCAAATGCACTAGCCGCTCGACTGCTGCGGAATATTCTTGAAGAGTCTCTCCGATCTTTTGACCTCGGCTCTTCAGCTCCATACGATACATCTCTCGCTTATGGTCACTTCCATACTTTCGCTCCAACGCCTTCATTATTTCGTTGTAATTACTACGGTCATACTGCGGAATAGTCTGCAGTGTTTCAGCCGCTTCTCCTTTTAGAGCCACTATTAATGCTGTTCCCCGATTTGCATCATTCCACCCATTTTGATTAACCGTTGTCTCAAATTGAAATTTGAAAACCGCAAACGATGTTGTACCATCAAATATCGGTGGCTTAAATTTCATTGCTTGAATTGGCTGAGATACTGGCGACGTTGTTCCGTTAACTTTGAGGTAAAGAAGTTCTTTTTCGAAGCCTAGAACTTTCTCTTGTAACTCTTCCACTTGTTCACTCCCATTCATAACTTTCTGCTCCAACCCTTGGATGTCCTTTTGTAATTTTTGTTCAATTTGCTCTACTTCTTCATGTAAATTGATATACATTTCATTGAATTTTTCATCCATTTTGTTATTGATCTCGCCCACCGACTGCTTAATTTCTTTCATTTCCTGATTTGATTGATCAATTTTCTGATTTAATTGATTACTAGATTGTTCCATTCTCATCATAACTGCCATTAACTGCGCCATATCGAAATTTCCAGAAGATACCGACGCTACCTCCACTACCGCCTCTTTACTTTCTCCATTCTCTTCGTCCCCTTCTGCGTGGTCGGAAAATGTCGACTCATCAAAATTATAACTAGTCGGATCATTACCCTCCAGCTCTAATGCTTGAAGTAATCGTTGCCTCAATACATTTTTCTGGCCGACCGTTGACAAACCACGTCGCTCCAACTCTTCCTTTAAATCGGAAATCTTCAATTCGTCTAGAATCATCTTTTAATTCACAATCCCACCGCTGTCACCAATTGTTACGTTTTTGACTTGTCAAATTCAAGGTTCGATCACTGGATTGTGAATAAAACAAACGATGTAAATTCTAGAACACACTAAATTTATTTATTTCCAATTAAACACTAATTTAATTATTTCACTTATTTAACTTAATTATTTAACTTCACAATAATTATTTTCTACACTTTAACAACACTATATTACACTTTAATAACACTTTATTTTACTTTATAAACACTTTAATTACTATTAGCACTCTCACGGTTAAAACAAAACTGATCTTCTCCCAAATGTTTGTCGCGTATTTATACCAAATATTCTAACCATTCTAGAAATGTCCAGAATATTCGATTAGTCTAGATAAGTCTAGACACCTCTATACTGTTCTACTTTATAACAATTTTACATTAACGATAGTGTCGCTATTCAAACATAGATGTCGCCACGATCGTAACAATATTATCGACAAAAAGTAATAAAGTTATATCCTGCAGTTGACGCACCAAACGTTTTTTAACAAGAACTTTTACGTTACCTGTTATTTCCAAGTTATTTCAGTCGGGTGTTGTCAATTTGGTTTTGTTTATTTAATTTCTTCTCTTTTTTTTACATTGCGTTTATTTACCAGTGAAAATAACCTAATATCTATAGTTAAAATAACCTAACTGCGATAAACTGCTATATCTTGATACGCAAACCAGCAGCAGTTTCCCTTATAGTATTATAAGTTATTTGCTATTTGTACAAATAGATGCTTAATTTATGATGTAAACAAATATTTAGGGGGTGCTGGGAAGTAGGATAGATAGATCATATGGTTTCCACCATTACCCAAGAGATAGGTTCCAATGCGTTTTTGGTATAGGAGTATCCTTTTGTAAAATAAAGCTATGACTAATCGTGTGGTGACATTTATCATGTCTCAAGTGAGACCCTCCGGGCCACCCATTATAACGTGTTGTACCAACCATGTTGGTAGTCGGACGAACAGCTAATTTTAACGCAACCGTTTTAATGTTTGAAATGGTATTTTGTATAGCTGTGGTGCAAATTGTATTGGTTGGTGTAGCCGGCAACGGCCAAGGTCATGGCACCATAGCCAATGCCGCGCAGGGGATAAGAAGGGGGCGGGAGAACGGCTTATGAATTATAGGAGAATTTATACTGGGGTGGTTGCTCTCGGAGGGATTAGTGGTGTTTGTCACGGATTTGGAAGGCTGGGCTATTCGACTATGTTAAGCCCTTCCTCGGTTTCTTCACCAAGTGACTCACTAGAGTCCGATTCATCAAGTGCATAGATTTAATTGGCCGCTTGCTTTAATGCAGTACGTATAGCGGGAGTAAAGCCTCCCATTCTATATGAGGTCTACCAAAGTAACTTAAATCCTGCCTTAGTGAGTCATTCCAGGTGAAACAGGGGCGTCCCAACTTTTAGGACCGGCAATATAGGAGGATGCTGCTCTAAGAAGGTGGGTGGGATTCCTTAAAAAAAACTCGTATTTCTTTAGCCGGTGTCGGTTTGCAAAGATTAGAGCAGCTGTCTGCAAACCTTAAGTCAACACAGGGGAAATAACGGAGCGGTACATAGAGATAACAGTCTTATAGGGTACTTAATTTCTATGAATGAATTTCTGCATATGATGAGTTATTCCGAGTGCCTGATGACACCGAGCACGAATGGTGAGAGGCCGACTCAACTTGGAGGTTAAATAAATACTCAAATATCGTATCGCATCAATACGGTTGAAAGTGACACCAGACAACATTATGCTGGGATCTCAGATCAGAGCGGTGCATTTATGGGGTTTTAATTCTAGGTCCGCTAATTTTAAGGCACCTAGTAATTCATCCAGAATGGGTTCTAATGCTCTGATCTTTCGTACGATGAGTATAATGTCATCTGCATAGGCGAGTAGGAGAGGAAGTTGCAATTCAACACTCTGATCTAGTTTCAACTCAGGGAATTGGTCTGCCACAGGGTAATACCTCATTCATATTTGAGTAGAATTTTCAGGAGTATCTCATAAATCTGATCCAGCAAACTAATAAATTTTATTTCAGAGCCCAGTGATGCTGAATAAAATTATAAAAGTAGATTGGAACAGTATCGTCCTGTGGTACTAACTATATTGGCTATACCAGGTGTCTGTAACCGAGTCAATTTCTATGATACTAACTGGACCTATCCAAATCCTCTTTATGTTATGTGTAAAAAGGTGTTTGGTGAGGCCCGGCCATCTCCGGGAGATCCTGCTTAGTGCTTGGTCGAACATTCCAATCAAATCAAATCAAAGAAAGCAATGCTCGTTTATTTTGACATATTCAATTCATTAAGAATTGACTTTTAGAAACCATGTAAATATTTTGTACGCTATAAAATGCAAGTTAAATTTAAGTAAATAATATCATAAAAAATACGAGATTGTAGGCATCTCAGATGAACGTGTGCGTAATATATTACATAAACATTTGAATAAGAAAAACGACCGCATTTGGCGAAGAAAAAAGTTCTCTTCCATCAATGCACGGGTGCACACGTGTGTAGTTGCAATGGCCAAAATCCATGAATTACGCTTCGAATTGCTTCCACATCCGCCATATTCTCCAGACTTATCCCCTGCGATTATTTCCTGTTTCCGAACTTGAAAAAATGGCTCGGCCGAAAGAGATTCGGCTCTAATGAGGAGATCATTGATGCAACAAACGAATATTTTGAAGAAACCGTATTATTCGGAAGGGATCGAAAAATTGGAAAAACGTTGAACTAAGTGTATCGAGGTAAAAGGCGAAAATATTATTCCTTGTTTCATTTTTACCAGACTTCTATTTCTCGACCTCGTATCATATTTTCTGTAAATATATACTATAATTATTTGAAATAATCGAAATAATTTTTTTTTCGTATTTTGGTCCTTTGACAGAACCTCAATTAAATTTTTGTATAATTTGCACAAATGAACCAATAGTTTATAAAACCATTTTAATGTTTATAAGACTTCAACTTTATTTTAATTCAATAAACTTATTTTAACATGAAATTGCAAAATTACGAAATTGCGCCGACTTTAAAAATTAGTAAACTTCACAAATTTTAACTATGGTTCCAATTGGCTCAGCAAAACAGTTAAAAAGTGAGGTAAATTTATTTTAGCATAGTAAATATTTAACTTTTTAACCAATTAGCACATGCACTAAGTAGTCGATAGTAAGTTTTTTTTTGTGTATTAAGTAAATAGAATATAACGATAATTTAAAACTATATAGCAAATGCGAATTTAAGTTCTGAGGTTCTCAATTTTTGCGATTTTTATTTAAACGTTAATTTAAAACCGAAAATTGTTGTAATTTGGAATTTCCATTTAAAAATATTCATTCCCAAATTTAGAATCCTGCAGAATTATTTTGAGTTTGTCAATTTTACACCAAAGAAATGGTAGCACTAATTAATTGAAAATTGAATCATTCTATGGATCCACATGAAACGCTATATTATGATTGGCTAAGACTATAATTAAAAATTAACAGAAGTCGGGCTGATAGAATTAAAATTAATATGTTAGTAAATAACAGCACAAAACAATAAATATTTAACTGCCAAATGCACAACCTAACATTGAAAATTAATTAGTTAATAGAATATGTATAACAATAAAATAGTTAACACACAATAACGAAATTTAATAATCTGTAAATCCACTGTCTACAACCTGTTATTAAAATCTATTATGTAGAGAACAGTGTAAAGTAAAGCTTTTGCAGAAGTTACACTCACATTCATGTCCTGTAAACTAAAACCAATCAAATGAATTGAGCTTCTTCATCCCTGCTAAGACGACATGTTTGTGGTAGCAATGTGTTGAGTTTATTATGTGATAGGTCCAAGAATAGCAAATCGGTTAAATGGATGAATAAGGAGTTTAGGACTATTTCGATTCTGAAATTAAGAAAATAATTAGACTTGGAACGCTAAAACCAGATATAGACTGACTGATTATCGCTTAGGTTTAACTCAAGCAATCTCTTCGTCTTTTCTATTGTGTGATAAATCCAGCCACGTCAACTCTTATAGTCGAAATAATTCTGGCCTGAATTGTTAATGATATTGTGCCGCATATTCAAATATTATATCGTTATCACGAAATATATCATACTCGTTCTCCATTATCGGGTCTTCAACTTCATTCAAATTCTTCTAAATTGTCATCCAGGTTAATTTCTGGTAAAAAAAAAAAATAAAAATAACACTAAACTTACCATTAAATACATAAAATATTTGTATTTTTTGGAAATCCATGTTATTGACAACGTTAATACGACAAAATGACATTTCGCCAAGATAGCATATTTTAATTTGTAGCGTTTGGCTGCCTGCTGCACATTTTGCATCGATTTGAAATTATTTTAATTTTAAAGTGGAAATTTATTTACGAAATGGCTAGTTTTGATTAGCTAATATATGGTTTGCTGAAAAAGTTTTTATTATTATGGTTTGCTGAATATTTTACAGCAGGTAAAGAATGCATAAATTTATTTATTTTATTTATTTTATTTATTTTATTTATTTTATTTATTTTATTTATTTTATTTATTTTATTTATTTTATTTATTTTATTTATTTTATTTATTTTATTTATTTTATTTATTTTATTTATTTTATTTATTTTATTTATTTTATTTATTTTATTTATTTTATTTATTTTATTTATTTTATTTATTTTATTTATTTTATTTATTTTATTTATTTTATTTATTTTATTTATTTTATTTATTTTATTTATTTTATTTATTTTATTTATTTTATTTATTTTATTTATTTTATTTATTTTATTTATTTTATTTATTTTATTTATTTTATTTATTTTATTTATTTTATTTATTTTATTTATTTTATTTATTTTATTTATTTTATTTATTTTATTTATTTTATTTATTTTATTTATTTTATTTATTTTATTTATTTTATTTATTTTATTTATTTTATTTATTTTATTTATTTTATTTATTTTATTTATTTTATTTATTTTATTTATTTTATTTATTTTATTTATTTTATTTATTTTATTTATTTTATTTATTTTATTTATTTTATTTATTTTATTTATTTTATTTATTTTATTTATTTTATTTATTTTATTTATTTTATTTATTTTATTTATTTATTTTAATCATTCAATATACATTTAAGTTTTACAACTTTTTTGTATGTGTTACAGATGGTACAAAATTAAAGAAAAATTAAACATTAAAAATAAAAATATTTAAGCTTAACCTAAAACTAAACCAAACATACTAAAATACTAACACTTTGTATTTATTTAACCTAATTCATAAAGTTTATTAGCAATTTTTTCCTGAGGGCACTGGACGAAGAACAAGCCTTGACATGAGCGAGGAGAGAATTCCATAGGCGAACACCACGAACAAAAAATGACTTATTAAAACGCTTAATTCTGTTGCGAGGCAATGTAATATTATTCAACCGGTTAGAAGACAAAGGTATTAATATTTCTGATAAGTACTTCGGTTGTGATGTTTTTAAAATAAAATGAATTGTCTTGAGAATTTGAATTTCAAAAAATTCCTCAAAAGAACAGCCTAAAAGCAAATTCTTATAGCTGGATAGATGGTCAAACTTCCTCAGATCAAACACATAACGAATACAAGCATGAAACATGCGACGAAGTTTCTTGAAAACGAAGTCATCCATACTATACAATGTACTGGCACAAAATACGAAGTGAGGAAGCAAATAAGCATTAAACATTTTCTTTCTAAATTTTGAATTCGCAAAAGCGGTGCTGGTCCATAACTTCCGCAACAAAAAGTTAATCCTTTTACAACTATTGTCTACGTGATATGACCAAGACAACTGTTCATCTAAATAGAGCCCTAAATCCTTAACAACATGAGAGAAGTTCAATACGGTATTACTAATAGATAGTTTCAGAGTTTCAGGGAAGAGCCTCCCCTGCAATCCTAGACCAATAGCTTGCGTCTTTTGAGCATTCAAGAGTAATCCATTATTCGCGCTCCACAAAAAGACATTCTGAAGGTCAGTATTTATAAAATTAAAAACGGTCTTGATATCTGCGTATCTGCCACTAACATAAAGCTGAACGTCGTCGGCATATATATGATATTCACAGTGCTTAATAGATTTTACAATATCATTGATATATAGAGTAAACAATACTGGCCCGAGCACGGAACCTTGGGGTACACCTAAATTTCGCATCTGAATGTTTGAAAACGTATTATTGCATACTGTGGTTTGTGACCGATCTGTGAGGTAAGATGAAATTAGTTTCCTAGCTGTACTATGAAAATGATATTGTTGTTGTAATTTTATTGCCAGACGGTTGTGGTCAATAGTATCGAAAGCTTTACTGAAGTCTAAAAGGCATAATAGCACACATTTTTTCGAGTTAAGTTCTCTAAGAATATCGTCTGAGATTTTCAGAACAGCACTACTGGTACTGTGAAATTTCCTATAAGCTGATTGGTGTTTATCGATGAGATTATATTTTTCAATAAACGTAGTTATTTGAACTTGTAAAATTTTTTCAAAGACTTTCGATAGAGCGGGAAGGATACTTATTGGCCGATAATCTGACAGGGTTTTAGGATGATTAACTTTATTTAGTGGAATGATTTTAGCATGTTTCTAAGAAAGGGGAAATTTGAATGTCGTTATGATGTTATTGTAAATAAACAAAATTTGAGTTTCAATAATTGGTAAAAGAATCCTAATAAATCTGAGTGGAATTTCATCAAATCCAATTGCATTTGAAGTGACAGAACCCAGGGCTGAAAGAAATTCTAAATGGCCAACGCAATTAAAAGAAAATTCTATTGGTGCTACATTAGTCGGAATTGGATAAGCAGTTTCTTTGTTTGACTTCGGAACCGAGAGAACATAATCGTGCGAAAAGTGACTATTCAATTCATTAGCTGTGAAACATATCGTACTATCAGATTTACGTTTACCGAGCTCCAAGTTTTCGATTTTCTTCCAAAATTTCTTGCTAGGTTGATCAGGATTAAGATGATGTTGCAAAAAGCAACTTTTTGCTTTTCTGATCAAACTAGTTACATGATTTCTTTGCCTTTGATATGAAGTCCAATTAATCGCGCTGCGGGTTCTTTTCCACAATTCATAAGCAAAGTTTCTCAGTTCGATCTGCGATACAATTTTATTGGTTAACCAGCATGGCCGATTCTTATAGATTTTACATGTTTTGATGGGCACAAAATTCTGATAAACGTCCCTGACTAATTCGTTGAACATCAATAACTGATCTTGTGGGTCACTTCTGTTATAAATACATTGCCAAGGCAAGGAAGAAGCATAATTATACATGTCAGAATAATTTATATTATTAAAGTCTCTAAAATTAAATGTATCGGTCTCAATTTTAGGATTGGGAACATCATAGGAAAAATAGATAAAATCGTGATCGGTAAATCCCACGGATAATTGATTTAAAAATTTAATTTTATTATTGTTAGTTATGATATGATCGAGCAGAGATGGAGAGAAAAGAGCTGGGAAATGTGTTGGCTCACATGTATTAACAATGTCAAGGGAAAGACTGTTAAGCATGTCCCGGTATTTAGCCACTTTTGTATTAGATTTAAGCAAATCAAAGTTGAAATCGCCACACAAAATAATGTCACAATACGAACTCATGAAATTCAAATGTAGCTTATGCAAGTCGGAAATACCTTTCGCTCTAGGTGGCCTGTACACAACACACAGCAATATTTTTAGATTATGAATATTATGAATATTTAACTCTAGTAACAGAACCTCGAAATTAACTGTATTTATACAGCTGATTACATTCACCAAGATACGCTTTTTAATATAGACACAAACACCGCCCCCTATATTTCGCGACCGGTCATTACGATAACATTGAAAATCGTTAATTGCTATTAAGCTGTTTGATACGTCTTCCCTAATCCTACTTTCAGTCAGACAGATCACGTCCATAGACACCCCTTCCAACAGTAAATTAAGCTCATCAACTTTATTCCTGACGCCATTGATGTTGAGCAAGCAAAAATGCAGTCCGCTTTTGTTGTTCAACGATGCCTTTAAAACAATATTATTATAATTCAATGATGAATCAGCGCAGAGTGAGTTCTTGTTAGTGGATTTATGCCCAGGAAAACCACCGAAGTCAGTCGAAACTATTTATCCTCATAACCCAGTGACACAGGAAAAAATTGCCATAACACTTATATGAAAGCACTGTACTAAAATTAAACATAATTCAATATAATTTTGTAACGAGACAATAATACCAATATAAAAACATACATAACCATAAAGACTACTGACCTACGATAAATTATTAACACGTATCAAAATCTGACAGAATAATGTTGCTCATAATTAACTGTTAAAAGTCATTAAAAGTACAAAAATTATATAATTCAAAAAATAAAAATTAAAAAAAAAAAAAAAAAAAGAAAAACAAAGTAGAAATTTCAGTTATAATAATAAATAAAAATACGAACAAGAATGCAAACAAGATTGTGTGTTGATGTTTAAAATCAACTTTTCGATTTCTTTCGTGCACTTATTCTAGATGCTACCGAGCTGACCGTAGCATAAATGACCGGTTGCACATCGGAATTTTCTGCCTGTTGTACGATATGATTGATAGTAAAATTAAATTCGTCCAGGTCCTTGACGTCATCAACCATTACAGCTTCATTTGCATTTAGTTTGACAACAAAAATTTGACCTCGCCTTGTGTATACTTTAGAGATTTTGTTCGAGTACAAAAGTTGCCTGGCTTTGTAAAATATATGTCCATTTTTAGATGTTAATCCATCGTTACAGTATATGCGAGTTTGTAGGTTCATTTTTATATCTGAAAAAAATTTAATTTATGGTCCAATGATGCGAATATCACCATTATGGATGATGATTTATTGTTCGTTTTACGTTTCACTCTATATATGTGTTTAAACGCAGAATCAATTGCGTTGTACTTTATGGCTTCACATATACTCATCACAATATCTTCCACTGATCGATCGCCTTGTTCGGGTACACCACTTATAATCATATGTTTTCGTTTACCGTAGCGTTCAATGGAATCCATTCTATTATTTAAACTTTTTAGCCGATCGCAAATGGAATCAAATGTTCCAATGAACTTGTTTAGATCACATTTTATATCAGTTTTAAGATCTACTATGCTGTTATTGAAATCTTTTTGATTGCACAACAATAACGCATCTAAATCGTCCATTCTTTTTTTAATGACATCAACACAATTTTTTAGCACATCCATTTTAATTATGATAATCACAATAATTGTATTTATATTTTACTTTTTATACTTATATTTAATATTCTTGTTTTTGATTTAAATTAATCACAGAAATTAAATTATTCAGTATTTTAGATTAATCACAGTAATTGGACATTTAGAACATTGCACATATAGAAAATAGAAAATAAATTAACTACGAGCACACAAAAATACGTCTGTACTATATTCAACAACCATTATAATATATATAAATTCGCCTTGAATCACAAAAGAAATTGACGGGCGCTATGTCGGAAAACCTGTAGAGCGTAGAATACGTCACTTGTGCCAAATTTAAAAAAAAAATGTGAAGAGTATCAATCGTCAAATTCACTTCAGTAGCCTAATTATCTAAATAGTAACTCAATTATCTGAAGAGTTACTCAATTGTGATTTAGTTAATTCATGTCAATCGAAGGGTCTATATAGTAAGATTTTTCACACATATATACAAAGTCGTAATAAGCGGCACTATATGATTTAATAGGTCGTATCGCAAGCTGTGGTAAAAATTTTAACCCAAGATCTCACAAACTATCCTACTAAAATCATTTTGGTTTAATAATAGAGTAAGTTGATATTTTGATATGATGTTGGTAACTAGAAGGTATCGCAATATTCAATCAATTGATTTTGAACCCAATCTATCGTTGTGCAAGAAAATAATCAAAAAAAGTTTGATACAAATTTGATAAATGCTATGCAACAAATATCGTATATTTCTTTAACACACAGTTCAGCATTGTTGGGACAAAAAAGTCGTGTAACTCAAAAAGGCATTCAGTATTTCAGCTTTTCAAAATACAACCGGCCCAAAATTTCAAAATCATTATTGTTGCAATTAACATATAGGTTGCCCTAGGGACACAGTAACTAATTAATAAATAATTTGTGTTCTTTCTCATTTCAGCTATGATATCGTACAATGTGGTTGTCGGTGATACACTCTCAAAAGTTTTGGTACGATTAATCCCATCATGGGGTAATTCAATGTTTTCTGTACGATTTGGAGTTGTATTTGTCGTGACCGTGTGCGTTACTATACCACTGTGCTTATACAAAAATGTTTCAAAATTGGCCCGAGTAAGTTTCATCAGTTTGGCATGTGTTATGATCATTCTGGTTGCCGTAATATATCGATTATTTTCGGGTGATTATGACGTTGTGTAAGTATTCGTTCGTAACAGATGAAATTCTATAAATAGAAAATAATTTGTATATATGTATATATTTTACGCACACAACCACACACATGTTCAGACCAGACACAAACGATTCTTGGCGATTTGCTCACATTGATGTCATACCATCGGTTGGGATAATGGCATTCGGTAAGTATAATTGATCTGGAAAGATATTTTTTTATATTTAATTGTGCGGACTTACACAGCTTTCATGTGCCATCATAATACATTCCTTATATACCAATCGATGCGGAATGCATCACTTGAACGATGGGAAAAGGTGACACATATTTCGGTCGGGTTTGCTTGGATGGTTGCAGCATTGTTCGGAATTGCTGGTTATGCTACATTTCGGGCACTGTCACAAGGTAATTAAATTATTTGGCCGCGCACGTTTATTCAATTTATTAATTTTCGATTTTTTGTTTTCACAGGGGATCTTCTCGAAAATTATTGTGGCGACGATGACCTTATGAATTTTTCACGTGTATTATTTTCCATTTCGATACTTTTGACATTCCCGATTGAGTGTTTTGTGTCTCGCGAGGTGAGTAAATTATTCGACAAATTGTTTTTATTACGTCATATAAAATATTTTATGTGATGACGACAAAAGAAATAAAAAATTTTATGCGATCTGGAAAATTTGAATGAAACACACAAACATAATAAAATTCTGAAAAATTCGTTGGAATCTCTGAAATGCTTAACAAAGACAAGATAATGTTACTGTTATCTATTTATACATATACGAGTATGTATGCGTATATATATATATGTGTGATGATGTGATGTATGTTTTATGATTATAAGGGCGATAAAACCATTTTCATGTGCGTATACGTCACAGTTAACCTTTTGATCGGTTATATATTTTATTAAGTTACTGTTAAATCAATTTAAAATTCAAGAGATGTTTCATATAATCCACGTTATGTGGATATGCGATGTACATATACGTATACTTAATCTAGATATGATAATCTAATTTTGTATCACATGACACATTTTTTACCTTAAAATTATTTATATATATGTATATAGATTCTGTAAAAAAACAAACTTTTTGATTGAATTTGTATAAAAGAAATATCCTTATCTCCTGAAATGAAAAATTATTCGAGTTCATTGAAAAAAAATATTAACGAACGAACGAAAAAGTTGGCGATAACCTACAACATATACGAGTTTGTTGTGGAATTTACCGAGATTAAGCACATTGTTAGGTTTTCTATAAGATTCTTATTTTTCAGTGCTCCCTTAAACTAGGATTCGGAATCTGAAGATTAATTCAAAATAAAAAGTTAGTTCTAGTTAGTGTTTATTTCGGTACTTCACCTCAAAAATATAATAGATAAAACTCCAGAAAGATGACATAAACGTTAAGCTGTGTTTGTTCTTTATGAAAAAATATTTTCGAGACACAGGTGATACATTAAATTTTAATAATAACAGATCATCATCAATTTTACAAAATTTCACATTATAACAAAATGGTGAATATTTATGGTGATCTAACTCAAACAATTGTATATTCATATACAACCGCGAATATGACTGAAACCTTATTAGCTGTGAAATTCTTTATTTAGCCTAGAGCACTATAATTCCAGTCTAGTTAGCACGACTGGAATCTATATCGCTAAATATGATACATTTTATTATAAAGGATTTTCCAATAAGAGGTTTCATTTTGATATTTTAAAAAACGAGTATTTTTTAAGAGAAATCAATGAATGTTTATTTCATTGTAAAGAGGAAGGTATGCCATTAACATTTGACAACGATATCAGCCAAATGGCTGCCACGGCTATGCTTGCAGCACTATATCCTTTTCATGAAATTTTCCATGACCAATTCGCACATTTGCGGCTGTATGTCCTAGATAACTTCACGAATTCCATCTTTAAGGCCTTGAATCGATTGTGGAGCATTGAAAAAAGTCTGAAAGTGTTAAATCACGCAAGATCTCGGTGGTCAAGAAATAACACGGTCACGAAACTTTTCTTGCAAAATTGCGAGAAAAGTGTTTCGTTGCTTGTGTAGCACGTAGCGTCGTCTTGCTAAAAATAAACGTCATCCACATTAATATATTCCAATTCCGGCCATAAAAAATCATTAATCATAGATCCGTAGCGCAATCCATTCACCGTAACAGTTGCACCAGCCTCATTTTCGAAAAAGTAAGGTTCAATCACACCGCCAGCCCAAAAACCGCACCAAACAGTGACGTTTAGGATGGAGAGACGTTTCAACAATCATTCTTGGATTTTCTGAGCCCCAAATGCGACAATTCTGCTTATTAACTTAGCCTTCGAGGTGAAAATGGGTCTCATCACTGAAGAAGATCTTTCGATGAAAATTCGGATCATTTTGATGCATTTGAAGGACCCAACCAGCGAAGATACATCGTTTATGGTGATCAACAGGCTTGAGTTCTTGTGTTAACTGAACTTTAAAAGCCTTAAGACCTAAGTCTTTATGCAAAATACCGTGTAATGTCGTTTGTGGAATGTCTAATTCAAAAGAATTACGAGAAATCGACAAACCTGGGTTTTCTTCAACACTACAGGACTACAGCAACAATATTCTCAGTTGTTCTTGAGCGACGCACACGGTTTCGATTCTTCACATCACTAACTTGTCTCAACAGCTCAAATTTTTCCACCAGTTGAGAAGGTGTATTTTAACAATTTCAATGCGTTGTTGAAGCGTGTATCTTACCATTTTTAGTAATGGCGTAGTTTTTACTTGTCAAATGTCAAAAGATGATAGCTTCAAAATTGACAGCTGCCCAAATAACAAGCTATTTAAAATGAAACCTCTTATTGGAAAACCCATACATACGCTTATTAAACACTTTAAGTTCATTTCAACAATATACTTCGCATATATATATTTCACAAGAAACACTTTATATCTTCTTTGTATCATTTAAATTTTATCGCTTCCGCAACCGCAACGAGAAACTCCAAAAAATAAAAATATATTAAGCTATATGAATTCGTTTGGAGAAATGACTACCCAACTTTATTTATATAATATGTATCCAAAATATATGTATTTCACCTGTAGTGCAGATTATATTCACAGTTGGAAAAATCTCTTGGTTAATTTTTATTGCTTATAACATGTGGTTGTCATTTGTGATGTGATGAGTCGTATGAGTCGTAATCATTTTGATATTATGCTGCTAAGACAATTTTGTTTCACGTACTGTATATAGTATATAGACCAAAACACAGACCATATATACATACATATATCATACCTGTCGTCGTCTCGTTACTGTTTTTATTTTATTATCGTTGAACAAAATGTTACATGAAATGGTAATGGTAACAACAACGATAAAATTTAAACGAAAACTTTGGTAATTTTCATTTTTTTTTATTGTGATATCAACAAGCATAAAATGATAATGAATTTTTTTTAGTCCCTTCTTTTTTTTCAACACCACTTTTTTTATTTATCCTTTCTTTACATGTTGTAATTGAGTGTATGTTTTTTTTTCTTTGGCTGTAGATTATACGAAGTCAAGTTCATCGATTGATAACAAAACAACCAACTGAGTCAATTGAATTCGACAAGGAAAAGGATCCAATGGACGAGCATGGTGAGAATGAAGAAAACTATATTATAACAACATTAGCTATTGTATTTGCTGCATTTATTATATCACCATTGACGGAATGCTTGGGACCAGTGCTGGAATTAAATGTATGTTAATTTTTCAAAATTGCTTATAACAGCTATAAATAGATTTGTTTTCATATATACAGGGTCTTTTAGCCGCAATCCCATTAGCATATATACTCCCTGGATTGGCATATATCCAACTCGAACCGCATTCACTGTACAGCCGTGAAAAACTTCCAGCCCTAGGATTAGTCGTGTTTGGTGCAATTGTAACAGTTGCTGGTGCTGCTGTATTACTACCCGGCCTATTAGGCGACTGTCGAACTGGCACCGTAATGGGATATTGTAAAGGTGGCGAATTTGCTTTAAATTCAACAGATATTCCGTTCACCACGACACCAAAATGTATAACAACTACGTTGAAATCATTAAAAAATTAAATCTAAAAAATAATAATTATTTATGTAAATACTTTTAAGCAACTATTTAAATATAAAAAAAAAACAACAAGAACTAAAACTGTTCGAAAAAAAAAAAACATTTCGATATTTATTTATTAATTTACATAATTTTCTTTATTCAAAATTTAAAATTTATACACATATTTAATATTTATAGCTTAATTATTTTCTATTTCGAAAATTTATATTTAGGGAATTTTATCTTATGATATAATACAAAAACAAACATAAAAAATCGATCAGCCGCTATTTTGTTCAGTTTATTTAAAAAATAAAAATACTAAAAAACTATTTTAAGACTAAAATTAGATTTGGGTTGCGGCTGAAATCTAAGGTAATTGTCCAGTAAATGAAAATCCGGTTGAACTCATCTAAGTAAACACGAAAGTTAATGTAAATCCATGTCCAAGCATGACATTTTTGCGTTATTTTGACCTGGCATAGAGCAAGAAATCCTTAAAATCCTTAAAATGTATTTGAAAATATTTTTTAAATATTTCTTTGCTAAACTTTTATTTACTGCTATGTAGCATCTATACTAGCGCCTCTTATTTTATTGTTTTCATATTAAAAATAGAACTGTTATATTTTTTTCATTTACTGCGAACTTTATTTACCGTCAGCCTGTCAAAGTCCGTTTCATTTCGTATGCAGCCAATATATCATATTTTTGGGAACAGAATATTATACTTAAATAAATATTTATTTAATATTATTATTACTACAATATAAATAATTATATATAAATGTTATAATGAACCAAAAAAAAAACACAGATACTTAAAAATTAATAATTATAAAATAGTTATTTTTCTGGACAATGAAATATCAAAATAATTTATTGAATATTTTATATGTATGTATAACGGTAATGTGGCATAAATGAAATTTTAGAGTCGAACAAAAGATGGCAGTGTTCAATAAAGCGAAACAATATTTCTTGACGTTTTTTTTTTAAATTGTCCAACAGTGCCATCTATTCATCACATTTCATTTTCCCTAGCGTATTATTTGTTCAAAGATATCAAATATGTGCTTAAAAAGTACGTTCCGAATATCACTAGGAAAATACACAGACATAAATATTATAGAAAAATATAAAATAGTAAAAAATAGTTAATAAAAAAAATAATGCATAATATATTTTTTGAAAAATATATAAAAACGTAATAATAATATACTAAAGTGATATTATAAAATTACAAATTGGTGTAATGATGATTTAAGATGAAAGTTATTATATAAACCTTTAATAAATTTATGACTGGAACAGAAGTATTACGTGTATATAACCACGATCCACAGGCTAAATTTTATTCTCGGCTTTACAATATTTATTATTTATTAGTTGGTGTTGTCCTGGATAGTAAACTTTCTTGGAAGAATCACCTGGGCTACAAGCTTCAAAGAGTAACTGCCCTTTTTTGGCAATGTAGAAGAGAAGACTTTAAAGAAATCCTGCGGTTTAAGCCCTAGGATACTTTCTTTCATTTATAAATCACAAGTCCTACCGCTACTATCGTACGCTTCTATTGTGTCCCCGACGCCACTTCTGCCTATGGAATCCATTCTTTCCTTGCCTCAGTTACGCACCCTTATTTTAGGGACAGCCTGTTCTGCAGCATATTGCCTGAGGTGCATTGAGCCATGGAATGTTTTCGGTTCTATCGTGGGACATAGATAAATTTTTAAAAATTGTTCTTCATGTTTACCAGAAATCGCCATATTATGGTTAATCACAGACTACTACCCGAATTCCAGTTGTCAAATCTTTTCTCGGTGGCTTATCCCTTGAGAAATTGGCGGAGTTCGCAAGATTTTCTTAACAAATTAGATGAGTCCATAGTCTTTTTTTCTGATGGTTCTCGTTCTAACCTCAGCCCACGATTTCTGCCGCAGCTGTGGTGATGAGGAGGAGGAGGAAAATGTGCTCCATCTGCTCTGCACCTGCCCTAGTCTAGCGTACAGCAGAACAAAATTTATGGGAACTTCCCCCTTGAACGACCTCTCGGATCTTAGTAAAATCGAGATCCGGGACTTTAAACGCTTCTTGGTAAGCTCAGGATGGTTTAGCGAGTGAAGAGGAGGAAACTCGAATGTGGTACAGCTACGGACCAATTTTGTGTCTATGCTAGTCCTTTAGGACAGCCACCCTTACCTAACCTAACCTAACCTCAGTGCAGGTTTTGGAATCAACTGTCCTTGGATGGATCTGAGACTTTTCGGTGGTCTTGGTTCGCATTGTACTGTTTTTCAGGCGGGACGTAGTGTTATTGAGGCTTTGAATTTTGTTGTTAAAAGCAAAAGTATTCTACTGTGTACAGATAGTAAAGCTGTACTTAACTCTTTAAGAAATCCCTTGACTGTTTCTAAACTCGTCAAGGAATGCAAACATTTGATGAACCTTCTTTGTTCTAATAATAAAGTTACGGTCATGTGGGTACCGGCTGATTGTGACATCGTAGGCAATGAAATTGCGGCTTGTTTAGCCAAAGCAGACTCCCAATTGACTTTAGTTAGTTTTGAACCAGCGGTTCCTGTATCTTTCAACTGCATGAAGAAAGTTATAAAGTACTACGCTTTGAAAAACCTAAGGTCTCAGTGGCTTGAGACTTTTAGCTGAAAAAGACGAAGTACTTCATTAAGGAGCACAATTTGAGAACCAGTTAAGAATCTTGGTAGCGATTCTTACGGGAGATGGCCGTTTGAAAGATCATCTACATCATATGGGTTAAGCCATGATGTTATTTGCGAGGACTGCCTTGAGGAAGATGATGCCTGCGTTCACTTCGTGAACAGTTGTCCTGCTTTCAGTTCTATACGAATTCAGGTATTCAACTTTATGTCTTTAAATTTAGATCAGTTGTCCTCTCTGCCTTGGCCTAAACTTTTCAGTTTGCGAAGAAAGCAGTGCGCGTTTTCGAATTGGTATAGAATCCTGGTTTTGCACCATGGGCCTTTGTGGGATTGAGTGCGGAATCTTCGTGGGTTCCAGCCAATTTTAATAATAATAATAATTTTCTTTTCTTCTTTTCAAACTCGTTAAAATTGTATAATGGCAATTCTTACAAAATGCGTCATCAATCTAATTCAAATTAATTATGAGTTATCTAGTGAGCAAATGAATGACAGATCTCTCACATATAGAATCACTAAATTTTTGAAATTTCATTCTAGAAATAAGATTCTTAATTCTATATTGAACATTAAATTTATGCCACATTGGATTCTAGGCATCCTAGCAAAGTTCCAATAATTTCTCGTTACTAAAGAAACTAGTGAGAGATGACCCTTTTACTATGAGCCAATTTTGAACGCTTCTCGTTAATTGTTAGCTCTAATGCATTGTGCAAGGAGCTCATAATACACGACTATCTTCCAATCCTATCAGATAAACAACATCACCTTCAAAGCCAGTGAAATTTAACAAATTTAAAGAATTTTTGATGTAAAACACGAATTAAATTTAAAATGGTACGATTCAAAATACGTATAAATGGACTAACAAATATAAAAATGAAAACAATGGTGTCTGTTCTATGGCCATCTATTTAATAAGGCTATTGGATGTAGATTTGTTTCGTGTAAAATTTCGACCAAACATTGGATGCCTCCCTTAATTTTATAAAATCATGCAGTAGAGACTATTTGAAAAATATTGTGGCAGGCATCTCTTATTCCCGAAATTTTCTGATATAAATAAATAGAGTAATGACGTGAGTTGAAATTTAATTGTTGTTTTTAATCTAACTGACTTTATGTACTTAATTCAGAGTTTTAAATTTTATTCGAACAAAGTTAAAAAAAAATAACAGTTAAAATATTCCACAGTATGTAAAATACACATTGCTTAATTTTTTAACTGTGTACGAGTGCTATTTCATTGCGCATAACTATACGGATACAAACTGTAAATCCTTAATTATTTCTATGCCAATCATAAATACCTAGCTATACAACTTTTAAACTTTGCCTTCGCTTCGAATTATCAGAAGAGAGCCGCACAAATATCATTAATTTTTTTTCGAATCGTAATTCAACTGGATGGAGTCTGGCCATCTTGTATCTTTTAATAGCAGGCACAAACCATTCTTAATATAACAATCTGAATTTCCATGATGATATATGATGATATAAACAACTAGTTTATTTAAATTATACCGAATAGTAAATAACGTTGAGTGATTATTTTTGGTCGCCATTTTCTTAAAATTTGATAATTGACAATTTGTTAAACTGATTTTTGCAAATTCTTCCGCTTTTCAGATGTATGTACTGAAATTTTATTTATTTGTAAGTATAAAGAATCTTTCGAAACATAATGTTGTTTTTAAAGATTTTTGTATCACAGAATATGACGAACTATAATTTTGTTCCAAACGTTTAAAAATGACAGTGTGTTGCACTTTCTAAATAACTTATAATATTATAATTATAAGTTACTTGGCTCTTTGGTGTCACTACCATGTTCGTTGACAACTGAATTTAAAAAAAACGAAACTTAATAAATTTAAACCGAGTACTAGATGAAATATTTGAATTATGTGGCGGTTTTCCGAGATTATTAGAATTTAACTTTGTACAGTTTTACAAGTACATTAGCTGTAGATTTTGTGATCAACCATTACTTCAAAAGTGTACACACAATATTTATCAATTTGAATAGCCAAGGTTGAGCATTAGATTTATTTGAATATTTGCATTGGACTGCTATACTCAAATCATTGATCGCATAGCAGATGAATATAGTTGTTAGATAAATCGATCGTACATTCACGCTAATTAAAATAAAAGCGACCATCACTTACTTCATCTTACACCATATTTTACTCAAATTTAACGTAATTTAAAACTATTTAATGCACCAACTAAAATATACACACCCATAAACCGTTGAATTACGCAACAGTTAAATTCACCTTAACTTAAAAAAATCAAAACTAATCTATCAACAAGTAAATCAAAACATTGTAGAAAAAAGACTGATTATTTTATGTTTAAATTAATTTAAAAATGAAAAAAAAAGTTATAAAGAAATTTATAAATATATTTTTAAGAAATAAAACAAACAACAAAAAAAATAAAAAATAATATTTTCCATTTTATTTTTGCCTAAATGTATACTTTGTTACACACATACGAAATCATATTATTATACAATATAAAACCTATCAAATGTCAAAAAAAATAGCAAAATTTATTACAATATACTTGTAAAGGTATAAAAAGAATTAAAATAAAAAACTCTAGAAATATATTTAAAATAAATAAAAACTATTTTTTTTTATTATTATTTATATTTAATTGTAAAAAAAAATTAAATAAATGCGATATTTTAAAAAATAATAAATTGTTTTTTTAATTCAAACTGAAATTTATTGGTATAAAAACATAGATGGAGTAGTGTAATTTAACATGAAATAAAACCACAAAACGCACTCATTTTATGTGTCAAAAGAAAATTATCACTCACTTCAATCCAATTGAATTACGTAAAATTCAGGTTAGATTTTTCCATTTCGTTTATGTCAAAATTATAAAAAATTATTTATTTTCTATTCTTATTTTAGATTAACATTAATTATAGATCATGAGTTTGAACGTGAAATATTACGACTATCCCGAAGGACAAGATGCTTTTGGTAAAGTTTATGTGACAAATAAATATGCCTTGGCGGTAGCCCTAGCTATTGGAACCACCGATTGTCTCTTTGTGTCCAAACCCCAAGGATATTTACCTACAATTAGCCGATTGTTATATTTTTCGGCACCAGCTGTTGGTATGGCTAGTGCATTTACAATAACTACATTTGCGGCTACAAAATTGCGCGGTGAAGATGATAAATTAAATTATGTTTTGGGTGCATGGGCGGCTGGTGGAATTTTCGGTGCATGGCGAAAATCTGCTGCCATGGGTATTGCAGCTTGTGCTACATTCTGTAAGTGTTTAGTTTTTCTGCATTTTGTACGTTTTCAATTTTGACAATTATGTCATTTTAGCGATAATCGGCTTGGTAAAGAAATTATCAATTGAAGAAGGATGGGTCTTCTTTCCCGAAAACCCAAAACATCGTGTCGGTTCTATTACAACTAGTCGCCATGACTGGACACTAACCGCAGAAAGACCCAGAAATTGGACAACTGGAAAAGAATAAAATCTAATAAATTTTATTTGAAACTTCTGTGAAAAAATTGTATATTGAACTCATTTGTAGGAAAAACGAAATTAAATTTATCAATTAAATTAATGTGTGTGTATGTTTAAATTATGACCAATTGTATTTAGGTATGTATTTATTTAAATGATACTATTTGTGTGTGCAGTTTTTAAGTCTTTATTTAAAACTATTGTGCATTGATAGCGACGATGGTTTTTTTTTTTTAAATTGTATTGCTTATTGCTCTGAATGGGTAATCTTGTAGTGTTTGCCCGTTTATAGCTAGAAACCACTGATATACAATTAAAAGCGTTGAAAAGGAAGGCACATTAAAAAAATATGTCAGGTAGTTATAGTTAGAACCAATATATTGAAATATTATTAAATAAGACCAACCAAATGAATATAGTACATTTTAACTTGGAATTGTCTTAAAGATTATAAAATTTTGGCAGGCTTTAAAATAAAATTTGTTCAAAAAATTAGTTGACTTTGATTTAAATTGAAAACCTGCGTGGAAATTGTGTAACGTAACATAAAATTATTAAATAGGATTTGATTGAATATCACTTAAAATATGACTTTTCAAATTTCATATATAGAATTTAACAAAGAAGTAAACTTAGAAATATTATAACTGAACATTTTGCTTCCAGTATAATGCTATAATTCAATCAATCCTTTAAGAATTTAACAAAGTTACGATTCAATTTTCGATATTCTTATTTCTTTATGTCAACTAGTGATAACTAGGCATATCTGACCCAAACTCAACGCTGAGTTTTCAACGCTTCGTGGAAAGCTTAGGACGGTTCGATGAGTAAGGAAAAGAAAATTTTAAAAGTGGTACAGCTATGGACCAGTTTATGTCGATGCTAATTCTTTGGGACAGCCACCCTATAAACCTAACCTAACCTATCCCTTGTAGAATTTTTATAAATATGATCCGTTACAGCTTGGTAGATCCTATGGAAGACCAGATGTACTTTCTGCCATGATGGAAATTATGTAAACCTCTCGTGTGAAGTAAATTGTATGGTTTTGTAATAATAAACCATTGTATGGTTTTGTAATAATAAACCATTGTATGGTTTTGTAATAATAAACCATTGTATGGTTTTATAATATTTTTTTTTTTGTAATTCACGGGTTGTGTTGTAGTCCATTATTCCCATTCCAATTCATGTTTAAGCGATACAAAAACGAATATGAATTGAAGATAGATTTTCGTTCGATACTATTTTTCATTTGCATGTCGTATTGAGCGACGTTTTCAATTTTGCTTTTGTAAAATTATCAGGTAACTTACCCTATATTACAGACCTATATTTCTCCAGTCGGCCCTTTAGTTCTGAACACCGGTATTTCGAGATAGAAAAATTTCTGCGAACCTAGGTACATCTATCACATAGCAACAAAACTATCAATATACCAACGAAATAAAACTGTCGTTGAAGCAAGTAGCCCTGTGATTATTCATAAGCGTATATATAAAGTTATGTTATAAAAAATTCCCAATGTCTTAGGCTTGGAATAATCACAAGGCGCCTTGCCACAATGCAACAGTATCCAATATTCAATTTAATTGAATCAGTGGCACGCGCGTATTTATTTTTTTATTATAAACGCGCGAGATCAAATTATTTTATTCTCCAAAAACCTTAAACCTAATAAATCATCCATGAATTAGATTTCAAATGTATATTCAGCTGAGGGATTATTATTTACGGAAACCAGATGTGGCCACAAAAATACAAACATATTGTAAAGGTTAACTTCTTTGACAAGACAATATCGAAAGGTCAAACTATAATCCCTAAGTAAAAAAGTTAGGGGTAAATAATTGGGAACCACTTGGGAAAAAATTTGCAATACCTATTCATTTGAAAATTGAATTTTTATTGAGAACATACGAAAAATAAATAAAAATCATCGAATCTAAATGAACCATACGACATGGCATAATACATTTCATTAAATTTTTATGTTTATTTTAAATTGAAATCGTTATTGTTATTATGTTTAGACGTTTTTTTTTATGTTGTATGTAGGGTATATGTATGTAGTACTGGATGAAAAATGATTCCGTAATCATAAATCAAACAAAAATAGAAAAAATACAAAACCAAAATATGTTGGGTAATCAAAAACGTTTTTTTTATATTTACCCAGAAAAGAAAACTCGTAAGTAAATATTTACGTCAACTTGCCATTCGTCATTCAAAAAGGTCGGTTTTTAATGTGAAAAATGGAAAATTGGAAATGGTATATTTATGTCAGTCGTAAAAAAGGGTTTAATTATTTATGTTGAGTTAAGAAATTGTATACGCTATGCCTGTAGGCACGTTGTTCCGTTTTATTTGCTATTCATGAATGTATCATCGTTTTAACAGCGATGTCTGCTTGAGAAGTGATATTTGTGAGAATTGAGTGTGCGGAACTAATCAATTAATTTGTCATGTTCAATCCCTCCGGTAAGCTGTAGTACAATAAAATCTCTAATTCCCCTTACACGTTAAAAATGCACAACAAATCGAACAATATGTATATTATAAGTGGGCTATATTTTACGAGTTCTACAAAAGGAAAATAGAAAATCTTCTCGTTAAAATTAATGATGGATTCTCCATTTGTGTTTTAATAGTGGCAACATAAATATAACATTTATGGCATTTCCCATCATAAATTTTATAAAACATAAAAAATGTCTTTGTCTAATAATTAGTATGTTTTTAGAGAGTTACATATGTACATATGAATAAAGACGGCATGCGTTAAAAATGCAAGGGTTCAAATGGAACATGAGTTCTTATATTTCGCTCACACCAGGCTAATGTATACTAACATTATGTATGGCTTGTAAAAATGAATATTATAATTAAAATTACCATCGAGATTATCATTAAACTCAAATATATTGCACTATGTGTATAAAAGTATAAAAATTAGAGGGGACGGTTAGGGAACAATAGAAATGGATTTATATTTTTCTAAATTTATTTCGATTTTTTTTTTTTTTAATCTTAATGTTGTTTTTTAATTTATAGATAAGTAAATAGACACCATTCGTTTATATAGGGAAGCAATAGATATAATAATAATCCCTTATATACATTATTTAATTCGGGGTGTAGCGAATCAATTTAATATGAGATTTTGTTTAATGACAAACAACAAAAAGGGTGCAGTATATGTGCGGTGTAACTTTTAAATATTAAGACGATTTTAATTTTTAAGGTTAGACTTTATGAGTGTATAATATATATAAATATACATTGTGTAATTATGTTTTAGTTTAGTTTATTACAAAGGGCGCATACAGCCACATTTTAAATATCTAATATTCTAATATATTTCTACGCTTGAAATCTAACTATCGAAACATTTAAGATAGGACATTCAGCTGAAAAAATTGAAGCATATTTAGAAAGAAATTTTAAGAACACAATAAATACGCTTATTACACCTGCCAATTTGTACAAACCATCACAATAAAATGATCTCTCTTGTTCTTCAAAACATTCTACAGCGGACATTATCTCACTAGCATTTGCAAATCTTATTAGCCCCTCTTATTTTTTTCTTCAAATACTCTTGGGGCCAGATCTGGACTGTAAGGTGGATGCGGTATTTCATTGAACTTGTTTTCTCGTAAGGCTTGTTGTGCAACATTCGAACTTATGAACTGGTGCATTGTTATGTAAAAGCAATATTTTTCTATTTTTATGTCCAGTCAACATTCCGGGAACCCATCTTGCACTAACTCTTGACAGTTTAAGATGATTGTGTGAAAATGTGTTAACACTGCCAATATATAGATATATTTAATATTATATCTAATTTTAAAATGGTGATCCGCCTAAAATGACCATGTCGTGAGTAACAGCGTCTGCCGGTCTTCCGCTGCGGGAGTCATCTTTCAACTACTCTCTTCCTTGTTTGACGGACCCACAACACTCCCCTCGTAATTTTAACTATAGGGCCTTACACATGGTGGAGATATTTATGTGCGAAATGACCTGCCACAACACAGTTGTTAGTAAATCGGACGTCTCACATACAGAGTTTCTTTTTGTTGATATCGCACTTGGTGACTCTAAAATTTTGATTGCAGCTTTCTATCGACTGCCTGATGTTCGAGAGATTAATGATAACTTTATTTAGTTCATCAAAAATTTTCTAGTTTTACCACACAAGGAATTACAAATTTTAAAATTCATTATGGAATTTGGTTAATTTCAAAATATACCAGTATAAGCCTTGCCAAATGTGAATACTTCAAAGGGGTTTATTTCGTTAAAGTTCTATTTTAACTATGCAGAGAATGGTGACTGATCCGCTAATTTTTAAAGTGTGCAATATTTCGTAAATAAACTTCAAATATTTTAATAATTATTAGTCTGCAAAATGCAAAAAATCGTAAATTTTCTAATTTTAAATAGAAGCGACTAATAACTTTAGAATAGCTGCTCCTAGGTCCTAGTAAATGAATATTAGGTAACCACCCTGTAAAATATAGATTTAGTGAAAGATTATTTACAGGTATTCCTTCTACATTTTATATTTACGAATATATTAGTCTTATATTCACATTAATACTTATTTCTCATTCTTAATTGAATTAAATTATATTTTATGTTTCTTTCTAAAAACTCGAACTCATTTTACGATATGTACAATTCTATGCAAATGATAATCTATTCAGAAGTGGATATGGAAGTTTTCTCAAGTAATAATATACCGCATTGGTACATTTTTAAATTTAATAATCCCATCAGTGCAAATATTATAACTCAAATATCTATGGTGTAAAACCCATTTTAAATTAGTTTTTGGTGGGGCCATCATAATTTAAAAATCTATTCATTAATATGGTTTATATCATTGCACTTTTTTTAGTTAAATTAATTATTATTTTAAAATATAATTACAAAATTTAACCGCCCTCCTGGAAATCTGCTAAAATTATATTAGGTTTGATGTTAATAAAAAGCTTATTTTGAAAATTCCACGACCATTGAGCAGCCATTTTATAAGAAACCAGATCCTGATGTAGCAAGCCTTAATTATACCACTTATTCAATTTAAATGCCTAATTTATTTGCTGAATTTAATTGCCCTTGATTCGGGTGAGACCTTCTGTATATTGAAGTGAAGATTAGTATTCATAGTTGCATAATCGAAAAAAGTTACGAAGTGCCATTTCTCATCCAGAAGTTAAAGGTCTTGAATTTAATAGAGATTCAATTTATTTGATGATTGTCAGGAACTCTATACATGTAAATAGGACATCTTTCATAGTGTAACGCAGGTGATATTTCCTCGATTTGATAGTAGCTTTCCATAGTCCACTAAATGTATTGGGAGTCGGAGGAGTATTCCAAAGTGGAGTGGCCAAAATTAAATTGACAATTTTTAAGAAACTATATTAAATTTGAATGAAACATAAAAACATGTACGGGATTTGAGAACTTGAGTCCGAATTTGGCACTAAATTGTTTATTCACATTTGAAACGAATTATTATTCGCAATGAAGTTATGATTATGGTAAATTGTTTCCGATGAATTATTCTCATAATAATATTTGGATTAGGTGTACTTGTGGTCAAAGGCTTCATCAAAACTAGTTAAAGATTAAACTAAGTCCTCAGCGCAAGTTAAAAATAATAGACAATTTTAAACGAATTACAAAGTGTATAAATAAACTAAAATATGCTTTATATTTTGTTTAAAGGTTTTATTTTATTTTGGTAGTCAAACAAATTGATTACTACGATTATACAATTGTAATTATAGTTTATAGCATCTTTGGTACTTACTTGTAGTCATATACATAACTGTAATTATTAAATTTGATGTTATTCTAGTTCACAATTCTGATTCTTAAGTTATTTATTGCATTAAACGTACAATGCACCGCCCCTGTGCTACCCCTTCAATAACATTATATTCGAAATTCCCACCTTAACATATTTTATTTGATGCGTATACATATACATATATATAGATATTCATTGTTAGTGTGCCGTGGGAAATAAAAAAATGCTGGATGAATCATCAATTAATTTATCCTGAACGGATTAGTACTATAATTTAATGCAATTCAACTATGTATACCAATAAAATATAGGATCATCAACATTTTATCTAATTTCCGGATACCACAATTAAGTTTAGATTCTTAGATTTTAATAAAAACGCGAAACATACGCTAAGAAATAAATTGTATTTAAGTTAACGACTTAACGTCGTTTCTTAGGTAAATAATAAATGATTAAGTTATGCTATAGTTTTACTTTTTGTCTTGAACCGGAAATACCAAAAATGTATATATACATACCTACATACGATTACTTTTTTTTGTTTCTTTGTTATACTTATGTTCAATTTCTTTTGTTTCGCGTTTCTTATAATATTATGTTTGGATTTCATCCAAAGCGCATTTTTGTTTATAGTACATATTATAAATATTTGAACAGTACCTAACATACACACACAACAGATATTGCATGCAACCACACAGCAGTAATAGATTAATGATGGTTGTTGAAGTTCAAATTACCCCCTAATAAATTTCATGTGAAGATGCACGAGTATGTTTATGTCTCGTATGCGTATTTTCGTGTGTATCTGACCCCATCCAAATGGTCAGTGATGTGTATAACAGACGGAATTAAATTTAGTATTTGTCTGAAGGGTGGGCACACATATCTTCCTTGAAATTTATTTATTTTTCACCGTATTTGACATAATTAATTGTGATTTGAATCGAAATTTATGTAAAGCAGATTGTTTAAACTATACTCTTAGTCTATTTTTATTTATATTATTTAATAATGGTGCTAATTCGATTAGTACGTCCAAATATATACAAAGAGGTCGCATGAGGACCAAAAAAAAACCGATATCATCATCATCATCATCAATCATAAAACACTTATCACGTTTTCCATTACATATGCGAGAACATACCCTAAAAATTTCATTTCCGTTTCGACCATTTTGTTGCTGATGTTATTGATCTGTTTCCATTTGTATGATCGACTGTGATCAATTTGATTCAAATTATATTTTACATGGCTTACGTACGTACATACGAACAATCTTGATAATAATATACATACATATAATATATATTATATACCGAAGAATGTTTTGTTGTTCGTATGACAAAAAATAAAATTCATATAAGTTCAACATCTTCTTCGTTTTGTTCTGCTTCTATATATACGCGAATGTCTCATGTTCTTATAGTGAAGTGATCGAAGACGAATAAGAAAGGAAAAATGATCATATAATCACGCATGATATTTACAAAATGAAGAATATCATTGTGTTCGTCGTATCTCTTCTTATTGTTTTTTACGTTTTTCTTATAAAAATGGATGTTATGGCATTATAAAACATCTTCTTTCTTATTATTATAGTAGTAGCATTATGAGAAAAAAAAAGTAAAACAATAACGTTGATAAATATGTATAATCAAATATACTTTAGTTTAGAATTACAGTGCTGAAGTGATTAATGGATGGGTTAACAGGGTGGTAGATTTTTCACCATTGTGTGCCTCTTTGACACATAAATGGAAAAATTTCCCTCAAGTTTGCCTGTTTACCGCTGTAAAAGAACTACAATATTGTCTTGATACTTTCAATAGCTAGTCGCGACAAAATACTTTGAGTAATACATGAGTTAGCAATGCACACTATGTAAGAAAAAATAAATTCTATTTAATTATAAAATTATTCGATTAAAAGCAGAAAAATAAATGTCTGTACATTCGGATCTATTTATGTAGAATAGTAATTAATCATTGAATAATTTAAAATAAAATTGAATATATGTACATATTAGATAGCGCTGGAAATAACAATGAGCTTGTATGTATTTGATTAGTAGAGTGTGGAGTGCCAAGTGGTTTTGTGTTTTATATTTTCTCTTATCGCTAATAGTTACGTTGACCTTTTACAATGGTATTGTGTTTGTATATATCAACGTTAAACGTACATAATTTTCTAATTAAGCGCATTCACCTTTAAAAAAATTATACATTGAGCTATTTGAATAGTAGCAAGGATTGATTGCAAATACCTTTTTATATTTAGCTGAAATACATAATAATTAATTATTGTATCTTTTAATAAATTAATTTATTTAAAAATTTTAAATTTCTTTCCACAAATTTATAAAAAATTTTAAGCGGTAGTTAATAGTCAGAACTATTAAAACGAAAATTAGAAATTTTAAAATTCTGAATACATACTAATTAAAAATTCATCGTAAATATTAATTAAATACATTTTAAAATTTTAACTTCACAAAATTGATGAATTTTAAAATACGTTTAAATTTAAAAAAATTTTTATTGGTATAAAATAATTCTATCTTGCCATTTTGAATTAATTAAACATTAATTAACAATTTGATTAATAGAATTTTGTGTCTATAGGAAAAATTATTTAATTTTACAACGAGTTTACTTCATTTCAAAAATCATCATAGAATGAATTTAAATATCTACAGTTATTTGATGGCTTAAGGAAGAGTTCCTTATAAATTTAATTTATTCGATTTTAAGCGCGTTACTGTAATTAGGCTTTACATTTAAATTAGCTGTTTTTAGGGTTCGTAAAACCCCGAAAATATTAGTACTCGTAGTAGTTACTAACCCAAATAATTATTTTTTAATGAAAATTATTTATAATTTAATTATTTCAATATAATCATAATTTCAACAAAAGAGTTCTGTCCCTTATTTAAATTCGTATAGATCGAGGTGATTTGTATAAATCTGTCCATTATTAAAATCAGATCCATTCGACCTCATCCGGTCTAAACTTTTAAACAGGTTTCAGATTTCTCGGATCGAAACTAGAATATTAAATACATTTATCACATACCGCCATCACCATCTTCAACCACGAGGACGAATGTCAATTGTTTATATGATAGAAATCGCGTAGAAGTTAGCTTAGCATTTACGATTAAAATTACGATGAGTTAGTGAAATTAAAATCAATTTGAGTAATCGGTGTAGATTTTTGCAAACCAAGAAATTCGATCTAATCAATTTGAAAGAACTAAATGAAAAACAAAATTGGCCCCTGTGGTCGGGGGGCACTCACATGTCTCGTAAACCTAAATTGCACGAACATGTTTCCCAAGAATACCACCACAGTATCCTTTGCTTGTCGTAGGAGGCGACTAAACGGTTGGATCGCTGGGCTGACGACCCGCATCCGTAAAAAAAATAAAATGTTTATAAAATCAACAAAAAGAAAAATGGATACTGCCAAAAAAACACCGGACCCCCGCTCAAGCACCCGGATACGAGATTTAGGATCGGCACGTGGAACGTGCAATCACTTAGAAAACCAGGAGCGTTGGAGGGCCTAATCACGTGCATGAAAGAGTATCGGCTGGAACTCGTTGCTCTTCAAGAAACTCGCTGGCCCAAAAGCGGAGACCATGTGTCCCAGGGCTATACGTTGTTCTACAGTGGAGATGACCTCGGAAATCTTGGAGCTGGATTTCTTCTTGGGCCGCAGGTAAAGAAGGCTGTTTTGGATTTTCAAGTAGTCAATAACCGATTGTGTATGCTTCGCCTGCGCATGAAGTTAGCCAACCTGTCGATAATTTGTGTACCCATACCTGTCGATAATTTGTGTACCCACAGAAGTCAGCCAGCCCCAAGATAAAGACTCATTTTACAATGACTTGGACGATCTGATGGGATCTATACCCGAACACGATGTTAGAATGGTAATTGGGGACTTTAATGCTAGAGCTGGCAGAAATCAGGCCGACTTGTGTGAAAACATAGGTCCGTACTCCCGACACGAAACTGCGACCGATAATGGTGAGAGAATGATGTACTTTGCAATTGCTCATGATCTTAGAGTAGCAAGCACATTCTTTCCTCACAAACACATACATCTAAAGACATGGACACATCCTCGCGGAACTTCCCGCAGCCAAATTGACCATGTGTTAGTTTCTAAAGGACGGGCTCAGGTTGTGCAGGATGTGAGAACTTATCGGTCAGCAACCAAATACGTAGGCAGCGATCATTATTTGGTCGCTGCAAAGCTACGGTGGAAGTTTTCGTACAGGTCGGGGAACACAGCGAAACGGATGGAACGTTTCGACTGTGAAGGTCTGATAAATGAAGATCAAAAGAAACGATATCAGGATCTTGTCAGCGACAACATTGAGGGAGCTAATTACCAGTCTGACTGCGTGAACTCTGTCTGGGAGGTACTGAAAACTTCGGTTGTCAGTGCTGCTCAACAGACTTTAGGTATAGTGAAAGTCAGACCCAAGAATGATTGGTTTGATGACGAGTGTCGTCTTGCAGTTGAGCAACAAAATATAGCCCATAATGAAGTGCAACAACGTCTCACAATCGCAAGGAAAAACAAGGCAGCTCTTGCAAGAAGGGCAGCTAAGCGGATTTGTAGACGGAAGAAGCGAGAATGGTGGGAGGCCGAGGTTCTGAAAGTACAACAACTCAGCAATGAGCGTAGTTCACGTAATTTCTTTAAAGTAATTACTGGATTGCACCATACTTTCAGGCCTTCGTCAACCGCCATTCGGGACCGGGATGGAAACCTCTGTGTCAACATCGACGCAGTACTTGACGCATGGAGTGGACACTTTACTGAGCTGCTTGATGTTCATCATGCGTCACAGACTGTTGTTGAGCCACCTCTAAAACAGTCTGCGGAGATTTGCACTGAGGAGCCATCCCATGAGGAATTCACTAAGGCCATGCAGAGAATGAAACGAAACCGCTCACCTGGAGTGGACTGCATTAATTCGAAGCTCTTGATATTCGGAGGGGATACTTTGTGGAACTGTCTTTTCGACCTTATTCGATTAGTATGGCGAACCGAAGTTATGCCTGATGAATGGAAAGTGGCCGCGATATGCCCCATCTTCAAGAAGGGAGACCGCTTGAAGTGTGAGAATAATCGCGGTATAGCTCTCCTTTGCACAGCATACAAGTTACTAACATACATCTTATTGGATAGAATCACTCCTCTGGCGGAGGACTTGGTTGGTGACTATCAGGGAGGATTTCGTCCGAATCGATCAGTCACTGATCAGGTCTTTTCGCTGCGGATGATTCTATCTAAATATTATGAGACATCCATCTCCGTACATCAGGTTTTCCTGGATTTCCGGCAGGCCTACGACTCGATCAATCGAGAGAGTTTGTGGTCTGCCCTGGAATACCTAGGAATGCCAACAAAATTGGTACGACTGTGTAGGATGACAGTGACGCAGTCTCAATGCTGTGTTAAAGTTGAGAACAGGGCCCTTATTATGAAATTTTTCGATTTCGGATTTTTTCGATATCTAAAAAATTCGATCCGCCGCGGATTTGCCTTAATATGAAACTTGTTATCGAATTTTTCCGAATTCGAATTTGCACAACAAATCACAACAACACTAATTTGACAGCAGATGTTTTTTATTTTCCGATGGGTTAGTATTATACGTTGCTTAAAGCGTCTCGTGTGGATTAAAAATTATTTTATAATAAATATACGTATAACATTAATAATTTTAAATAAAAATAAATTTAAAATATTCGTCTTTAAATGGCCAGTATTGGTTTTTTTTGCCCATTCGAGTGATGAGGATTCTCAAGATGAAGTGACACCGATGACCATAAGAAAGCGTTATTTTCATGAAAATAATTTATTAAAACAATTTAATTTTTATTTTAATTTTATTTTGATTTTAAAAATTGCAAACATGTTTAAATATATAAATATATTTATAATAAAACTTACATTGTAAATTTTTTTATGTTTTTATTTCACGGTAGCATTAACTAAACAACGATCGAATTTGAAATTCGTCAACTATTGAATAGCAGTCGAATTTTGCCATGTGCTTCTGGAAAAATTCGATTTGATGTTTTTTTTTATAGTCATAATATCGCGGATTTTTTCGATAACATTTGCGTTCGGAAAAATACGCGTCGAATTTTTTTTTTTAGTTTCATAATGGGGCAAATTTTTTAGATATCGGCAAAATCCGAAATCGAAACATTTCATAATAAGGGCCCAGGCTATCGACAATTTTTGCAGTTAACTCGGGTGTTCGGCAGGGAGATGCTCTGTCCCGATACTCTTTAATCTCATGTTGGAGTACATCTTTCGTAAAACTGAAACACCTCAGCGCAACATCTTATATCGCCAGTCCAATCAAGTGCTTGCATATGCAGATGACATATGCGTGATTGGACTGAATAGCAACGGAGTGAAAGAAATACTTGATCCGCTTGTAGAGTTTTCAGCTTCTGTTGGACTCCAGATCAATGAGTCCAAAACGAAATACCTGATCTCTGGTTTTAGAGACAATGGCACACCAGATTTTAGTAGTGGCCACCACACGTTTGAGGGAGTGAGGAGGTTCAAATATTTGGGCTCTCTTATCACTCACGATAACAGTGTGGGTGAGGATATTAAAGTGCGGCTGGCAGCTGGCAGTCGTTCTTTATATCCTCTAAGGCCACTGCTAAAATCTAAACACTTATCAAGTGCCGTGAAGCTGAAGCTTTACAAAGCGTTGATCAGGCCCGTTGTTATGTTTGGATGTGAAAGTTGGGCGCTGACGGATGAGTACGAGAGATGGCTCCTTACATTTGAGAGAAGAATCATGCGTGTGATTTACGGCCCTAAACGCGAAATAGATGGTACATACCGAGCTCTGTACAATTTCGAGATCAGAGATCTGATGAAGATCCCCGATATTGTACATGAAGTTAGATCTCAGCGAGTACGCTGGCTCGGTCACGTTCTGCGTGCTGATCCGGAACGAATTGTGCAGCGATCTCTGAAAGGAGAGCCACCATATGGTAGGCGCAGAGGCCGTTGCAGGCGACGATGGCTCCACGATGTAGAGAACGACTTGGCCTCTTCAGATTGTCTTAGACAGTATGAAGACCAAGCTCAGGATCGAAACCGTTGGAGCCAGATTGTTGATTCAGTAAGGGGCCAGTAATGGCCTTTAACACTGTTATTATTAAATGAAAAACAAACAAACTGCCCATATCATCCGAGCGAGAATCTTTTAATTGTAGTAAATATATTTTTCGCCACTAAAATACCTGCTCGCTGACTTGTTGATGTAAAGGATTTTTTATAAGAAGCAGCTATAAATGGATCAATGTTTGATTTCACTTACTACCATTAATTTGCTTCGATAATTTTCAGAGAACATTTACTCCCAACATTTATATTTTCTATATTCCAAGTTTTAAATGCATTTAGAAACTTGTGCAGTTCATCGTAAGCCGCGTTTCTTCGAACATCACCAGAAAATTTGGTGTTATCCACGTTCATTATGTTATTATTTTCACTCGGACATAAACGTATTAAAAACTGTTGAGCCAGATCTTTACTTGTAACTATGTATGAAAAAATTAAAAACTCGTTTCGGAGATTCTCAACGCAAATACCCGGGTATTCGGGTACTCAAAGAACTAGAAAAATATCCGGGTTGATGAAAATGTTGATACTGAAAAAAATGCTAATATTTAAAGTGATAAAAGTTATAAATTTAATAAAACTAGTGATAATTTTATTTTATTTTATTTAAAAAGTCGATTTCGGAAATAATTCTCTCTTCAGTTTTTAAAAATTATACTATTCGGAATAGTATTATTTTTCAAAACTGAAGAGAGAATTATTTTCGAAATCGATTTTTTAAGTATATTAAAATAAAATTATAACAATTAGAATTCATAATTAAAAAACATAAAACTAAAATTTAGTTTTATTAAAATAACTTGCTGTGATGGATACATACACACCTCCTTTTGATAATTTCGAAGGTCTGCTTTTCTTCTTGACATCAAAATTAGCAAATTTTACAAATTTAAAAAAGAAAAGTGGTTTAGTCGTCGTAGATGCTCGACACACTTTCTAACCCATTGCCTCGGCAACCATTGCTTGAAATTTGAATCTTTAATTAATTAAAAACGATATTATTTTTGGAAAACATTTGTTTATGTGTTCATTTATTTTTCTATTTTTTTGAATTTTTTCATTTGTATGTTTATAGTTTTTAAATTTATTTAATAAAAATAATTGAAAACTATATGTATCATTATTTTAATTAATATATATATATATATATATATATATATATATATATATATATATATATATATATATATATATATATATATATATATATATATATATATAAATATTATATATATATATATATATATATATATATATATATATATATATATATATATATATATATATATATATATATATATATATATATATATATATATATATATATACATATATAATGCGTGTATGTATTATGTTTCAAATTCTAAATATATAATATAAAATTTAAAAAAAACTTATTTAATTTAAATAAAGAAATATGTAAAATAGAAAAAAATTTCATTTATAATAATACTTAAACAAATTTTTTTTTAAATATTTATATTTAACCATTCATTACATAAAATAATATGTATTGGTATTATACAAAATATAATGTTTGTAAAAATAATTATTTTAAAATTTGGAATGATTCGATTATATGATTGTATATGTATTCGATTTTATAATAAATTAAATAATCAAAATTAAATTTATTTTAATTAAGTATCTATAATTTGATTTATTAATTTGTATAATATTCATTTTTAAGGCAGTAGTAATGTTCCGATTATGCAATCGTTGGATTTTTTTGATTTAGTTAGTTAATATTGATAATGGAATTGCTAATTATAACATTTATTTATAAAAATAATATTTGTTGTTGTATAAAAGGAAGACACTTTAACAAAATGGATCGTGGCTCGATTAAAATTTTCCGAGGAAAAAAAATCCAAATCATGGCACTATAATATTCTTATTTAAAAAAAATTTGATTTGTTAGCAGGCGGGGCACAGGACGTGAATTAAAATGCGAGGTAGCTACAGCTATTCGTGAGGAAATTTACGTATTGATCCAATTCATTAAAAACTTCAAATACTTGACATATTATGTACTTATATAACTTAAATTAATACTCTATTAATTGCTACTAACTATCTATATATTATGTTTTTTGTACAAAACAAAAATTGAAAAATATATTTATTTATTTATATTTATTTAAAAAAAATCACATTTTATTATATTTATTATAAAATAAAAAATAATTATTATTTTGACAACAGTCAGTCAAAAAGCCACCAATTTTTTTTTCTAATTTTATAATTTAGTTTGACTGCGATTAAATATGCTAAATAAACCATTTTATTAAAGAAGTTAACTATTAAAATATTAACTTTAACAAAAAAATTAATATAATTTTAACGGATATCACACCCAGTTACATTTATAATTACATGTTGATATTTGTTCTAAAAAAAATTATGAATGATATATGAAATGAGACATTACCTTTAGATCCGCACCATCTAAGGGAATGACTTGTCTTATATTTAAAAAAAAAAACGTACTTTACATATTTATTTTCATTATAAATTCTAAGGCACTCAGTCGATCGATAATAATATTATGTACTAGTTGCAGTTGTATAATGCTATCTATAAATAAATATAGTTTTATGTTTCGTTCTCATAAATACATATAAAAAAAATTAATTGCTGATATATAAAAAAAATTATCGATTCTTTGAAAATTGAAATTTAATTCTCGTGGGGTGCGCGCAATGGTATATATATATATATATATATATATATATATATATATATATATATATATATATATATATATATATATATATATATATATATATATATATATACACATACACAAAAAATTAATTATTGCTGATGCATATATAAAATTATCACTCTAATATAAAAATGCGAACGAACATTCAAAAAATGTATCGATAATATCATAATTTGAATTAATCTTTGTTAAAATTGTTTTAATACTTTATTATTGATATGTTCTCAATGTTTGTTTTGTATACAAGAATATAATTTACAGATTTTCCTTTTTTAGAGTAGTGTTAATACGAGAAATATATAATTTAGAAAATTGGCGATTTTCTCAAGCCTTCGAGTTTCAAATAAATGGATAACAAAATTAAATAATTTTCAATCTAATCGAAATTATAAATTTTTTTTTTTTTTTAATTAGTGAACGGCGAGTCAAGCGCAATTGCACAATATAAACCATTCCAAAATCTTATTTTCTTGACTAAATATTAGTGTAAGCCATGAATTGATCTGAATAAGATTCTTTGTTTCCTGACAGCTGCAGTTTGCCGATTCTTGATAAATTTTATATAAGAAATTAATAAAAATAAAAATAATCGATAAATTGTTTTAATCGATGTTGCGATTTTGACATTAATATTGATTATTCAATACGTCGCTCATCATATAAATTACGTTATTCAATGTAAAAAAATATGTATGATGTGATAAAATAGTTAGATCCAACATTATAAACAAAAAAAATGGAAATTAGATGTTACTGAGTTTATACTATACGTATTCAATTACCTTTAAGTAATGACTAGAATACATCAAGATAAACATTTAGTATATAGATCTTAATGATCCGAAAAAAAACATAATCCTCTTAGGGGTATAATATACCTAATAGAATAAAATATACCACATTTAATTAATTTAAGTAAAAAACCATACATACATAATACGTTAAATCTGACATTGATATCATAAAAATTACCAAGTAATTTCCCTTGCGTATAATTTTCCACGAAAATAAAATGCTATTACCAGTTTTTTATTTTTGTTATCATTTTCATTAAACCTACTTGTAAATAAATGTTGTTTGTGTATTCAGTACAGAAATCGGTGAGGAATTTAAAAAAAAATACCTGGTAAATATTACTTCATATTCAGTGTTGAACGCCTATTTACATATATATTTATTAAATAGCTTCTGACCTCTGACAAGCGAAAAATGTATTACATATACATTCAACACTAATCCGCCCATTGCATGTCGTTCAAGGTGAAAGTAAATAATTTAATAATATGAATAAACGATGAAAATAAGTTTGGTCACATATTTATATATGACAGATAATATTATTTTGAAATATCCCTAATATTCCAGTGCGGTTCTCTCATTGCATGTCTGAACAAATGTATATATAGCATGTCTCAAACAAATACAATTACTGTTCACCTTTTTAGTTTTAAACAACGGAAATTTCTGCATTTTCATTCGAATGTTCCACAACACAACATAAAACACTTAGAATCGAAATTAAATTATCAAAAAACAAAGAAACAGAAAGTTCATTATTGCATCCTGTTGATTGATACTTTTATTAGTATTCGTTATAGATATTTTATTCTCAAGTTAGTCCATTTAAAAATAATTAAATATTTATATTAGAATAACAATAAAAACAATAAATCCCTCGCTAAGTCACTTGATTAATTGTAATCTGATTTAAATCTTCTTATATATACATAAAAGAAATTCTTTATTTCGTTTTTACTTCATTATCGATGACGTTTTAAGTGTGTGAGTCACACACAAAATAAAAACGTTTTTCTTCTCTCTATATAATAGTTTACATAAATATTTCATTATAATATATATACACATGCTTAATATACAGCAGTGATTTCTTCTCTAAGTCTTTTTAAAGACGATTAAGTTTCTTTTTTGTTGTTGTTACTGTTGTGCACTCTAATTTGATTATATGTGAAATTTAAAAAACCCGACAATTGTAACACTTTACTGGCATGTTAATAGTTAGAAATTTACATCAATAACGAAACTGAAAGCTGGCACAAAAACTAATCCGCAATGTACTAGAGTTAGACGAATTGAACCTATTCTATCTGTTAACGTTATATAACTTTTGGTTTGAATTGATTTTCAATGTGAATAATATCTGAGTAGACTTAGGTAGATTTTCCATTAATTCACTATGTTAACCATAAAGCTACATAAAATATGTGCCGAAGATTAATAAAGCTACATAATATATGTGCCGAAACCGGGTTAGCATATGGAAAATCGAATATTTCGCAATCATTATATTATAACCGACCTTGTCCAGAGGTGGTTTAACAGTGTGCAATATCATACGAAAGGTAATTAATTATATATTATATGCATGTGTATGTACCAACTGCAATAGTGAATGGCCTTCATTCATACCTAAAAGACATAAAGAATAAAGTTCCATATAAAGTAACAATATTGATTCATCATATCGTTCTATTAATAAATTCCATTTATATGAATCATCATCATCATCAACTTCACAATCAATTGAAAGAAACACACCGTTTGTATTTATGTTGCAAAAGTATAAACCGCGAATAGTTTGAAATGATTCATGATGGACACCGCACGATGTGGTATTGCAACTACTCTCTCACTGTATTTATACACAAACAGAACAAAATTATAATTATATTCTTGTAACAAACATACACTTTTCTATACTTAACAAAAATTATTATTTATATAAACTTCTTATTTTCATTAATTTGTTTGATTTTTTTCACTTATATACTACAAGCTGCACTTTTTAATTTCAATACATTTCAAAAATTAATAAGACATAAAAAAAAAATATATATATATATATATATGTACATAAAAAATAAAAAATAGATACTCTTATCTTTAAATTGATTTATAAAGAATCTTACAAAAAGTAAATAAAATTATAAACGCTTGAAATTTCTACAAATATGAAATATTGAGATGCCTTCGTGTTTGTTTATTTTTTTTTTTGAAATTTTTCTTTTAACTCTTAAAAACTATTTCTTGTTTAATTATTACGAATCTAATTAAAAAATATAGAAAAAGAATATTTTAAATAGTTTATTTTTATTATATTTTCTAAGACACTTTTTTCCGTTTTCTCGCACTCACATCCTTTTTTTTGTTATTTTGATTTTATGACTTAAAAACTGTAAAGAAAATAAGAAAATCGAAAATTAATTTAAAAATACAATATCCATACATACATGTAAAAATAAAATGGAAAATTTAATTATATTACCCAGCTAAAGTAGATAAAATTTATATTTTTTTCAAAAATGCATAAAATATTTTGTGAGTTTACTATGTATTGAATGAGTACTATTTATATGTTTGTTTATAGAATTTTTTAGACTGTCTGAGCGACACTTTGAAAAAAACTTTTAAATTTAAAATCAAATTGATTTTGAAATCTAACAGTAGACCATAAAGAGGTTAAAAGTTCAAGATTATTTGGAAACATGTTAGGATAGAAAGAATTTCAGATATAATTTATGAACGAGAATATGTGGGACCAGTGAAAATAAAACTTTACTCATCGCACAAGTATAAATATGTGGTACATGTTGAAAATATTTGCGGTTCATCGATTTAATATTAATAGACTTTTCCAATACTTACCAAACATGTCTACGAGTATACCTTTTGCATAAAATGACCCGCTGGAAATTGTACTAGTGGATCGTAATTCTATCACTTTGATCCTATTCAATCTTCGTGAACCTTAATTTTACAAAATATATTCCAACATGAGATACTTAGTTAAAGGGTATGGCCATATTATAATTTTTGATCGAAACACATTTCAAAATACAAATGTACTTCGGTTGATTTTTCATTTAGATATTTCAAATGGTCTGAAATAGAATCGATAATTATATCTATATGTATGTCAATTTTAGACATTATGTACTATAATTTTTGGTTAAATAAGCATCTTCACATTTCATAGCTACATGCCTGTAGTATTGATATGAACAATCGCTTGGCCCATGGATTCTGGACATAGATCCCGCCTATTGGGATTCCAACTCGGTATCTTTGGATCAAGAGTTTTAACCTCTGTGCTATATACTCGATGAGCACTTATTTGAAATAATACTCCCAGAATCCGTTCAAGAACATGCTTCATAAGATATATGGATTCTCTCCATCCTGACAGTATAAATAAGAAATATGATTTTGGCTAAACACCATCACAAATCAGGAACATCTGCAGCAAACCAGACAAACCGAAATGGATTAGGCCCACATTGAGGAAAACCGTGACATAACCAGAAAGAATAATGACATAATCACTAGAATGTAATCCGGAAGGAAAAAGAAAGTAGAAAAACCAACAATAACCGGAAGCGAAATAGCTCAGTAAAGTATTAGAGAAACTGAGAGCAATTGCCCCTAATAAAGTCAGACGTCTAGTAGATACCCCATGCTCCTTATCTCCGAGATAAAGGAAAAATAAAACTGATATAACCATTTAATAAAATTCGAATTTTATACAATTTTTTATTTGTTTTGTTTAAGAGTGCTCTTCTATTGCAAAATCAATTTTGAAATGGAGAGATAGAATGCACTCCATTGTTTAAAATGATAGGACATATTTTTACCTTTTCATCAATAAATAAATTTTAATATTTAATATTTACACTTGGTAATTTATTTTTGAGCCCGGATTTTTAAGAAATAAGGACAGTTCAACAAAATTATATTTTCTGAAAGGGATTTGCATCTGTTTCAAGACTCTAGCTAATGCAGATAGTCCGCCTTGTATATCGAACGTCATGACTTTATATATTTATAAACCTATATCGATTTTACAGCCAGTTGATTGTTAAATGCATAAGTCCAACTAATTTTATTTTATTCAGTCTCAATTCGGTATTTAAGGGGAAATCCGAAATTTGGAAAATATGGAATTAAAAAATTAGAATTTATAGTAGATCATAGTTTAGGTAAAGAAGTTAAAACAAAAGTTTTCCGAAAAATTGTTAGTAGATATGTACATCAAATTTACCAATAATCGATTGTAACTTATTTCGAAATAATTTAAATAAATATAAAATAGTTTAAACATGACACGGTATTATAGCAATAGTCCAACTGGGATAACCACACACAAAATTTTATTTTTTAAATGAAATCCCTAAACATTATAGATAGATATTATATGATAAGGATAAGACCAAAATTCTAAATAATGGGATTTATTTGGGAATATTTTTAGTTGAATTAGGAAGACTATTACGGTTAATACAATACGAAAACACCACTAAAATATCTAAACGAACAGTAAAATATAACATATGTAAGCGTTAGTACATTGTTCATAAATGTTTCCACCACTGTAAATAAACTATCAAAATTTATATGGCTTTTCTTTCAATGGATTTCTTTTATAACCGCACATTGTAGTAAACTAACGATAAACTAAAAACTAACAAATATATACATACATGTTTATATATATAATGGTTATAGATAAAATAAACTATTTAAAAAATGTCATATTCTTAGATAAAATAGTTCAAATTATGAACTTCAGTTGGAAAATAGAAAATAATAAATGACAGCACAATGTGGTTGCATATTAACAAAAAAAATAACATGGTTATATATTGTACACTTTGATTACAGTGCATCTATCATATACTCAAGTACCGTGTGTGTATATATTGTATTCATGTTAAACTCGTATGTTAAATGCATTTCATTCGTGATTTCTTACAAACACAACAAAAATAAATAGTAAATAATTTTTAGAACGGATTTACAGAGAATGTTTGTCTTGCTCTACATTTTTGGTTTTTAGCATTTTAAATGTCTTTCAGTTTTAATTTTAACAGTTTTGGATTATGATTAATAATTTCTATTTTTAATTGAAAAAACTATAGAAAATAATTCAAGTGTTTAAAAAAAATGTCTCTGGTTTTAGTGATTAAAGTAAGTTGTGATTTCACGATCTATATAATTATTATTTTTTAGAAATAGAGAGAAGGGGCAGAAAAGTACCTTACAAATTTCATTTAATCGTAAATTGTATCGTTAGCTGATTTTCGCAATATGTATTTATATTGTATATACATATGTTGTTTTATACCGTACAAATTCTACCTACTCTACAAGACAAGCTAATGTAAAAATATTTTTCACTTAACCTTATGAACATAAACATTATGAGTATTTTCTTTATTACTATTATAGTGTTGCAATAAAATAACGGTTTTCATAAACACATAAATAAATATATGTATGTATGTATGTATACACTATAACATAAATAAGAAGTTATATAAACAACCTTGAATAGCATGAGTTCAATTAGTCAAAGTAGTTTATGTTACGTTGCTGTTTCTTATAATGATCGTATTTTCTTTTTTTTTATTGATTCCCAGGTCAGATTAGAAAATTTACATTTAAGTTTTTGGCTGGACGCACGCAAATCAACTTAACCAAAAAAAAAACTTTTGATTTTTTGCCCAGACACAATTATTGTTAATTTCTCAGTAATACATTTTTGACCTGGTATATGTATAATTGCAAGAATACAGTCTTTCAATAAAAAGGTGAATAACATTGAATGATTTTAAAATCAGCAAAGTATACTGCAGATGCTAATTTTATTTTATTGGTAGGCATAAAAACAAACAAGTCTTACTGCACCTGGCTGCTTTATTCCAATAGCAAGGCACTTTTGCTTAATATAACTAAAAGAATTAATGCATTTCGTTAGAAGCCAAAATAAAATAAAAGTATGCACAATATGAAAAGTAAAAGGTTTAAATCTTACGTCTTTTGTTAACTAACGTTAACCAACGAATGCTATTTATGTATGTACATATTTTTATCTTTACTACGTTTGTCTGATCAAATAAAAATAATTCGATGTTAAAGAAGTTTTGCGATTGTTTTGGTCTTATTAAACAAACAAATTTTATGATTCCAGGTGTTATTTTAAATCCCTTTTATAATATTGTGTGTGACTTAAAAATGTAAAATAATCAATTTTTTGTTTAAATTGTCCGTTACATTAATTTACTGTTGCTGAACTTTGTACACATAAGTAATTATGTAATTTACAAAAGTTGGTCGTAGTTGTTATTTTCGAATTAAACAAAATGTTCATACAAGCACTTATATTAACAGTATAGATGCAAATCAGGCATGAATTTATGAATAAACTCTAAATTAAACTGCAAAATATAGCTTTATAAAAAACAAAAAAAAATTAATATTAATTGGTTGTTTGGTAGTTTAAAGTCTTGTAAGATTTTTACGGTTAGTTAGAACTGACAGATACTGTCTATAATTTTGATCTCAATTGAAATTATATTTTTCTTTATATATACATACATACATACAAATACATCATTTTCACCATCCATCCTCCATTTGTGTAACATAAATGATAAAACACAATAATAAATTATGTTTTGTTGCTAATTTGTTTAGAAAAAATTTAGCAATAGTTGTTTTATATGTATGTACATCCAACATCATTAAACAATAGACAAGGCAGCCAAATGAAAACAAAAAAAAAACGTAATTCAACCGAAAAAAAATTATAAAATTTGGATTTATCATTATTACTATTATTACCATTTTGAATTAATTAAATAACTATACCAACTATATAAAGTATACTATAAACAAATTCCCAGGCCATTAACTTCTTTCTTTGCTTCTCTCTTCCCAATTGCAATAATGACTATCTATCTATCAACTATAAAGAACAAAAGAAATCGTATCTAAACTATGTATATATAGGGGAACTTGCAATGTCCGGGAATCGAACTATTGATTCGAAATTTTAATTTATAGTAAGGGGTCAACAATTGGGAAATATATGGATTCTTGTTTTCACTAGACACATAATATATTTTCAATTACAATTACGAGGGTAATTAGAATGATTCATCTATAAAAACGTATATAATATTATGACGAAATAGTATATACGAAATAGTAGCTTATCACTTAATACTTATTAGTCATTGATATAACTAAATTATGTACATCCCGCAACTATTTCATCATTGTTAATTAACAACCTCAAAAACAACAGTAGCTACTAAAAACCAAGACAAATCTTACAAACATAGTACATATAAAAAAAATAGGTGTTAAAAATAAAGAACTTACATATGCATATAAAACTAAGACTTCACACAATGAAACAATAACAACTGTTATAACTCTCTATATTTTCAAATGGATACATAAAAGTTTCATAATCAATCTGTTATGGTTTTAAACGCAGTGCATATTCCGTCAATAACCGGGAGAGCAGATATCATAAATTTAGATCAACATTCAGTATCTCGAAATAACACTTAAAATTTCAAATATAATCTTAGAATTTTCTGTCAATCAAATCGCGCAGAAGAATCCAATTTTAAATGTAAATAAAATGAAATTATTTTTAACTTAACAAGAAAAATGCTGTAATTATGATTATGGCGTGTTTCATATATAGAGAATTCTCGTACACACATTACAAAAGTTCAAAACAAATTGGAAAATGAGACGAACACAAAAAATGTAAAATGTCTTACATATAATATGAAAAGAAATCACTTCAAATGAGAGAAATAAAATAATCTGTTGATGAACAATCAAATAAAAGGTTTTATTTAATATTCTTGTAGCTTTTTTGTTAGAAATATTTTGGTATTTTGACCATTTTACCATCTGTTGAACATAAAAATGATGATAATCCGTGTGGCAGGGTATTAGTTGAAATACATTTATAATATTTAACTAACTCTATACTTACGTATACACGTCAAGTTTTATAACACTACGCTGTGCGCAGGTTACGGATATATGTAAGTAATCCATACCACTAAAAATTATACGTATTTCTATTACATATTTAACATAAGAGTAGATAAAGATCCTCCTCCTAAGGCCACTGCTAAAATCTAAACACTTATCAAGTACCGTGAAGCTGAAGCTTTACAAAGCGTTGATCAGGCCCGTTGTTATGTTTGGATGTGAAAGTTGGGCGCTGACGGATGAATACGAGAGATGGCTCCTAACATTTGAGAGAAGAGTCATGCGTGTGATCTACGGCCCAAAACGCGAAATAGATGGTACCTACCGAGCTCTGTACAATATCGAGATCAGAGATCTGATGAAGATCCCCGATATTGTACATGAAATAAGATCTCAGCGAGTACGCTGGCTCGGTCACGTTCTGCGTGCTGATCCGGAACGAATTGTGCAGCGATCTCTGAAAGGAGAGCCACCATATGGTAGGCGCAGAGGTCGTTGCCGGCGACGATGGCTCCACGATGTAGAGAACGACTTGGCCTCTTCAGATTGTCTTAGACAGTATGAAGACCATGCTCAGGATCGAAACCGTTGGAGCCAGGTTGTTGACTCAGTAAGGGGCCAGTAATGGCCTTTAATACTGTTTATTATTAGATAAAGATCCTAACTTCATATTTTTAGTTTGTTACATTATAAAGTTATAGCGACATCTAGTATGTTTGTATTTTTCCTGGATAATTTGCTGCTCAAAACGAAGTTTTGAATAATATTTCTAAGAAATATTGCATGCTATTTTAGAAGAAATTATTTTGCACTGAGTTTTAGATTTATTTTTCTTGTGATTTGTGAAAAACTCCTCAGCTAATTTTTATCACTGGCGTCGTTAAGATTTGCTCGATTTTACAGATTGCGACAAATTTTTGTATGCTTTTATGTACTTTTGTAAAAATTTTTAGCTTCACCCCTCACATTTTTCGTCGATTTTTTTACTACAACAATGACTGGTAAATAATTGTAAGTTAATAAAAATGTTTTATTTGCGTTGTTGCTGAAAATATTTACAAATGTTTTCCTCTTATTGCTCAATTTTCGTAACTTAATTTACTATGTTTACTGAGAGAAAAATAAACCATTCTCAAATTTTTCTAACAAAATTTAAATCGTATGTTATTGTCGTTTATTTAATTTTAAAGTAGCTTCATATTGATCATACTATACTAATTCAAATCACATATATTTATATGTAATATGTGTATAGTAGATATATTTTCAAATTATTCTTAATTCTACTTCTCACTAAGTCGATAAAATTGCCAACACCAGTGACTTTTCTTTGTTCTATTGCACATAAACCTGAGCTGAAATACAACTATTAAATAAATTTTTCGAATGTGATGCTGGACATGATACCAAATAAAACCCTAGTTATAGTCAAGTAAATCAGATTATTTTATCAAAATTAAACACTCAGTAACTGTTACATATATGTATGTACCTAATATTGATTGTAATTTCAATGTCAAATTGAATTGGGAATACTGCAGTGTTTTATTTAAACGAGATTGAGAATACTGTAGTATTTTATTTAAACACTCGAGATGATCATTCATTGATGCAATTACTTTAAATTACAAGTTGTCTCAATTTGCATTCTCGCGACACCATTTTTAAATCAATTTCTACTTATTGAAAGAACGTCGTAGCTAGCCACAATAGTGAGTGTACGATGACTTAACATACGGTCAATGCATGTTGAACATTTCAATCATCGAAACTCAATTTTAAAAATAAACACAATTGCTATAATAGTGTGAAAGAATATTATTTCCTCGAAATATTTTCCATTGGCTAAATAATAACCCAAATTGGATGAATTGTTTCACAAAATTTTATAATTTTTCTGCTAATATTAAATGTAAACTAAGTATATACATATTACATATATACTTATTTTCATAATTTTTCGGCAATGTCGACAACTTAACTTACCTTCAGTACTTTCAATATGATATGCATTTTGTTAAAACAAGTGAATAATCAAATAACCATATACGTTCATCATACATACCTAAAAACAAAAAAAAAAGTTATAAAAATTAGTACAAAAAAAAATACTACATGAAAAATTAGTTGGTAAACATTATATAAAAAACTATAGTATTAAACTCTAAACATCAATCACGCCTATATGTGGGCGGGGGAGTCTATATAGTTTCTAGATCACACCTATCTATCTCCCTATAATAAACCGCCATACAATTCAAAAACCTATCATATCCCATTTAATATATCTTTTTTGTTACAAAATTAACAAAAATAAAACAACAACATGCAGAGTCACGACTGATAATATAAAATCAAAATTAAAAAGAAATCAACAAAGGGTACTGACTGAATTAACTGCCAACTTTACTTAAATTTACGAAAATCTGACGACGCAAAATAGGCAAAATAAAAACTAAATTAATTTGTTTCAAATTAACTTAAATTAACATTATTTGTAATTTCATTAAAAGTCGGCTCTGATAGCACGGTTGACTTCAGTTGATTTCATTTCCAGTTTCAAATTTTTTGGATCGAATAAAGAACCCCAAACAAAACAAAAAAACACTTAAAATTTAAATTAAAACTACCAAACACATACGAATATAAAATGAAAAAATAAAACCAATGGAAAGAATAAGAAATCTGTAATTTAATTAAATTTAATTAAAAACATGACAATTATACTATATCAACTGAGATTGAGAACGCCATTATGAGTTTCAATTGTGAATAATTACAATTATATTTATTATTTTCCATATCATCATAAACCATAATATATAGTGTATAATGCATATTACATATAATAAATACTATGCATACTTTTCCCCTATATTGTTTTGGTTCGTTTAATTTAAAACACAATCGATGACACAACGCCCCGCTTTCTTCACATTATCACTAGCGTACCAGCCAGTCATAATGTTAAACTATTTCATATGAGATAATTAATGTAAATTAACAAAACAAAAAAAAGGTTCAAGAAAACAAACTAACATAACATTTCGTTATCGTAAGAGTAATCTAATATAATATGTATTAAAATGTGAAAACGCAAAGTGATTAAAACATTAAAACATGAAATCAAGCGGGACAATAACAACTTACAACACCAAGGGATTTTAATAATCGATGTATCAATCAAAACCTCTACTCTCTCCTGGATATATAATTACGTCAGTGTCACATTTCACAAAAAATAAAAAGCTATTAACCAAGGAAAGGAAGCGCGTATACACATAACACATTTCTAATTAAAAATAGATAAATAATTTTGTTATTTAAAAACTCATTCATCATTAGTATTGAAGCATGATCTATTTTACATAATAGCGCTTAGAAATTATATTGACAAAGAAATACGATTATTATTTACATATGTATCTATGGTTCAATGAGTATATCGAACTTAGCTACATAACAATATGTATATGCTTCATTTAATATGATAAATTGTGTATGTCAAAAACGCGATTGTTGTTCTAAAGCGCAACAAAGTTAATTTATGCCCGTTCCTTCTATAGTACACAGTGAATTCGCTTGAAAATCCTAAATTTGATTAAAATTCAGTATAATCGATCACAATTTACTTTTAACATCTATTACCGAGATTAATGTAATTCATCACAAAAATCGAATGACAAAAATGTATATAACATAGAACTATTAAACATACTTAAGTTTAAAAGTAAATAACATCAACTGCTAGTGTACATCAAAGTAATGCCATTTAACAAAGAAAAAATGTACACCACTCTGATTTCGATAGTCGAATTAAAGTTATCGAAAAAAGTTATTCCTCAAAGCTTAAAATAGAAATTAGAATTTACATGAAAATAAATTTTATCGGTAATCGAATATTTTTTTAAAATCAATCACATTATAATCCCGAACAATTTTTACAGTTTATTAATTATGTACTGAAAACACTGGAATAAACACCTCATACGCATTTTGCAGTAAAAATTTAAATTATACAAAAAACGTTTAATGGTTATAGAAATATGTGTAGACGTCTATTATCATTTGCTCTTCTTCTTTATTTCAATATTTGCATCAATCTCATCTATTGCGGAAGTTATTTCTGTTAACACATACGCCAAAATCATATATAGTGAAAGCCTCTAAGTACATACACAACTGTTTAATGAACGTTTGCCATAGGTTTAATATTCGATAATTCTTTGAAATTTCAATACTATCGATATCGCTGTTCAGGTATTATCTGATAAGATTCAATATCGAAGGAAAACGATCGTTGATTGCGATCTGTAAATTCTGTCAGTCTCGGTATGAAATTAAATAAAAATAAATTGATATTGTGGAATTGAATATTTACACAAATCTCTCGCTGAATTATCTAAAGTTACTGAAATCTTAATTTATCTTTATCAGTATTGTACAATCTAAACAACATAAATTCATCGACAATTGACTAAACATTTTTTAATTACATAAAAAAAATACAAGTGATAAGATAATTATACCATTGGATCAAATAGAGCACGTGAGTAATTGTCAAATTCTATACAAATATAAAAGATGCAAGAACATTTGCAAATGAAATTTAAAATTGATAACACTAACTAAAACTCTCTAATTTATCAAAATAATCTTAATTTTTTGGATCGTATTGCACAGATTTCAAAAAAATTTGAAGCACATACAACTTATATAAATTTTCTGAAATTTACTAATTAATTCTTAACGTTGTAAGTTAATTGATTTCACTTAACTTGATGGGAGATCGATATTAACATTTTGACTCAATTTTTTTACAATAAAAGCAGCTTTGAACTCCATTGAAGTTACGGTAGACAGTTTATGATTTGGCGATACAGCATTATATGTAGCAGAAATTGCCCAGTATTTTGTGTGAAGAGTTATAATAGAGTACATACAAGTAATATAATTATAAAAATTTGGTGGATTGTCGCTAGTTTACTTATAACTTTAGGTTTAGATTGCTCTTTCTCAGACCATTATTGTATTTATTTATAGTTTTTTGGAATGGCCTTTCTGACAAATCCATTAATCGACCAATTTTTCGATTTCGTTCCTAATTAAAATTAATCTTTATGGTATAGCAAAAATTCACACCTTGCAAAATTTATTCTTAGACTAAGTATTTTGAAATTTCGGAATTTAAAGAAATTCAGAATATCATTATCTTCATTACATAGTACCTATAAAATTATGCAGAGTTATTGAAAGTAAGTATGTATGTAAATAATAATTTACACTATTCTCTGCATAGAAAGTTTTCGATGTAAATCCATCACTGTTCTATCCATTTTTCGTTTACTTTCAATGTACTATATAAGAAAATAAAACTATTTTACAAGGAAGTATATACATATAATAAATAATATTTTGCTCAATAACAACAGTAAGGCATGTTAAATACGAGTATGAGTATCTCGTGTTAGTTATATAGAAATTATAAATACATAAAAGAATAACGACAAATATACGCGCACATAATATTGTATGACAAAAGAAATCTTAAAAAATAATAATAATATAAACACGTCTCAAAAGAAACGTATAGAGCCTGACGTCATTTTTAAAGATTTTTTTTGTGAAATTCCTTTGTCTGCATTGGAATACAGCGAGAACTAACCAGAAAAGATGTTTTTTTTTTTAAAATTTCATTTCTATACATTTGACACGGGTATGAAGGTATGTAGTATTTGTCTATTAAGCTAGCATGAATAGTTTATGTTTCGAAAAATATATTATAAGGACACATCGATTATAGTGACATTTCATTTGCCAATTTACAACAACAATCCTGTATAATGAATTCAATTTTGGAATTTGTCGAATTCCTTCTGAATTGATTTGTAGTAACTGTGTTTGTCACCAGAGTTTTCGTATTTGTCAAACACTACCAACTTTTTGTACATGTCAAAAATAAATCACGAGAATTGGTTGGTTATTTCTATTCACCAAAATTGAATTCCAATTCCAATTTCTTGGTCAAATGAAATGTCACTTATTTTATTTTCAACTCCAGTAGCAGCGTAATTGTTGTATACAAGTTTGCCCTAATAGTATTGTCACTTCTCATAAATCTTATCAATATTAGATAGTACCAAGTTAAGCTATATATTAAATAGAGTTCTTTTTAGAAGTATAATATATAGTATACAGAACGAATAAAAACAGACAAGAGCAACCAATAAGAAGGTAACGGTCCAGCGGTCACCGACTTGAATTTTGTTTTTATCTTTTCTTATACAGTTTTTAAATAAAGAAATTCATTGGTATTAGTTGCAATTTTCTATCTTACCGTCATAAATGCTGTTGTATAAGTACAAATATAGTTTTTAAAAATAGAAAAGGTATTACATTATATATATACATATACATATATACGTATATGTATATATAACTATAAAGTATATAAATGGTGAAGATAGTGAATGGTATACCAACGAGTACTTTATAGACTTCCGCCATGCGTGATCAAAACAAATAAATTCTAATTTTAATATTGGTTATTTTTAAATGGATTTATACGTCGAATGCTTAAAAAGAAATTTTTCTTTTAAATTAATACGTATATTTATAAGAAAATCCGTATTTTTGAAAGGAAATAAAAATCGTGAATATTATCAAGGTTTCTTTTGTAACTCAGTTCTCTTTGTTAATTCAATTTCATCCGAAGACAAAAAAATTAAAAAAAAAAAACGTTGGAAAGAATCGTTTGAAAGGTTAAGTAGAAATTGTAAAATGTACGAGTAATATTGGTAATATTTTGAAACTGAGAGTAGAATATTATTTTAGTTTTATATTTTAACTATAACTGTATTCGTTACAATTTAATATTTTTAAGATGGTAAATATACAAAAACTACTTATTTATCGTTGTATTTTTATCCAACAGGTTAATTTTTCAGACAATAAATGTATTCTTGTTTTCGCTTAAAAGCTGTAAATTTGTAAGATGTCGGACATCCGCTATCATCCGAATATGATGCAATAATTATAATAAACACGCACACATCATTTGACCTTAGTTCAACATTCCGACATTCAGTGATATAGAACATACTGTAGCACTTAACAATGACGTTAAAGTTATTCATAAGTCACGCGATTTCTAAAAACAATCGCATATTTATTGCCCGAGAAATTAGCGCCGCCATAATATTCGAGCCAACATAAAAAAACAAGAAAATTACTTAATTCAAATCAAAAATAAAATAAAATTTTAATTGGATAGTTCAAAAATCTTAACTTAATTTCAATGCAATTAACGTATTACCTGATAACGGAAAAGTCAGCGAAATAAGTCGAATTATTTTACAGTGAACCTCAAAGTGTTTTCATGTATTGTATCATACGTGCATCGCTTGACCGACTTTACAATTAAAATTATTACAAAGCTATAAGTAAATATACATATAATAATTGTTTTCTTATTCTTTTCTTTATTAGTTAGCATACAAATTAAAAAGCAAGTTCCATTGCAACCTCTCTACTATATGCTATGAATAACATTTCAAAAATGACTGAGAAATTTTTTCCAATGAACAATAAAACAAACGTATCATAATGATAAATATTTGGCTATCGCGAATCAATTAAAGAAAACTAAAAAATATATAAAAAAAAACGGTTAACTATTGATTCATAATAAATAAAACAGAATGTATCTATGTACACTTATGTGCTTTGATTTATTTTTTGAAATGCGCGGGCGGTTGTCTATACAACTATACAGTAACAAACTACATAATTGAGTAGTTTAAACCAAAATACATTCTCAATGAATATATTATATACGCATACATACACATGTATATTATACCGTTTATATACTTACAATTTATTTACTTGAATGACGTTTTTCTTAACCTTAATTTATATGTATGATAGTTTCTTACTGTTCCTTTTCAATTTATTATTATTGTAATTTTTTTTGTTGTAGATGTAAAATTAAATAACAAGCAACAAAACTGAATAAATAACTTTGTGTTGATTCATCACGAATTGAATATACTTACAGCGCTGCCTTGGATAAGTGCGAGCATTATTTTAGGTAACAGATATATTTAATTTAATAATTTAACTTAAAAGTAGACCCTGATTAAAACATACCTTAGCTTAAAGCAGACCCTGATTACACCAAATGTAAGTATAGATCAAATAGCTGCGCCTAAATAAGTAAAATGGCTACCTTTTGTTTGCGACTTTTACATGGCCGCCAAAAATGTATATGAACTTGATACTCGTATGGGCTTTTTAACGCAGTGTCTTATATATGGTGATACATTTTCAAACTAGAGCAAAAGATGATCAAACCATATAAAATAAAATTTTCCTAGGCAATGTCATGTATAAATATACTTTGATCACCTTTGGCTCGTATTGATTACGAGCCCCATTAGTGGCACTGAAAAGACTTTCATAATTACCTAAATAATCATGATGACTATTGGAAATATACTACACATACACAACACAACTTATATATTTCGATGCTAAAGCTGCATTGTATTTCAATTTACGATTTATAATAGTCGTAATAAATTTGGTTTTGGATGTCTTTCTAAATGTTTATAAGTAAATGAGAGAATTTTATATAAATTTAGTACATATTTTAATTTGGCAAGTAATACTAAGTGGTATTACTATTCTAGGTATAGTATAGTGGTTATAGAAAACCTAAATCAAAATATTGTTAAAAATCAAAAGTAGATGATAATATGTACTTAGATATGCAATAATAATAGATGCGGAATAGATATTACTCTACTGCCCAACAAAAGTAAATACTCACATCAAAGTGAATGTGTTGTGGCGATCCACTTCAATTAAAAATGTGAATGCATTTTTTAATATAAGCATAATTTGTAGAATATTATTACAGATAAGAACGTAGACTGTTACCTGAAATATAGATTCATATTCGATTTTGTGAAGTCGGATCTATCGTACACAGAATGACCCACATAACTTCCATGAGACAAATAACCGAGAATTTAATTCTGTGAACTATTCATTCAAAATAATTAAAGGAATTTCTTCTGCGAAAATATACTAACACCAGCAGCATCTACACAAGACTAACAGATTTAAGAAGATCCAAGTGGACTCGCAGTACAGAAACCCAAAATTTCTAATTTTAAAATAATATTATTATTGTTGTAAATGGAAACTTCGAATCCAATTTTAGGTCTTTAACGACTAAAGATCTTTTTTCTCTTTACTACGGCTCGAACTACGGGTTAAAAATGAAGGAAAGCAAAGCAGCAATGGGCAGGAATTGAAATGGGGGTCTCAGCATATATTGAATATATTTTTCGTTACTAAAAATTAATGAAGAGTCACTGTAACCTGTAAGCTTTCAACTCGACCCTTGTAATTTTAATGAACTGCCCAAATCCTTATGTTTATCTAAACCACGAACATTACCAATGCAATCTTGTCCATTTAATGGTTCTAATTTTATAAACTAATAAGCACTACATGTTGCCTTTTTTTATACACGTTTAGTATTTTTCATCGTAAACCACCTAAAGTTTTATGTGAAGTGTAAAAACGATAATGATAAAAATTATTAAAAAATTATATGAATCGTTTTTTTGCATCATACTGTAAATATTTTCAATTTTATTACAATTTAGATATAATTTTAAACAAATGAAAATAATTTCTGATAGAGGCAAGCACAACCATTACTTTTAAACCGGATTTCAGTGCACATGCTATTCATCTATGCCTATGTATATCATCCCGTTCAACCAAACCATTAAAGTAAATACGTCAACATGATATTTATATATTAGCAACCACATTTACATATGTACAGCAAAATTAGAATTCACATTCATTAAATTGTTGGCAATTTTTGAATTAATTAAATTAAACTAAACAATTTAAATAAACTAAGAAATTTAGTAAACTACATCGACATATGTACATGTTACATGATAGATTCTTACCATTTGAAATTTAAGAAAATGAAACGAAAAATAGTAATTGATTGCGCTCTATTGAATATAATTTTTTATTTATTATTTATGGGTATATATTGCACATACGGGGAATGGATTTATAATTAATATGTAAATAAAGTAAGTATGTAACAATATTGTCAAGTGTCAAATATCATCTTGGAAAATTGCAAATTCATATAAATATTCTATACAACAAAGTAAGTAAATCGTCTTGAAGACTGAATTTAAAACTAAAATTTTTTTTCTTATGTAAATCAGAGTATAGAAGATTCTATTGTTATAGGGAATAGTTAGAAATTAGTTGTTTAGTTATTTAACAATGTATCCAAGATAATAATGCGGTGGGTGGCTATTCTGTGTATAAGTATACATTTACGTACTACAACATTCTGATTATTTATGATAATAGATGGAACCATTTTAAATTTTTATTATGTTTTTAAATTTTCTTATATGTAAACTGCACTGATAAAAACGATTACCACACAGTTATATACATACATAGTTTAAACATGTTTACACTTTGCAGAGATGTATTTATTGCAGCCTGTTATCTCCATGCAGAATGCAAGAGAAGCCGTAGAATATACCATATACAAAGGAATACATGTAACTTATTTATAAATGATTTAAATATGACTGAAAACTGAGAGACTTCAGTGTAAAAAATTTGAATTTTAACCATTAAAATGTATACACAAAATATCCGTAATTAACAATCAAAATTTTTGTTGACCGTACACAATATCGCTCTTGAGTGATACAAGAGACATGATACCAAATTAGTTCATGTAGCTAAGTATAAATAATGTTTAAAAATATTTAAAATGTGATAATTTTATTTAATTTACCAACACGATTAAAACTTTATTATAGTTAACAATTTTGAAACACGATTTTAAATTTGATAATGAATGCCAAAAATAATTAAAAAAAAAAAAAGATATATGGAGTTTTAAGTAGTTTATTCATCAACTATAGTGGATGTGATAGATTATACATATGTATAAGTACATAATACATACATATGTATAATATACATATTCCATAATCACACGAAAAAGAGAAATTGCTTACAAAAATAAGCATCTTATACTAAAAATTAAAAACCTAAAACTTTCATTAAACATGATGAGACATCAAAACCAATTTTCAACTATGCATACATAAACAACAAAACACAATAAGAATGTTTTTTAAATCAACTTAACTGTATTACACCGCGCATATTTTTAAATACTCCAATCGTGCTATAAGTATGTATGTATTCATGATAAGCAAAACATAAGAAATTAATACACACATCGCAGCTCCTATACATATAATATTCAACGATGACACACACAGTCACACACATAAACAATTCATATGCATACATACATATTTCGGATTACTTAACCGGTTTTAAAGTTTTTTTTCTTTCTTAGTTATTCGTCTTAAGTTTAGTTAGTACTCTATTCAATTTGTATGTTTGATAATTTAATTCGTGTCGTTTTCATTATAGACTTAAATTATTTAAAATAAAATGAATTTTTTTATAATGCTAATGGCTTGTCAATCCGGTTGAATTGAAGCTCAATAATTCTAAACCGTTGTAATTTATGTTTTAAATAAATTTAATATCACGCTTTTTGATACAAATTGAAAAAAATCTCTCTAAAGTATTGTTTCTGTTCCCATACTTAACTTAAATTTCTTTGAAAAATTTGGCATATGCATACATAAATACGCAAAAATGTCTAAGTGGCAAATATTAATATATAATTTGCTTTATAGCTTATACTAATAAAATTAATCGATAAAAGTAATGAGTTTACTTTTTATAACATCATTTATTCTACGTGAGCATTTAGCGCAAAAACTGCAACCATAAATAATACGTTTATTATTATGTTTATTTTCATAGATAACTATAATAGAAATTTGTAAACCAAATTTCTGAACACGATATATATAATATTCCATCACTTAACATAATAGTAAAATCATTATTTTTTGTAACAAAAGATCACAAAAATCATTTATATTTATTTATTTTGGCTTTATAAAATTGGTTTCTAAAACTAAACTAAAATTGGTTTTATTAAATAATTTAACCCAAAAGTTTCACTAAAAATAATATCACTTAAATAATAACTTAAGTTTGAAATATAATTATAACATTGGATTATTCGTCCATTTGTTTTACTGCTAATTATTCAGCAAATTGTAGATTCAATAATAAAATCTATAAAATAAAACAATTTAGTTTCTCAATATTTTAATTTTATCATTAATATTTGTATGAACGCCAAGTTACAGCCCCAGCTTACTCAAGAGCTACCTCTGAACTTGTATTGTTTCTAGGAGAGCAAGGATATCATTAAACTGACTACTCGACGATAATATTTCAGAATAATTATTTTCAATTTGATTTGCGGACAGGCTAATATAATATTCCGAATACTTGTGTTTATATAATTTAACATGTTAGTACTTTTTTAAAATATACTTTATAGAAAGTATGGTCATAGTTGAAGCTTAAAGATATTGTAACTATTCGGTTAGAGAAAGGTATATGACCATTGCGTGTGGTTTCAGCAATGGAAAAGAAATAAAAGTACGGCGAAATGAAGTACTAGAAAATTCGCGTTGAACACCCACATCAACCATTAGCGATCACTACAAAAATGATGATGGAGTAGTATAAGCTCGACCGATCTGCTGCATCGACGTAGTTTAATTCAACCAGTGATTGTTGTAAAACAAAGTATTCAGTAGTGAGTTTAAAAAGATCGACGTATGGATAGACCAAATTCGTAACAATATATATTCTGAATCATAATTTTGTGGTGAAACACCTTGCATTATTTTTCAAAGGTAAGGGTACATATAACACAATTCACAAGAATTAATGAACTCAAGCAAGGGAAATCGTTTGCTGATGTAGTAAAAAAAGTACCGAGTGTTATGTTTAAAGCCGTTAAGAGCCAAGATTGACTGAATGTAGAAAAAGCCATAAAAGACAAAATTGACCATGTCAGTAACAACATCAAAGTTTCAAGGTGGACTAAAAATTGGGATGGTTCAGTTATAATTTCATGTGATGACGTTGATTCGGCTGAAAAATTGAAGGTCATTGGTAAAGATAATTTAAATAATGATTGCGAAATTAGCTTAACGCAGCAAAGAAGATTGAGGGTGAAAATTGTAAATATATCAGAGAAAATCACTGATGAAGAATTAATTGATAGTTTAAAACAACAAAATGACCTGTTAAAAAATAGTGTAATTAATGTAAAGGTGATGTACAAAACCAGCAGGAAATATAAGCCATTTAATGCAGTTATAGAAGTGGATGTCGATGTTTATAATGTGCTAATTTTTATGGGCAAGGTTAATTTAGGGTGGGATAAATGTGCTGTTTTTGATGGAACCTTTATTAGAAGATGTTATAAATGCTTGAGTTTTGGGCATAAGAGTACATGTAGTGGAAATAACATTTGTGCCGAGTGTGCTGAAGTGCGAGAAGAGCAACATGTTTGTCCAAATGACAATAAGAAATGTATTAATTGTATTAAAGTGAATAAAGATACAAATTTGAATCTGGACATACATCATAGTGCCCTGGATGCCCTTAAGTGCAATGTGTATCAGAAGAAACTTAAAGCTGAAAAAAGGAAGCTATTCTAGCAACCCGAGATAAATAATAGAGATGGGTCAAATGAAGTGCAATGTATTTATTTGAATATTAGAGGACTAGTTAATAACTTTAATGAGCTTGAAATGGTTTTAAATATGGATAATATTGATTTTGTATGTTTGAGTGAGACACATTTAGTTGAGGAAGATGATGATAATATTATTATGATGGATAATTATAACATTGTAAGATCCGATTCATCATCAAGGCATACAGGTGGTGTTATGATATTTATTAGGAACAATTGGAAGTATGAGATTATAGAAAAAGTTTCATTAAATTATGAATTATGGTATTTAGTCATAAAACTTAAATCCGATAATGTTAAACTATACTTGGCAGTGTTATATAGGGCAAATGGTTATTTGAATATGAGTGCTAAATTTTTGATGATTTGAAGAAACTAATGGATGTATTATGTGAATTTAGAGAAAAAGTAATTCTTGTTGGTGATTTTAATGTGAATTGGTTTGATAATAAGTTTGACAAATTGAAAACAGAGAATATAATTTGTGATAGTGGTTTTAAACAAATCGTTAATCAATATACTAGAATTGATTGTCAGTCAAAAACTTTAATTGACTTTGTGATAGTTAATGATTGGTATAATATAATTGCTATGGTTGATGCTGATATAAAAATAAGTGATCATGAATCAATAAGAATATTAATCAATGAAAATAAGGCTCCTGAAAGTCATAAATTAGTAAAATATGTTGATTATAATAAGGATAAATTCAGAAATAGAATAATTCATAGTGATATGATGAACTTTTATTACCTTGACTGTGATTTTAATAATGAAATATTTTTTGATAAATTGAAAATTATAATGAATGATTTCATAGTGATGAAACGCATTAAAGTTAATAATAATCAATGGTTTTCTGATAATTTAAAAGTTGCCAAAAACAATAAAATTAGACAACATAGGGTGGCAGTTTTTACTAACAACGAATCGGAGTGGAGCAAATACAAAAGGTTAAGGAATTATTACAAGAATGAATTAAACAAACAGAAAAATAAATACATTTCGGAAAAAATTGATTTTGCATCAGATCAAAGGAGCATGTGGAAAACAATAAAGACGCTAGTAATGAGGGAAAGACATAAAGAAATTGGAGATGTGGTTTTTGACAATGTAGTGTATGAGGATAATAGTGTAATTTCCAATAAATTTAACAATTACTTTGTGTCAAGTATAGAGGAAATCAATCTGAGTATACAGTTTAAAGTATACGAGAATTTAATTCCGGATGTAATTACTAAATTTGAATTTAAGGAAATTCAGTATGAGGATTTGAAATTAGTGATTAAGTCAATGAACATTAAAAGAGATTTTAATTTAATGAATTCAGTAATTATTAAAGATATTTTAGATTTAATTGGTGCAAATTTGGTAAAATTGATAAATCATTCTTTAATAAGCGGCGTATTTCCAAGGATGTTTAAAAAATCCCTAGTTATACCTATTGAAAAGATAAAGAACACTATAAAATCTAACGAATTTCGTCCAGTGAATATGATATCTATTGAAGCTAAAATTTATGAGAAAATAGTATTACGTCAACTAGAAGAGTACTTTGAATTGAACAAAATCATATCGGAGCAACAGTCGGGATTCAGAAATAACATAGCTGTGAAAGTCTAATTAACTTAGTGATTATTAATTGGAAAATAGCTATTCATAGCAATAAGAGGATAGTTGCTGTTTTTTTGGATTTACGGAGGGCCTTTGAAACAATAGATAGGAACATTTTGTTACTAAAGCTAAACAAATATGGCATTATGGATACCGAATTAAGGTGGTTTGAATCCTATTTGAGTAATAGAACGCAGCAAACAAAGGTAAATGAATTAATTTCTACCGAAATTACTACAACATTAGGTGTACCGCAAGGGACTGTTCTAGGAGTTTTTCTGTTTCTGATTTACATTAATGATATTGGAAGGGTCGTAAAAAATGGTAAACTTCTTATGTTTGCGGATGATGCTTTATTGTACGTAGAGAGTGAGGATGTTCAATTAGCTGTAGATAGAATTAACGAAGATTTACAACATGAGTAATTGGTTTAAAATGAATAAGATGAAATTAAATATTGAAAAAACTAAATGTATGATTTTAAATAGTAATATAATTAATTATAATATAAAAATTGATGATAATATTATTGAGCAAATTAATGAAATTAAGTATTTAGGGGTAATTATTGATAGTAAATTAAATTTTCAGTCACATCTGGATTATATTTGTAAAAAGATAGCAAAGAAGCTGTACTTCTTTAGAAGAATTAGAAATAAATTATCAGTAAGTACTTCTATTAGAATATTTAATTCGATTATTAAACCTCATTTTGAGTATTGTTCTACGATAATGTTAATGTTTAATAATGAAATGGTTAACAGAATGCAGGTATTACAAAATAGGGCTATGCGAATTATTTTGAAGAAAAATAGATTTGTTTCTAAATCTGTTTTAATAAATTCACTTAATCGGTTGAATGTGGATCAAAGAATAAAGTTTAATGTTTTAATATTTGTATTTAAAATTATAAATGGTCTTTTACCCAATTACTTAGTAGAAAAGTTAAAGTATGTCAGTGATATAACTCAATATAATCTGAGAAATAAATTTAATTTTAGGTTAGATTTTTTTAGAAATTCTAAAACTCAGAATTCCCTTATGTATAAAGGATTAAAATTATATAACGAACTACCTATAGAAATAAAAAATGAGAACAATTTATTAAAATTCAAGAAAAAATTAGAGCTTTATGTTAGAGAACATTTTAATTGATTTTACCTATTTTATATTATTTTGGTTAAGTATAAATTTTGTAAAATAGTAAGTGTACTAAATAAAATAAATAAATAAATAAAAAACTAATTTATTCCTATAAAATTTATTATCACAGTTAATATTCTAAATAATGATGACCAAAACAATAATTACAAAATTAAAAACACGATATCGCAAATAAAACAAATTATTCCCTTTAAATTGATAATGAACATAACTAAAATACCGGAAGTTTAAATAATATATTGAAATCTCATATCAGATAAGCTTAAGAATAAAAGTTTTGTTTATTTTTAATGTCATCACGCTTATCTGATATTTAATAAAATAATAAAAATAACAAAAACAATATTCGCATTAAAGCATAAAAAAAATTTCTTAATTAAGTATGTACTAGGTTTAAGTAAAACAAGAAGCTAATAATAGAAATTTAAATATTTAATTGTAGTTTTTTAACTTTTTACTTCTCACGATTAACAATAAAATAAATACAATTATGTATATGTATATAAAATAAGACGATGTTCTTAATTTTTATTCGGTTTGTTTTTCTTATTGTCTTAGCGGAAATATTTATAATGTGGTTATCCTATTTGTGTAACAAAACTCAATTATTATTATGAATAGGTCATTCGATAAAGAAGTTTTGATTTTTTCGTATGTAGGACAAACAAAATTAACATCCAGACTAAAATATGTAGTTGAGGTGATGATGTTGATTGGGTTGTTTACCGTGGTATTTAAGGTATATAATATACATATATGTGAATTCTAACCTATAACATGTGTTGTAATTTATTGTCGACGGATGATTATTATCTTAGGCTATGTTGTAACAATGTTCTTTGATAGAAGGTTATATACATACATCAGCTGTATATTATATTATCTAAATTAAAATAATTATCTAGCACGGTTTAAGATCAGGATTAATATTTATTGAAATGTGTATAATTACGTTTGTTGAATTTTAACCGATGTTAATACTTATACAACCAAAGAAAAATTTACTAGCCGCTTCTTTTTTCTCGTATTTTTCAGCAATATGGACAACATAAATGTTTATTTCTAAAATATTCGTATTTACTAACAACAATCTGAATATTTAGTTGACTCACTTTATTTTTGAATACTTGCCTACTGCATCTTGATAAACAATCCACAATGTTTATAAACCGATTTATAGTTGTTTATTATTCTAACGATACTTCTAACGATTTATCTTTGTGTGCGGATACATTCTTCTTTCCTAGATTCCATAAATGCTCAATTGGACGCTCTTCCATATTTAAATATGGAAATGAATGCTGAAATGCTAAAAAATAGCTGCCTAATAACGTTATCCATGAAAACTTGAAATGAATTTGTATAGTAGTTCCTCTTCAAATTATATTATAAAATGCACTGGGTTGAATCGGGTATTTTATGAAGATACCTTGGCACAGTCTATTCTTTATGATACACGTTCTTAAAGCTATAGATAATTAATCAATCAGAGTAATTTTCACTTATAAACCATCATCATTACGAGAAATGATAATTGATTCACACGAATCAAGAAAATTATGACAAATATTAGATATCGATATCATATTCAATATATATATTTCAAACTCGATTTATATCTACAGACTTGACCGATATGGAGCAGCAAAATCTTGTTGAAATATTCAACATCTTAATTTGAAAGTTAATTTTAACTGAGATTCATATTGAATACAAAATTTGATGTGTTGGTTTGATTTGACAAAATTGGCATTAAATTGATTGTATAATTTAAAGCACAAAGTAAGGCTTCCTATATATTTATGAACGTTTTAAGTTTTTCCAAGTGGTTTTCTTTATTAACTATATTAGGACAATTGACACAAGAATAGTGAAAATCACCGAACTATCCATTCTAAATATTGCTTACTTATATTGCAACACCACGGCTTATCAGAATTCTTACAAATTAATCCATTGCCTTACTTCATTTTCAATTTAAACTTGATATTATGTAAGTATATTTGTATATTTTATATCAGACATTAACATTTCATTACTTATTTAAAAAAATATTAAGGTGTGGGAAAGTAAAGTATAACCAAAGCAATATAAATATGATAGCACGATATTGATTAAAAATAAAATAAATTATGGCATACTTATAGGTCATCGCTTTTGTCGCGTTTTAGGCTAGACTGTCCAAACCAATGGTCGCATTTAGCAATACAAACCAGATGATAGCATATTAAATATGATGAATAACACTAAATTCGTATCACTATAGCTATGATACCTCACTATTAGATAGCCTCAAAAGCCAACTAACAAAACTAAAAATGAGTTAGTATTTAGTATTTATTAATGTAAAAAAAAGAATCTTTAAAAATCAAACTGAATTGTCATTAAGACCATGATTTATAATAATGTGGAATTGGACCACATCAGCTATTGTCGTTTAATAGTACAGGGATGAAAAACATGAAAAAGCATTAAGTTTAATTTTGTACTATCATTAAATTTTCATACAAATTTGAAGCTTAACTTAACGTATTTTATTAAAATCATAATCAAAATTTACTCAATAATTTCAATTAATTACTTAAAATCAAAGATTCATGTGGAGGTCGGTCTACCTAAAAAACCATTCTGCATAATAGTTGTAGCTGTAAGTTTTGTGTTTGCACGAATATCAGAACTCACATATCAGCGTATATATAATGTATGTACAGGGGGGCGCAAAATGGACGATATGGTTTAAATGCTCAATAAATTTTATATTAAATTGTGTTTATTAAGTTTTTTTTTCAGAATTTTGTAAAGACTTGGCAAATTTATAATGGAACTATAAGCGAACAGAAATAATATAATTTGATTATGAAAACCAAAGGTCAATTGTTTTAACTCGGTGAGCATATAGACAATATTTTAATGTGTGAAATCTGCCCTCTGCAGCAACAATAAACCGTCTGGTTGGAAATTTTCAACAACATGGCACAGTAAGAAACGCAACAAGTACCGGAAAACCACGTACGGTACATATGGAAGAAAATATTGAACGTGTAGTGAACAGTGCGCAAGAGAGTCCAGGAACATCGACAAGAAGACGTTCGGTACAGCTGGGGCTATCGCGAAGGTCCCTTCAGAGGATATTGGCCTCAATACGAATGTTCCCATATAGAATTCAGCTTGTGCAACAATTGAAGCCGATAGACTTATTCGATTGGACATTTTTGGTGAACACATTATTTTGCGCACAAGCGCTTTTAATTGGCCTCCGGGTTCACCGGATTTAACCGCTCCCGACTGTTTTCTTTGGAGTTATTTAAAAGAGTGTACGTAAATAAACCAGCGACCATATTTCAGCTAAAAAGCAATATTCGTGATGAAATCCAAGCCATAATACCCGAAATTCTTCGAAAAATATGGAAAATGTATTGGAAAGAGCACGTATCTGCGAAGCAGAAAATGGCCACCACTTGCACGATATAATTTTTCATGCTAAGCCAAAAAAATTTGCCATTTTCATAATTATATTTTCAAAAATAAAAATTACAATTAAGTATCATTGAAATAAAAAAAGTTATGATAAATTTAAAACATATCGTTCATTTTGCGCCACCCTGTATATACGGCAGTACCTGCTGTAGTATATACATACATAATATATAAAAAAAATAATCAAACCCCAAATCAAAATAGAATACGAGCGATCGTTCATATTCATGAATTCATGATCCAACCCAGTATATATTCATACTTATATAAAAGACAATTGAATTTAATTAATTTGAATACTATGAACATAAATGGAAGATTGTAATTGTGCTACAGATCTTACTTCGTCTCTATTCACTTTGATATCATCATGTTTATTATAGTTAGCTGTTTGAATCACCCACTTCTATTTACTCACTATATAGCCGACACAATTTTATGGACAAATCATATTTTAACACTGTATATGGAATGGACGATTCGTGGCAAGATAATATGCTAAGTTCAGTCCATCAATTTGATAATATAATAATTCAATCATGTTATTTAATTGAATTAAGGTCGAATGGGATTTATTACTCTACCAATGAATGTATGATGCCGATACGCACATATTATAAAATTTATGAATGACTCGATTCATAAAAACAAAAAAACATAAAATTAATTAAATTTAATATAAAATTTTCTATAGTATAATAATATATAGTTATGATGATGAATTGGAATTAATCACGATTAGACTTTATTTAAAATCGTTGTATGATAGAATGCTTTTCAATTTTTGAGCATGGATTTTCGGTGCAAGTCAATTTTGTAGGCTGCCATAGATAATAAACATTCTCGTTTCAAAACGATGAATATAATACACAATATATTATGTATAGAGACATATATATTTAAATATATAAAGTATGTATATGTATATAAATATCCAGTTGTTAAATTCAGTTTCAAGTTTGATGATAAGTATACTGTCATGCTGTTCGTATAGAACTATAAAGTAAATGAAACAATAAACGTAACAACACAAGAACAAGTTCTTTAACCGGAAAACTAACTTGAACCACGACGAAAAAATGTAGAAATGATACATACATATACACATTTAAAAATAATTCAATTTTATTGTTTTGTTAATTTTAAATGAAAAGTTTCATGATATCGTCAATTTTTTTAATGATATGACTCACACATGAACTCGATTGACCTAATAATTATTTCAACACGATTGCATAATAATTTCTTTTACTCGTACACATTTACAACTTGATATCTTAACAATCATATCATCTACTAAACATTATATAAGGTGTCCAGCACTGAGTATAATATATTGGAACGGGTGATAAACGGAAAAAATATTTAAATTTAATATCCCGATACTTGATTCTACCGAAAAAAGTAGTAATTATTACAGACTCACCGATCATATTATTGTTTTGCCACTAGTTTGGCGAATTGAAGTTAATATCCACTATCTTTGTTGTTTTGTTAAGAGTAGAATAATAAAATTGTATTAGCCCGGAACACCTATGGTAGGTATGTACGACGATACTAAAGTCAAACTAAAAGAGTTTGGACAACTAAATAGGACTCATGTTTTTTAACTACAATAAATAAACTAAACCTTTCCAATATTAAATATTTAATTGGTAAGTATAATTGATGGAATAGAATGCGAGGAACAGAAAAGATAATTTATCGTTCGCAATTTACGAGACAATATTATGTATGTAACTATGTAAAGTGAAAGTGATACACTAATGTCGATTTTCTTTGGTTTTACAAAAAATATCAATTATTTTCTTGCCAATCGAAAACGAAAAATAATTGATTATTTTTTATCTTTGTGTTGGTATTTTGACATTTTGTTTTCTGTCAGTTTAATGTGAATTTCATGTGAATGAAATAAATATAAGGAATCATTTTGTGTTTTATTTATTATAATCTATCTATGTATTATTTTAATTTATTTGTAATATTTTTGCTTTAAATTTTAAAAACTAGAAGCAATTCGATTGCGTTTTACTTCGCCCAAATGCTTCAATACATTGCCAGTTACATTTTCTCCCGAGTTATCAGTTGAATCATTTTGTTCTGTCGATGTTATCTGCTGATCTTGTGTACGATCTGAGGTAATGTTTGATGCATCATCCCATAAATCGCCACTGTCAATGCAGACTACCTCGTCAACAAAATTATGGACAACTATTATGGACAAATTATTATAACCACACAGCAAGAAAACCATTGAATTGACATAAAAATTGCGAGGCGTCTATTTGTCATATTTGACATTTCTATTTTTCAATGTAGTGGTAGTAGATTATAGAAAAAATCATGATTTGAAAAAATTGATTAACATCAAAAAATAATCAATTATTTCCGCCAAAGAAAAATGAAATCCTGAAAAATATCAATTATTTGTCAAAATAATCAATTATTTTTGACCAAAGAAAATCGACATAATTTGAATACGGAATAGAAATATTCATTCCTAAGTAAAAATATTAACCATTTTCTTATATTTGTAAGCTAGTAATAATGGGACTAAATTGTCTTGATGACCATTTTGTTTAGATTGGGTGAACCAGTAAAAAAGATAACGCAAAAATAACATTGTGGTAATTGTTTGATATTATAATTTATCAATAGAAACATTAAGCTTTTATGATATACAGCGATGGAAGAAATTATAGGTGTGAAAACAATATAAAAAGCAATATTGTTAAACGGTAAACATGCAATATATTTTTTTAACTATAAAATAAAAACACAAACACATACCTTTAATGTAATAAAAAAGTCTTTGGTGATCTCCTCCAACTAATTTATTTGTTTAAAACATAACATCCTATATTCGCCATCCTTCGTCGCCATCGACATTTGAATCTATATCAGAAGGTTCTTCACCATACATATCCGCTAATTTTCTAAATCGTGGTCCAAAACTGGATAAATAATCGAATTTCAAGTCACCATCATCCGTACACGATGCTAAACTAGATAGTGAACCGGTACTATTGCCATCACCTTCGTACGCATAATGTCGCACATCATCTAATGGATGTGCATCATTATCACGATCACAAGAATCTTTTTTATCAACTAGGAAACCACCAATATCGGGCACTTCATGTGGTTCCTGTTGATGATTTCGTAAATCACGATAAGGCCGATCTTCATAGATTGGCGGCGCCCTCAGTACATTTAAGTCATATTCGGTGTCACGTTCACCACCACCTTCATCCTCATAATTAATTATTGTTTCCCTAATATCGTCCATATCTTTTTCGTGCCAATCATCTTGTCGTTTCTTAGTCACGACAATCGCTAATAACAATATCATTAATACTATAACACATACAATGATAGCAATTAGAAAATTAGAATCGATACCGAAAGAAACAGCAGTGGCAACTAATTTATTACAGTTATTTGGGTTTGAAGCTAAAGCCGGTTGGCCAAGATTATACGTGGTCCCGTCAATTGTTAGTCTTTTGATACACCCAGTGAATCCCCGACTTGTCGGTGTGTGCGTCCAATTATAACTACTCCCTAGCATATTTAAACTAACTGACGTGCCACCCACATGAATCGGGCTATTTACATTTAGATATTTATTTGGGCCCTGTGGTGCACCCAAACTCATACACGTTGATAGCCGGCAATTATCAACCGTCATTTCAATTCCAGATTTTGAAAGTAAGATATCAATAACATACGTCCGTTCTGGTTGTATTTTTATGTGCGTGTGTTCTATCCGTACCGAACCCGTTCCATAATCGACCGTTAATACTGGGTATCCCTCGACCAATTCCAATGCCAAAAAATCTTGTACATTCAAAATTGGATTATACGCCATTGGACCAATATACAAAATTAATCCACTTTCTGCTACCAACGGTGAAATTTGTATCGAAATATTTGATGAATCACACGGATTTATCGATGGATAAAGCGCATATCCATTTCCATTGAATCCAATACTAATTTCTTCACAATATGGGCCATCAAATCCTTCGGGGCACTCGCAAATTTCATCAAAACGTGTTCCACCATTTAAACATTTTACTTCAGTCACCGGCACTTTACACACACATTCAGCTTGTGTAAATGCGTTAACTCCCACGAATGATGTACGATTTGTGTAGACAAAAATAGGAATGTTTGATTTATGTAACACATTGGCACATGATGTTTCGATACATTTTGTCTGTTCGATGATACATTCGTCGATGCTCACCATATACATTTTGACGCCTAACTCTTCTTCTAATTTTGACTGTTGTTGTGATATCATGCCGTTTAATTTTACCGCTTCGTAATATGGCGATCCATGAGCCGAGTACCGAACATCAAGATAATTTTGATCTTTTTTAATAACGGTAAATACATCGACATTATCTTGCGAGACATTTAACATTGTGGCCACCGAGTTGCGGAATTTATCTTTGAAACTGAGTTGGTCTAAAGAATTTGGATTTGGCGATACAAATTCTTCGGCTGATATATCATAAAACCGGATTGATCCACTTTTATCGACAGCCTCTTCAGGAATATATTTCACTACAACATTTACAATAGCGTTTACCGAATGTCGTTCAATTAGATGTGATTCTTCGATGACGGTAAATGTTAATTTGAACACGTCTTCTGGCGTTCCTAAGTGCATTGTAATCATTCCGGTGTTTGGTTCCAATGAGAAATTATCGACTTCGACGCCATTAAACCAACTAAAGTATTTGTCTCCAAGATCCCAATCATCTGGATCATCGACATAAACACGACCAATATCAGTATTCGGTGCTTCTCCTTTATAGTTATAAATGAAAATAGTTGACTCACCCGGTTTCATGGGGTTATCGTTAATATCCCCAATGATTAAATGAAGCACACTGATATTTTCCTGTCGCAAAGGAACTCCACTATCGGAAATAAGTATTGGAATGTAGTACTCCTTTTGTTCCTCACGATCAAATGTTTCAATTGCCGTCAAGGTGTAATTGTTGATTTGAAATTTTTGTTTGATATTTTCGTCAGCACTTGAATCTATGTTAAATCGGAATGGTGGGCCATTTTGAGGTTCATCGTAATCGATGGCGCGTAATTCTACGATATCGCCGGGTTGCTGATTTTCATACCAGATAATTGGCATAGAGTTTATCAAAAATGGTGCATTATCATTAATATCTGTAAGTGTTATATAAACTGTGGTTGTAGAAGCGAGTCCACGCCCATTATCATCTGTCGCGGTTACCAAAATTTGCCATTCCTTATGGCCGTTCGGTTGATCACGATCAAGTGGTTTTTTAAGTTTCAAACATCCACTGTCGTCTAGATCGATTAAATCTTCGTGCTCTTTTTTTCCAACTGTATATTTAATTTTCTGTGGTGCATTACGATCAGTTATATCCGGATCATAAGCTTTAATATTTACAACACATTTATTTGGATCACAGTATTCCTCCTCCATGGTAGCATTATATTTGGATGGCTGAAATTCTGGTCGAAGATCATTAACATTCTCAATGTTGATAATTACTTGACAGTGGTCCTCATAAATACCATCAAAAGCACGAATTTCAAGAGTGTAATTTGTGATCGTTTCATAATCGAGCTTATTTTGTACAGAAATTATACCAGTAGTTTCCTCAATTGTAAACGCTTCACCAATATTTCCCCCCTCTATTTTATAAGTAATGAGCGAAGCTGTATCATTATCTTTGGCAGTCACTTCAATAACATGTACATTAATATTTGCGTCTTCCGGCATTTTATCTACGACATAAACTTTTTTGACGAACCACGGAGGATGATCATTTTTGTCGGCGATTTTAATTCGAAATACTTGTTCCTGTTTATTTGGTTCGTTAGTCGAAAAAAGAGCTGATGGCGAATTATCGGTAGCGATTACTTTTACATCATAGGATTCCCGTTCTTCACGATCGAATTCAACTTTCGAATAAATAACTCCGGTATCAGGGTCAATTTTGAAATATTCACTAGCTTCGTCAGACAGTTGAAATGTTACTATATTATTGGCAGTTGTCCCGTCCGTGTCAAAAGCTCGTACTTGCATAACAGATGTACCGGCCGGTTCATTTTCAGGAATTTGTCCACCATCGACTTCCGTAAAAAATGGAATATTATCGTTGACATCTTCGAGTTTAATTTTGATGATATGTTCGGCGATTAGTTCATAAACATTTCGAGCGATCATTGTTATCGAATATTCGGTGATTGCCTCGTAATCCAGTGACTTTCCGAGTAAAATTGATACATTATTTCCATCTTGTTTGAATACAAAATTTTTTTTACTGTTTGTTTGTTCGGTTCGACCGGTTTGCAACTCGAAAATAACCTTGTCATTACTCTGCACGTTTGATATCGCTGCGAGAGTAACTATCGGAGTTTGAAAATCTTTTACGTTTTCTTTAAGATATATTGGCTCAGTTGGTGGATTTATAAATATCGGTGGTTTCTTATCAGATTCGATTACCTTGATTTTAACATCAACTTGCGCACTTTGCGGTTCTTCGACTATGTTCGATGCGTTTACGGTGATGCGATATAAATCACCCGGATTTCTATCAATTGTTTTGGCAAGAGAAATAATACCGTTTTCACGATTAATATTAAAATATTCGTAGTCACCTTGGGACCCAGCAAAACTATACACCACAATACTATTATTTCCGTCATCGAGATCAAGTGCGGATATTCGCATGACAACTTTTCCAGCTTGAAAATCTTTCGGCACATGTTCCTCATATTTAGATTTTTGAAAAAGTGGCGGATTATCGTTAATATCCTCGATAATTACTTTAAACGTACATACATCGTCTAAGGGCGGCCGACCGCTATCTGTAGCTCTAACTGTAATATATTCTTCCAGCTCGCGGGCTGGCTCGTCACGATCGAAAATTTTCGCTGTTGTTATTTGACCCGTACTCGAATCAATTTTGAAATGATTTTGAACCGAATATCCCGTTACCAAACCATATTCAATGGTGTCATGCTCATCCGGATCGAACGCTTCGACCCGTATCACATCTGTACCAATTCGTTGTTCCTCTTTCACCGAAGGATTATAGGATTCGCAATTTCGAAAGTTAGGTTTGCGGTTATCATCCGCAATATAATTCATGTGATTCTCACTATTTTTATTATAATCTGAAGACTGATTTTCATCGGTATTATATTCGAAATATTCATTATTACGATTGTTTTCTAAACAAAAACTATTCTGTAAAATCACAAGAAAAAACACAAAGCACTTCATCTTCACAAGGCACAAATATATTAATTTTCCTAAATTTTTTATTGTGCGAGTCACACTGTATAAACAATTTTGTTTGTTGTATTTTATGTTTTCAGAGGTATCCAAATCCAGTCCAATACATATCAAGGTGCACTAGTATTAGTATAATAAACATTTGTGTGTGTTTCACACCCAAAATGGAATTGAATCACTTATTTCTAATAAATTGAAATATTATATTCACTAATTATGATATTAAAATATATCACAAAATAACATTAATTATAATATAAAATAAAATTACATTTTGTTTATATTTAATTTTCACTAAATTCTAATAAAAACACGATTCGAAAATTATACATTGCTACACACGAGTAAACGACGTAAACACACCGCGTTAGTTGAAACTCGACTGAGTGAGCAACTGAGCATAGCAACGAAATAAAAAACGCGAAACAACTTGTTGCTCATAAACAAAGAGCGGATTAGGATGGAAACACATAAACCGCGTTGAGAAACAAATTGTTAAATTTGAAATTGAAATAAAATTGAAATTTATGAGTAAATTATGTTTATTAATGTATTTAAATTTTAATATTAATTAGGATGATAACATTAAAAGAATAATTAGTTTGCATTAATAAAATTTGTATTATCGGCTTAATATCGATTTTTCAAGAAGCTTTGCGTTATTCAGCGCTTCAATGCATCTCCACTAAATATTTCACTAAACTGAAATTATTTTTTTTTTTCAAAACTGAAATTTTTACTAAACCAACATAAAAAACATATTAAAATTTAATTATTTTTTTGATAATTGATTATAATCTAAATTAAATGTAATGAACATTGGTAGGAAATATATATATTCAGCAGATAACGAATGTACATGTATGCACACTAGATAAGTAGTTTTTTATTCAGCATGTTGATAGAGGCAGAGTTGAATTGAATTTCGATTTATATTACGTTTTTTAATTTTCGAGTTCTAGTACGCACTTACGTAACTTAACCTATTATTATATATTTTTATGCTATGGGGGTCGATTATGTAAGCATTACGAGTTACGAGTTACGAGTTTTTTTTCGAAATTACGACCAAACGCGATTATGTAAGACATTTCGAGTTCTCGTAATTGCGACATGTTGTTGTTGTTTTACTCGTACAAGTTTTTGAGTACGACAAGCAACTCGTAATGGTTGAAATGATTGTTTTAAAGGAAAATTTGTCAAAATAACTGTTGAAATAATGTTTTTAGACATTTAGTAGTAATTCAATAGTCGAACATATGATTTTTTATTAATAAATTACTATTAAATTTGAATTTAATAGTGTGATTTATTGCTATGTTCATTCCATTTTGAAAAGTGCAACAACCATAGTAGTGTGGTGATTTTGCGAAGAACGATTTAATTGTCAAAAATCGTTTAAGTGTTGTTGAAGAAGTGATTACAATTTTTTTAATAAAAATAATAAAAATTTCCAATCTATTACATAAAATGAAAATATATGTGTTTATACTAATCATAATTTAATACTTTATTTTGTATTTTAAATATAAATAAATAATTAATATAATTTTTATTTTGTGTTCAAAAACTATTATTTAGGGCCAACCGAACAAATGATGGCAGACCATCCCGATTTTGCCAAGAGTGAATGAATTCAACAACAGGATCCATTACAATGTTTTCCTTTAAATAGAATTATGATATGTCAAATTAGCTTGGTTATAATATTAAAACACCAAAAGATTACTTACTTTCAAATAAAGTTTTAAAGACACAAAATAATTTTATTTTTATTTATTTTATTTTAATTTAATTTTTTTTTGTTTAAAACAAATAATTTTGATTAAAACACAAACAATTTTCAAGCGCGCCAATTTTATTTTGACATAACCACAAAATATTTGTAAACAAAATAAAAACCAAAACAAAATATGTGTCCGAAAATGAGCATATCGGGCAACTCCTTTTTTTCGAAAAAATTGTATCTCGTACTTGCTTACATAAACGCGCTATGTCGCAATTACGACTTCATGGATTACGAGTTGTCGTAACTCGTAATACGAGAGATACATAATCGACCCCATGAACAATTTATATATTTTTATGTTTTTATGCCATATACATTTTTGTTTTTTTACTCAAAAATTTTCGAGTTCGAATATAGTTCTGGATATGAATTTTCTCGTTTTTTCAGTAAAATCCAAATGAATTCAATTGTTTATCAATAAATATGATATATTTAATGTTAAACTACATATTTTAAGTCAATATGATCAACATTAAATTAAATTTAACTTTATTTTTCAATGTTCTCGAAAAAAAAAAGTTCTCGATAAAAAAAAACTTGGGCAAAATAAACTGAATGGTGAAATTGTTTGAAATACCACATTAAGGAACGAAAAACCATTATACAGTACTATTAGATACATTTTAGTGTATCATACATACATATATATATATATATATATATATATATATATATATATATATATATATATATATATATATATATATATATATATATATATATATATATATATATATATATATTATATATATATATATATATATATATATATATATATATATATATATATATATATATATATATATATATATATATATATATAATATATATATATATACAGTGTTGCGCAAAACTTAAGCAACTTGTGCTCCATTATCATTTAAAATACTTTAATTCTGTTTTACTGTTTTTTATATATTTTTATAAAACATTAGTTTACAGTTATTTATTCCTTTATATATAATGCTCACAAATATAACCTAAAAAATTAAGTAACAGTTAATTTTCATTATAAAAAAAAAAAAACAATTGAAATATTCATTATAATTGGTTGTGCAAAACCAAAGCAACTTATTAATATTTAGTGTAATAACCTTTATTTCGTATTACTGCCGCACATCTGCGGGACATTGATTCAATGAGGTTTGAAACTATAGTCATTGGTATATTTTCCCACCTTTCGCTTGAAGTTATCATAAGCTCTGCCTTGTTGCGATGGCGTTTACTACCTACTCTTCGTTTTAGAATCCCGAAGAAGTTTTCAATGGGATTCAAGAGTGGTGATTGCGCCGGCCAATCCAGGACATGAATCCCATTAGCTGAAATCCACTCTTTAACCAGTTTCGATGTGTGTTTCGGGTCGTTATCGTGTTGAAACACCCATCGAAGGGGCATTTCCCATTCCGCATAAGGTAACACCTGTGTTTTCAAAATACTTTTATAAATGAATCGATCCATTTTTACGATGAAATCGTAAACTGAGCTGAGACCTTGAGCCGAAAAACACGTCCACACCATTGCATTGCCGCCTGCGTGCTTAACTGTACCTTTACAGTAGCAAGGATTCAGGCGTTGTTCTTTCATTCGCCTAACATGACACTTCCCATCCGAATTTAATAAGTTAAACTTAGACTCATCGCTGAACAACACTGTTTTCCATTTATTTATTGTCCAATTAAGGCGGATTCTAACTTAAACTTTGCTAGAACCCACTGCAGATAAATTAAAAATGTGTTACAATGGAGTCAAATGTCTACAAACCATTTTAGGACGTGCCTCTTGGTAAGAACTGGTTTCTTGCAAGGAGAAAAACTCTTCAAATTGTTTTCTATTGTGATATTATAATTATTTTCAATGGTGTGGACGTGTTTTTCGGCCCAAGGTATCGGCCCATTTTACGAGATAACTGAAAAAACGAATCGATTCGTTTATAAAAAGATTTTAGAAACACAGGTGTTACCTTATGCGGAATGGGAAATGCCCCTTCGATGGGTGTTTCAACACGATAACGACCCGAAACACACATCGAAACTGGTTAAAGAGTGGATTTCAGCTAATGGGATTCATGTCCTGGATTGGCCGGCGCAATCACCACTCTTGAATCCCATTGAAAACTTCTTCGGGATTCTAAAACGAAGAGTAGGTAGTAAACGCCATCGCAACAAGGCAGAGCTTATGATAACTTCAAGCGAAAGGTGGGAAAATATACCAATGACTATAGTTTCAAACCTCATTGAATCAATGTCCCGCAGATGTGCGGCAGTAATACGAAATAAAGGTTATTACACTAAATATTAATAAGTTGCTTTGGTTTTGCACAACCAATTATAATGAATATTTCAATTGTTTTTTTTTTTTTATAATGAAAATTAACTGTTACTTAATTTTTTAGGTTATATTTGTGAGCATTATATATAAAGGAATAAATAACTGTAAACTAATGTTTTATAAAAATATATAAAAAACAGTAAAACAGAATTAAAGTATTTTAAATGATAATGGAGCACAAGTTGCTTAAGTTTTGCGCAACACTGTATATATATATATATATATATATATATATATATATATATATATATATATATATATATATATATATATATAAATATCCCATATTTATGGTTATGTATGGAAATACAAAGATTCATCGTAAAATATAAAAGTGGTAAAAATTTAAATGTGCGAGAACTGTGTTAGATTCGATAAAGATAAAATTTACCAACATCAAAACCAACACAAATATAAAATGACAATAATTTAAGGTTGGGTGGATGTACGAAATCTCTGCGGAACATAATTTCGCGGCGTTCGGTAATATCATTCTACTTTCGTAACATTTCAATTTTTCCATTAAAAATATAAAATGTGGTAAACTTTTTATAAATAATTAATTGTTCTGTTGTATTAATTTTAATAAAATCATAGTAATAAAATAAGCCATAGGCAGGTCTCCAATTACATAAGTGTAGACGCGGCTTAGCAGAATCGCAGATCGCAATTTGCTTACAAATCAAATCTACTTGGATAAAGAATAATTTTTAATATATACATATGTATATATATATATAAAATTTTTATTAGAAACTTATAAGCCCACATGACAATTGTAAATGCATTAAAAACGCCAGTGTTTTTTTTAAATTAATAAACTTTACTTCAAAAATACTACATCATGTAAACATATTCAGCGTCCACAAAATCTACTACTACATTTACATCTGCTGATATATTTCTATTTTACGATTTTCATCCATCCATCATTTTTTTATGTTTTTTGTTTTAGTTTTAGTTTATGAGGTGACACAGAGAGTGAGGATTGTGATTGTCAATTTCTATTCACATAAGAAGTATTTTCTTTTTTTTTTGTTTTTATTTTAAAAATAAAAACAAAGCATAACATTAATTTAAAAAAACTCATACATATTTATTAAATTAAAGTGATTAATTATTCAAAATTTTTTGATTTGTTTCATTTGTCTAATTAATGTAAGTGAAATTTATTTAGTAAAAATAAAAAAAAATTAAGGTGTGTAATTTTTATTTTCTTTCAATTGTGAATCATCAAATGAGTGAAAGAGATGAAGTATAAATCATAAAAATCTAGTACAAATTACACGTCTTAAAAATTTAGTACAATTAGTTTTTGTATTTATTTTTGAAGTTTTGATTATTAAGCGAGAAAATAAATATATTTTTTATTTTTTTATTTTCTAATTTAATTCATAAAGATAAATTAATAAGTATATAATAATATAAAATTATATATTCATAAAACAAATATGGAAGAAGTGATTAGTGATCAAGATAAAGTACGTATTGTATCGGATTTTATATTGCACGCACCACCGGGCGAATTTAATGAAGTATTCAATGATGTAAGAGAATTACTTAAAAATGATGCATTACTCAAGGAGGGTGCCAGTGCAGCATTCGCCCAATACAATAAGGATCAATTAACACCTGTACGAATTGAAAATTCAGAAAATTATGCTCTGATTACAGAATACAATGACTTAGGTGAGTACCCCTTAAGTAGTATGTATAAATAAATATACATAAAAACACGAATTTGATATGTCATTTTTCGATCATCCGTGAATTAACGTCATCATAGCTTTTTATGTGCGATGAGCGTCTTCTATTCTCTCGTCGACGAGTTCAAATTTCTAAAATTAAAATATTTCCATAAATAAAGACGATATATTTTTGGGTTGATGGAATCATGAAACTACGAGTCTAAATTTAGTTGCAATCGGTTGTGTGGAAATTTTTATGAGGTCATTCAAATAGTGCAGTGAATTTTCAAACTTTAGAATTTTATTGTAATCGTTCACTACACTTTGAACTATAAATCAAAGATATGACCTCAATATGGTCACTACACAACAGTTATGTTGTGAATAATTTGTTGACTATACCATATATGGATTTTGTGCCACATTTAAATGGGAATTTCCTTGAAATTAAATTTTTTTTACAAATTGTATTTAAATCACACGATATTCCCAACGTCTGGATTATAGCCAACATTTATATTTTAAATTGACCTAAATTTAATTAAAATTATATTTAGATTTTTTTAGAATTTCATTTAATTTGATTAATTAAACGGTGCTACAAGATGTAAGATATTTTTGGTTGATGGGCGGCACATGTGGAATGATGTCTATCCATCAGACTATTACATCCCAATTAAAATAATTTATGTTTAACAACCATCTTCGAATATGATTGTAGTGAAATTTGATAAATTTATATTTTTATGTACTATATTTTCGAATTACTATATTTCTGTCTCATTTATTTCATAATTTAATTTCTGATTCGAAAATAAATTATGATGATTAGCACTTTGAATTGGGATAATATATGAATGTATATACTACAATTTTAGAGCAAGTATGAGTGCGAGTTCCCCTTGAAGGTATTTTACTACAGAATTAATCACAAATGACAATTATCCCGACAAATTTACGGTCGATACTACGAGTATGTTGAGGAAATATCCACGTTTTAGCAATATTTATACTACATTTGATTTTCGATTTGAAATGTAGTTATTTGTTTAAGTTATATGATTATGTAAATGTATATTTGTTATAAAAGCAATTTTAATAATTGACTATGCTTACTTGGCCAACCCTATTCGTTGGTCGTAGATTATGGTGATGGTTAATGCAGAGGATTGATTTTCATATTCTATCAATATATTTACAATATTCATATCGGGTTATCTCGCAAATAATACTAAAAATACATCTAACGTTGACAGTTTTATTCGTCACATTTTAGCGATAACATTGGTTAAATAACATATGCAGTTTTACGTTTTAGCTTTAAAATATTTCTGACAACTTTTTCTGATAGATTATACATTGTATTTGGTTTAAATCATTGCAAGTCATATGGTTATGTTATCGAGCGCGCTATAATTTCTTATAATGGTTGTGTATGAAGAATAAACTAAAAATTGGTCTTATCTATAACATATTTTATTGTTTTTGTTTATTTCTTATCAGTGGGGATTGTATTTAGTTATTATGGATACAAAAAAAATATATTGATAACATAGAAATGTTCGTACAACCATTTAATGATTCCGTTTGTTTGATAAGATGGTTTCTCATTATGGTCGTAGCGTTTACATGATGATTCAATTGGACAAAATGTTCGAATTTGGATAGTAAACGATTTATGTTTTAATTTGTTTTCAGGTGGTGGCCGATTCCATGATCCACGATCGAAACAATCATTCCGTTATGATCACTTACGCAAAGAGGCAAGTGATTATCAAAATCATGAACCCGATGCAAATGCAGAATCATGGCGTGCTGCATTAGATGTAGAGGCATTAGCATATACATTAAATCATTATAGGCATGGGGTAAGTATTTTATTACTATTGACTAACAGGTATTCTACACAATTTGGGTGGGGTTTGACATAAAAATTCATATTCCTAACATGTAAATTTCCAACGGATAACTAATAAGTATAATAATAACCGAGATATTTCATTTCCACAGTCACAGAATTGTTAACAGTAGCAAAATTTCCGTTCAAGATAAGCTTAATTTCTTTTTGTTGATCTTTTGCCATGAATAAGACACGTGACAATACTAATATCTAATCTTTGAGATTACGTATCGGTTTTGGCAAATATTGTCTGGTCAAGCAAATGAGAAATATCTGATAAGCATTGCGGATCATATGTGTTTTAAATATTGGTGTGAATCTAATAAACTATCCTAGATCGCATATACGTCTATTGACTTAGCAATCTTTAAAAGTTTGAGCAGGGATTGATGAATGCCTGATCTAAATTAATAAATTTACTGGAGAACACATCGGATTTAACTGTGTCAAAATCGAGTCATAATTTTCTACATTTTACAAAACTTTTCAAATATGAAGCCTCTTAAACTTGTCATACGTTGAAGATAGTCTTTAAAATAATCATGCCCCGTGTGAACGCGCGCACGAGATTAATATATCATTCTATATTTCAAAATTATTTAATTACAATTTTTTTTTTTTAAATTCTGTGTTTTAAAACATAACAATTTGTCATTAGCTGATCTCTAATTTATAATATAGCAGGACGAATACTTGTGTATGCAGTCTGTTAAAAAATTTCAGGTACAGATCCACATGCGAAGCTTCCTTTATTTTAGGTGCTAAATTTGTAAATTTTCTCGCTGTAGATTCATCATAGAAGAATTAAATATGTAAATGCTAACAATATCAAAAAGCAGTGTTTTGGAAACTAGTCTCTATTTTACGCAATGTGGCACAATAAAACAGTGTCTTTTCTTAAATAGTGATAATAAAAATATAATTCATCACAATCAGCAACTTTTAATGGTAATTATTCATAATCTCCGGTAATTATGAGTAATCAGTAATCTAATCAAATCACCAATATTATATTTCATATTACAGGAAATGATGATTATGTAAACAATTCTGCTTCTTAAATTGTTTGCGGCAAATGCAATGCTAATACAGAATTTCATATTCATTTTCGCGACTGGTGATCTTAATTGAATTTTTTTTTTAGTCATAAAACAACCATAGTGAGTTTTAACTGAATTCCTCCGCTTGCTGTTAGCCATTTCCAATTATACTAGTGTCAAGAACTTTTACTAAGCAGATCATTGTATAGTAGATCATATTTTCAAAGAATTATTTATAGATTGTAGGTTTTAATCTTAGTCAGAGATACATCCGTTGCTTCCACGATAACTATTATATAAATTCGTCAAATTTATTTAAAAATTTTCTAAACTCGAATATCTTATTAGAATCCAAAATGATCACGGCGGACAATACATATTAATTTCCATTTAATTTTTTCCCCAGGTATGTTCAGTATTCGGCCGCTCAAGTGGTCAACAAATTACCTTAACAATTTGTATTGAAGATCATCAATTTCAACCGAAAAATTTCTGGAATGGACGATGGCGTTCACAGTGGAATATAATCTTTACGCCAGGTAACGGGTCTGTCTCAACCGAACTAAAGGGCGTACTAAAAGCTCAAGTTCATTACTACGAAGATGGTAACGTTCAATTAGTTTCATCGAAAGAATGTCGTGATTCGATAATTGTCTCAAACGAGGCGGCAACCGCTAAAGAAATCATACGAATTATGGAAGAATCTGAAAATGAGTATCAATCATCAATAGCAGAAAATTACCAAACCATGTCCGACACAACATTTAAGGCTTTACGTAGACAATTACCTGTTACACGAACCAAAATTGATTGGGGCAAAATAATATCGTACAGTATTGGGAAAGAGCTTAAGACCCAATAAAACATCAAAAATAATTAAAATTAATTATTTAAAATACATTAAATATAAAAAAAGATGAAAAACAAGTAATATACATTTAAATTAAATTTTATTTTTACTTAAAACCAACAACAAAATAATAAAATCAATTTTTATTTCAATTTTTCCATTTAAAATAGTTTGTTTTCAAATCGAAATTATTGCATTTATCATTTTTTTACAAATTGTAACATAAATCCTATAGTAATTATGCACGCGCATATTTAACCCCCGTGTCCAACCCCAAGGTTAAATTTAGTACATAAGTGTAAAAATTAAAAAAAAACTTAAGTAAAATAAAAGATTAAAAAAACGGTGCTTTTAACACTTATTGTTCTAAAATTTATAAAAAATCGTGTATGTTAAAATCTAGTACATTAATTCTGATGTTCATTTAATTTCACGCGCACGTCAATTTGATTTAAATTTAAAACAAGATTTATTTCCATTATATTTTTTGTACATAAAAATTAAATGTATGCGAAATTAAATAAAATAAATATAATACAATTTAAATACATACTATAAATTATATCTAGATAAATCGCTTAATTTTTAATTTATAAATTAAAAATTATATTAAAAAAAAAATTGTTAAGGCGGTGTTCCAATTTTTAGTTTATATATTTCCATTCTGTTGTACGCTTTTATTACTTTTCGTATTGATTTTTTTTTTTTGTATTATTTTGTATAATTTAAATAAAGATTTTATATTATAATAATTTAATTATTATTATAATTAAGAAATATATATATTATTAATTAAAAAATAAAACCAATTTATTACATATTTATTTTACATTAGCAAAGACGCTCTATTTAGAACTAGTTTAGTACACATTTTACTAGGGATTCGTCGGACCGATTAATTATCTTCTTTTTTAACTAATAAACGTTTGTTTGGTTGACTTTTCACGGCTAGCTCAATTCGTGTTACGTCCCATCCAATTTCATCGCTTCTTTTGGCCCAAAAATACATCGAACCGCGATCTTTTGGACCACGCACATGTACTTCAAAATTAGCAGTATGCCCATCACAGAAATTTTTTTTATCACCGATATCTAAGCTCGACTGTTTTATTGGTTCGCCCAGTAACGATACAGCTCCAGGATGCTTCCGTAATATTTGAAAAGCTTTCTTAAAATACTCCTCGTTGCCTATTCGATCGGTAATTTTGTATCGCATGTACATCACAGCCGAAATACATCCGAAAGCGCCATATACCGCTATATTAGCCAATTGTTTATTTGTAACCATTGTTGAATTACAATTTACCATATAATATGTCAATTAATTAATTTATAAAGTAAGTACAATTTATATTCTAGTTCACATTGATATTAATATTCTATCTAACCTCACTGGTACCGCTGTAAATATACTCAAAATGTGACATTAAACGTCAAAACAAAAACTTGCGCATACCATTTTTGTGTTGCTTCATTTAATACGAAATTAAATAAAATTTTAAGTAAAAGTAGTGGTTCAATGATGAGTTTATTAAAGATAAATCAATTAATTGTCCGATTACAACAAAATTGTTATGTACAAATAAGTTATGTGCGAAATTATGCTAAACCTGCAACTGGAGGTAATATAACCTGAAAATTTGTTGTTACACTTTCATTTTAGTTAATTTTCAATAAATATTTATGATTTTATTCTTTAAAAAGATTTTAATTGAAGTTGACTGTTAGAAATGGTAATACAAAAAATATAATGTGTATAATTTGGGTCCAATATTTTAACATTATTGACATCTATTGAAATTCATTTGAACTAAGTACTAATGAATTTTGATCATTTTCAGCTCTTTTAAAAAAAAAGAAAGTTGGCGGTAAATTAGGTCCAGTTGTTGAAAAAAAAGTCATGCCGGTTGAAACGGATCCAGTTAAGTTACAGAATTATGTTTGTGGCAGTAATATTAATAAAACTGGCGAGGATATTAAACTGAAACCCGATTCAGAGTATCCAGAATGGTTGTGGACGTTGAATACGGGCCGGCCAGCTACTTTGGAAGAATTAGATCCTGAAACGAAACAATATTGGCGGAAGTTAAGAACGATGGCGTTGCGACGAAATAATCAATTGTCTAAATTGAAGAAATTTTAATCTCTAGAGTACAAATTTTAGTTGTTAGTATAATTTAAAACTTTCATTAAAGTTGGTTAAAAAAAATATATAAAATGGTTGGTTTAATTTTAAATGATCGAAAGACAGTGTTCGTTTTAGAGATAGATCTCTACTCAATACGGTTGATAATGGCATAGTAGTTTTGATAAGGAATCAATTCATTCTTTTCATGATTATGATTCAACAATAATAATTATTTATTTGTTTTTGTTATGATGTGATGAAAAATTCAGTAATGAAATGATGCCTGCTTATCGATGAATAACTAAAAGAAAGGATCTCCATGCCACATTGGAAATTGGAATCCGAAGTACCCCTTGCCAAACGGGTTGTTTGATTATAAATTGATTCAACGCAATTGTTGAAATTATGTAATGCTGGAAACATTTGTGCTGTGATGTTTTAAATATCTACTCATCGTTCTAAGAAATTTTCAAATCTATTAGAACAAAGATAATTAATAAGCATGAGGTAAAATTGTATGTAGGTACTGGTAGTAAGTATTTACATATCTAATCTACAAAAAATAACTTAAATTGTCCAATTGCGTTTCAACGAATCAATAATGTTTCAACGAATCAATAATGTTTCAACGAATCAATAATGTTTCAACGAATTAATAATGTTTCAACGAATCAATAATGGAGCTTTTTGATTACAATAAAATTGTGAGTCATTCTTCAACATTAAAATATTTGCTTCTAGCTTTCATAGCTGCGATTTCCCATTAAAAATTTAAAGTATAGCTAAATACTAGTCATGTTCTTAACCGATGGTTGGCTGATCTTAGATTTGGATTTATCAGTTTCTGCTTCGAAAACAAATTTCTGCATTGGCTACTGGAATTGCGCAACTAGGACAGTTAACTTATACCACATATTACTAAAAATGTGTATATAATATGTTATTTATAGTTTCATTAGCACAGCATCTAGAATTTTCGGTAGTAAAATTTGATTAGGTAATTTACACAATTTCATACAATTTATTCAGTCAACTTTAAGCTCAACAGGCTCATCGTTCCTAAATGATTGTGGTGTAGTTTTTATAAATTTTCGTTTTAGTAGTAGTAATATATATTTTGGCATATTATTAATAACAATACTATACATAATACGAAATATCTCATCAACAAAACCATTTGATTCAGGTATCACGACACCTAGGTACTGTGTTGCAATTGGCTCTTTTATTTAAGTTGTTCACCAATTTCAGGCAGAATCTTATTATAAAATTTTAAGCTACTAGATAGATTGCAACATTCTAAGTATAAACCCGATTATGGTTTTAGAATTATTTTACAAGTGGTTTGTAATAAGTATTTCTTATATCGAACGTTTAATACGGCATAAAATGTGATAATCCGTTGAACACTATAACAAAAGCACTAATCCCACCTATTGGTGAGCTGAGTGCAGCATCACATCAAAGCTATGAGGTTTCTATCTTCAACAAGAACTGGAACACCTTTAAAAATGCTCCAATTGAAGGTTCACTCAATAATAACAAAGGTTCGATAACTGTAATATTAAGATGTACTAACACCCGCATATTAGAATTTGAAGTTACACTATTTCTCGCTTTCTTGATGAACTATGCAAATTGAATGTAACTTAACTATTTGGTTATTCGTTATTTTTTGGAAATGATATGACAATTAATGGGGTTTATGTTAAAGATTATGTTGAATATAAATGAAGTATACATATAATCATGAATTATGCATATGTACTCGCTAACAGTTCAATAATGATGGAATATACCAATAATTTGTATTTTAAGTAACACATAAACCACATAAAAAATTACTTCAGGTGCATATATATACCATTCATGTACTTTATAATCTTATTATTTGAAAGGTTTCAATGACTGAGAAGGCAACGAACCCTTTATAATTTATATGTCCATTATGACCTATTATATTCATATTGATTATTAATTTATATACATATGTATAGTATAATCATGCAATTCACACACTTGAGTTGTGTTTTATAATAAAACGCGTACATACGGATATTTATGTATGTATATGCCTTACTTACCTATAGTATCTTATTCTTGAAATATACATACACATTATAAAGACAGAACTTATACCGTTATAACATATCATCACACCTAATAATCATATAATATACTGGTAGTATTAAGAATATTTCAAAATAAATATAAATAATGATTATTTATAGTCTATAAATATACGGCCATATAAATATAAAATGTATTATCATCATTTAATCATTTAATTTATTGGAATTCCTTCAACTTCCGTACCATTTCCTATACACACAATGGAAAATAAATATTACATATATATATATATATATATATATATTATATATATATATATATATATATATATATATATATATATATATATATATATATATATATATATATATATATATATATATATATATATATATATATATATATATATATATGTATATATATTATATATATATATATATATATATATATATATATATATATATATATATATATATATATATATATATATATATATATATATATATATATATATATATATATATATATATATTATATATTATAACTAATGACTTGTGGGTATTCGTATTCATTATACGCGATCCTTCATCAAGTCATAAGATTACATTTTGAATTTTATATTTTTATGATTAAGAATTTCAATGTAAAATCTTCTATAAATAGAATTTTATTGCATCTAATTGCAAGCAGTATATAATATTAAAGAAAGGTTATATCAGTGATTATTCTAATTTCTATAGATAAATTATTTAATTAATAAAGATTATTTTTACAATAAAATTTGTATTCCGTAATAATTATTAGCATTATAATAACAGTATAATGTTGAGCTTAATTGCTCAAAATATTAAATATTATTTTATGATAATTTAATTTTTATTATCCCTTTGTTTGACGGGGAATCTTAGTTGTCAGTCGACCACTCAAGACATTCAAATCCATAGGGTATGTGTGTAGTTCAGTTTCTATATATTATGTATTTACTGTTTTCTTTCCACTTCGCGGAGCAGTAGACTTTTCATACACCTCTATTTTCGTGCCCTCGCTTCCTTCGATTATAAACCAAAACGATCACAGAATTAAATGATTGATGCATCATTTCATTAAATTACTATACATTTCCTTTGTATAATATATTATTATATTGGTATATATGTTGCTGAAAATTAAATTTCCGGTTCGGAAAACACTGAAGTGTTTATAATTATTACACAAACATAAGTTGATATTATAAAAATATTCAGATTAAAAAAACAATCAAAAAAAATAAATATATTAAAGTTCAATGACGTATCCACGTATCGTTATAATATTCGTTACTGTGGGATTGTTTGCCTTGCCCAAAAGTAAATTTAACATTTTTTAAATTGAAACCGGAAAAATTAAAAAATTACAAAATTAAATTAAAAAATGTTTAAGACGCGCGAGAAAAGAATCACCCAGCCACCCAAAACCCAATATACCATCAACAACTAATACCAATATTAATAGTCGTGTAAAAAATGTTACATCCCCCATGTCTTCAATTTCATTGGAAATAGTTTATATTTAGAATGCTAAATTTGTATACATATATACGTACAAAGTATATTATGTAATATCAAATCAACTAAAATTTTACATGTTACTCAATGTCAACTTCTATGTATAGGGCGCCATCATTTATAATTTAATTACATTTTGTTTGTATGTACAATAAACATTTATTAAAAAGATGATTTATGATAGGATACTCGTATATTATTATATTAATTGCGTGGTAGTATCTTTATATTATAATATATACTATAAAAAATTGTCCAACTATATAAATGTGTCCGGAAGAGATTGGAACAAACAGGCGAAATTTGTTTACAAGTTTTAAAAAACCTTGGACTAAATTCTCATCTAAAAAATATACATAACCGGAACGATAAGTCGTTATCCATACTAAAATATAATCAACGGAGGAAATAGTCTGTGATAAATTGGTGATAAAATATTGCGACCGACTCATATATATTACATAAAATTATAAAAAATATAAATAAAGAAGAAATGGTGCGCGACAACGGGTCGTCCTCGTTATATATACATGTATTGTTTATATATAGTATTCTATATATGTACATCGATAAACTTGTTTACATGGAATCGGAATTCGGAATCAACAATAATACAACACAGGTTGGCCTTTAAATCAAAATAATGCTTGACCCTATGCCCATATATATATATATATATATATATATATATATATATATATATATATATATATATATATATATATATATATATATATATATATATATATATATATATATATATATATATATATATATATATATATATATATATATATATATATATATATATATATATATATATATATATATATATATATATATATATATATATATATATATATATATATATATATATATATATATATATATATATATATATATATATATATATCAGTGAAGATGTAAATATAATACGACCAACTTCTAGCACGAAATGGTTGACAGTTGTCTTGATGCCAAACCATTTGATTTATGAGTTGTAAGACTATATTAAGCTCCGAGTTCTACCTTCAAATTTAAAAATACCCGTCTCGTATATATGCTAAGAAGATATACCGGAATTAAAAAAACACTCATTAAGTATAAAAGAGTTAGAAGAATTTCTCGTCTCCTCATCACTACACAATAGAATCATAAATTACCATATTTTAAAACTTCTATACTAATTTAAGCGGAAGTGAGAAGTGATAAGTAAACATCTATTTATCTAATGATAATCACTTTATTTGATCGCAGAAAAACAATCAGAAAACAAATGAATAATTGATGGGAAATCTGTGTTTATTCATTTTCGACTTATAGTCGTCCTTCGGAGACGATTAGACGATTTCTTCTGGTTGATTGATACTATGATGATGAATGGTGTGTGATTTTCGGGTTTATTTATGTTTGTACGGAAATGTTTTTTTATAATTTGTTTACTTTAGACTGGATATGTATCACGGGTGGCGCAGTAGGAAGTGTTTTAAAATTAGGTAATACAAAATTTTAATATGTATACAATAAACAATATATAAGTGTGTGTACTGTGTTATAATGAACTGGGCCGAACTTATCATCGATTTTCAGGTCTATAGGGCTGTATATGAATACTAGAAAATTTCAAAATTAAGGTACACCAAATTAAGGTAGGTAACTTTAGTTTCAAAGCGATTCTGAAAATAGTTTGAAAGTATTTAAGGGGTCCCTAAAAACACTTTTTTTTAAATTTAAATTTAATTAAAGACTTAGGCAGGATTTACATTACATATACTTTTTATATTTGATAGACATTTCTGCTAGGTTACTTATAGTTATTGTATGTATATGGTTTAAGGATAAATTTAAGAATTCAGCGAATGTGTATATATTTTAATCGAAAAAAACAGTAATATAGTCAAGGCTAATATAAAAATGATAAAAAAAAAAATAACCACCAATTTACATTTATTAAAATTAATACCCAACTTATTGTCTCCGTCAATATGGAAAGTATGTAAGTTTTTCAAAAATTTTAGAAATTTCAATCGAAATCATCAATATCAAAATATCAAAAAATTTGAGTAAGCGAAACTTTATTCGTTTATTTTATTAATTGTTATTACATTAAAATATAAATTATAAAACAAAAATAACCACAATTATTGTACGAAACTACCAATATAATTTTCTTGCAGCAGTATACAGTTAACATGTTAAAGGGACTGGGCAAACTGCTTTCAACTGCATACAAAAATTTAATTTATGAACGTGTTACCGTTTCAGCTCTGTTACCAGCTGTAAGATAACAACAAAACATAACCACATGAAAATGTAAATACACCGTATTGGTTAATGTATTGAACCCGTTCTCGCATGTAAATGTTCAAATCAGCAAATATTAAACATAAACACATAAAGATGTTGACATACCATATATTTAAATAGTTTTTATGTTTTTGTAAAATTATTATACTATAACCTATAACAGCGAACGATTTTAAAAAACTGTGGCGTGTCAACTGACATGACAGTAGAATTTATGAAATTATAAGCAGCACTGTATTTTATGGCAAAAACATCATCAGTAAAAATTAGTTTAATGAAAAGAATTATTTTTTTGATTAATTCCGTAACTCTGAAAACTGTGCTTTAAAGTTAAACAAATTACTACAAATATGTTAATTCTGTTTAAATTTAATATGATTTTTGCTGTTGTACATTAGATGCGAACTGGTTTACATTCGGCAGCTCATTTTCGAATGGCTAACCGCGAAAAACCACTCTCGTGTAATGACGATGATTATAAGTGAACCGTGAAGCAAAAACTCAACTGCTCACTCGCCTTATATCATCATCATATCAAACGCTTCTGTGTTTCAATATAACATTTTAGAGCTCCAACTATAAAAAGTATCAACAACTAAAATCTTCAAATAAAAGACAAAAAGAAGTCGTCAATTAGTTCTTCACATACGGCAGTTAGCTCATCCGCACTTACGAAATCATTTATATTGATATTGTTGGTAATCTCGGATAAATTTTGGTTTGACCAAAGTATTTCCATAACAGCTTCTTTATCTTGTATGATAAATTCTTGAAATAATTAGTAATAGTTTCAGGCTTTACCCGTTCCTAAACCAGTGTTACAAAATGTACTACATCCAGCAAATTGGTATAAATATGTGATGCATTTAGTTGAGAATCTTCACCAATTCTAATCATTACCTCCTTCACGACGTACTCTCTATAAAATAATTAAAAATTGTTGACGATCCCTTGATCCATGGGTTGCGACAACAACGTAGTGTTGGATGGTAAATATTCAATTTTAATATTGTTTAGCCCTTCGATCGGCAAATGTGGTGGAGCATTTACTATGACGAAAAGTACCTTTCGTTTTCGTTTTTTGCACTTTTTATCTTTCGCTGCAATAGATTTATTCCACTTCGTCGAGACCATCCAAGCTTTTTATTCGCAGCATACACAGAATTGGGAGCATTTTTCATTTTTAAAAGCAACCGGTTTGGCTGATTTTCCTATAAAAAGTATTGGTAACTTTGAACCATTTGAGTTATGAATATCCATTTTTTATTATGTGTCTTTTATTACTTGTTAATTTATATAAATAAAACTATGACTATATCTTACTCTGTGAGTAATGTTTTATAATTGAGGAAGGAATTATTCCGAAGAAAAGGAATAAAAATAAAATAATAATCAAAATAAATTTACTCATAGTTTTTTTAATATAAACTTTGAACCGTTTAAATTGGCCCCATACAAAAGAACGGTTACGCGATCTTTGCCCAATTTTCCACCACGGGTAGGTTTGTTCTTAAAAGCCAAACGTTTTATTTGGCATTAATTTGAAGAATGACACCTTTTCATCTAAATTGAATACGTCTCTGTGTTCAAAATCCTTCAAAATCCGAGGTAATTTATTTTTTATCCAATCACATTCCGGGTTGAACAGACGAACTTTCACCCACTATTAAATATGAAATAGCATCTCGTTTTTTGAAGCGATCTATAGCAGGGATGGGCATTTACGCATCATCTATTATTTTATATATTGACGTGTCGACAACCCGTAGATAACAACCTATGTAGTGGTTTTGTCAATTAGTTCTAAACTAAAGGGTGACCAAATTTCTTTATAGGAACAATTCGTTATTGGTGACAGTTTTTTAGAATGTCCGTCAATGCATTTAAATCTCTTTTCAAAAAGAGCGGAATTTAAAACTTATCGTGCTCAAATACCATGAATCTACTTCAGCGTCATGTTTATCCATTACAAAATTATTAAATTGACCCAAAACAACGATATATGTATAGCATTATATAGAGTGGGGCCCTCTTTATAACGATTGAATGGTATAGAATAGCTCGCAGAAAAATCGGAAAAAATGGCTCACAAAAAATCAGACAAAAAGGTTATAACTTTCATTAAAAATAATCCGGGGAACTTTAACTATGACCGTGCCAAAAAATTTAACTCACTCCACTCCATGGTAAAACGAATTCGAGTTCAGAAAGGCTATAAGTGCTAGCGAGTTATTAAAAAGCCAAATCGTTCAGATAACCAACACTTGTTCGATAAAATATTGTTAAATATTATTAACACTTGTTCAATTCAATTTAATCGTATGGAAACTTTATTATTATTCGAAAAAACATTGCTTGCCATTTATTTTTTAAAGATTACTTCATTCAAATGATGACCGCAACTGCGATGGTCCTTTCTCATACTCCAATTTTTGATGACGCGTTCGAGAATATCGAATGGTATTTGGCGAATGACACGAGTTATGTTGGCTTCCATTGCCTCAAATCTAGCTAGTTTATTCACATATACTTTGGACTTTGCGTGGCCCCAAAGAAAAGAGTATAGAGGTATCACACGATCTAAATATCCAATTCAACGATCCGAGCCGTGAAACTAATTGCTCGCCAACATGATTTTTCAATAAGTACATTACTTCTTGGAACCAAATGTCGTCGAGGTCGGGATTTAATTTCAGGCAGCAAATATTCCGTTATCATGGCGCAATAACGAGTACCATTCACGCAGGTACGTCCCGGCCGTCTTCTTTTTTGAAGAAATATGGCGAATGATGCCAGGCGCATTAACCACACCAAACCGTCTATTTAGTCGCGTATCATCCAATACTGTAAACTGGGATTCAAACTTTTCGATGGTATTCCAAATAGTGGTCTCGACAGGCCGATTATGTCAACCGTAACTTGGTCTAAGCGCACGAAACACATTCATCACAGAACGCTGATTTTCGTAATAAACCTGAACAATTTTTAAACGCTATGCAGAGCTCAGCCTTTCCATGGTGAAATGGCAAACAATCCTGAATAAACAAAAACCCGATGACAGTTTGAAACTATTCATGCGTCATTTGTCAAAAAGAAACAAATGAAAAAATCACCTCTAGATGAACGCGTTTACAAAATACTCCCGCGAACTGGCGCATTCGATTTCAAATCGTTAAAATATCGTAGGTTGTTGACATTATTTTAATTGTCGACGTTGACAAAAAACACTGCCAAGTAATTTACGTTATATTTTACATGTCGACAACCGCGTAGATTACATGGCGTAATGTACCTCACCCATCTCTGATCTATAGTCAAACATCGCCGACACTAAAATTATTTAATTTCATTTACTTACTAAGTTATTAATGGCCTTTTCTTTAAAAATTCTACCGTTTATGCTAACACTAGCATGCCTCATAGTTTTTATCCATATGCATTAATGCCTTATCTATAAATCGGGATAATTTCCATTTCTCATATTTTTTCGTTTTTGGCATTCACTGTGCGCTCATTTTTTTTTAAATTAACGTTGGGTGGATTACTCCAGCACTCAATGCCACTAATGGGCCCACGGTGCAATACTCGGACAAACGCATATACTTACACATTAAAAACACCCAACCGTGATTTTTGGTCACCACCGGGAATCGACCCTCGAATAACAAAGCAAGGACGCTACTTACTGTGCCAACGAGGGCAGCTTAAAATAAATTACTTGCGCTCATTACTTTCATATTTGTTACGATTTCGTATAATACTCGCAACTGTTGATCTTGGCATATACGCCATTTGTCCAATTTGCTCATAGCTTAGTTTTACCGTCAAAATATTTTAAAATTTCAATTTTTGTAGCCAAAGAAATGGTCGAATTTTCATACTAACACTCATTTTGTCTACTCTAACAATTACAGTTAAATAATTAATTCGTTTGTTTAAAAGGCAGCCAGTATAATCGAGAAAGAATATAATATGAACTTTCCTTTGTGAAATCTATATTTAAACTGTCGCATCAATATCAGATAAAGAAAAAAGGGATTTATGTAGCGAGGTTATGTCATAGTTTAGAGCCACCAATTAATAGAAATGTTATTGTCACGTGTCAAACACACTTGCTTATGTAACAATTTAATAGGTAGGATTTTGTCTGTTATAGCGGGATTTCACTGTTTATTAACGAAAAGATTGCGCGGTCTTCGAGGAAACTACAGTTTTCTGTATCGTGTGATTTTAAATTTGACAATACACTCGTATTTTGTTGAGAAAAATTAATTTAAATTTTTCCCAAATAAACAAAAAATTATGTAAGTTATATAAATTAATAAAATAATTATTTGTAATTTACGATGGATATAATTTAAAGTCCGCTTCGCTCACCAATTCCTTTCATAATATTTGTAATTTAAGAAATAAAATCCTCCGACTCTGATAAATCTGTTTCTGAGGGCGTTGATCTTATTGGATCAGGTGAGCTACCAACTTTTAAATATCCGCGATAGTTTAAAAGCAATTTTAATTGATTACCCTTTGTAATGGCCATTTACGAGGACAACATGCTTTGACAATTTTACACTAAACTACGACGAAGGATAGTACATCTTCCATTTCTCATACAAGCTTGACTTTTCACTCTAATAAAACTTAAATAAATAAATTTTGTGCTGATTTAAGCCTGTATTCCATTAAGAAAAATTGGCTGTTAATATTTTTACTGGAACAAAGGAGTTAAGTAGTTTCAAATTCTGTACTATGTCAAGAAAATGCACCTATTGTTACATAATTTTTGGTGTCAAATTAGGCCAAAAGTTTGTTGGAAATGTGTCATTCTTAACAACAGTCTTTAAAAAAAAATAAAAATATTTAAAGCATAGAAAACAGAATCCTATAGGAATTTAATTTATCTACGTTTAAAGTTAATCTTTAGTATTTTATGGTTATCTATTGAAGATCTCTTGGGAACAAAAAGTTAGCTGATCAAATTTTACCTCAAAACGCTGACCGAGAAACAATTTGTAAACATGGTATAATTATTTTACTATACTTATACGGCGGCAAACATGACCCAATCTATTTGGCCGAATCTATTAAAACTTCCTCGTACTGAAAGACCAGCAAATTCGTATAGTATATTTGCCGTCAAATTTAGTAGTGAAATAATATCGGCTGAACTATAGGGTTGGGTTATAAATGAGAATTGTTTAATGTCTATCCTTTTAGGAAAATTGACATCCCAGGCAATATTGTAGCTATTACTAAGCAGGAAAAGTTTGTATTTTATAATAACTTACAACAATTTTACATCTTCATTTATTTTATCTATTATTAGTATTTTAGTTTAATTATAATTTATAATTTATTAAATATTTAATTGATTATTTCATTATTTTATCACTGATTTATTTTTTATTAATAAGTTTTTTTATAGTTTTATATTTCTTATGATGAAATAACGATAAACAACAGTTTTTTGAATATAAAAATTTCTTTAAACAAATTTCTGAAATTCGACCACAAAATAAAGATTCCGAAAAGATTAAACATAACTTTTGAAAAATTATACTTTCAAAATTGTGAGACGTTCACAATTATATTATTAAATGGCAATATTTTATCTAAAATTAGAGATACGATACCTTTTAAAAAATAATTGAATGTTTCAGTAAAAAATGGTATCGTCGTTACAGCGATTCCATGTGAAATGCACTATGTAAACCTTAGTTCACTAATGTGAATTGCACTACGAGATCTGCAATATACGATGTTCACTATACACAGTACACTCAACAATGTGCACTAAACGTATTGTAATATGGAATTCCGCCCTCGATAGCACAGTAAGTAGCGTGCTTATTCGAGGGTCTCGGGTTCGATTCCCGGTGGTGACCAAAAATCACGGTTGGGTGTTTTTAATGTGTAAGTATTTGTGTTTGTCCGGGTATTGCACCGTGGGCCCATTGTGGCATTCAGTGCTGGAGTAATCCATCCAATTTACAAAAAAAAAAAAAAAAATATGGAATTATGATGAAACTCTATATTGGATGGAAATGGGATTACAAAATGACTTTTGAATTAAGTTCTAAAATAAACCCAACGTATCTAGGTCATTCCTAGTTGCGGAATTAGACTAACGTATGTCCTATCTACAAATTGAATTTTAGCATAATCTAATAATAATATAATGGTTACGTATATAATAACTGTTTCGTACCTCATGTCGTTTTACAATACATATTTAATTTTAAAATATCTCGTTTCCTACCATATGGTCCTAGAGTTTCATCATATAATTCGTCATATTACACGACGTTTAGTGCTCTTGGTTTAGTGCACATTGTTTATGGTGCACATTGTTTAGTGCACATTGTTTAGTTCACATCGGTAAGTGCAGATTTCGTAGTGATTCTTGTACTTAGTGAGCATTATGTTTAGTATACAGTTCACAGACTACGCGTTACCGCAGCTATATAGAGTTTACTTTTATATTAGTTAATATTTTTTCCCAATTTCTATTTTAATTTTTCGAAACCGGACACACTTATTTACAAATAGCTGCGCATCCTGAAAGTGGATTAATTAATTATTAAAATTCCCATTCGTTGTTCATTTATATTCATTTTAATATATTTTTTAAATAACCACAATATTTGAGTCAGCCATTTACCTTTGCCATTTTATAGTTAATTTCCGTATTCGTTGAATATGGAGGGATACCGGGGATGTAAACGCACAAAACACCGTAGAATATCTTTTATTTTTGCTACATATTTACCATAGATTTCAAGGATATAATACAACGTATAAATAAATACTGGAATTAATTTTATTTAAATTGGGATTATTAAAAAAATCTGTAAATAATATACGTGCTTATGATACATTTAGCTATATAATCGTACATATACAATAAGTTTATGGCATAATATTAAATATTCAGGATATATCATTTATATACTATTACACAAACTATGTATATATAATTGATTTTCAAGGTACTTAGAAATTTTTAAAGTTACACCTCTTATTTTACAATAAAACTGATTGCCACCGTCGTTAATTATGAATATACCGATCAAGCACTCGAACAGATAAAACCAATTATTCAATTAATCTTTCTCTTTGCGTCTCATATATTTTATGTGTTATAATAAAAGTAATAGATATAATAAAACTATATATTTTAACGTGGTTTTGTATTGCTTAAGTATCAACACGGCACATATACCTATACAAATATTCGCGCGATATTGTTTATGTGCAATTTTTTGTTTTTGTGTATATGAATTCTAAGAAATTGATGTCAAATAAGATGTCATGGACACATGAGATTAAAAATATATTATTTAAAAACAATGTTATATTCTTTTATTAATATTGAACCTGTTGTAAACACTCGTAAAAATATTATATTAAGAAATAATTTGATTAGATCTATTAAAAATAAAGGGCGAGTGGAAATTTATCCATGTGTATCGTGTCGTACCATATACGTATAATGTTATTTAAATTCTATTATTAATTTTAAATTCTAACTTCCAAAACTTATAGATTACCGTACATTCGTATGTCGAATAAAAAACATGACAAAGGTATTTTTTTTTAGAAGTAAAGTGGATTACGTAATAAGTGCTTCAATATATACCTATATAAAAGAAAGATTATTCAACTTTCAGCTTATAAATAAATGCACCTTACCCAAATAAGGAAGCTGTAACTTTAACTTCATATCGGAAACTGTATTAATATTAAGATTAACCTGTTGAACTGGAAGTGTATAACTGTGTATGAACATTATGGTATAATCGATCAAAACATTCGAGTAATTACTTTTATTAGTAATTAAATTTTATTGAAACTCAATGGTAACCTTACTTGTTAGTCTCTATACAATATATGTTTGTATATGTATAATACACACTTAGTTAATTATATATGTAGTCATATATATATATATATATATATATATATATATATATATATATATATATATATATATATATATATATATATATATATATATATATATATATATATATATACATATATATATATATATATATATATATATATATATATATATATATATATATATATATATATATATATATATATATATATATATATATATATATATATATATATATATGTATATATATATAAGTATATAAGTCATATACGGAAACTGTGCGGAAGAGGCAAATTGTATATAAATATTATTGCAATATATATTATGGACGAGTATATGAATTATGAAATTAAGGTATTAATATATACGTATCCATACGTATATAAGAGAAGTGAATGGTAATTTAAAAGAATTTGAATTTTATGCGTTGCTTTATTAAAGTAATATCGGAAGTGGAATGCTATAGAGGGAGGTGTGAGAAATTTAAGATTAGTTACGAGCAGTGTTAACTGTTAACACACCCATATATTTTTCATTAAAATGATGATGCAATTTTTGAATTTTATTTATACAAAACCGAAATGTTAGCAATACATACGATACATATATGAAGATTTTTGTGTACGAACTAACCATTAAAATATTTAATATCAGACATTTATATATGTATATGTATCGATGGGTGTGAAGATTTCCACAAATCCACAGATTTTATATAAGTGTTAGTTTCACACTGTAAAATTGAATTCCAATTGGAAAACATGATTATTCCTATTTATACATATAGTACTAAAAATATAATATTTATACGAACTCTGACAAAATCAATCGAATAAAAATTAATACTAGAGATAGGGGAAGGTATTAAAGTTCAACAAGAAGAGAATAAAACCAGCTAACTTAATAACTATAATAAATAGAAAACAAATATCTGGCAAGATGTGATAATGTCCCCTTAATAATGTCATACAATACTGCCATATAAGCTTCCAGAATCATTTATTCCATAAGGTAAAGGGTAGTTTTTGACCTTGGTGGATTAAAAATTAAGTCATCTACCTAGTGTGCTATCGAAACCTGAGTCCAAATCTCTGGGTAGGGATACAAATAGCTCGTTAACAATTTTATTCGAAATAGCAATATCAGCTTCCCGATTAATTTATTCCTGGGGTTAGGGGGTAGTTTTTGGCCTTGGTGGATTAGGAATATAGTCATCTACCTAGTGTACTATCGAAACCTGAGTCCAAATCTCTGGGTAGGGGTGCAAATAGCTCTTAACAATTTTATTCGAAATAACAATATCAGCTTCCCGATTAATTTATTCCTGGGGGTAGGGGGTAGTTTTTGGCCTTGGTGGATTAGGAATATAGTAATCTACCTAGTGTACTATCGAAACCTGAGTCCAAATCTCTGGGTAGGGGTGCAAAAAGCTCCTAACAATTTTATTCGAAATAGCAATATCAGATTTCCGATTAATTTATTCCTGGGGGTAGGGGGTAGTTTTTGGCCTTAGTGGATTAGGAATATAGTCATCTACCTAGTGTACTATCGAAACCTGAGTCCAAATCTCTGGGTAGGGGTGCAAATAGCTTTTAACAATTTTATTCGAAATAACAATATCAGCTTCCCGATTAATTTATTCCTGGGGGTAGGGGGTAGTTTTTGGCCTTAGTGGATTAGGAATATAGTAATCTACCTAGTGTACTATCGAAACCTGAGTCCAAATCTCTGGGTAGGGGTGCAAAAAGCTCCTAACAATTTTATTCGAAATAGCAATATCAGATTCCCGATTAATTTATTCCTGGGGTTAGGGGGTAATTTTTGGCCTTGGTGGATTAGGAATATAGTCACCTACCTAGTGTACTATCGAAACCTGAGTCCAAATCTCTGGGTAGGGGTGCAAATAGCTCTTAACAATTTTATTCGAAATAGCAATATCAGCTTCCCGATTAATTTATTCCTGGGGGTAGGGGGTAGTTTTTGGCCTTGGTGGATTAGGAATATAGTCATCTACCTAGTGTACTATTGAAACCTGAGTCCAAATCTCTGGGTAGGAGTGCAAAAAGCTCCTAACAATTTTATTCGAAATAGCAATATCAGCTTCCCGATTAATTTATTCCTGGGGGTAGGGGGTAGTTTTTGGCCTTGGTGGATTAGGAATATAGTCATCTACCTAGTGTACTATCGAAACCTGAGTCCTAATCTCTGGGTAGGGGTGCAAGTAGCTCCTTAACAATTTTATTCGAAATAGCAATATCAGCTTCCCGATTAATTTATTCCTGGGGGTAGGGGGTAGTTTTGGGCTTTTGTGGATTAGGAACATAGTCATCTACCTAGTGCTCTAATGGAACCTGAGTTCAAATTTATGTCAAAGAGTGCCAACACTTTCAGTCTAAATCTCAAAATTATAAATTTAATTTGGATTTGAACTGGTTTCTGGGCAAACATAGCGTTCAAATTTTGCGTGGTAATTGGAGTCACTATCTTAAGAGAAGACATTGATTTCATTTTATTCTTAATTAGTTTATTATTATTTAGAAATTATAATTTAATTAAATTTATAATTTTCATAGTGAACATTGTTTTTATTCTTATTAGAATGTAAATTTATTTCAGACATAAACCGAACAAAGTATTTTAGTACCACAAATTTTGTATTAACTATTTAAACAGCGCCATCTAATTATTATATTAATATACTATAAAATTATTATAAATAACCCGGGTACATCAAAAGAACGATTAAAGGTTGGTTTATATTATCCGTTCAGTTTAGCACAGACACGTACCGGCACAGACATCAAGTATTTTTATCCGTACGTATCCGCAGTTCGCACATACATTGATTCGTATTATTTCGCTATGTCGATCGTATAAACTCGTAACTACGTACAGTACAAACAAACAACCAGAATATAAAAATAAATAAAATGAAATATTTGATATGAGATACATATTTAATCGGATGATAATATCAGTATTATTATAGAATGTTGATAGTAAATATTAATACAAATATTGATAATCATAAACCTTTAATAATAATATCTGAAAATAATTTAAATGGTTAGGTAATTAGGTATCTGAAATAAAAATATCTGAAAGTAACGTACATACATTTCTATGGAAAAATCGACCTATTCAGATCACAACAACAATACCAATATATAATAGGCCGTTTCACAGCATTTGGGCATTAGTATATGAGTAATGGAATAGAAAACACTAAAATTGAACAAAATCATATGGCAAAAGTAAATTCTACGTGTTTTTTTTCGCTTAACATTCTTATATCTAAATATATAGGCCAAAATTGAGGATGAGGATTTTAATAATGATTATTTACCAAGAGTTCTGTAAGATGATTTTCAATAAGATTTTGATTTTTTCGTTCGTGTGATTTCTACGTTCGGTGTTGTTTTGTTAGTCAATAATTCGATAAAATGCATAAATAGTGATGGTATAACTTAACTCTTCTTTTTCATTGATAAAGAAATATTCGGTTTCTTTTGCTTACGTCGTTCCAATTTTTTTAATTTTTTGTTCTTGATGGTACATTACTTGTTCAAGTGTTTGCATTTGTTTTTGTAAATAATATTATTTTTTGGCAGTTATTAAGGATTAAATATTTTTTGGGGAATAGAATAATAAACGATTAAGGATTAGTATTATAATTATGCATGAATTAAAATAGTTTAGTTAAATATAATATATTTGTAGAAATATAATTACATACTACAATAGTACAATAACGGTTAATTTAGTATTATGTATTTATATTAATCAAAATTAATTTGTATGATTATGAATCATAATTTTAGTAAAACAAAACGTTGTCGAATGTTTTAAGAAAGTTTATAATTTTGTACTTCAAGAAATATATTTAATTAATGTTTGAATAATTATCGTGTGTTTAAATTATTAATTATAAAAATAAATCTACAACTCTGATAAATGCATAATTTCAGTAAACTTAAAAAATATAAAAAAAACAAAATAAAATTTACGTAAACCTAAAAAAAATAATAAGAAAAAATATAATTCTGCAGCTGAAGGTAGTTGGCCCGCGGTACATTTGGCCCGCGGGCCAACTTAACAAAACTAAATTTTTTAAAAATTTTGAAAGTCATACCAACAAAACAAAATTTTTTTATTTTATTTTTTAGCTCTTTTTGTGGCTCAATTGATGTTTTAGATCTTTATGGAAACATAAAGTAGCTATAAATATTTTTGTTTGTAGCTGTCATCATAATATATATTATCTATTATCTGTGTATGTTGTGAATATTCATGTAAGTTAAAAATATATATTTTATTTTTAATTATATTTATTAACTTCAAAAAATAAGCTATTTGTGTACAATTTCAAAAGTTGAAAAAAATTTAACTTTGTTATGTTGGCCCGCGGGCCAAATGTCCCGAACAATTTCGTGAGGGCACTTTGACAGACAACCTCCTCCTCGTTCCTCCTACTCTTTTTTTTGTTATTAACTACAAAAGAAAAAAAAATCACGAATAAACCCAAAATCAACCGGAAACGGAATGTACTAACGAGTAGCAAAATAAACAACAAAAAAGCCCGAGAGTGATATATAGAATAAAATCATAATTAAATTCTATGAGAAAGACAAAGGAACTTATACATACAATTTCATTCGTAATTTCTATTCCAGATTCATAAAATAAAATTCTAGTTGGCTAAATCTTCAAACAATGAATTAAAAGACTAATAAAATTGAAAAGTTATTGGATAGATCTTATGATAAAGTATCATTATTCAAATCCTGGTATATAAAAAATTATGTTTAGCCCTATTTTTTAAGATATAAGAAAAAAATCACGTAAAATCACGTAAACATCGATTTTTTCTAATGAATTGTTGGTTTTCTATTCCATTACACATGCATAGGACCGGCCATTTTTTTTGTAAAAATCGGCCTGTTATATATTGGTATTGACAACAAACTAAAATAGTTTATGTACAAAATACATCAGTATGGATGGAATATGGAATGGATAATGATTTATGATCATAATGAAAATGAAATGATACTATGTGTTCGAGTTATTTCGTTTTGTTCGTATTTTTTCACTTACGTACTATTTCCAGGGATGTGACTTTACTACAATTGTAGTAGATCTACTACATTTCTATCGTTTTATAATACCGGGTTTCCATCGTTATAGTATAATTATATTAGTAATATGTGGTATAATAGTTAAATAGTATTATACTATATTATACTACGACGATGGAAACGCGAAGTTGTTAGTATAATACTTTATTATAATATTTCAGTATACTATCTATCAAAAATAAAGTAGGTATCAAATTATATTTTTAACAATATATTTCATGACAGTGTACTTTTTTATTACAATTTCGATTCGTTCGAAGTTTTTTTTTGTGGCATTTTGATATAACTACGTTTTTAACTTACATAAATAGTTATTGTGAATTGAATATTGTAATGAAATTTGTATAAAACATTAAAAGACAAATTTCAATATTCAAACATAATTATACAGCTTACTTCACACTATATGATGGAAACGCGACTATGAATGATTACTATTATACTATTATGCTATTGACGATGGAAACCCAGTATAAATTAAGTACGTACTACTAGCCAAATTCTACTCCACTTTCCTCATTTGAAAATTTTATGTCGTTTTCGATTACCCAAAAAAAAACAAACTCGGTAAAAAAACTAATGTCGATTTTCTTTGGTTAAAAATAATTGATTATTTTTAAAAATAATTGATATTTTTATATATAATAATTGATATAAAATAAAAATGTCAAATATGACATAATAGACGCCTCGCCATTTTTATGTCAATTCAATGATTTTCTTGGTTATAATAATTTGTCCATAATAGTTGTCCATAATTTTGTTGACGAGGTAGTCTGCATTGACAGTGGCGATTTATGAGATTAAGCATCAAACATTACCTCAGATCGTACACAAGATCAGCAGATAACATCGACAGAACAAAATGATTCAACTGATAACTCGGGAGAAAATGTAATTGACAATGTATTGAAGCATTTGGAAAATAAATGACCAAATCACATTCATATCGAACAAAACCACAACAACATAAAAAGCAAAACCACAACAACATAAAAAGCAAAATCAGAAAAAAAATCAATCACAAATTTAATTCTTAGTTTATCGAATTAAATATTAATTTCAAAAGTGTCAGTTATTACACGTTAAATTATAAAAACATTTTTTGATTAAAAACGTTCCTTTTCCATTTGAATACAAATACAACATAAAAATGTAAACAATAAACATGAATTATTGTACTTAATACATCACTGTGTATCCGCCATATTCTTTCTGCACGATAACTGTCAGAATTCCAGCGAGATTTGAATACTACTATATGTCTCTTGCTTATAGTGATTTATTGCAACAATAATTTATTGGTTTATGGGATTTTAACACACACTTTTTTTGTTTGCTTTTATTTTATTTGAGTCGAGACGAGTTAGAGATTTGCATTCGAATACTAGATCAAGTGGAGTTTTGGAAAAAATTAAAATCATTTAAAGATATTACGGATTTTAAATTTAAAAAATTTAATCTATAATAACTGCCAAAAAATAATATTATTTACAAAAACAAATGCAAACACTTGAACAAGTAATGTACCATCAAGAACAAAAAATTAAAAAAATTGGAACGACGTAAGCAAAAGAAACCGAATATTTCTTTATCAATGAAAAAGAAGAGTTAAGTTATACCATCACTATTTATGCATTTTATCGAATTATTGACTAACAAAACAACACCGAACGTAGAAATCACACGAACGAAAAAATCAAAATCTTATTGAAAATCATCTTACAGAACTCTTGGTAAATAATCATTATTAAAATCCTCATCCATGAAAAATTATTTTTTGGCCTATATATTTAGATATAAGAATGTTAAGCGAAAAAAAACACGTAGAATTTACTTTTGCCATATGATTTTGTTCAATTTTAGTGTTTTCTATTCCATTACTCATATACTAATGCCCAAATGCTGTGAAACGGCCTATTATATATTGGTATTGTTGTTGTGATCTGAATAGGTCGATTTTTCCATAGAAATGTATGTACGTTACTTTCAGATATTTTTATTTCAGATACCTAATTACCTAACCATTTAAATTATTTTCAGATATTATTATTAAAGGTTTATGATTATCAATATTTGTATTAATATTTACTATCAACATTCTATAATAATACTGATATTATCATCCGATTAAATATGTATCTCATATCAAATATTTCATTTTATTTATTTTTATATTCTGGTTGTTTGTTTGTACTGTACGTAGTTACGAGTTTATACGATCGACATAGCGAAATAATACGAATCAATGTATGTGCGAACTGCGGATACGTACGGATAAAAATACTTGATGTCTGTGCCGGTACGTGTCTGTGCTAAACTGAACGGATAATATAAACCAACCTCTAATCGTTCTTTTGATGTACCCGGGTTATTTATAATAATTTTATAGTATATTAATATAATAATTAGATGGCGCTGTTTAAATAGTTAATACAAAATTTGTGGTACTAAAATACTTTGTTCGGTTTATGTCTGAAATAAATTTACATTCTAATAAGAATAAAAACAATGTTCACTATGAAAATTATAAATTTAATTAAATTATAATTTCTAAATAATAATAAACTAATTAAGAATAAAATGAAATCAATGTCTTCTCTTAAGATAGTGACTCCAATTACCACGCAAAATTTGAACGCTATGTTTGCCCAGAAACCAGTTCAAATCCAAATTAAATTTATAATTTTGAGATTTAGACTGAAAGTGTTGGCACTCTTTGACATAAATTTGAACTCAGGTTCCATTAGAGCACTAGGTAGATGACTATGTTCCTAATCCACAAAAGCCCAAAACTACCCCCTACCCCCAGGAATAAATTAATCGGGAAGCTGATATTGCTATTTCGAATAAAATTGTTAAGGAGCTACTTGCACCCCTACCCAGAGATTAGGACTCAGGTTTCGATAGTACACTAGGTAGATGACTATATTCCTAATCCACCAAGGCCAAAAACTACCCCCTACCCCCAGGAATAAATTAATCGGGAAGCTGATATTGCTATTTCGAATAAAATTGTTAGGAGCTTTTTGCACTCCTACCCAGAGATTTGGACTCAGGTTTCAATAGTACACTAGGTAGATGACTATATTCCTAATCCACCAAGGCCAAAAACTACCCCCTACCCCCAGGAATAAATTAATCGGGAAGCTGATATTGCTATTTCGAATAAAATTGTTAAGAGCTATTTGCACCCCTACCCAGAGATTTGGACTCAGGTTTCGATAGTACACTAGGTAGGTGACTATATTCCTAATCCACCAAGGCCAAAAATTACCCCCTAACCCCAGGAATAAATTAATCGGGAAGCTGATATTGCTATTTCGAATAAAATTGTTAGGAGCTTTTTGCACCCCTACCCAGAGATTTGGACTCAGGTTTCGATAGTACACTAGGTAGATTACTATATTCCTAATCCACCAAGGCCAAAAACTACCCCCTACCCCCATGAATAAATTAATCGGGAAGCTGATATTGCTATTTCGAATAAAATTGTTAAGAGCTATTTGCACCCCTACCCAGGGATTTGGACTCAGGTTTCGATAGTACACTAGGTAGATGACTATATTCCTAATCCACCAAGGCCAAAAATTACCCCCTACCCCCAGGAATAAATTAATCGGGAAGCTGATATTGCTATTTCGAATAAAATTGTTAAGAGCTATTTGCACCCCTACCCAGAGATTTGGACTCAGGTTTCGATAGTACACTAGGTAGATTACTATATTCCTAATCCACCAAGGCCAAAAATTACCCCCTACCCCCAGGAATAAATTAATCGGGAAGCTGATATTGCTATTTCGAATAAAATTGTTAGGAGCTTTTTGCACTCCTACCCAGAGATTTGGACTCAGGTTTCGATAATACACTAGGTAGATGACTATATTCCTAATCCACCAAGGCCAAAAACTACCCCCTAACCCCAGGAATAAATTAATCGGGAAGCTGATATTGCTATTTCGAATAAAATTGTTAGGAGCTTTTTGCACCCCTACCCAGAGATTTGGACTCAGGTTTCGATAGTACACTAGGTAGATGACTATATTCCTAATCCACCAAGGCCAAAAATTACCCCCTACCCCCAGGAATAAATTAATCGGGAAGCTGATATTGCTATTTCGAATAAAATTGTTAGGAGCTTTTTGCACTCCTACCCAGAGATTTGGACTCAGGTTTCGATAGTACACTAGGTAGATGACTGTATTCCTAATCCACCAAGGCCAAAAATTACCCCCTAACCCCAGGAATAAATTAATCGGGAAGCTGATATTGCTATTTCGAATAAAATTGTTAGGAGCTTTTTGCACCCCTACCCAGAGATTTGGACTCAGGTTATGATAGTACACTAGGTAGATGACTATATTCCTAATGCACCAAGGCCCAAAACTACCCCCTATCCCCAGGAATAAATTAATCGGGAAGCTGATATTGCTATTTCGAATAAAATTGTTAGGAGCTTTTTGCACTCCTACCCAGAGATTTGGACTCAGGTTTCGATAGTACACTAAGTAGATGACTATATTCCTAATCCACCAAGGCCAAAAACTACCCCCTACCCCCAGGAATAAATTAATCGGGAAGCTGATATTGCTATTTCGAATAAAATTGTTAGGAGCTTTTTGCACTCCTACCCAGAGATTTGGACTCAGGTTTCGATAGAACACTAAGTAGATGACTATATTCCTAATCCACCAAGGCCAAAAACTACCCCCTAACCCCAGGAATAAATTAATCGGGAAGCTGATATTGCTATTTCGAATAAAATTGTTAGGAGCTTTTTGCACCCCTACCCAGAGATTTGGACTCAGGTTATGATAGTACACTAGGTAGATGACTATATTCCTAATGCACCAAGGCCCAAAACTACCCCCTATCCCCAGGAATAAATTAATCGGGAAGCTGATATTGCTATTTCGAATAAAATTGTTAGGAGCTTTTTGCACTCCTACCCAGAGATTTGGACTCAGGTTTCGATAGTACACTAAGTAGATGACTATATTCCTAATCCACCAAGGCCAAAAACTACCCCCTACCCCCAGGAATAAATTAATCGGGAAGCTGATATTGCTATTTCGAATAAAATTGTTAGGAGCTTTTTGCACCCTTACCCAGAGATTTGGACTCAGGTTTCGATAGTACACTAGGTAGATGACTATATTCCTAATCCACCAAGGTCAAAAACTACCCCCTAACCCCAGGAATAAATTAATCGGGAAGCTGATATTGCTATTTCGAATAAAATTGTTAAGAGCTATTTGCACACCTACCCAGAGATTTGGACTCAGGTTTTGATAGTACACTAGGTAGATGACTATATTCCTAATCCACCAAGGCCAAAAACTACCCCCTACCCACAGGAATAAATTAATCGGGAAGCTGATATTGCTATTTCGAATAAAATTGTTAAGAGCTTTTTACACCCCTACCCAGAGATTTGGACTCAGGTTATGATAGTACACTAGGTAGATGACTATATCTCTAATCCACCAAGGCCAAAAACTACCCCCTAACCCCAGGAACAAATTAATCGGAAAGCTGATATTGCTATTTCGAATAAAATTGTTAGGAGCTATTTGCACCCCTACCCAGAGATTTGGACTCAGGTTTCGATAGTACACTAGGTAGATGACTATATTCCTAATCCACTCAGGTCAAAAACTACCCCCTACCCCCAGGAATAAATTAATCGGGAAGCTGATATTGCTATTTCGAATAAAATTGTTAAGAGCTTTTTCCACCCCTACCCAGAGGTTTGGACTGAAATTTCGATAATACACTAGGTAGATGACTATATTCCTAATCCACCAAGGTCGAAAACTACACTCTACCCCCAGGAATAAATTAATCGGGAAGCTGATATTGCTATTTCGAATAAAATTGTTAGGAGCTATTTGCACCTCTACCCAGAGATTTGGACTCAGGTTTCGGTAGTACACTATGTAATTGATTATATTGATAATCGGACAAATTCAAATATTTACTTTATTCTTTATTTAAACGGACTTATTTCATTTTAAATGCGGGATTGTATGATTCCAATTTGAATTGAATAATATATATGTACGCTGTTCTAAAACTCTTTGACAATTGGATGGTTTGGATCTTTGCTTTCTTGTTTTAGTACTCCTATTTTTGGTTGACATATCATGATCTACATAGTAGAAAATGTAATAAATTAAAAAAATAATTCCAATTAATTTAATATTTCATTTAAACTGTCCCTAAAAATGGTTTCGTTAAACATTTTTACTATTTCCATTGTTTAATTAACATTAGCAGCTCAATTTATTAGATCACACAGAATTATAGTTAGATATGTAAAAATTAAATCTTGCTATCTCAAGTTATGAGCTTTATGTATCGCATAAATAAAATTTTTTACAAATATTATATTAAAATAAAAATTATATTTCTAATTTAAATCGAGATTTTTAATATAAATTTAATATTATATTTCTTGGAATTCATAACAGTGTACATTATGCACCAACACATAAAAACTGAGCTAGAATCCAATATGATATGGTTGATTCCAATAAGATTTGTATACGTATTATTGTGGAAAAAAGTGTGGAATACTTCACATCCATTATGTATCGTCATTTCGGTGTAGGGTTTGGCATGTTGTTTATGAAAGTTTCACAGATTTTCTTGAATTCTTCATCTCTGTACCAAATTAACAGTTTGTCTATAATAATAATAATAGTCACAGTTTTTAAGGCCATTACTGGCCCCTTACTCTATTAAAAATTGGCTCCAACGGTTTCGATCCTGAGCATGGTCTTCATACTGTCTTAGATAATCTGAAGAATCTAAGTCGTTCTCTACACCATGAAGTCATCGTCACCTACAGCGACCTACCATCTCCTTTCAGAGATCGTTCCACAATTCGTTCCGGATCAGCACGCAGAACGTGATTGCGCCAGCATACTCGCTGAGATCTTACTTCCTGTACAATATCGTGGATCTTCATCTTATCTCTGATCTCGATATTGTACAGAGCTCGGTATGTATACAATCTATTTCACGTTTTGGGCCGTATATCATTCGCATGATTCTTCTCTCAAATGTAAGAAGCCGTCTTTCGTACTCATCCGTCTAGGGTTACCATAAGTTTGTGCAATGAATAAAGGACAATGAGCGTAACAAAAGAGGACTTAACCACTAAATGTAAATAAAAATGAGGACACTTCTTTTTGCAATTAATGTTTCAATATTCGCCGAAATTCGTGTTGCAGTTGTCACCGCCGAACGCTATGCGTTTATTGGTGATATAACACTACTGATGGTTTCTGCCGTTTCGTTTGGTACAGATCTGATGTCCACAAGTGTCTTTATCAGTCTAGAATTTTGTGAAAAGTATGTAATCACAACCGGAAATATTTTCATATCGTCGAAACGAGACATGTGAGTGCCTCCGGACCACAGGGGCCGAAATAGGGTTTGTCTATAATAGCAATGGACGAATACAATTATATGAATTCGTATTTAAACTGGGACCCTAGACTTTCAGGTGGCCAATCAATGTATCTTAGTCTAAATCTTGTGAAAATTTATTAATCATCCTACTTTTATAAACTGGGTCTTGCTTACAAAATAAAATCAGTGTCATTCAGTTCACACTCGAAAACATGTGTGTTTTCGTTTAGCACGTGCAATCTATTGTTAAAAAATAATTAGGCATTTCCGCATAAATTCATTGCAGAGTATGCCAATATGTTTGTGCATCGAGTTCGTGTTAAGAAAAGGTAGTTCATCGATGGCGATCCATTATATTTAGGACCGTGCGACGCTTTTCTTTCAAAACTGGGGATATTCAAGTGAAAAAATTATTAGGTCGTGAAAATTTGAATCATGGATCATGGGCGTTTACCGTTAAAAATTGTTTTCAACATGAAGACTTATGGGGTATTGTGTCTGGTAGAATATAAGATAGTGATACCTATAAATCAAAACCACTTGTGCTTAGATGGTAAAGTAAAACAACAGAAACTAAGTGATTTTTGGAAAAATGTGACCACTAATCTTATATAACATCAACAACACTCTTGCTGGCACCGTGTATAAACTGGATCGACTTCTAACTAATTTATAACTATGGCACTAGCAGATATAAGACAGTAATTTGTTACAGCTTCGAAAATTATATTTATGTATAAATTATGTACCCAATAACTGTAATAAAACTTTTTAGAAACTTCATTGAAAATATCTGTGCTACTTATCGATAATGAAGAGAACAATCCTTCTGAAATAATAGATATCATCCACAACCCATTCCATTGGATAAATATACATATGAATATATATAGTGCCTCCTTAACAAAGTTTTTATTAACGCCTTAAACTTCACACTGATGTAATGTTATATACCAAATAAGGAAATACATATTCTTCTACCGACTGACTCAAATGCGAAAAACTGTAAATATCACACATCAATTCAATAATAAAGCTTTCCTTATTAATAATTCATTTTAACTTTCTTGTAACTTTTTAAATATATATATATATATATTTTAAATTGCGTCATCCACAAGTAAAGCGCAATTGCAACAAATCGAAAAAAACAGCATTCCATTGCTGCTATTTATAAATAAAACCAATAACTTTAATTTCACTAAATAAAAATTTACCAAATCATCGTCTTTGAATGCACGGTAACCTATAACTAATAATTACTTTGAGATTTATCTTTTCTTTTCGATGTATGTTTATATTAATATTATGTATGTATATGTCTATATATGAGCTGCAATAACCTTCACAAAGTTCATGGCTATAAATAGAATTAATTTTCAAAAAAAATCACAGGTTTTTTTATAACCCGAAAAATATAACAAAAAACAAACATATATATTTATAACCTTATACGTACATATATACATATATGATATCGGCTAAAAATAACTCATATCAACGTGCAAAGAAATGAAAGAAAACCTGCAATTTATAACTACCTACAAGCGATAAATCTATATCGAAATCAGACAACAACAGCAACAAGATCGAAGTTCGGTGAAATGGAAATAATTAAAATTCTTGCTATTCAATGTATGGCGCCAGGGAAATAACTTTCTCAGACACTTAAAAACATGAAAAAAGAAAAGAACTGTGTCATACAGATTATATTTCACGTCTTTATTGGCTTTCTTGAAGGCAACCTTGAAAAGACATTCTAATTGTTTTTGATCGATTATACTCTATCAATGTATAAAAAATAAAAAATCATGCTCTTTAGCATCTCAAACTGTTAAATCACATACATTTTCTTCTCATCAACATTAACGTTTCCGTCGTTTATTTATAATATACCAAAACCGTAATAACAATTTACAATTATATATATGTATTTATATATATTATGTACATCGATACATATAGGAATATCGCTAAAAAACATAAATAATAAATATAAACAAAACGTGAAGCAAAAGAAATTCCAAAAACCCACCGTAATATAAACACAAGATACAACCAACAACGATCAAGTGTAATTACATAAAAGAACAACAACAAAACGATACTATCGTTCATGCATTCTTGTGTACTTATTTTATTTTTGGTAACATTTCCAAAAATAATCATTAAAAAGTTTATTTCTAAAAATAAACATTTCTTTCTCTCTCGACGTTATTTATGGCGGAAACATGTAAACAACTTTAAGTAGAATGTGATCGCAATTTCTTCGTTTTCTTCTTTTTATTATTCCTCTTCTTAATCTGTAAGTACATTTTTTTTGTCTATATAAATTATATGGCCAAGTATACGAGTATGTACATTAAAAATTAAGATCGCAAAAAGAAATATACTCGTACGTATGTATAAGTATATGTATATATAAAGGTATATAAAATAATGACTGAATGTCGTCTTGGCTAATTGGTTGTTGTTGTAACTATGGTGCTATTACCGCTTTGGTATGCCTTATGTTATAAACATGCTTAACAGAATTAAAATGAAATTCGTTACAGCAAAGTGTTTTTATAATTGCGCATTATTTCAAATATTGGTTGATGCGTGGAAGAATCAATATATCCGTCTATTGCTGCAAGTGGTGTGTAGCGTAGGTATTGGATTTTCTTCGATATAAATGAAACTTTCGAAATTTGTAACGAAGAAAAGACATTTAATTAATAGTAAAATCCACCATAAACTTCTATATACTGTTTAAACCTAATTTTATGGGCAAGTGACAGATTTAATTGGTTTGCGCAATTGCAACATATTTATAGACCAAAGAATTTTCTTATTGAACAAATCAGTGACATATATTAAGTAATTTAGACAGTAAGCGTTCATAACGTTTTATCTTAAAGAACTGAAAAATCCCAATTAAAAAAGTACAATGTGCAATGACTATATAAATAATCGCCTCAAAAATAAATACATCAATCAGCAATGGTCAACACAAATAATACTTTGGTTTATAGTTCATTGGCACAATAAAATAATTTTTATAGTTTAATACATTCCAATAACCGCATCCCCATTTTGATACTTGACGTGTTATACGATTATATCGATAATAACAAAATTCTCGACAATACCCCAAAATGGTATCAATCTATGTAAAACCAGCAAGAATTATATTAATTGATTTTAATTGCTATTTTTATATAACTTATCTATATAAGTATATACATCAATTTGAGTCATCGCATATCATCTCGATTTCCATGAATCAGACGCATATTAAAAATGGCAATAAAATCGTAAAATGTATATATGTACATTTATATATGTATATATACATAAGTAAATCGTCTTATAGAGTTATAGACAGCTGAATTAAAGGTGTAAGCAAATCATTTAAAAGGATGTAGAATAATATATAGACACATAAAGTCGGATTGTCAACACCCAGTTGCATATAAAAAATGTTAAGTCATTATACACGGAATAGAATAACCTTTTATGTCATTGCGCATGCTTCAATGAAAATAAATCAAAAAATCTTGACTAATTGACAAAGCCGCGAACATTTTATTAGACTATATATAATTATATAGGATATATAGACATACTGGATGTAATCTTTCCGGATATATGGCCATATATATATATATATATAAGTGTATATATATATATATATAAGTGTATATATATATATATATATATATATATATATATATATATATATATATATATATATATATATATATATATATATATATATATATATATATATATATATATATATATATATATACGTGCCCCAAAATGAGTCTGATCTCATATAATGTTTACATATTATAAAATACGTTAAAAAACTCAATGAAGGCTATAAATCATCTTTATATGCACAAACCATCTTCAATATTATGCTAATATGTCTTGTTGAATCATTAATTGCGAGTTGCGACTTGCGACCATAGAATTTTAAAAACATTAATTTTTTGTTTTCAATTTTATTATAAATGTTTCTAGAATGGAAAAATTGATAACTTCGAGGTTAAAAAACATTGTGAAAAATTTGATTTTGTCCTTCTCCTATTATGAAGATATTATGCTGATTAACGCATTTTTCTTATCTGTTTAGAGATTCTGAGAGTACCACCTCCATTCTGTGACCAGTCTTAATTCATTATAAAAATTCAATTAATAATGCGGATTTTTGAAAATAAATATTTCATTAAAAATGAATTAAAGAACGCAGATTTTATTTTATTTTTAGATAAGCTATTTTAAATTAATTATTTAATTTTATTTTTAAAATTAAATAAAAACGGCACAGTTGTAATTCAGAAAATGCCTTTTTTAACTGTACCTTTCTTAATTCGTGTAAAGGAAGGACGGATTGCACTCATAAAACTATTTAAAACTTTGTCAATTTAAGAAATGAATATATGAATTTTCCAATTCATGATTTTCTGTTTTTAGTGAAAAACTTAAATACAATAAAACTGGCCAATCCATTATGGTTATAAATAAAAATTATTGTTGCTCCATATTCGCTAGCCTAATAGTGCCGATTTTGGAATGAATTTCTCATATTCCTTCGACCTCCGTAAAAATTTTGAACAAATAATTTTCCAATGTGAGACCAACCAAAACATGTACATATTAGTCGAACATAAATGTTTCACTAATATCTCATATGTTGTTTCCTCATATATGTAAATATATAGTAAACAACTCGCACTATTCTTGCTTTTTGCCAGTCTTGACTTAACACGGTTTTCTATATACCTGAAAAATGTTTGGATAACTATTGCCTCAAAATATCGAATAATGGATAAGGTGCAATCCTAAAGGCGTAAATAAAACTAACGTCTACTTTAATTTCAAAATATACCATTTAATTATTAAATTTAAATAAAAATTATTTATTGCATTGATTCACTCACAATTATACATAACAAATATTTTTGATAACAATTTTATGCGAGTTAATGGGCGCATCAGCAGCACACGTACATATAGATTCTACCGAAAATACCTATAGACACTCATATGAGTGTACAAGTATATGAGTGTTGGATGCAAAACATCTTTTGAATTAATTCTGCAAACAATTTTTTTAATTATTTTCGCAACATTAATACATTTTTAATATTTGTGGCCAGTAGAACCAATATGAGTTATACTATAATTCCTTTGATCTGTACCTGCGCATGATTGATTTAGTGTTTTACAATTTAACATAAAAACAGAAAAAAAAATCAGAAATTGCAAAATAAATTTAGAGCATTTTCACTTGACTAATTTTGAACTTTTGTAGAGCAGATCTTAATATAATATAAAAATGAATCCTTATTTTCCTAGTCTAGAATCCAAGGTATTGCCATAACCGATTTCTTTTTCTTTTTTTTAAAGTTTCCTAATATGTACTTTGTAGAAGGTTCTTACGTAAAGAAAAATTAAGAAAATTGAAAACTTAACGACTAAACTAGACTACTTGCACCATTAAGGATAGTTGTGTATAAATTAAGTAGCCTGTGGTGTATAAGTCCGGGAGAATGAGGGCAATCACATCTTCAAATGTCGGCGTTTATTTCACCAATATGCTGTGGATATATAAGTCAAAGTTGAAACTGAGCGATTGACATTTATCATGTTGAACCAGTCTAAACTCCGTTCCGAGGAATACATTCATCTTCGGGATGCCATCAATGCTGACGGAAATGCACAGAATGTCTGCAGAATGACAATTCTTCCAGCAACATGCGTCAGAAGTCCGCGACATATGCATGAATACGCTCAAGATGCTATGTTGTATGTACGTCATAATGCACACCAGATTTCTTAATCACGTTCACGTGCAATTCACAGTGGACATTCGACAAGAATTATTTCCTGGCCAATCACCAGCTTATTTGGAATGTGCCAGAATGACTTTGCCCAAACGCTGCTTTAGTCTAAAATGCCAAGATATTATATCTTTAATCAATCGTCAAAGAAATTTCAACGACAGAAACAATGATAGCGAGTTCCAGGTTACCCACAAGTATTTTCCACCGATGCACTAAGACGTCTTTACACAGTCCACACCAGCCAAGATGCGTGTTTTTATTTGCGTTTACTGTGAGTCAATGTTCGTGGCCCAACATCATTCCAACATTTGCGAACTGTCAATGGTGTATTGTGCGGCACATATAGAGAACCCTGTCAACGTATGGAATTGCTTGAGAATGACACTCATTGGGACCACACTCTTAAAGATATTCTGATTTCGTCAAATGCTAAACACATACGAACATTGTTTTCTATAATTTTGTCTACATGTTTCCCATCAACCCCGATTGATTTATGGAACAAATATAAACATAATGTGGCCGTCTTAGATGATCGAAAAAATGCACCATGAAGCACTAATTTTAATTCAAGGCATGTGCGTAATGCTTACTAAGAAAGGATTAACACAATTAGGAATGACAACGCCCAATCGCCCAATGCACAACGTATTTAATCAAGAGTTGAGACGCGAAACCCATTACAACTCCTATAAGTATTGAAAAAAACCGTTCAAAGAAACGGTGTCCCTATAATTAAAACAGCAACAAAAATATACCTACGATATACGCTCACGAAAGTAGATAACGATGGAACTGGCGGAATTTTTTTCTTAGATGCACCCGGTGCAACTGGAAAAAACATTTATAATATCATTGATTTTGGCAACGATTCGATCGCAAAATGGAATTACACTTACACTTGCTTCATCAGGTATTGTAGCTACGTTGCTGAAAAGCGGTCGAACCGCTCATTCAAACTAATGAAACAGCTTGCAACTTTTCAAGGAATTCTGCGATGGCCAAAGTTTTGCAGCATAGCAAATTGATCGTTTGGGATGAATGCACGATGGCACACAAAAAATCTTTAGAAGCATTAGACCAGACGATGCAAGATTTATGAAATCATTAAAAGTGGTTTGGTGGTGCGATGATTCTACTGGCAGGTGATTTTCGACCAACATTGCCAGTTAAAAGGTATTTTTGTGAAATAGGGACTTACAGACTATTGGTATAAATTTACACATAAGACAAGCAGTCGAACTATTGTTTATAACGAATCTCAAGGGACCGACAATTTTGTTCGTTATATGAAAGAAACGTAGCATTAAGAGTTGGCTATATCGAGATCTTAAAATCAGATTAACGCCGTTAATTACCAAGGAGATAGGATAAAATGTGTGAATGGGTTTATTATGGTACTATCCCTATTTTATATACATAATATAGGTTTCATTTTGACCGTGATTTTTATTTTGTGACTATTCTTTTTCTCTTTCATAATGCTATGTTTACTTAATATAATATGGATATATGTATGTAGTTAATTTGTATAAATTACAGTTTGACACAATTTATAGTAGCTACAGCAAAATGGTTTCCCAGACATGAAAAATACATAATTGTGTGAAATTATTTCCTGCAGATCCTGATCCCACAATTCCTATTTATAATCGTCTGTATGATAAACTAGGCTCATTCTACTTTATATTCTTTAAACTTGTTATTTTGGTATGTTGTAAGAAAAATTAAATATACAATTTATTGTAAGACAAGAGAATTATGGAAGTAATTTTTTTTTTCAAGAGATGCGAAAAGCATCTGTGGGTGTTGTAACTTGTAAGTATGTGCGTTAATTTAATTTTCAAATTCCTCTACTAAAGGAGCATTGTTATACAGTGGTGAGAAATAATTTTAATTTTTTTTTATACAGAAACGAAATTTTGAGCTAAACTTTTGAGTTAAGATTTGAACCCTCTTCTTGTTTCGCTTATATTGACTAACTTGTAATTTGAAATTTTTTGTTCTTGTGTGAAGTTAGACAAGTCTGTATTATTAAAAGAAATATTCCATAATATGTGGAATAAAATATCTATTCTACAATTAAACTTCGATAATCCAAGTCTGATATTTACCTATAGAAATATGCTGGCTAATTCTGAATTTTACCAATCATGCAGTTATACGGTGGAAGCCTTCCCATTAATTCTTATTTAAATTTAGACAAAATATACCAATAACCAATAACAAAATATTAATATTATTTTGAGTATCGAATAGCTGTTTACTTTCAAACTTTGTAAATGATTCACCCAGTAGTTTTCCAAAAAAATATTTAATTCAAATTGTGTGTCTAACTTCAATATTTGAAAGACAACTCATATAAATTAATTGGATTTTTTTTGTGTTTATTTAACGCGTAGTACATAGCGCAATATTAAGTTAATTTTAATCACTTAACTCGTTTATTAAACATATTTATGTATCGTTCGTAAATCAACATCAAACAAAACGTAACAAAAAAAATTAACTCATAAAAATCTTAATTCGATTCAACTATATATACATACAATAGTATGTATTGTATTGTAATGTGCTGTTAATCGTAAAATACTTTATAGCGATGGACTTGAGTTGTTTACAAAATAAAGTAAAAAATTATAAATAATTTATCATTAGACATATCAATTGACCATGTCTTATCTTCAATGTTGATGCTTGATGAGTTCATAAACTGACACAAACAATACAAAAATATAATTATGATCAATCGATTTGAAGATGATGAGTCTTGTTAGACATTGTATATATATGACATTAAACTAAAAATCAGAGTTTAAGAAAGTCAATGTTGATTGAACGTCATTCTATCTTTGAGATTGAGATGAGTTCAAAGAACGAACAAGGAAGGAACAATTTTTATTGCTGATGTATTGTACAATTATTTGGGATGAATATGCAAGAAATTAATTGACGTACGCGAAGGCACTATAAAGATTTTTGGACACTCTATGAGTTAATAGTTTTTTAATGGAAATTTATGAGGATTTGCTGGATGCCAAGTCATACGACCGGATATTTTATATAATCATTCATCATCATTCTCTTCGTATATATACAGCTTCGTTTTATTTAATTCTTATAATAACAATAATAAAAAAAACACAAACATGTTCTGTAAAATCCTTGACATTGAATTCATTTCTGCACTTAAAAACTGATAAAATTGAATTAATGAATGGAAATTTTAGTATTGTTAGTGTGTTTTTTGAACTCTTCTTTTATAATCTTGTTATTAGGCACTGCGCCACCTCGCAAATATAAAACAACAAAGTAATTTCAAATCATTTAAAACACAAATGTTTTTGGCGTATTGTTTGCTGTTTAGGGGGAATCTACAAGAAATGGTTGTTTGTAAACAAAGTAATAACAAAGTAATAAATTTGTTGATTGGATATAAATATAAAATAATGGATATCTAAGAAATACCGTATAGCAAATTTTCAGTAAATAAACCAATTTGCATATTAAAATTTATAAATTCTTTTCTATATGTTTTCTTTTAAAACCCATGTAGGTGCGCGAAAATATTTCGCCTAAAAACACAATTCAATCATATATATGTAATAATACATATATATATGCATAAGTATATATATATATATATATATATATATATATATATATATATATATATATATATATATATATAATGCCTAGTTTACTAAATGTATATATTATAATTTATAACGGTGCTGAACCGAAGAAATATTTAAAAAGTCTACTTCTATTAAATATGTAGTTTATTTTGTTTATACGGCGAGTATAAACTGTGTACTCCGGAAGGTGATTTTGCTTAATGCAGTATGTAGATAATTAGATAATAAGATAATGTGTGAAATTCATATAAGTAGTTAATTTATAATATAGACGCACGATTAAGATATACAAATAAAACACTACAACCGCATTTCTTATATTTAAATTTAAAAACCACAAAACAAACTTAAATTCCACAAATAATTGAGTTAAGAAATGACTTAAGCGGTTTATAGACATATGTATGTATAGATTTTATGAGATGTTCAACATTCACAACAATAACAACAACAAAACCAAGTAGTTTAAATATCACGAGTCACATAGTTTTGTGGAGAATTGACTAAATTACTGTATTTTTTACAAAAATGCAAGTATAATACCATGGATGACGCAATGATAAAACTAGACTTTAATTTATTTCAAGAACGATTTCCTGGCGGCGCAACTCAACGAAAATATATATAAAAGTAATAAAATATAGTTTATTTAGATTTAACAGTATTCATTTATTTTAAAACGCATCGCTTACAATCGGGTTCGTCGTCTGTACAATATAAAGTTTGTATTGAAAATGTGGCAGTCTTTTGTTTTCTAGATAAGTTTAAATTCTTCATATTTTTAACGTAACATAAATCAGAAACAATTCATTCGTATCCCTAGTAAATAATAGTGTGCGGCCCTGGTTTCAAATTAATTAAGTACGATTATTGCTTGATTTATATGTCTTGACGCTATAATAAATTGCAGGGGCAACTATGATCATAAGTTGACAGTTTTTAGTACTATAATTTAATTATCCTATACATCCATAATCCATTAGCCTAAATTTTCACATCAATGTAGGCAATTTTAAAATCATAATGTTTATTTATGATCATATTTAGTTTTTAGTACTACATTTAATTGTATAGTAATATTTATAATAGGACATTTTTTTTAAGAAAGACAGAGATATACAATAACTTGTATATTTACATATGTATATCATCACACAGTTTTAGCGGATGGATAGTGAAGCGTTTCACCACTATCCGAAAAAGAATAAATCCAAAATGTTGTTTTGGTTAATAAATTAATTTTAAGGCGAAGTAAATAAACAAAAACATTTTTTTGTGAGGAGGATCAATCAGTTTTAGATTGCCGCAAGTGCATGTGGTTACAACAAATCATACTAAATACAAGAAAATGTTATTATTTATAAATTTGGTTGAATAATTTTTCTCTTTCAATTTTTGTGAAATTTTAATTTAATACAATTTTTAACTTATTTTTAATTTATTTATGAACTTCGAACTAATTATAATATCGTATGTAGGATTATAGTGAATTTCAGGTTTTATAAAATAAATGAAAGAAATGAATTTAACTTAATTAATTCGGATATTGAATAAAGACTTCCTTAACAATAAGATGACGATCTAATTTCATGTATAAATAATGATTCTAAAGTAAAAATTAACCGCTACTTTGGAATATTTAATCCAAAACTCACAAGTGAATTGAATATATATTACAATTACATAAATGTATACTAACTAAAAATTCGTTTTACCCAAACGACCGAAAACTCTATATCGTATATAGTTTTCAATATCGAATTTTCACCGAATGTTGAGTGAAATTAAATCTTATAATTCGGTATTGCGGAAACTAAATAATTAATTCGAGCTTCATCGATACTGAAAAATGTACTTTTACTGTCCATTAATAATATTTCTGACAAAGAAATGTATTGAAAATAACTGTTAAATGTCTTGGAAAGGGAATATACCACTTATGAAAAGAGGGGCAAATATAGACTAAACTTTAATGATGAATTCTAAAGTATGTCATGCAAATGCATCAATTGCGGATTTTTACAATATAGTTAAAAAATCGCATTCGATCTCTATACATTTGTGAAATAAGCATACATAAAACAAAAAAATTGAGATCACGTTTATTGTGTGAAACTTTTTTTAAATAATTCTATCTATCTATACATAATATATTATGTAGTTTAATAATTACATTATCAATTTTTAATTTTCCAAACGACATTGACCGTATACTTAATACTTCATCGTGACTTGATCATTCACATTAAAAACAAAATATAAAACTATTTTTAAGGTGACTGTATACAAACTGCGCGTATCTTTTTTGTGGCGCTCTTGATCTTAATAATATATGTACAATTAATGCATGGCACGATCATCTTATGCTAGTTTATTTATACGAGATACTCGTTGGAAATTGTTTAATTTGGTGTCGATCGTTTTATATAAAAATCCATTACCACCAAAAACAATATTATCATACAAAAACAAAAACCTGACCTAAGCCAAGTTATTTCTTGTTTTTTTTTGTATGTCTTAAAAGTGGTTTTAAGATATTCTTTTTTTGTTTCTTCAATTATAATTGTGTATTTTATTTTTTTGAAGATCATGGATGTTATTCAGAATTATCGTTAGTATATATGTACATATATGTATACCGAAAAAATTAAGCGAAAATATACGAGTACCTATTTATGTAGAAATAATAATATTTTGTTAATTACAAAATAAATAAATAAAAAAAAAATTGTTTTTTTTTATAATCTTTTGGAATTTTGTTGATGACCTATGGCAATATATTCAACAATGTTCATAAACTTCTTTAATTTTTTTATTTTTTTCATTATATCTAAAATAATTTATTCAAATTAACATTTATAGTATTCCCGAAGCTATACAAAATACAAAAATGAAGATGATAAATTTGGTATTTTGGCGACAATAACAACTTTTTGTTAGTTTTTGCAGATATGGCGTTTATTTTGTTTTGTTATAGGGGGTCAAGAGTATTAAAGTTATAAATTTTCGTTTAATTATAGTTGGAGAAATTAGTAGAAGCGGTTAAAATATCTAAATTTAAGTATTTATGAATTCTTGGACCTTATATAAGAGGTGTATCTTAGTAATCAGGCTCTCGGTAATCGGCTAAAAATTAAAGGAATTACTTGTACATTTTAGTTTTTAGTTCATAACAACCGTACCCAAATATAAATTGTCAATCAAATAATGGTTTTATAATATGTAAACATAATAAGATTTATCATGTCTATATCCACAAATTTGAAGTTCAAGGTCATTGCCGTTTCCCTGAAAACAAGAGATACTACAATATGTTGTATACATATATTATGTTTATTTGTATAAACAGTTAATATCCTATAGAATTTCGTAATGATTTATATATGACTCAACTTCGCTCGTATAATTTAAGGTCGTAAAAAATGTTTGAAATTATTTTTAAGTTAATTAGAATTAATTGACACCCTATTCTAAAACCAAAAAAAAAATTAACTATAATAAATAAATAGCAATTTAATAATTTCCATATATTTACATAAAACACTAACTGAATCATCTATATACTAATATAATAATGAATCGCCGCTGAATTATTATTAATGTAAACTGTTTCTGGTTTTTTGAGTCCAGTCAATCCAGTTAATATATTACCTATCATTCAATTCGGAGTCATCAATTTTAGAAACACAAAAAAAAAATATTAATTTTGCATTGATTAAAAAAAAAAAAATATATATATGTATATATAATATATATATATATATATATATATATACATATATATATATATATATATATATATATATATATATATATATATATATATATATATATATATATATATATATATATATATATATATATATATATATATATATATATATATATATATATATATATATATATATATATATATATATATATATAGTCAATTCTTTATCAATCCGCGTATTATTCGTAAGAAATTATTTTGGTGAAATATGCGCGATTTCGTGCGTCTTGAATATTTTGTGAGATTAGAAACTTTAAAATGTTTGTATATGAAAATGACATAAGAAGCTGGTTTTGACGGAATTTTAGATTAAAAGATTTATCATTTTAATTTATTGTCGAATTATTAAAAGATCAAACGTCATTAATTTATATATATATCCATATATATGTATGTAAAAAAATGCAAATTATCGATAAGATGATATATCTGTTAAGGTGTGTCATCCATATTGTACACGTATATATAGAATTTATATATAATATAGAATTCAAATGAGAGGAAGGTCGTTTGAAATTCATGTCAAGTTAATAAAATAAACAACGTTATTAGATATAATATTCTAGAAGATTCTATAGATAATTGTCTATAATTGATTGTTGAAAACTAAATCTGACCTGGTTTAAACTTGGTTTCATGAAGTAGAATTAATTCAGCAAGGCTATATTTAGATTTATAAAGAGTTCCTCTATAATTATTGCATTCTTTAAAAATTAGCTGATTACTACTTTACCCGGTATTTCCAACATAATCAAATTTATAACAGTTTATTTGCCCATTGTAACTGGAGTTACAAATTTTAACCTCGCCTTTGAACAAATTTAATACTTGCACTTGGATTTCAAGAGGATTAAACTAAATAAATTTAAATAAAATTGTTTCCATTCGATATCGAGAAACAATATTTTTCAAATATAAAATTTATTTAGCGTTTTAGCAGTATTTGACGTTTTTTTTTTAAATACTCTTGTACGATGCTTATGACAATGGACATACTACATGCGGCTAATTCATTAAACTGATGGCATTTGATGTAAAAAAATCCTTTGTATATGAAATGAATCAATATTTTGCACGTATTGTTTATTCTACATCTGGGTGCTATAGTCACACTGGCCAGTTTATTTTTAGGTATATAGATATACCTATGTACATACGAGTATATGTATATGAGTAGGTATATTAAATTCAAAAAAATCGAGATAAGTTTCTATTGGTTTTATTTACATTGCAGCATATTTAGAGTTATATACTGTTGTCTAACTGTCGAGGACCAACATACGATAACGCTGCAAATATGTTTGGTACTTATAATGGTCGGCAAGTAATTATTAAAGGTAAAAATATGAACTTCAACAAAACGATGATAACCTTAATAATGAGATGGCCAACTGAAGGAGAGTATGGAAGTTGTGTTAACTGTACGAAACTAGTTTTGTTCAGTTACATTTCAAAAATTGAGTATAAAAATTTCGTTTAGCTAAAACATATGTAATTTGTGATAATTTAAATGAAGGTCTATAATGTAAAAATATATTATCTAAGTTTTAACCTTTATGTTAAATACTTACTGTTGCTGCAATACTTACTTATTCATGCATGAATAATTCATTTAGATCAAAAGGTATTTCAAACTGTGTGCTTGTATCATATCTTTGGCCGTTTTAATCCCAAGGCCTCTATGGATGTTTCGGATATACCACGGAGCATTTGTAATACAGCGAAGTAGTTTTGATTGCGTTTGTTGCAAAAGAACGATATTTGATGCGTTTCTACAGCCAACAGCTGAATTTTATTTGTACATATAGGGTTTTGGTATTCCAAAGAACCTTAAAAAAAAAAAAAATCAAAACTTTCCCTAGAATGGGAAAGTTTTGATTTGTTTCCAATCAAATTTTTATTTGATTGCTCTTATTCAACGTAAATGTTATGTGTGTTTAACTGACCTTGCAATTTTCTTGAGTTTGAGGATAAATATCCTAAGAACTTAATAGCTGTGTGATTTCTGCCTTTACGTTATTTAATTCAGTAATGGCTGGAATATGTTTAACCTGGCATTTTCAAGGATAGTTTTCAAGGGCGGCATGCAATTTTTTGGCAGACGAGTTTTAATTTCATATTTAAGGTCATCATGCCATATTTTGTCGAAAGCTTGTGCCATGTCTAGGAAAACTGCCGGAACTATATTTCTTGTCTTCTAAGACGAGTTTAACTGTGTTTAATTCTGAAATCTGCTGAGGAACGTTTATCAAAAAACGATTTCCTTTAATTTTAATAGAAAAAATCGTAAATATAAAGATCGATTTTTCAAAAAAAAAATATTTAAATATATTTCTTTACGTTGAGTTTAATTGAGACATAAATTAATAACGTAAATGATGCTAACCAAAAACCAATATTCCATATTTCTAAATGCGGGGCCTTTATGGCCTTTTTTAATACTTTTATTTATTTTTATTGAGGTTGTCTTTATAAGGCAAGTGTTTGTATATAGGGCATTTCAGCTCCTATGGGACTTAACCAATGAATTCACTGTCCTTTAATTTGTATGAGCAATATCACTCGCATGACTCTTCTCGGCTTTCGTGTCAGTGGCTTTCCGTAACCATCCATCAATATCAATTGTCACACCAATTCATGAAAACAGGCCTGGTAAGCATCACTTATAATTTCAATAACTTAAATATATATATATATATATATATATATATATATATATATATATATATATATATATATATATATATATATATATATATATATATAATGGCAAAAAAGATTTTCTTGACCACGCTAATACTTTCTCTGCTGAGATTGGGCCTACTAAATTTAAGATATGTATACTAATGTTTGGATTCCCGTAAACCTAGTTTACTTAATAACTTAGAGACATTCCACATAGACTCTAAATTAATAAGGTAATTAAAAACGAACGAGTTGATTGAAATAGCAATGTTATTAATTAAATAAAGCCGAATGCAATAATTTTGACTGTTAAATTCAATTAAAATTTCATGTTCTACAAATGCAACCAAAATCGTAAATAATTCCCCTATGTTATAAATAATTAAGATAACTTCTTTTAAGTCAGTTTCGCACTGTTGGAAGTGAAATGCAACGAAAATAGAAAAAAGATATATTTTATTTATAAATCAAATTAGAAATTATAATAATTAAGTCGAAATTATTATTATGGAACCAAATACGTGGTTTGTTGAGTATTCTCGGTTCCGAATAGAAATTCTATACTTACTACAAATTTTCCAGAAAGACTACATATATAAATTAAACAATCGATCAATATAATAAATGTAGAAAAATCGAGACTTTCCTACACCACAAAATAACAATCTTATATTTACATTCAACACACATATTTCAATTGGGTATTACCTCAACTCATTTATTACGTTTTCATTTGAGGCAATGCTGTTTACTTAATATGTCAGACATTACGTTGCCTGAATATAAATAATTCCAAACATTATTTCGCCTTCTGCGTACATATATTACAGAAGAAGCATCATATAATACGCATTATATATATAATATATATATATATATATATATATATATATATATATATATATATATATATATATATATATATTTACTTATAAATAATAAAAAATAAATGAAATAGATAAATGTATATATAGTCGTGAATTGCTTAGCCTTGAAAATAAGAAGATGATGAATAGATTCAACGGACACTGTTATATATATATAGTTAACAAAATTATGTGGTTAAGTGAAAATTATGTGCGAATAGAATTCCACTTCGCAATTGCACTTAATGCTAAGTTAAACTTTATTTTTATTTTATAGTATTTTCTGTGTATATTGTTAAATGTTGGCGTTAGAAATGAATTAAACTATTAGCATTATAGTTAAATTTTAACTCACCCGAGACTCTATTTACTACATTCTTCTTCGAAATAGAGTATGTTTAGAGTTTGGTATTCGATGAATTTATACTTGACTATGTTTACATACATATATTTAGATATATATATGAACTAAATATGAATTGTAGTTGTTTTATTACCGCTATTGAACGCATATAAAAGAAGCAATTCTAATATGTATATGAACCAATTAAATCGATAATAAAATCCTCCTTTTACATTACATTATATAGGAAATTAATAATAATTTGGGCCTGAATCTATAAATGACTTCATTCTCATATGACTTATACGATCATAAAATTTGTTGTCAATATCTTGAGTCATCATGATAAATCGCTATTATCAATTCAAATCATATCAAGATGATATCATTAAAATATATTATCAATATATGGAAAAAACAATATTTGTTTTGTTGTTGTTTCATTTCTCCTAATCGCCAAACAAATAAAATATTTTTTCCATGATGAAATTTTTTTTTTTTGTAGATAGATACAGATAATATCTTTTATATATTTATCGATCTGATGACGGGGAATTACTTCTTCGTATATACCATATACGTATAAATGGTGAACAAAAAAATAAGAAAAATCTAACAGCCACATGATAATGAATATTGATCTCGTTTCATGTTTAAAATAAAAATTATGCAATTTACGTCTCCAGTGGTGATAACGATGATAATTTGTTGTGGAATGTGTATAACAATAATGTGATCAACAATTTTTTTGGAATTTTACCACAATGAGTCAACTGTGGCATGGTGCTTCTCCGTAACAATATGGCTCCGATCAAAATACGCTTGAATTATATTATGTATTTATACATACGATGGTTGATTGATAACAATAATTTGAGTTTAAACCAGGATTTCCTGCGCCTTTACAAATCGAAATGAAATATAATATGTACAAAATGTATTTAAAAAAAATTGCAAATACAAAAAATATTATACATTTATCACAAAAACATCCGCCGTTGCTTGTTCGTAGAGATCGTGTTAGTTTTCTTGTAGGCGGAATAACTTGGCTAAAAATGTCAGATCAACTTCTTTTTATTTCAACTTGATTTTCTAGTATCGAAGAAAAATAGCAAAATACGATGCGCAAATTATATAGATTGATTAATTGGTCAATATATAATTGATAGATCATATACATTTTCGCCATGCTGTGCTGGCGTCATTTTATATTATTAAATTTACCCAAGGTCCGGGGGTGAACATGTTCAACATGTACATAATATTTAATCAAGCCACAAAAGTTATATTACTATATCAAAAATAGTATCTATATTTTGTGTTTAGCCTATTGTATATGAGTTCTAAATTAATTAAATTTTAACTTGTTAAATCAAATTTGTGCATGTTGAACAATGACTTCCTTAATTTGTATTTATTAATAATTTTTTTTTTCATAATTTTGATATTTAAAACATAATTAAATAATCACAGTTCAAGTTTCTAAACACTTTCTGAAATCTTTATAATAATAAACTGATCCAACATAATCGAATTATCGTATAGACACGATATTTGATCGTTTATAGCAGTGGTTTGGCATCATATAGATAAATCAACCATCATTGCAATTTAAAATTATTTAAATTACAATTTAAATGCAAATTATGTATTTTTAATTTGTTTTGAGATTTTGACATATCACAAAACAAAATTATTTAGACGAAAAATTCGCTATTTTAGTTTAGTTACGTTATAGAATCCATCTACGTTTTATTTTGAATTAAATAAAGTTCGATGAGTTCGTTCGATTGGCTTGTTATCTCGAATTACAATAAACTATTTAATTTAATTTCGCTTTGTAGAATATTATATTATATATCATATTACAAAATGTGATAAATACATATACACGAATTTATACATCTATTAGTTTTCTTAATCCGCGCGAAAAAAATAATGATATTTTAAGTATTTTAATCTTAATCTTAATCTGCATTCCTTCGTATTTTTTTGCAATTTTTTGATAACCATAAAAGCTCGGTTCATCATAACACATATATATTAGTATATTATGTACAAATGTATATTTTTTTCCAGTCGATATTATATACTATATATAAATGTTTATATTATATCATAAAAATTCGAAAACATCTTTTTTTGGAAATCCGGATTCAACTGTCAAATATATATATATATATATATATATATATATATATATATATATATATATATATATATATATATATATATATATATATATATATATATATATATTATATATACATATTTATATATATATATATATATATATATATATATATATATATATATATATATATATATATATATATATATATATTTATATATATATATATATATATATATATATATATATATATATATATATATACCTATATATATATATATATATATATATATATATATATATATATATATATATATATATATATATATATATATATATATATATATATATATATACACATACATATATATAATATATTCTAGTGTATTAGCAAAATAAAACAACACATTTTAAATAAATTGTTTTTGTGTCGTTTGTTATCATTAATGGTAGGATTATCATAATGTGGTTGTTATTCTTTTAATTTTTGAGTTTTTTAGATCAACAGATTTTTTCGATTTCTTTACGATAAATTTTACGATTTCCGTGATCTATTAAACAAGTTTAGAATTTGGTAATGGTTTGCTTTTTTTAAATTCGACATAATATTATTATTTACTGAACCCATATAATAACCTCCCTCTGCAACTGTGTTGATGATCGTTCATTATAAATTTTATCGCTCTCTGTGCCAATTGAGAATATTTAATTATTGTGATGTTACTTGAACGGTACTTTAGCATGTTGCTTGGAATTTTATTTAAAATAGAATATAAATTTTATTTTATGTGTACATAATATGTATATCTATATAAATATACATAAAAACGATTATCGCAGGAATTTAACAGGATGGTGCGATAGTGGCATCAACCTACACGCAAGAATAGCATATTTGTCGTAGAATATTCTACTTATATATACGCTTGTATATATATACATATATAATCACTTTATCATTTTATCATCGATTTTAATATTTTGCGACCATATAGCTACATATGTATACAAACTTGTTTTCTTTTATATACAGCTTAGATGGAGCTACAATAACAAATACTATATTTCTCGAGTTTAATTTATACAAAATTTTGGGGAAATCCTATTTCGTTATCATGATTAAATATGCAACATTCCAAAATCACTATCTATAGACGAATAAATTTTATTTTTAAAATTTATGTTAATTTTTCGCAAATTTTATAGAGATTTCATTTTAAAAATCTATATGCAATTTTTTGTGGTTAGACATTTGTTTATTTTGGAAATAATCACAATAAAATTTTAAAAAAACAACAGTGATTAAAATCTGTTATTTTATATTATATACTGAACAGATTTCTTTATAATACAAAGTTTGATATACAGAATGTTCATCGATCATTCGAAAAGAAAACATCATGATCATAAAAAAAAATCGCAATATTAAAAAATTGTAGTTTCACGAATTAACACTATTTTTTGTTTTATTGATCGTTATTTTATTTATTGGTTATATATATATGTACAATATAAAACAGCCTTGGTCGACCTTGATCAACCTTGATCGTATAACTTGTTATTTTTGTTCTTCTGCTATTTAATTTTATAGATGCGCGATAAGTTTTTTAAAACATTTATCAAAATTTATTGGGCGACTTAGTAATTATCGACTCTGTCTCAATTCTTATTTATACTTTTTTTAATACGTAAATGAACTTTTGTCATCGAATTAATTCGGTTCATATTAAATCCGTCTTATTAAAAAAAATACGATTAAACGCCATCTTTGAGCAACACAATATAATTTATTTATAAATGTAAGTCTTTTAACCACTAGCTAGCTGGACAATTACATTAGGCTATATATACATTATATATACATATATACATATGTATCCGGTGATTTTAAAACACATGAAAATTATCTCTCTAACTTAAAATATAAAAAATTAGATATAAAAAGAAACATATTAAACTGGAGTTTGAATTAATTGAATTAGTCTGATCTTTTATACATTTTTAAGCTGTTGTCGTGGACAGTGAGCTCTTATTAATAACCTTATATTTCTTATTTCGGTTAAGCGTTTACAGTTTTCATAAATTTTCATAAATATTGTAAACGCTAACACTAAGTAATGATATAATGATATAGGTTAGATTAGGTAATGTGGCCCATAAACTTTGTTATGCTGTACGCTAGACTATGACAAGTGCTGAGCAGATGGAGCACAGTTTCCTCCTCCTCCTCATCACCGCCAGCTATTGGGGTATTTGGATATAAGGCGTGCTGTGCCCTTGTAGGCCAGCTCATCTACCTTTACATTCCCTGCGATATTTAAGTGCCCTGGCACCCACGTCAAGCGGATGTTGAACTGATCAGCCATCTCATTTAAAGATGTCAGATAGTTCTGGGCTACCTTCGACGTCAGGGAGTATGATTGTAGCGTTTTAAAAGCAGCCTGGCTGTCCGTAAAAATGCGAATATCTCTCGTAGATGTTACATTATACTTCAACCAGTCCATGACTTTCATTATCGCGATGGAAGCTTGAAAAACACTGCAAAAGTCGGGAAGACGAAAAGAGAGGTTGACCCCTATAGTGCCTCACAGAATACCCCACAGCCATCCTCTCTATCCATTTCTGAGCCATCCGTGAAGAAGCTTAACGCCTCATTTTCCATAACCGTTTCGTTCACCCAGTCCTCTCTGGTGGGAAACTCAGTTTGGAATCTGATCTCAACAGGTGGCAAAGAGAGTAGTCGTTAGTTTCCGGAATACCCCTGTTGCATAGGATGGATGAGTGCCCTATATTGTTACAGGTCCACATAGATATGGATTTGAGCCGAACGGCAGTGCAAGATGCAAGCTGCTCGGCCGCAATATCCAAAGGAGTAAGATGAAAGAGGATCTCCAGAACTTGAGTAGGTGTGCTCCTGAGAGCCCCACTTATACACAAGCAGGCCGTTCTTTGATCTTTCATCAATTGTTTAAGGTTGGCCATAATTTTTAACGCAGGCTACAATTTTTAACTCAGGCCACCAAACGACAACCAAACAAAATTTCATGCTGTGAAAATCACGTTTATAATTACTTTGTTAGTTTTTGATTCATTAAATGACCTTGACCTTGTCAAGGTAAACTTAACATCTTATCTTATATAATAAAAAATCCATCGAAAAATAAAAATATCAACAACAAAAATACCAGCGCAGAATAATAGGTATATGGAAATGCTAATGATATTCATTCTTCGTATTTAATGTTTTCGCTGTTTTATTGAAATTCATCTTAAAAAATAATTATATCATGCTACATATACACATATATATATATATATATATATATATATATATATATATATATATATATATATATATATATATATATATATATATATATATATATATATATGAATATATATAGAGATATATGTATATATGTACATATCTATACATTTTACATAATTTATATTTTCAAGAAAACATTCTCTCAATTTTTTATAGATGTGTTGCCCAAAATGAAATTTCTACGTAATTTCTTTTTTTTCCGTTTAATCCAAAAAAAATCCAAATCCAAAAAAAACCGGTTAAGAAAATAAATCGCCAATTAATAATAACAATAATATAAGATCAAGAAGATCAAGAGACTCAAACATAACATCATAGTGGAGCCAACTAAACTAACAAAAACTACATAGCTATATGCATATAAAAGTTTGTTTTTGTTGAATTTTTAATCGACCAAACTGACCAAAATTTATAAAAATACATAACAAAAAAATTGTTGATGATGGCGCGGTGAGATGTTCGTATTGTTGTTATTATATTATTGCGATTTAAGAAATGTGTGTATAGTTTTTGTATATTATGCTACCTTGATCTTGATGGTTACATTATATCATTATATTATATATACTCGTATAATATATGTATCAAATTCCATATGGAATTTGATTTATTGATCGATTTTATTTAATGATGATCTCAATTTGGTGTCTGTCTGCTTTATGTAATCAGTTTGTAAACAACGCATTACGCTTGTTTGTTTGGATTTGCAGTATATATTTACACTTAAAGTATATATATATAATACTACTTCAACATCTTCTAGACTATATTATCATTTTATAAGCTGATTTAGTGTTTAAACTTGTTTTGTTTACATCGAACATGAGGATGAGACGTTGATGGTTCCTTAATTATGGTGTATATACTGTATATAAAAAGGTGGTATATGTATGGTGATAAATATGTATATAAAAATGTGATTGATGGTGCAGGTGGTTAAAATAGTTGAGTACAGAGGCGCGATTAAGGACGGTTACGTTAAAAATAATAATATTGAAAACAATGATACACCAAAATTATTAAATTAAAACTATAGCAAAACTATTTTTTTATTGTCTCGTCGCACTGAAATGATCGGCGCCAAACAATTTATGGAATACCATGAAAATGACACTTCTATGATCACAAAACAACAATAAAATAAAACCTCTCCTATATGTTATTTTATATATTTAATTTAATTTATGTAAATTTAATTCCAAGATTTTGGAAAAAACTATATACTAAAATATTTTATATATATACATACGATGAAGGAAGAAGAAGTTTTGGCGAGAGGGGAAATTTGATAAAATCAAAAAAAAATACATTTTTTTAATAACTAAAAAATGTAAACCCACTTGAAAATGTAATATATATGTTTATAAATATATACTAACAACAACAGTAATTCCTTTTTTGGGCGCTGGAATCTCAATATTCCAAAAGAATAATAAAACAGCACAAACAATATGTAATTTTTGTTTAAGATATACTATAAAAGAAATCCTCCAACACTTTACTTTACAGTAAGAATTAAGATTAAACATTTTTATATAAAATAACAAAAAATTAAAGAATTATATATGTGCTCTTAACCGGACCTCATTTGTTTGGCGCCTATTTTTTGAGACATTTTTTTCGCGTCTTCACACAACACACAACAACAAAAATGTGGTTTTATTAATGATAATTTTTTGTTTCAATAAAGCAACAACAACAAAAATGTTGAAGTCGTATGAAAATGATAGGTATATGTATGTATACGTTTTTAGTTTTTAATTTTATTTTAATTTAAATTGCTGGTTTTTGTAGGCGACAGAAAATGGTTGCGAACTTCCGTTGCACAATGTAACTTTTAACCCGGATGCGTTTACAAATACATCAGCATTACATTGCACCTTTTTGTTCCATTGTAATTCCACACACGGTTCCGTGCCAAAACCTCCACTACGACGAAATTGCAAAATTTAATATTATAAATATATTTTATTAAATTGCTAAAGTATTTATATTTTTATTACAAAAATAACCTTACTGAAGTTAGCAGAAAAATTTCAGTAGAAAAAAAATCTGCTTTATCGACATAGTTTAATAGTATAACTTATAAAAATTAAATATATTTTTAAATTAAAATTATTTTTGTAAGATGTAAAATTATTAATTTGAATTTTTTTAAACTATTAATTATATTTCAAAATTTTTTTAAATATAAACACAAGATTAATGGAAAATAATTCATCTTTTACTATCACGAAATGTTCCATATACTGAGATTCGGGTAGCCGACTCTTTAGATTTGTCGTTTCACCGGCCTATTAGTTTGGGTTACCATCGTAATGGAGAACTTCTATACTTCGTATCAGGTTATATTTTATGTGGGATCAGTTTTAATTAAACTTAATTTTATTTTAAAATTTTTGAATATTTAATTCAAAAATTAAGAAATAAAATTAAGTTTATATAACTTGATATATAACTTGATTTGAGGTTAAATAAACGGCAAAATACCACAAAATTCATCCAACTTCCTCTTAAAATTCCTTTCGCAGGGTTGGATTTGTAGAATTTTCCCCTTACTATAATATCGCCAAAAAAAAGTCTCCAACTGTGAAATAAACGTGTGAGATAGCACCACAGAATGACCACCCAGGTTAAAAATAATTAAAATCCCTACCCATCTCTTATTCGTACGAAATGGGCCAAATTCAGAAATTCGGGTAGCTGCCCAAACTAATAGCCAGGTAACACGACAAATCAAAAGTGCCAGCTACCCGAATTTTTCAATATGGGCCATTCCATATGAATAAAAGATGGATGATCCCACATAATTTTCCAGATATGCGGCATGAAAATTTGTCCAGGTATATATGCAACATGGAACATATCTGCGATAGTGTGGATTGTGTAATTCTAGAAATTAATTTGAATGACACGAGAAAAACACAAACATTTTTTTAATTTCTAAAGTAATTGCAATTTCCAATAAATAAATATATAATTATGAATTACGTATGTATGAATTATGAAAATGTATAATTTATTCTGCTGGAAAATATCTACTGAAATTTTTCTATTATGCAGACTTTTTTCTGCTGAAATTTGTCTGTTAACTTCAGTATATCATAGCCGAGTCACTTATAATTAGTGTTGCTTATCATGAGAACTCTTAATATAATTTTAGGACTAAATAAATAATCAAATCGTACTACTATCAAAAATGATTTATGTTTATCGCAATTACAACCTTCCTTAATATGAACTTGAACGATGTACCCTTCCATATACCAATTAATTAAATGTTGAGATGATTGAAATTTTCGGGAATATCCAACTACGTTTTACGCAATGTAGTTTTCAAGAAAACAAAAACTATTTATAATGAATGGAGCTAAAGATTGTAATTTTGAAGTAGACGATCCACGAATGATTGGCAAGTTTATTATACGTCTTATCAAGATAAGTTACTAGTTGAAGGTTGAAAAGTTGAACGTTATTCTTACATCTTAAGCTTATTCCAAACCTACATTCTAAATGTGTCAGTTTTGACAATCTTAAATTTGTCACATTGAAGAGTTTCATCACTATTTATATACCTCGTTAGATTTGGTTAATTTTCTAAATTCTTAATTTTTTTCAATTTCTAAATTTTAAATTCGTAATAACCATTCGTAATACATTCCTCAATACCTAAATTGTTATGATTAAAATTCTTCCAATGCCATCTCCTAAATTTTATTGAAACTCTATTTTTTCAAAATGCTGATTTTGCAAGATTCACATTTATTTGAAAGCTAAGTTAAAATCCAAATTTTTAATTTTGTAAATTTTAAATTCTTTTGGAAAATAAAAAAATTTTCAGCAGTTTGCAGTCAAAATTTAAAAATTAAATTTCAAAGTCCAAAATAGATTATGCCAGATATATTTTGAAGAGGCCTTAGTTCAAAAACTGTGGAAAGCTTGACCTTAATTGAAACAATATTAAATCAGTTTTAATATTTCAATATTTTGAAGAGAATAACTGACATAATCGGCTATTTGCAAAGATCTCAAAGGTAGTACATATGAGAAAGGTCAATGATTACCTATACATACATACTCATCAAGCCCTAGCACAAAATAGAAAACGGGTATTTTCCATTTTTTCATCTAATACTTTAATACTTCCTGTTGGAAAAAGTTATTTACCAATATTTTGGGATAATTCATTTTAATAAGATTAACTTACATTTTGTATTCATGTTCCATATAAAATGTCTTAAATAATATTTTTGCGCCATGTTGCTATCTGTATATTTAAGATTGATTTATTTTTTCCATTTTAAAATCAGCAGTAAATTTTTTAATTTAAAAAGGGGTTTCCAATAGGAATGATACAATTTAAAATGGTTATAATGGCAAGACTGCGTATTATTTTTTGACATTTCTAATGTGGGTTATGCCATTAAATCACAAAATTCAACTGGTTCAAGAACTGAAGCCTTTAGACCACCGTAAACGTCGTTTATTTTCTGGTTTTGATGATGAACCTTTTTATCGAAAAATTTTATGCAGTGATGAAGCTCATTTTTGGTTAACAGGTTATGTAAACAAACAATTGTTCAAACACCATTACATCCAGATAAAGTCACTATGGGGTGTGCAATTCATGCTGGTAGAGTGATTGGTCCATATTTTTTTGAAGAAAATTTTCAGAGTAACAGTCAATGGAGAACGATACAGAACGATGTTAAATGATTTTTTTCCTGCTGTTGTTGAGAATAATCTGGAACACTCGACAAGACGATGCCATCTGCCACACAACAAAACAAAATTTGGTGATGAAATTATGTCAATATTTGATCCAGTTAATTATCCTCCCAGGTCGTGTGATTTAACGCCTTTTGATTTCTTTCTTTGGGGATATGTTTATGTCATAAGTTTATGGTGATAATCCAACAACAATTGAACAATTAAAAATCAACATTGAACGTGCTATTGATGAAACACAGCTAAATTTATGTGAAAAAGTGATTATAAATTGGGCTCACAGAATGCTATACGTGCGGAGAAGTCAGTGGTGGTCATTTGAATGTGGTTATTTTCCATACATAATGTAGCCTTTCAAATAAAAAAAAATTTTGGTCTCACTGAATAATTTATGTGTTTTTTTTTTAATTTTAAATTGTATCAGTCCTATTGGAAAACCATTTACTAAAACTTACCAATATTTTCTCATAGTTTATTTTAGAATATTAAATTTAATTTTAATTTATATTGGAAAATTGAGCAATTTGAAAACAGTGTACACAGTACTAAAAACAATAAGATCCCCCCTTCTTTGGAACTTGGTCATTAATGACATGTTACTAAATCTGGAAGGGCAAGGCTTCAAGGTATGATGTTGCTATTGCGGTCTTCGGTAAATATTATTGTACACTGAGTAAGCACAAGCAGTGCCGGCTACCTCTCTGAGTGGGCACGCAGTTGCGGATTGAACTCAAACACACAGAAAACGGAGCTGGTCCTCTTTACCAGAAAGCACAAACTTCCTCAGTGTGGTCCGCCAATATTAAATGGTACTCGCTTGATCTTTACGGATAGAGCGAAATACCGCGAACTACTTTTGTTCAGCAAGCTAAGCTGGAAGCCAGACATCTTAGAGAGAGTAAAAAAAGCTACTATAGCGCTCTACTTCTGTAAAAATGCCATTGGAAAGAGATGGAGTATGGAGCCCCACATAGTACCCTGGCTCTACGTCTCAGTGGTCAAACCTATACTGCTGTATGGGGTTGTCGTTTGGTGGCCCGCGTTAAAAATTATAGTCAACCTTAATAAAAGTCCTAAGAACGGCTTGCGTATAAGTGGGGCTCTCAGGAGCACAACTACTCCAGCTCTGGAGATTCTCTTTCATCTCACTCAGGTATTCGGCTCAAATCCATATCTATGTGGACCTGTAACAATATAGAGCACTCATCCATCCGGCTGCGGGGTATTCTGTGAGGCACTAGTGGTCAACCTCTCTTTTCGTCTTCCCGACTTTTGCAGTGTTTTTCAAGTTGAACTTATCGCGATAATGAAAGTCATGGACTGGTTGAAGTATAATGTAATATCTGCGATGTATATATTCGCATTTTTACGGACAGCCAGGCTGCTATTAAAACGCTACAATCATACTACGTAAACTGCTGCATCAGGAAGAAGCCATAAAAGAAACGAACGCCAGATGGTCTAATGCTAGTTCGTGTGTAATAACCAGGCAGATCTGGCCTGGACTTGACCGGTCCAAATCCGGCCAACTGATATCTCTTCGGCGGCACCATATTGGTATGGTCGTGGGAGCTATAACGGGATATTGTCTCATTGGGGTACATGCGAGCAGGCTGGGTGCCCTTGCCCATGATTTCTGCCGCAGCTGCGATGATGAAGAGGAGCGGAGGAAACTCCATCTGCTCTGTCCTAGTCTAGCGTACAGCAGAATAAAATTTATGGGAACTTCCCCTTTGGACGACCGGACGGATCTTAGTAAGATCGAGGTCAGGGACTTTCAATGCTTCTTGGTAAGCTCAGGATGGTTTAACGAGTGAAGAGGAGGTAGCTCGAATGTGGTACAGCTGCGGACCAATCTTGTGTCTATGCTAGTTCTTTAGGACGGCCACCCTTACCTAACCTTACCTAACCTAAAAACAATAAGGATTCAATAGGATTCGTATACGTATATTTTGGAATAACTCTCTAAAAAACTCCTGGGTCGATTTGCTTCAGGGTTATATTTATCCTTATATATGTGAATCGAAATTTAATCGGATCTATATAACTACTTGGCAATAGTTAAAAGTTAAAATATGGATAAATATGTAACAGTCTTCCATCTTCTGTAAACTTGTAATACAGACAGTGACAGAAAATTCCACTTTCACAAATAAATTGTAAAATGTCACGATCATCTGTGAAATTGTGCGGTTATGTTATTATTGTTATAAATTTTATTATTTGCTCTAGTTAGCATAATATAATAATTAGATATTGTAATTGCCTTTGAATGAAGATCATGATCACTTAAAACAATATATGTATACTCGTATATTATTATTTTTGTGTGAGATCTCAACCATGCCACCTCCTCTCTTGATTTCACATTAAAAATATCACTGATTGCACCAACTATAATACTACCTTTTGTATGTAATAAAAATTCTTTTAACCATTTTAGAGATAATATATAATATATATATATATATATATATATATATATATATATATATATATATATATATATATATATATATATATATATATATATATATATATATATATATATATATATATATATATATATATATATATATATATATATATATATATATATATATATATATATCGTTTTGACACATCAATTCAAATACAGATATCAATATAGAAATTTTTTTTATGAAAAACTCAATTCTCATCCACTTAACTACATATATCTATAAATTATATGTATAAGCTATAACTCTATAATAATTTTAATTGAAAAATTTAAATCAATAAACACATATTTGTTATTTCCTATTTACAATTTCGATAAATTAATAGAATTTATCTATATGTTAAACAGCATATTATTTATACATTTACATATTTCGCAGCATCTTACGAGTTCATATAAATACATACATATGTACATACGAGTATGTATGTATATATAAATATTACAATAATATGATGAAGGCATTGAAACTAACAGAATTTCCAATGGAGAATTAGTAATTCTATTAAAAAGCGAAAATACTATTAAATACATAATAATAACAATAGTAATGATTTTAATGGACTTAACCTTAGATATCGACTTAATTGAAATGATTGATTTTCGTACAATGTATTACGATCGTTTTGTTAAGGAGAATCTATTGTCTTGTTGCCAGATAAACATCCCAGACGGTTATACAAATAGATTTCAATAATTTCACGATATTCGTGATATTACTTGAGATGTTCTACAATCGATATAAGTATATATTACAAATTACAATACATTTATTCAAATAAAGAAACGTTGGGGATTTTATTGCCGATTACCTTGTAGGTGATTACATTATATTATTACTTTTATATACAGGAATTGGTAAAATTAACCGGAAATAATTTTTTTTATTTTTTATTAATTATAATCAATTTAGTTAGCTTTTTTTTATAACTCATCTCATTTCTTAAAATAGATCTGCACTAATATGCTATTCTAAATCATGTAATTAAAGATTACCTTGATCTTGTTATTATAAATATTTAAAATTCACGTTAGCGCAGCCATTCAAACAAATCAACATGAATTCATTTAACACTTGCTTGAACAGAAAAGTGGATTAATATAATGGTGAGAATTAGCGAACTCGAGAATTTGAATTTCCTTTTATATGTAGACGTCGAAATCTAAAGTAGCTTTTTAAAAAATCACTTTGCATGTATGTACATTATATAGATATAGTACATACTATAAAAATATGATAAACTGAGAAGTTTATCGCTTTTTTATGTATAGTATTTAATTTTTTTCATTTGTACACACAGCTAAATATGACAGACAAATATTTTGATGAATGAGCTTTTTAAATCAAAACCAAAAAAATAAAATGCTTGGCATTACTTCACAATTTAATTTTTGTTGTTAAGTAGGAAATAATAAATAAAACTAAAAAAACTTTGAATATGTATTAAATTATGTCATGATCACTAAAATTATAGTTTATGAATTTACTATAAATTATAGTAATTTTATAGCAGGTGTTTTTCTTGTTAATATTATATTTCAAATACATACATTATATTTAAACTAGCTATTAATAATCATAATTTGCATGAGAGAGCGGGGCATCAGTATTTTTGGCGTATAATATATTATATTGCAGCTAAAATACAATAGTTGATGAACATAATCAGTGCGGTCTGATTGTCGATGAAGTCAGCTAAACCATCAACATTCTCATATACTTATCTGGTTAGTAGAAAATGAACGACAAACGATATTTTTGGAATATTCTAAACATTTAACTTCGCGGTATCTGGTTTGTTGAAAAGGTAAACAAAATAAAGGGAACCTAAACACGTTTTTGCATTACGCTTCTATTGCGTGACTTCATCTTAATTTTCCATAGATGCGAGATAACAGTCGGTATCAAGGTAAACTAAATAAATTTCAGTAAAACTAACAAACTAATTATAACCAACCTTTAATTAATCAATGTAATTATATTAGATAAATTACGTTTACATTTAATAAAATTTGATAATAAAATGTTTAACGTATTTCTCCGAAAATAACAAAATATGACTTCAAATTCTGGTAGTAAAAGTTAACAAAATATTCACATTTTGATTAGTAAACTCTAAATTCTGAACACTCAAAAAAAATTCTCAGAACATCTGATTTTATCCATTTTAAAAATAATTGATAATCTACGGAATAAAGGTCATGGCCAAAATTAGTGATCGATAAAGATCATTGAATTTAGAATGTAAGGTATATAGTGATCAATGCGCAAAAACTTAAATCTTCATAAATAAATTTCAGAAACCATTGATTTTGTTTTTGATTAAATTCAGTATGACTCACCAAATTTATACACAAACCAAAGCTTAATCAACACATTATATGCGCGCATTATAGATAAAATATGATTTAAAAATTTGACGTTTGCCAAATTCGTTAAAATTTCTTGCAATCATCATAATGTACTATATACAAAAAATATTTGAATTAAATCAATTCACAATTTTACCAACAGATTTCACGATTATGTCCACAAATCAAAATAAAATTCAAAACATGTCGAAATAAAATTGTATGAATATGAATTGTGATAATTTTAAACGAGATACATTTGAGGATCGCGCGTAGTAGAGATTCACATCACATGCATAAACTAAAACTACATTCTATAAAAACAAATAAAACAAGTGCTATCGTAAATTTCCACTCAAAAAAAAAAACTAACAAAACTTTTACTCAATTGATAATCAAAACAACAACACCATAACAAAAATCATATTGACATAATCAATTTTTTTTAAACTGTGAATTACACAAAAGTACTTTGGCCAATACTAATTGACGAACGTGAAAACTCCGTTAAATTTCACCATTTTCTATTTTATTTTCCCAAATTGAACAAATAAACAATTGCAATCTATAATGCCGTACTTGATCATAATCGTTAATTGTTGTAAAATATATACGAGTACGTATACATTGATGAAATATTATTAATTATGATCGATTGCGATTCAAAACACCAAAGAAAATTTTTTTTTAACGATCATAATTAAATTTTATTTGCCGCGTCTCCAATATACCAAATTAAGTCGCGCCAAATCAAATCAATAATAAAATAATAACATACATTGTCGTGTGGCCACAAAACGAATAAAAATGTTTTAAGATGATCGCGAAAAAACTGCTTTCAAAAAAATTTAAGAAGACAAAAACAAAATTAAGAAAAAATTCTCATCTTAAAGAATTTTCATCCGGGTTGAATCTCATTTTTATTAATTTTTGGGTTTTTTATTTTTTCTAGAGTTTGATCTAGCGGTATGACATTTTTTATATACATTTTAGTTTTTGGATTTTAATAAACTACTGTATTTAAACGGATTGATCGATCGATCGCGATTATATTCTATAATATTGATGACGTTTCATTGTTATTGTACATGATCTCAAGAAAGTTATATCTATATCACAAAATAATTTTAAAAAAATGTTGTTTTTTTGCTGTTAAACATAACCAAATTCCAAACCAGTAAAAGAATGCGCGATCTTCAAACTTCTTTTCGTTTCTTCTTATTAAAATTAAATTTTTTTTCGCGCGGCGTCAAATAGTCGCTCATGACGTCAGTCATGATATTCGTTCAATACAAGTACGCTATATCCGATTTTGTTTTATATATGCGATAGTTTTTTGTTTTTTCCCTCGTACTCGCTCGTTCGTATATATAAGTCTTCTGGTTTCGATAAACTTGAGTCATTCGTTAATAGAGTTTTGCTTAAGAAGCAACGTTACAAAAAAACTATCAGAAACAATATTATTTTGTGAGAATTTTAAAAACTATTATTTAAAAAAAAAAATAAAGAAAGACAAACGTGATCTTGTGTGTGAATTAAATTTTATTTTGATAAGAGATCTTTAAATATTTTGTGCTTACAACATTATAAATTATTGTATTGTTATTAATTTGTGAAAAGAACAAATAAAAGAAATAATTAAAATGGCAAATATTGTGAAATATTTGATTACACTATCAGTGATGATGAATTTGTGTTATGGATCAGCAATTCCAATGTGGGAATATTTAAGTCGTGGCGAAAAGGTTAGTTTTAAGTTTTGTGATTTAGAATAAGAAAAAAAAAACATTTTTTTGTTTGTTGAAATTTGATATTGTGTTTCTTGTGATCGATTAATTTAAACTAATATTTTGTATTTTTTTCTGTTATTATCTATAGATGTCACATTTATATTCGACATTTGCTAAACAAGTGAGTCAATACTGTAAATCGAGAGGTGATTCCCAACCGGCACAATGTAAACGTGAATTACTAATGTATGGTCTTGGAAAATTACATGATATGGATGAATCACATTTGGATTCAATGGATCCCTATCAACGTGGTGCCAGTGATATAAGTAAGTTTCACTTTCTATTTGTTTTGTTTATTTTTTTGTGTTTTCTTCTTTGAAACAAAAACTTTCCATTTATGGAATTTCAATTTTTGTCACGTTTTATTATTGTGTCGAACAAGTTCATTTACCTTTGTATTTTTGTTTACCTTCTAGTTTGGGACTCAATGATGGATGGTCATCCAAGTTATTCAAAAAAATCAATCACAACACCAACAGCTATTTTAGAGCCAACCGGTCAATATAAACGAAATCCACTTTTTGACGATAAACCGGGCCGTGAAACAATCCCCCACAAAGCGACCCCACTACGTCCAACCGCTACCAATAAATACGATGATATGGAATTAAGTATTTATTCAGATGCATACGCAGAACCACAAAATTTTATTCATCAAGAACCAACCAATGTAAATGTACAATACGTTGCACTACCATCAATCAATCGCAACAGCATTTACAATCCAAACAAACAAAATTACTTGACTGGACCAATGGTTGTGCGTGTTCGCCCCGATGGTACACCAGTCGATGAAGATCGTAAACGACCATTACCACGGGATGATGATCGCGATGAAATGAGAATTGGACACCAAAAACTTCCTACTATGGAACAAATTGCTGAAATCTATAAAATCGATTCAACTGCTACAATGCGACGTGGTAGCCAAGGTGGCCTTAAATACACAACATACTCACCATCTGGATACAAAAACTATCATATCAGTGAGCGTGTAATCAATTTAAATTAAGTGCCTAAATATAAAAACGCAAAAAAATCGTTTAATTTTAAGTTTAAATTATTATTTATTAATTAATTAATTTAAATTATATTAAAATGCAAAAAATACTTCGAATTTCAACATCCTATTAATTAATTATATATTATTTTTAACTATTCTTGCCAAAATTAAAGGAAAAAACAAAATGAACAAGAAAAAATCATGTATCTTAATTAATTAGTTAAATTATTTTTAATTAATTAATTAATTAATTTTATTATTATTAATGTATCTTTTGTGATAAAAAGGTACCGATCTAAGGGTATTCCAAATTATTTTGGAAAAATTTATAATTTTTTTATTTTTATTATTATTATTTTATAAATGCGTAATTAAGTTATAATTAATTAATTTTATAAATTAAATTAAATTAATTTGTTTATCTTGTTTTATATTATATATTTATATATATATATATATACATATATTGTGATCTAAATTTTTTATATAGTAAATATAAAAAAGAATTATTATTATATAATTATTTAAGTTGAAAAATTTTGTAAATTCAAAAAATTAATTTAAAACATACAAAAATTGAAAAAAATTAAAAAACATTAAAAATGAAATAATGAAAAATTAAAATGTTTGTTGTTTTTATTTTGATTGAAAAAATAAAATGAAAAGTGATATGCTTAGGTTATTCAACCGATAAAATAATCTGTCTGCATTACAAAACCAGTCAAAGTTCAGTGAACGGAGATTTGATTTGGCGCCAAAAGGGTGTGATCGCTTTATGAATCATCAGCGTGCAATATCTCTCGTTTTTTTTAGTTGAATATAGCTATTTATAGTATTTGTGCGAATTAACTATTATAATGTGTTATGTCTGTTTATTTTTAAAAATGTAAACATTGTCCACAAAGTTTAATGCCCTTCCGGTATATCTGATCGATATTTTATTTAGTGACTTGCGCAGCAACTTGAGACACCGAAATTATATTATACATCGCTTTGAGAATAATATTTAAGTTTTTTTTCAAAATATTTTTACATTGTATAAAATAACTGTCGGTAATTTATATTGTTATGATATGTTCTGTAATGTGTTAATTAACGTAATCAAATATTTTAATGAAACTAATAAAATGGTCAGGCGGAAATTTAATGATTATGATAAGCATAAAGTTCGATTGAAAATATCTTAATACATGTTGGTACATGGTGCAAATGAAAGTATTTGGAAAAACTACAAAAATCTGAAAGTACAGTTTGTAAAATTAACATTCTTCGTACACTGTGTACCCAATCTGTTTCTTATATAAACATTTTCTTCTTAAATCTACTTGCAAAAGTCGAATATTTGATGGAAATGAAACCATTGGAATATACGATTATGATTTGCAAAGGTGGACAAAACATAATTAATGGTTGAAGTTAATTTATAAGTTCAACTGACCTTAATGGTGTAATAATTTAAGTGTATAGAGGTTATTGCTTGATGTAAGTGCAGCATTGTACGAGTACAACACAGTTGTTCTCATTCCAATTTTTCCATAATCATAGTTAATCAGTCAACATGGTTGGAAATCGCGGAAATTCACGAGAAGTAATTTGGTTATCATATGCTCAACGTTATAAAATGCCAAATCAGGTTATGGTAATGGAGGTTGTATTTGAATATGACAATAACTGAATTAGTTCGTTTTGAATGCTAATCTTAAAAAATAGAAATTTACGATTTTTTTACCAACAATTTCAAGGTTACATTTCACCTTCCATTTCTTCACTAATATACACCATTTCAAAAAATCATCTGCAATGTTTCATTATTATCGTCTTATGGGCTTCGTCATCGACACATTAAACTTCATTAGTATAGGTATTTCTAACGTGATAATGTAAATTGTGCTTCAGCTTGAATGAAACACGTAAATGGTTGGTGAACTAGTCTAATACGGAGTTAGCTTGACTGATTTTATTCAGACATCACTTTTAGAATTACCTATTGTATATTATTGCTTGCTTATATATATTATCACTCACTGATTATATGATAACCATACATATGTATAGAATACCTCGAAAACAAAAAAAAACGAGACACAAAAAAGTTTGTAAGGCACAATCCAGTATTTTATAATTTATCTTTTATTTCCCATGTGAAGTGTGCATCAATATGATACCGGATGATGAATATTTTGATTTGTTCGCTGAAAAAAGTCTTGCTACGCCTACTATCCAATGAATTGTATCCTCTTAATGTTATTGCCTTTTTTTATTACCATCAAACCACATCAGTACCACTTTGTGGAACGTTACAAAATAATTGAACTTCGGATTTAACTGCAGTCTGGCTTGGCTATAACAAAAATAGGACGGTACTCGTAGGTCTAATATTATTATATATATATGAATTTAAGAAATTTGTCCAAGACAAATCATTTTTTGAACAATGAGAATTTTAAGGAATAGCAGTACCTTAGGCCAAAAGTAATGTCTTAAAATTAAATCAATTTCAGTTTAAATTTGTTTAAGTTAAGTTTACTTCTAATATCCTATATTTTTATAGAAACTATAAATTTAAACTTAACTTTTAGGTTAAAGTTTCATTAACTTAAGCCCATACGTTATCATAGATTCATATTTCGACGCAAAAGAGACTTATATATGGCACTACGATACGAATACGAATCCCTTTCAATTGCACTTGTCTTAAGGTAAAATTCTAGTCACTCACTATAAACTGTAAAAATGGTTATAAGTACAGACTGTCTGAGTTTGAATTCGTAAAACCTAAACTTTTGTAATAATTTGTTATTGCCATAAACTAATTCGATCAATTAAAATTAAATTAACGCCATTTATAAAGATTCTTTATTATAAAACCATAAAAATTTGTCGTACTCAACCTACACTCATCGAATTAATTACCTTGCACAGCAGACTGTATACTTTTACGGAAATATTGTTTGCAAATGTATACCTCCTACTGACAAAGAGGGATTTTTTCTTATATTTTTCCCATCATAAATATACTCGTAAGTATTTATTTACGTGCATTAGCTACAATACGACCACAAACTAAAAAAGATCTACATGAGCATCGGTATTTCCATTGCATCGGAAAAACCTCATTATGTGTGCATAATTATTCAAACATGCAAAACGTGCAAATAAGCGCACACATATCTAGGTTATTTATAGAGATATATGAGTAATACTATAAATAAAGTGTCCTTCGACCTTCTTCTTTTAAATTGTTCTATGTACACTTTGGACTATTCGTGTTATATACAAACAAATCATCGTACATGTTATATTGACATTTTATTAGCGAGAGGAGAGTCAAAAATTACGGGAACTAAGTAATGAATTTTTGGAATGCACACTTTCGGTGATCGTATATAGTAAAGTTAATATTTGGTTTTTTAATTTCGTATAGTTATACAATCTAACTTTAGTGACGCACGAAACGTAATGTATTTACGTGTAAAATAATAAAATTGATTTTATGTTGCCTATTGTTTACATATCGCGAGTCTAAAACATTATAATTGTTATATATATTTAAATTTAAACAGACTCCCGAGATAGGGTATACAATATATATACCTTTGATATAGTCAGTTTTAATAATGTTTAAGCAAATATTTGTACGCGAATGACTTTAAAGTGAAAGCCAAAATACACACAGCTTTATTGACAGTATGTTAGTTATTGCGCGACTACCGTATTTTACACGATGATGCCATCCATTCACTTTTTAGTCATCCATACCAAATTATGGGTTCATCAATCAAACATAAATCGCGCACATTTACTGAAATTACGTTTGTTTATTCATCTTTATAGTTTATATTTATATACGTATACGTATACAAATTTATTTAAACATTACGTAGATATTACTTTTAAATTGCATTTAATCGTGACATGAATTTATTATTATAATTATGCGAATTATGAGTACAAGTTAAGTTATACTTAATACGGTCGGCCTAAAATTTATTATGTATTCATAATTAACGTATATCTTTCTATGTATATATTTTATACAAAATGCCAAATGCTGCACTATCGAAAAGTCAATCCACCCACACGGGCATTAAAAATGTTGAATATATATTATGATATATATACATATGTACATATATGCATAAACAAAAACCTTCATTTATATTGCGCGAAGATAAGACTACATCGTTTAATCTTCTTCTTCTCTTAATCCAATTACGCGGAAGTGTCGCATTCGCATATATAATATAGAAAAACTAAAATTTACTCTAATTTATTATAATTATGCTAATCCAGTTATTTCCAGTTTTATAAAGTTGAACAAAATATTTGCATATCAAAAAAGGTCTTCGTGTAAATATATATTAAGAAAAAATCATTAACACTTCAACAATGGAAACAAATAAAAAATACTGCTTCTTGTCTTAAGCCAAAGGAAAATAGTCATATGTATATTGGCTGTTTGATAAGATAGATAGATGTCTATATATAGATGAGGAATGTATATAAAGAATAAGACTGTTAAATTTTAATATCGACCATCAAATATTGACAGATTGTACACATTAAAACAATTAAAATAACGCAAATTGTGCGCACACCCACGTCATATGTATATTTTGTGGATTAATTAAAGAAATGTGTCATTAGTCATGATGATCATCAAAAGAATATCATCTTTTTGAATGTTAATAATAATTAAGACGGATCTTATTTTTATTAATGAAATGTTAAGAGTGTTCAGGGTTAAGAAGATTTTATTTATTTCCAACACAATCTCGAAAGACCAACAAATAGATTTTTTAACAAAACAAAATTAGTTTTGGAATTTTTTTTTGTATACTCGTATTATATTGTATTGTATATAGAAGAGAAGCCAAGATGACAATAGGAATAGAGGAATAATAAAAAATAGCGATGATAAAAATTTGACTTATTCAAATAAATAATATTAATATGTATAATAATAATAAATAACTCGAGTAAATTCAAAAGGTCAATTGGGACGACGTTTTTAAAGAATGTTTGGTTTAGTGTTTAATGCCTTTGGTTTTTGGAATTTTCTAATGTCTTGATAAACAATAAATATATAATCTAATATACGCAAAAATAGAAATTCTGGTCATAAACTTAGCTTAAGAAGGTTATGCCAACAATGACTTTTCAGCTTTTTGTTTTGAATAGTTACGATTACACATACTGTGAGTAAAACCAATTCATACATGTATGTAGATAAGCAAAAGATCTATAACGTAAGGTAATAAAAACTATACTTTGGATTGTTTTGGTACTTAAAAGTAGTTTTTGGTTTGTGGTAAACTTCTATACTGTTTATATATTGTTAATCCAAACAACTAAAAGCAAATCGTATTTGGAAAAAATTGAAAAAATTTATACAATAGAAACGTTTACTGCGGAGAATAAGAATCAATGACTGTGTCCGAAACCTGTGATAAAAATTCGTGAATTAATTTATTTGACATTTTCTTGATAATACCGAACAGACCCAAATTATTCGAGTCTATTACTATGATAATTTTTGACAGCTATCGAATAATTTGTGTACGCATGTGCAACATATGATTTATACATACATAATAATATATTATAAAATTATTTCTACATATAATAATAATAATGCGACATTAAAAGGATTACCGCATCCATTAATTTAATATTAATTTTTTTAAATTTTCTGTGCAATTTATTAGTTGTCTCAGAAAATTTGAGGTTATGACACTAAAATTGACATACATATATTACGTGGGGAAAAAATTTATTAGGTGGGGAGATTTATTACACATTTCGGACAGCATAATAAAAAAAATAAAAAATCGTGAATGTAGGGGAATAATTTCCAAACAAATGTCAAAAAATTAATTCACGATTTTTTATCACAGGTTTCGGACAAAGTCAAGAGTCAATGAAGCTATATTTGCAAAGAAATTTTCAAAACTTTTAAGAAATTCTAAAGTATGTGAAAATCTACAAGTGAACCATAACCTGAGAAATGGTCAAAAATTAGACAGACAATTTTTTGCTAAAATAAAAAGCCTGTTAAATCAGTCTATTTTGAGTCGCGTGTACAAAATATAAACTAATCAAAATAACATTAAACTGATCACTTCCCTACGAAAATTATCAGTTATTATGGTTTTAATTGGAATATTTCGTACACGTGACTCGAAATTGACCGATTTAATAGGCTTGCTATTTTAGTAAAACACACTCTGGCTACTAGATGATGAGAATTCATAGTTTTATTCTACAATAAATACTGTTTACAATACTAGCAGCCTTAACTAATTCTGGAGTGGGTTCATAAATTCGACATTGTAACAATATTGTTAACAATGACAGTACACACAGTTTATAAACTGCGATTGTAACAACAGCCATATGCTTTTTGTTGTTTATAAACCCTAACCAAAATCCCCTTATTGTTGGAAACGTCATTACCAACTCTACTCGATACTGGCTTTCTATACGTCAAAAGCATTTGTTATTTGATAAAATAAATAATTCCGGCCAAAACACGCATCTAGGAAATAATAGTAATGGATATATTATATACACATTAAGCATGTCTTGATCGAAGTCAAGACATATGTTGTGTAATTATTAAATTATAGTAATTGATTTTTCTTTTGACGTTTACAACAATATCGTTGTTGACTATATACGTTATTTAAACAATGACAGTCGTAACAATATTGTTACAATGTCGAGTTTATGAACACACTCCAGGAGTGAAATGTGTTACGAAATATTTGTTTATTACATCCAATTTTAGTTCAAAATGTCAGTTAATCAATAAATCAAATTATTGAGGAAAATACGCCAAAAAATATTGTAATCTGAAAAAAATATAACAGGAACATATTTACCGAATTCTCTAATGCCAGAAAATACATGTATGTGAAGTTAGCCCGAAAAGTATCCCGAAAAAAACTATGGAAACACTAACATACCAATATCACGCTATTCTTTAATATCATCCCGAAAAAATTAATCTGTCATGATATTTTTGAATATCATCCCGAAAAAAATATTTCTGTCACGAATATTAAGTTTCCGTAACGATAGTTTTGAATATCACCACCATAAAAATTAATTCATTGATAGTATCATAATATTTATGCCATATTCTTTCGTAAAAAAAAATAACGTTGAGGGCAAAAAAAAGTGCTCTGACAGCTAAAAAAGTGCTCTGACAACTGAAAACACGTGCTACTTTGACATTACATGTTCTTTGGAGAAACCAGAGAGCATTTTTTTCTTGCCCCAGTTCACTTTTCAAAAATCGCGATTTTTTCATAGATTTCAATAAAAGTTCACACATAGAAATATTAATCGTAAATATCAACAAAAACAAGGCGGCTTTTCCAATTTCATTTGTGAATTACGTTTTGACGGGGCTTGTTTGTTACATTTTTGTTATATTTTTTTTCAATACATCTACGAAAAAAGAGCATTTTTTTCATGTTTTTTTCATGAAAATAAAGTTGCCCTTTTTTCATAAAGACCAAAGAATATGACATTAAAATCTCGCATAAAATAATATAATCAAAAGTCGCCACAGATGTATGAAAATTTATTAAATATTGCTTAAGCTTCACATGATATGGAATTTTTAAGCAAGAAAAAAATTCTATTAGACGAATTCTCTTTATACTCGTCTGAAGTCATACTAGATATGGATTACTAAACCTCGCTTGATATTGAATTTTTAGGTAATGGATACACCTTTCTTATTCGGCTAATAGAATTTTTTTCTTACTTTACCATAAGAAAGATGTACCCATTACCTAAAAATTCTATATCAGCAAAGTTTGGTAACCCATATCTAGTAAATGACTTCAGACAACTATAACGATAAAAAAAATTGTATCCTTTAATGGTAATATGTATTTAGTATCACTTCACGCGACTATAATGTTTGATTGTTATATTTCTTTAGTAAAATATACCTGTTCTATATTCGTATAAGAAATATAATTATTATTTCAATCGAAAGGCGGCATTTATAATATTGGTGAGCTTTAATAAAGCTTTCCTTGGTGTAGTTCTTTTAAAATTTCTGCTGTTATAAGGATATACATAACCAGGCGCTTTTTTCGGATTCATATTTGTTGTTATCTCATACATGAGTTCTTTTGGTGTTGTTCGTATAGGATTTCTTCACTTTTCTTTACGATCTCTCCAGTTATTATTTCGGCTTCCAATGATTGGTCATCATGTGGTTCAAATATTTTTTCCAGGTGTTCAGCAAAACTTTGTACTTTTTCTTCGTTATTTCTGGCTCATTTTTTATCTTCTGTTCTGATTGGAAGAATCTGCATTATTGGCCTTTTAATTCTTTTGGTTGCTCTCCAGAGAGAATAATCAGTACTATTATCATTAGATAATTTTCTGAGGTAGTTACTGATAGATTCGTCTTTCAGATTTTTAATTTCTCTTTTAAGTCAGATTGTTTAGCTTAGTTTTATATTGAGGGGCTGTCGTTTGTTGCCTTATTCACCTTGCCCTTCTTTTCCTGCCAAGAGATCTCTAGTTTCTCTAGGATAGTTGTTTACCTTAATTTTCTTTTTAACTTCAGGGGTGTTTTCCCAAGCTGACTGTTGTATGTCACATATGAACTTGTGAACTTCTTTTTCTAATTGATCGTCACTCCTTAGACAGCCTAAAGCATTCCCAATTTGTGTGCTTAATTATTAATGTATGATAGCTTTCTTTTTGAATGATCCTTTCTGTTAATGTCAAAAGTATTGGGGAGTGATCAGAGCTTAAGTCAAGACTTTCATCTATATGTATTTTATTTGGAACAGTTGGCCAGTAGGTCGGTTTGCCATTTAATAAGGCTTCGCAATAGTATTTTCTGATAGCATTGAGGAGTTCTTTACCTTTAGATGTTGTTAGTCTAGAACCTCAGTGTATATTTTTGCATTAAAATCTCCTCCAATTACAAATCTTTTCCCTAGTTTACTGAAAAATTCAAGATAATCTTTATCATTTTGAGAGTATTTCTACTGCTGTTTTCTAGTTTCTGTAATTGCTGATCAAAAGTATTAAGTTTGCTTAATATCATCTTAAGCGTTTGATTTATGTCGTCTGTTTGAGGAGTTTTTTGTCTGTTTTCGTTACTCAACGTTATACTTGAGCGTAAGTTTTTCTGCCCAGTTCTGCTTGAGAGGCTTCAGAGATCTCCTTTAAGTGATTCAGGCCTGTTTATTCTAACAGTTTGCTTCTTTATTACATTTGTATTTTTAGCATTCATGTTTTTAGTTTTGATATTTTGCAATTCAATAGCAACACTGCATCCTCTGTGGTTAGCTGGATGGTCTTCTCCACAATGTACGCATCTAAGCTATACATCTGTGGGTTTGACACAATCTCTAGTATATGGTGTTTACCTGGACATCTGACACACCTGGGTTCTCCGTTACAGTATTTTTGAGTATGTCCATATGCTTGACATTTTTTACATTGTGGTATAAGCCTAGATCTTCTTAGGGGCTAAATATTGACTTTGCACCCCAAAATGTACTTGATTTGATGTATATTTTGTTTTTTCAATATCATCATCTGCGCTAAATGTCAGCATATACATGTTCAAAGGCTCCTTACTTCTCCGTTTTGGCTTAATTGACGCTTCAGTTGCATTAAAACCTTTTCCTTTCAGGTCCTTAATTATTTTTTCTGGTTTACATGTAGAGTGCAGATTTTTAGCCATTACCCTAATTGGTCTGATTGGTTTGTTTTAAAACTTATGCCAAGAATGTTCCCCCTTCGCTTAACATTTTTGTCATTTCTCTGTATAGGTTTCAAACTTATCTGTTTTAGTTATTGTTTTAATTTTCTCATACAGTAGATCATAGTTTTTAACTCCATCTATATAACTATTGTGGGTGGTGGAGGTAATTTTTTTGGATTGTTTTGGATTATTTTAGGAATTCTCTCTTTTAGTTGAGGGGGAGTAGGTATATCATTCCTTCTCCTTTTTTTTCTCTGGTTTTTGACTCTAATCCACTCAGTTTCTAATTCTTCTTCCTCCGTGTGGTATTCTTGTTTCATTACTTTTCGGGTAGGAGGAGAATCAACGTTTTCCTTTGCTTTAGGGGCTTTAACTTTATTTCCAAGAATCCTTATGTGTTCCTGCATCCGACAATTATATCATTTAATAGATTGTTTAAATTGTTAGATTCAACCAAAGCATTATTGGCCTTACGCAATTCCTGATACAGCATTTCTTTTTTTTTTAGAATAATTATTATTCTCTGGAAAAGTATTTTTCGGTAATTCCACATTTTCTGTAGGTATTATTTTGTTAATCTTCGTGGTGGCCGTGATACAGGCTCTCGTAGTAGATCTCGGTAGAACCTGACTCTTTTGGAAAGGATTTATATTATCCATTTCTGCTTTCTTGGGATTTCTTCTGATTATAGTAATCCAATAGCTGAATGCTACTTATGAATGATATGAACAAATGTATGTATGTAGTAAGTAATGTTCTTATTAAAATTCTTTTAATTTTATTTCATCTAGTAATACAGTTAAACTGTATTGCCGCATTTATATGGAGTTTTAATGAATTAGATTTAAATTAATGAATTGCAGTTAAGCATTCAGAATATAATAAATTGAAACTAATTTAAATTATTTTCAGAAGCATCTTAAAAGTCACATCCAGCAAACTAATAAATTTTATTGCAGAGCGCAGTTTTTGTTTTAATAAATCATAAAAGTAAATTACAAAATAAAGAAGGATTTGAATTTGGAATTTTGCAGGGATAGAGGCGCAGAGAACGTGAACGAGTGCCAAACGCAAATGGCGGCAGTATTTATACTAATTATGAATCATTACAGGTCTACCACAGATCAAATATGGAATAAATAATAATAAATTGAACTAAATTATAGGTTCTCTGCCTCTTAAATTTTAATTAATTAATTATAGCTGTGAATTCAGAATATAGTAAATTGGAACTATAATCCGCATTGATTTTCAGAAGTATCTCCTAATTTTGATCCAGTAAACTAATAAATTTTATTACAGAGCTCAGTTGTGCTGTCAATTGTTAGTTGAATGTTAGGGATGAAGAAAGTGGGTTGGCTGAAAACGGAGTATGGACAAGGGGTAAATGAGTATATGTATAAAACGAGGGTTGGCAAAAGAGGTACTAAACTAATTATCATTCATTACAGTGTCTATCACAGCTCAAATATATGGAATTAATAATAATACTTTGAACTAAATTTCAGGATTTCCGCCAGTTAAACTTAAATTTAAATTAATTAATTAAAGGTTGGGGATGCAGAATAAAATAAATCCTAACTAATTTGAGTTGAATTTTCAGGAGTATCTCATATGTCTGATCCAGCAAACTAATAAATTTCATTTCAGAGCCCAGTGATGCTGCCAAAAATTATAAAAGTAGATTAGAACTGTATCGTCCTGTGTTACTATAACTATTGCCTATACCAGGTGTCTGTAACCGAGTCAATTTCGATCATACTAACTGAATTTATCCAAATCCTCTTTATCTTATGTGTAAACGGGTGTTCGGTGAGGCCGGGCCATCTCATCTTTAATTTTAATGTATATATGTATGTTAAAATTTGATCAGAAGATTTATCCTTAATATACAGTGCCATTACATCGCACAAATTTCGGCTAGCAAATCTCAATTTTTTTTTATCAAACTAACGCTGCTAATCCGAAATGTGTCACACTTTCTGCATTATGAGATATAACTTTGGCTAATTCAAACCAAATAAATTGAAAGCAATCTTTAAAAATTAAACTTACCAAACACAAATTTTCTAATCCTCGTATTATTTTTTCCACCTTGTGCTGCACGCTTTTTATCGTTTGTCCTCCTTCAATTATACTTGTATTATAATGATCACCGGCGCTGATCATTTTTATAACCTTATAACGTTTATATCCATCTTCTTCGCGTTATATTCTTATTCTCTTTCTACATTTCTTATTTTTATATCATTATATTTTGTAGTACTGACTGTGTTACTCTATACATATACTTATGTATACCTACAGTAGAATCAAATAAAAATAAATAAACATTTTGTAATTTTCATGATGTTGTAGTTGTTTGCTCAATAATAAATTGATGAATATAATTATAACCCCAACAATGTCAGATCGTATTATTACTATAAATTATACAATTGGTTTTTACCTTCGAATATATTTTCTCGCAGTATCGCTCACTTATAAAAATTGAACGACGACTCTCTTCATTATATCTATATATTATACATATAATATTGTGATCTTTCCGAAAGTTTTGATGGGGAACAAGGTATTCGACTCATCTTCTTTATATACATAGGTCAATGTAAATCTCAAGTCAATCATAATTTAGTGCTGTTGTTGTTATATACATAGCACTATTCTTGCGCTCTAGACGTCAAGTCTATATGTGCTATATACAAAGCAAACAATCATATCGAAACGATCGAGTGCCGAATATATCACACTTAATTGAATGATTGATCTTAAAAGTTTTTATTTCTATTTGTACATACATAATTCTGAATATTTTTAGTCACGATGAGAGGTATGCATTATTATAAGATCAATATTTTATTTATATTTTGCTTGAGATTGTCATGAAGTAATCGGGTATTGTTTAGAATTTGAAAGTTAGTTTTTCCATTTTTTTTGTCACAATTTATTGTTATTGTAATTACTTCCAGGGATACTTTTGTAAGAGATGCTTAATTATTTTGCCTTTTACTATAGTTGATTGAAAACTCTGTACTTGTATATGTGTACATATGTACATATGTAGATAATTGCGTTGTGGGTCGTCAATATATCCTTCAAAATTTATTAGTACAGTATGTCTATATTATAGTTAGTATAATCGGTAAATTAGTGGCTTACTTATGAATATGTACATACGAGTATATATCTCATGATCAAGGTTTCACTTTAAATTTTAACAATCAAATAATAGAATAGTTCCTTTAATGGCTGGTGACCAAAGTTTATTCTAAGCTAAGCACGAGACCGATCACCCACTTGAATATCATCTTCTGACCAACAATAAACATTATACGCTCGCCCACCTTTGCTAATATATTACTACAATAATGCGAAAATGGATGGAACGTCACGTTCAACGAATAAAACATCTCAAACATAATTTGAAAAAAGTCAATAATCCTAAAGGGCGATTCTATGAAAACAATAATTTGGATAATATTGTTATTTATTAAGATGACACCAATTGCCTTCTTTGCAATATATTTGTGCTGTAAGCTGTAGCGTATTATCATTTTGAATATTAATTCTTCAAGTTTTCAAAGAATCAAAATATCGCCAGGTAATAACAATTTTAAACCACGTTCTGGAATAGCGACGTTGTTTTGCAAGATATTCCAAAAGAGTTCTACTCAAACGAAGATTAACACCCACGTGAATTGGTACACAAACCATGCGGTCTAGCGAAACAAGGACATTCGTTTTATAACGAATAACGATCAAAGACTTCAAATTGTTGGTTATTGAGAAAATGAAAAGCAATTCTATAACCAGTTGTTTTAATTTGGTGAACGCTGTTCATTGTTCGTGAAAGTCATTTGTGGCACATTTCAAGCACCCAGTGCAAACCGCACGCAGTCTTTAAGAAAACAGCGAAATTAAATTTTTTTTAAACTTGCCCATATCTCAAAAAAGCAAATTTGGTTGTGTTGTTACTCCCGCCAAACTTCAATCTACTTTAATCAAGCCAAACTCATTAAAAGAACTATAGAACTTATGTCTATAGGTGCATACAGCATCGTCAAAACCGTCTATCATAAATACGGCAATGCACCACCAATCTAATTTGCTTGTCAGTTGATAAATTTTCCAATTAGTCGAATTTTTGTAATTTCAATTTAGAATTTGATTTGGTATTAGTACAGTAAAATCCCTCTTATATATTCTAATGACTATTAAAGAAAATGCAATTACTGGAACTGACATGAAAATGAGAGTCCAAATTTATGTGAAGAAATCAATAATATTTTTAATCGAACATGATTCAGATACCAAACATGAACCATATTGTAATAAAAACATGTTGTAGTAAAAACATGAACCATATTGTAATAAAATTATACATATAGTTTCAGCTTGGTCGTTAAATCCATTTATATGAACCAAATATATCACGTTAAGCTCAAACTTCATAATTTAAAAATCAAACTATTCAATCAATTTTAACTAAATGCATATTTCAGTTCCTAAATACAAATAGAATTCATCGTTTTTAGTTGAAAACTCTAGTCGTCGAACTATCAATCATATGGATTTCATTCTGATACCATTCTCATTCACACTCTGGTTGCATAGTCATTGCCTGAAGTCAAAAGGTTAGCCGGCTTCAATTCATAAATAATGTTAACGGAACCTAAAAAACTTCAGGGCTTCTTGGCCTCGAGTTGAGAAAAAATCAACTATATTTCAACTTTTTTTATTTCGTTACTCTACATAGACTTACCTATATATAGTCAATCTACTTCAAGTACATATAACGTTTTGATCAATCGTTTGTTCAATCCTTCTTTTACTGTTTGCCATCGATAAAACCTCGCTCTTTTTGCTTGAATAATTTTTTTAGTGGCATTCGGAAAGCTGGTAAATAAATTATCAAAATACAAAGAAAATGGTAAAACTATAGAACACCCGGAACAAAATTATCACACAGGTTCAGCAAATCACACCTTTTGTGAATTGGATGAAAGATGTTCTTCTGAGTGGAAATACTTTAAAACATTTGCTTTAGTCACCCGACCTAGCTTACCTATTTTGTAAGTTTAATCAAATCACACCTTTTGTGAATTGGATGAAAGATTTTCTTCTGAGTGGAAATACTTTAAAACATTTGCTTTAGTCACCCGACCTAGCTTACCTATTTTGTAAGTTTAATCAATTTGGCTAAAAAAATTTCATTAAAAAAAATGTGAATTGCTTGAAGCGATTCTTTCTAAAAGTGTGGTTCTGCTAACTATGGACGAATATATTAGACTGAGAAGCGTATAACCATACTTAAAAACTAAATACCGGAATAAACATCACATTGCTTACTATATAATATGATTCAGTAAATCAAAATCCACAAACAACTCATCCATGCCGCCTCTCCACACTTTAAGTCTTTCCTCCTGTTTCTACGATATTAAAAAATCACTCGACGTCCTCATTATGCGCATTTTCGCATTTCTTTGCGCGTTTCTTTGTTTAAGTATGTGTGTAAAATATTTTTCTATAATGACAAAAATTTGACAACTTGAAGAATAAACAAAATGGCCTTGAAATATTACATCTTCGTAGTGGTCCGAGAAATCAGTAGAATCAAAAAATATTTTTGATGAAAAAAGAATTAAAGATTTCCCCGCCGCAAAATTTCCCCGCCGCAGTTTGTAGGTGAAGAGGAAGGAAACGAAGAAAGAATCAAGAGCAAAGAATTAAAGTGTGGAACCGCACATGTAGATTGAATTATGGATAATATTCCAGGATCACTAGAACAACACAACTAGCAAATCACTATTATACCTATGCTACTTTTTATAAATAAGTCATTTATAAAATGTCCCTAATTATGTGTCTTTATTTGATAGACCAATAGCCCGATTATTTTCTGCAATCACAATATTTTGAAATTTGTCTATGTTACAGTTTACGGGATTACCGCCATAAATCTTTTCTTGGCCAGTTTTATTCACAAAACTCAGCTCATGGATTACATAGTTAATTTCAACAATTGTCAACAATAGCCATTGTCGGAGATCTTCATCTGCTCAATTTGATTACCAGTTCAGTTGTTTTGGTAATATAAGCTATAAATGCAGCTCAGTTTTTTTAAGTAGATTGCACGGCTCTTTATGTCGCGAACGAGGGACATCACGAGATTTATGAATAGTGAATGCTAAATTTATTGGTTAGGTTTTCCATTTTCGTCGTCAAAAGGTTACAGTCAAATTTGTATACATATAATGGCCATTTTTGTATCCAAGGACCTTTTAGCAGGTCCTATCAATCACATCATTGCATAAGACTTCACCATCGGCTTTCTTTTAAATATAGGTTAGACGTTTTATCCACTGTTTGAAGATAATTTAGTATAATTTCTGGTTCATTAAAGCAATAACTTTCCGTGCAACCCTTCCTACTGTGTCAGAACGGCAACTTTTATGTTGGCAGAAAATTATGTTAACTTGGTTTTGCCAAATGACCCGACTGAATTGGGTTAACGTATAATCATATAATAAAAGTTAGCTCAGGATTACGGTTGGGTAGATGTGAATTTGAATAAACAATTTGAAGATTCAATTTAAATGATATTTTAAAATGGTTCATATAGACTTAATTAAATACTTGTATATAAATTAAGTGGGTTTTATTGCAAAGAGCAAATTTTCAAATGCTTAGTCAAACACTAATTTGATTCTAATCATAGTATTATATTTGAATGTGTTTTAGTTTATATAGAATTCAAACTACGAACCATAAAAAATATTTCTACTTGTATGTAAACCGATGTTTAAAGAAAGAAATCTTAAACACTCATATTTCGCAATATCCAATCCGGAAATGATAAACAATCGATAAGAATAAATATTCAAGTATAGGCAAATTTTCTATAAAACTAAATTCTTAAAAATAATAACTGTTGACATTTTAAGCATGTGCCCGACTAAATTAGTAATGGCTGACGAGACTAAATTATATAGTGTCGCCAACTAATTATTACTAATTCAATAATTTTAATAATTCTGGTACCTCCATATATGACTTGCCTGAACCACCTTCAAAATCGTTAATTGAAATTAATCACATATCACCTATTGTTGTTGATTTAGTTAACTTTCCCAAAATATAAATAAAATAAAAAATTTATAAAACCGCAAAGCTGTTTTTATTTTTATAGCGCCGTCGTCTTTTTCATCTTTTGAAACCAACGAAATTCAGAGACAAATTTCTAAGAAATCTAATTACAATTCAGATAAATTTGTTTCTTATTATCGCAACATTTTGGAAACCGTAGAAGGTGTGAAATGAAGAAGCGCCCCGATATTTTTATTGTTTGTATATACATTTTATATAGTTTGCTGGTTGGCTGGTGTCGGGTATATAATTTATTACCAAATGTTATAAAGGTAGTTTTTTTAGTTCTTTTTAAGTATTTTAGTATAGTGGCGCCACTTATAACACGTTTATTATGTATGTATAAATATATAAAATTTATTAATAATAAATAAAAAAATACTTTGTTTTCATGAAATTTCATATATCAATAAATAAAATTTCTGGAGCCAGGTCCACACTATATATGGATATAAAGAGACGCAAAGTACTTCCATTTTGTTTTATATATACGAGTACCATACATATTTTATTTTGTATTGTACATATTTTATATTGTAAATATATAACGTATTAATAATCGCTATAGTATTCGGACAAGACACTGAGATGTATGCCTGAGACTGTTAAAACAAAACCATCAGCGTAACTCTATGCAATATAGCCAGATTGCTGCAGCTTTACAAGTAAATCGTCAATGACCAAAAACTACAGTAGATGTGAGAGCACACCTCCCTGAGGACAGCCTTTAGTAGCCTTAACAGAAACTAACACCCCACCCAGCTCCGCCTCCACAGTGCGAGACTTGAGCCTGGATTCAATCCATAAGATAATGGTGTGTTCAATACCAAAATTGGTACAGGCAGAAGTGATCGTAGCAAACGAAGTACCCACAAGAACTCCTTATTATTAAGAGATTTTTCAATCCTGGTTAGTAGTTCATGTAGGGCGGTTTCATAGGACTTACCAACTCTGTAAGCATGTCGCATGTTACTGAGTAGGGAGGTGAGTAAAAAATGGCCTCTAATGAATCTATCGACAATTCTTGCCAGAGCTTTAAGAAAAGTTGATGATAGACTGATCGGCCGAAATGACTTAGGGTCCGTATAATCGAACTTACCAGCTTTCGGGATGAAAACAACTCTACTCCTGCTCCAAGAATTTAGAACAGTGCTAAAAGCAATGCACGCTTGAAAAAGGTGGAGCAAATGATCCTGAATTAGAGGAAAGCCCTGCTGTAATTCAGCAGGAAAAATACCATAAGCGCAAGACATCGCGATTGATCAGCTTGTGAGCCAAATAACAATCGGAACTTGCAACAGACATCATCCGAGTTGTCGATATCACAACCAGGAAAATGAACAGAAAGGAGCAGCTCACCAATATCCTTGTTGGAACAGGTCCTGTCAGTCCGGTAGACGAAGAGAATTAAGTTTACACCCACTGCTTTTAGCCAAAGCTTTATTGAGTCCAGCGACAGCAGATATGCTGTTAATTTCCTCGCAGAAGTTCAACCATGAGGTTCTTTTAGCGGATCTTAAACTTCCATTATATTCCTTTTGTGTTAACAAGAAATTATCCCAATCAATCTGTTGCCTTGACTTTTTTGCTTTGTTCTTCAGTATCCTAGTAGATTTGTTTAATTTTTTAACGTCAGAGTTGCAGAAAGGTTTAATTTTCGATTGCGGTAAGGTTTAAGAGGCGGTCGTTTAAGGTTAAAATTAAATGAGTTACACGTATGATTAGAGGTGAGGATGTCATCCGTCACCCTCCAGTCTAAATTACCAAAAATGAACTAAATCGTAATGTCAATCACCTCCTGCCGGACAGAGTTAACAAAAGTAGGCTCGCATCAGAGGACCTTATACACACAATATTAGTGAGTTCCTTATAGAGGGAGGACCTGAAGAAGAATTATACGGCAAATAAACTAAGGCGATGACCAGTTTAGTACAGAAGTTATCGGATAGCAGAGTAATGAGCACAGCCGTAACATCAGCCGAATTACACTCGTGAATAAAAGCTGCATTAATATTATTGCCAATAAAAATACACGCTCGAGTCTTATTAAATAATTCTTACAGAAGATTCATTTTTTTTAAACACCTTTATTGATATGGGCACTACAATCTTTAACATTATTAATTCGTTTAATTCATTAGTAAGGTTGACTTAGTACTTATGAGATAAGCATAAACTTGTGTGGGTTTGTTGCATCAGTGTCCAGTTCCACTGAGGTATGATATTCATTCGGTTAGCTCATGTTTTTTGGTTCGTTTGGGCAACCTAACTTCGTTTGTACTATCCAGTAGTTGTACGGCCTCAACGTTGGTGTGGATGTGAGAAGCCTACAAAGTATTAATTTTAATACACAACGTTCGATAAATGTCTCATGATTATCCCAGTTTAAGTTGCACTCATCTTTTATACTCATTTGTCATGATAAAACTTGGCAAACTTGATAAAGCTTATCCACTAAAACATCTATTTTCTGACAACTTAAGATTATTATCTCACTATATACAAGAAGTATACTAAAACGCCGGTTGATTGACTGGTTACCTTGTTTTATATACAACTGGAGGTTATACAATAAAAAAACAAAAACCAAAGCTGCATCAAATACTAAATTATGCCTTTCCTATAGACGGGAACTACTTCCCAACTAAATAAATGATTTGCAAATCATACGAGTGATGAATCGATTTACTGCAGTTCAAATGGATCATGTTTTGTTACATCCGTAAAACCTGCGTAAACTAAAATCCCAATTCCCAAGTTAAGCAAAACTCAAAACTATTTACTGCGTCTCTAAATATAGCCATTATGTGAATCCCAAGAAGACATAATGATATACAAGATCAAAATTAAAACCCAAAAAAAAAATTTTTTTTATAACAGAATAGAAACAAGTTTGGATTTGTAAAATGCTATATACAAATTTGATACAGAAACGTATATTTTATTTAGTTTTTGGTTTGGGAATTTCCAATCCTCCAAAAGCAGAACACAACAACTAAAAACATCAAAACAAAATTAATTCCTGATGAGTCAAGAATGCAAAATAGCCGGACGTGTGAACATTTTTATTGTGGTTAGGTATATACAATGTGAGAATGTGACTGATTCATAAATATACAACCAACAAGTCGAATTTTGATTTGTTTTTTTTTTCACCTGTAACTATATTTATCTATGGTAATAATATTAGGCAAATTTTAAACCGATTATTTATATATATGGAAGCGATCTAATATATAGTTTGATCAAATTAGGTCAATGTAATTTAGCACAGCGAAATTTTTAGTATTTATCTATATCCATTCCCAATGACGATGTGTGTTCATACATATATGTATCGATGGTATACAGAGGGCAAATATGATGTTTTATGCGCGTTTGCGATTTTATAATTAAGCATCTATTATTTTAGTTCCAAACCATGTTCTATATCGAAGCGATCTCTCGCCATGAATATACAAGATGGCTTCAATAGGTAAGGCAAGGTTAGGTTAGAGTGGCTGGTACGGCACACTTAGACTGGTGACGGTCGATTGTGATACCACAGGATCTTACTTCCCTATTATATCCTAATTTGAATCAGTTTGAACTACTTATGTAGCGTGATATATCTAGCACTTTACAGTTTTTACAGAGATCAGAGAGGCTGTCCATTAAGAACCTACACATTTGTTTATGCCTTCTGTGTGCTAAAGCCGGTCATGTCCATAGGAAGTGGACTAAAGGCTCTTCCCCCTTCTCATCCATACAGCTTATGAAAAAATCATTTGCTTCTAGAACTAGCCTCGCTACACTACTAAACTTGTCTTGCTACACTATAACATGTGAGACTGTTAGTCCACCTTTCGTTCGCTGAGGCTACAGTCTCTTTTTTAAGCGCTGATTTGTTTTCGATTTTAATTTACTTTGAAAAGTTGGCAAAGACGCCACATTTATTTATATTGAAGAAATTTCAACGGTCAAAAAATATCAACGCCGGCAGAATAGTAGCCAACAAGGTCAATCGCTAAGAGAAAATAGCCGACCCTACAAAAGTTTAACCAAACGTTTTTTTTATGCGACACATTTATTTATCCCGACAAGGTCTGAAACTCAATTGTTATGAGAAAATACCCAACCCCACAAAAGCATGACCGTACGATTTTTTTTCGATTTTAGTTTTCACTGAAATGTTTCCAATGGGGGGGCATTTATTTATATTGCGGAAATTCAAACGGTCAAAAAATTATCAAAGCTAGTGTAATGGTTGATAACAGGGTATTTAACTTAACCGCAAAGACAAAAGAACCGTTCTTTCAACGACTTGCCCAGAAGAATTTATTTTCCACCAAATAAATTTTATATATTAAAAAGGTCTGGGATGAGTATTTTGGTACCTGTATATTTTTTGGAAAAAGTCTGGGATAGTATAAATGTAAAAAATCCTGGGATGAAACAACTGTATAAATTATAAAATCATAATAAAACAAAGAAATATATTTCAATATCAATGAAACTGGCTTTATTGGATAGAAAATTTTATGACATTAATGTTTAAATATGATTTCGGCCATGTGGCCGCCACGGCTGGCGCGTACAACTCTTCGAATGTTGATTTCCAGGTGTTCAATTGTCTCTGGTTTATCGACGTAGGCAAGCGACTCTACATAACCCCAAAGAAAATAATCCAATGAGGTTAAATCACACGATCTTAGTGGCCAATTAATTGGACCATTCCACGAAATTATTCTTTCATCAAAAGTTGCTTTGAGTAAATCAATTGTATAGCGCGCGCTGTGAGGCATGCGTGGCTCCGTCCTGTTGGAACCACATGTCAGCAAGATTAATGCCAGCTAATCGAAGCGCACCAAACAGTAATGTTTTGTGGATGGAATGGTGTTCGGACAAAAGTTTGTGGATTATCCTCACTCCAAATGCGACAATTCTGCTTACTTACGTACCCATACAACCAAAAATGGGCTTCATCGGAGAACAATATTTTGAACGGAAATTCAACATCAATATCAATTTGTGCTTCAGCCCATTCGCCGAATTATACGATGGTCGTTTGGCTTTAATTTCTGTACAAGTTGAATCGTGAAAGCTTTTAAGCCAAGATCCTTTCGTAAAATCTTCCATAAAGCGGAAGGACACAACCCCAGTTGCTGAGAACGGCGACGAATTGATTGATTTGGATCTTCTTCAATGCTTTCCTGTACAGCGGCTACAGCTTCTTCCATGCACACTGTTCGGCGTCTCACGGGATCCACTTTATCATTAAGAGTAAATGTGCACGATAAGTTTAACGAACAGACCCATTATGTTGATAAAAAAATTCAACAATTTACAAGCGTTGCTTTGAACTAAGTCTATCCAAAAAGAAATGTCAAACCAAACTAAAAAAAAGCAACTATCAGCTGTTAAATGGGTTGTCAAATAAAGCAGTAATTTATATGTATTTTTAAAATGTATGGGATGGATTATTTACGCCTGTGTTGTCAGGGTATTTGTAAAAAACTCTGGGATGAAATCCTGCGATAACTTCAAGGAGGTTATTTCGTTTTAGGTAAATTAAGTGAAATCATATTTGATTTCAAAAAATCTAATAAGACTGTCATGTTATCAACAATAGATCTCGGATCTCGGATCTCGGATCTACCAAAGGTAACCTTAACATGTCATTAATAAATATAAGGAATAGTAAAGGACTCAAGACACTACCATAGTTCACTTCTAGCACATCACTAACTATACCATCTGTTTTAACAAGTTGCTATCGATCTTTTAGGTGATTCTCAATTTCATTATACGCTAAGCCACGAATTCCAGAGCAGTATAATTTTTCAAGGAGCAAACTATATGATAAATGGTTTCAAAAGACTTTTGTAAATCCAAAAATAAAGTACCAACATATTCACCACAATCAAAAGCATTGTAAAGCAGATTTGTCATATCAACCAAAGCCAACATATTCACTACGATAAAAGGATTTTAAACCCAAGTCACTTAAGTATCAGCGCATTTTCTAAACCCGCATTGATAAGAAAAGAACAAATTTCATTGATTTAAAAAGTCCATCAAACGGTTAGCAATGACTTTCTCAATAATTTTATCAAATACTGATAATGTTGAAATTGGCCTATTGTTTGAAACCAAACCAGCATCACCACATTTAACGGTTTGGTTTCATTTTTGCAATGGTTTGTTTGTTTTGATTTCGAATTGTACGTCGATTGGAGCTTAATGTGATTGATATCATGACGTCATTAAATGGAATGTATATTTTATAGTATGCAGTTTCTCTATGTACAATACATTTTTATTGTTGTAGAGCATTTCAATTTCGATTAAAATATTTAAATTATATCTGAAAAATGGAAAACTTTGAGAGTTTAAATTTTTAAATGTGCTACAGCTTGATTTGTATATTAATGATTTCTGAAAATTTAATTTGCTTTAACAATTCTTTGAATTGATATTTTCTTCAACAATATTGAAGTCGTTTGAAATTTCAAAATGTATGAGGAAAAAATATTTGTCGAATAAAGACTGATTTAGCTTAAAGCATTCACTCCTCTTAAGATCCCAATTTTAAAGTTTTTTTATTGTTACTATAAGGGATATGTTCTAAATATCGGGATGAAACTATATCAGCGTACCCCGATAAAACGTATCGAAACAACTTTTAAAAAAAACTCATTTCAAAATGAATATACAAAACAAACTGAGGTACTCGATTAAAGTTACTTTAATTTTCTAGAAATCTTTAGTTATTATTAAGCTGAACTGAAAGAATTGGTCTCACACATACTTGATCTCGTTTTTTTGGTTACAATATTGAAAGCCAAACCAACAATATATTAATGGAATCTTTGACAGACCATTTTTATTACACAGTTATTAATATATGAATACCTAGACGATCACATCACTATATGCACTTACTAAAATCACAAGGCTATTAAACTTAAACTATCAATCAAAACCCAAAAATTTTGACATATCGAAATTGAGTATAAAAACGGTTACAAACCATTCACCTGTGTTCAGTAAACGAGTATACGAATATGATTGTGTTAAAAATGCGACGTCGCGCCGCCTCTAGCAAATTGAACTGTCAATATAGTGGCGACCGCGAAAACATATAAAATATATAAATCAATCGCAGCATTGTGATCAAATGTGATCGTTTTAATTAAATTTTTAATAGTCCGATAGATTTAGCAAATTCACCAACAAAAAACATAGCAAAAATTTTATAAATCGTTTAGAGTCGTCTTTTGGAGACCGTCTATGAGACGCCAAATGATATTAAAATTTTTGTGATGAAAAATTATAATTTTTATAGTTGTTTGTTTGGTCTTTGGTTCTTTTGTGAGATGAATTTTTTTTCTGTTTTTGTTATTTCTTAGAAGATTAAGTAAGAAGTCGAATATCCGGAATATGATAACAAAACGATATATAATATATGATCAAATTTAAATTTGTATATACTGATGGAATTTGTATTGTCACTGTACTGAAAATTGTTGTGTCGTCTCATAGATTTATAGGGCGGTCATATAACTAAATACATACATATGTATATAATTTAATAAATCAAAGGCGAGCTTAATATAAATATCAAATTTATCGGGTACAATCCGGGTAAATTTGGGTCGATCCAAAATTTTATTTTATTTATTTTTGATGATTTTAGTAGAACATTGAACCGTAATATTATATATATATATATATATATATATATATATATATATATATATATATATATATATATATATATATATATATATAAATATATATATATATAACACATATAGATATGTATTTAGATATTTAGTATATGATGGGATACAAATTAGAATAAAGAACTGCACTGAATCTAATTTTCTAGTGCAAGCCCAAAATACTATCGACATCAATATGATAAAATCAAATTAAATATGTCGAAAGCAAATTTTATTTAAATTATTTATGTATATTCCTAATTTGAATTGCTGCGGCGCGCGCGAAAGTGAAAGTTACCAACCAATATATATATATATATATATATATATATATATATATATATATATATATATATATATATATATATATATATATATATATATATATATATATATAACGTACGTTAAATATTTGCATCGAATTCCAAAGTATATTTTTTTGTGTTTATTGTATACCTATATATGAAATATGTAAGTCTTACATAAATGTTCCGAACCAACAAAAAATAAATCGTATATGTACTACATACCCGACTTCATTGTATGCGCGCTTGGCAAATAATGAAAGCTTAATTAGGGTGACGACATGGCCATGAAAATTTATCGTATTGCGCGTATATACATTAAGAAGTATAAGTATTGGGCAAATATATCGATTGGAATGCGTCCATAAATTCCATTTTAACAATAATATTTTGTTTCTCTGAAATTCTTATAAATGACTTAAAAGCTTACATATATTCAGTTTATGTGCAATATTTTGAGCTTATAGGGGAAATAGTTTATGATAACAGCAGAGCCACCTATATATACAGAGCCGTAAGGATCAGCCATGTTTTTTGTCGAGCTTTTTCTAGAGGAACTACTTTTTGCATTATCCCATAAGAATCAATGTAAAAATGACCATTTTCGAATTACTTTTCATCAATCAAAAATTTAAATCTTTCATTTCGATAAACACTTTGTGGAATTGATTCTATATTGAAGCAGCACATATCTGAAAGTCAGAACCTTAAACCTTTTATTAATTTAATAAACATTAAATCAAAATTAAATATGAATTTATCATATTTATGTAAACATGAATTTATTTGAATGTGTAGGTAAAATAAATAAATAAAACATATATTGTCATCCTTTCGATCGATGATTTTGTCTCTTTTTTAAGAATTAAATCTCACATTTTTTTTTAAATTTCGCTTTTTCTATTGCGATCGCAGCATGTTCGTATAAAGCCTGTATTCCATTGTGAAAAATTTACTGACAACATTTTTTTGTTGCCATAATGAAAGGAGAAAGAAAAGAAAAAATTCCATTAGTGTGACAGAGATAGTAGTTTTTTTATTTTTTATTTTATAGCGAAACTTTTATGGTTACGTTTTGACAGCTTCTGTAACATAACCAACAAATTTCATAATTTTTTTTATGTGTAGAGTGCGAACATAATTTTATTCATTTATTCATATGCTATTACATAATAAATAATTTATTGTAATATAATTAATAATAATAATAATAATTTATTATTATAACGTCTGAAATATTAAAAAAAAATGTACAACAAAATAACATTTGACCATAAAAATATCCAAACATGTGTGTGTGAAAAAAAATTCGTATCCGCACACAATTTTTATGTCGATGTGTGTAAATGTTGCCATAAAAAATACTCAACTTGATACTTTTCTATAATAAATTATGGCAACACACTAACACAAACACATTTTTCTCTCCAGTAAAATTTTGCTGATGAAGTTTTTTGTTTCTTTCGCACCACCAGCAAATCTATATTTTTATCCCATTTTGGTTTTGCTGACAGTAAATTTTGCACACTGGAATAGAGGCTTCAAGCTGAATTATAAACAAACGTTTGTTTTAATAATTTCAACCACGTATAATAATAATAATCAGTTTTTAAAGGCCATTACTGGCCCCTAACCGAATCAACTATATGGCTCCAATGGTATCGATTCTGAGCATGGTCTTCATACTGTCTCAGACAATCTGACGAGGCCAAGTCGTTCTATACATCGTGGACCCATCGTCGCCTTCAACAACCTCTGCGCCTACCATATGGTGGCTCTCCTTTCAGAGATCACTGCATAATTTGTTCCGGATCAGCACGCAGAACGTGCCTGAGCCAGCGTACTCGCTGAGATCTTATTTAATGTACAATATCGGGGATCTTCATCAGATCTCTGATCTCGATACTGTACAGAACCATCTATTTCGTGTTTTGGGTTATAAAGCACGACTGCCAGCTGCCAGTCGCAGTTTAATATCCTCACCCACACTATTATCGTGAGTGATAAGATAATCCAAATATTGAACCTCCTCACTCCCTCAAACGTGTAGTGGCCACTATTAAAATCTGTTGTGCGAATGTCCCTGTAACCAGAGATCATGTATTTAGTTCTGGACTCATCAATCTGGAGTCCAATAGAAGCTGAAAACTCTACAAGCGGATCAAGTATTTCTCTCATGAACTCCGTTGCTATTCAGTCCAATCACGCATATGTCATCTGCGCATATGCAAGCACCTGATTGGACTGGCTATATAAGATGTTGCGCTGAGGTGTTTCAGTTTTACGATAGATGTACTCCAACATGAGATTAAAGAGTATCGGGGACAGAATATCTCCCTGCCGAACACCCGAGATAACTACAAAAATTGTCGATAGCCTGTTCTCAACTTTAACACAGCATTGAGACTGCGTCACTGTCATCCTACACAGTCGTACCAATTTTATTGGTATTCCTTGGTATATTCGAGGGCAGACTACAAACTTTCTCGATTGATCGAGTCATAGGCCTGCCGAAATCCAGGAACACCTGATGTACGGGGATGGGTGCCTCATAATATTTAGATAGAATCATCCGCAGCGAAAAGACCTGATTATAGTGTGATTCTATCCAATATAATGTAGGACAGTAACTTCAATGCTGTGCAAAGGAGACCGCGATAATTCTCTACATACCGCGATAATTCTCACACTTCAAGCTCCCTTCTTGAAGATGGGGAATATCGCGGCCTCTTCCCATTCGTCAGGCATTACTTCGGTTCACCATACGAATCGAATAAGGTCGAAAATACAGTTCAACAATATATCCCCTCCGAATATCAAGAGCTCCGAATTAATGCAGTCCACTCCAGGTGAGCGGTTTCGTTTCAATCTCGGCATGACCTTAGTGAAATCCTCATGAGACGGATCCTCAATGCAAATCTCCGCAGTCTGTATTAGAGGTGGCTCAACAACAGTCTGTGACGCATGATGAAGACATGCGTCAAGTACTGCGTCGATGTTGACACAGAGGGATTCCGGTCCCGAATGCCGGTTGACGGAGGCCTAAAAGTATGATGCAATCCAGTAATTCCTTTAAATAAATTACGCGAACTGCGCTCATTGCTGAATTGTTGTACTTTCAGAACCTTCCACCATTCTCGCTTCTTCCGTCTACAAATCCGCTTAGCTGCCCTCCTACCAATAGCATAGTCTTGTTTTTCCTCGCAATTATGAGACTTTGTTGCACTTCACTATGGGCTATAATTTGTTGCTCGACTGCATGGCAACACTCGTCATCAAACCAATCATTCTTAGGTTTTACTTTCACTATTCAACCGCGTATACCAATAATATTAATTGACATTTATATATGTACATACATGACTCCCTACAAAGTTTACCCCATTTCAACATTGAAGAAGTAATTGCTCTGCCCATATCTTCCAAATGTGTTTATTAAAAAATAGTCAAACTATAGTTAGATCAAATTATTAAGGCGACATATACGGCGATTAAGTTACAACTTAAGTGTACGCGCATTAAATTTTAAATTTTCCGCAAGCGCAACATGACATATCGACACAATAACATAAAAGCCGAAACAAGACTATACCGGTAAACGGAAAAATGGTATGCGCATCACGAATTAAATCATTTATCTATATATTAATCGTAATATGTCCTTTCACTATATAGCATATTAAAGTGGCGCGAGCGATGCACATAAATCTATTATATAATAAGCAAGGTCGTCTCATACGTCGCCGGTTACAACAAAATCTCATTTTCGTCTGATGATTCACTTTTAAAATATTTAAAATATTTTTTTTAAGTTTTTTGTTTCTATATACCGTGGTCGCTCGATCATCTACAATTATCATATTTATATACATAATAAATCTACTATAGAGATCATCTGATCAAAATGAGAAGAAATATAAAAATTATATAGTTATTTTTATGAGAAGATGACAATAAAACTTAAAAAAAACACTTTAACGTTTATTATCTTCACCTTCGATCATAACGTTTTTTGCTGTTTAATGGCGGCATAGATACACATTTTGCGTATATTTGGCAACTTTAATATAATGACGCGCAATGACGTAAATCCAAGCGACCAAGACAATTGAATACGTTGCAACTTGTAATCTTGATGGTATTTTGGAATTCCATCCATTATATTATTTGTCTTTTATTATAGATAATTGTATGTTAACTGGAAATATGAAATTGCAAATCTTGATTCGTGCGCCATTATGCGTTATTTCATCGCTGTCAGTTTTATTGTTCAACTAAAAAACTTTTCGTGATACATTCAAATAAATTTAATTAAGTTCGACTCGCTCTATGTAATTAATTAAGTTTACTACCTGAATAAAAATGTTTTATGAGATGTGCTTTAAACTAGTTTTAGTATATATATACATATATGTATATAATATATATATATGTGGTATATAAATTAGTTGAATGATGATATCAGATGGATTATGATAAGAAATGACCTTGAAATATTAACGACCATCTCGATTTTGGTTTTTGTTCTTTCGCTGCTTAATAGTTTACGATCCAAAAATTCCAATGAAAATAGTTGTATACGAGTATATAGCCGGTCTAGAACATCCTTCTTAGCTTCTAATTAGCTTCTTTTTTTTAGTTTAATTTAATGAGCGCATAGATGAGAATAAAATAGCGGATCTGTTCGAGTCTGTATGGGTTCAGATATACTTAATGATGATATTCGCGATATAGCAGCCGGTTCATACAAGTTCGATCACGGTGAACCGGTTTTTATTTTTTTAATTCTCGTTTCAGAAATACAATTTTAATAACATAACTTATGGTTTGTTTCAAATTCGAAGTACATACACGTTTAAACATATACATATACATATGTATGTATACAAGTAAATCCTGTATATGTTGCAAACTAACTATAGAACTGCCAGTGCAGATGCGCAATAAGAATATCTCTGATATACATTGCTATAAGCTTTGGAATTTTTCATTATGAATGCGGATTGACAGGATGCGATTAGGCATCTTTGGCAGGATGCGATTAGGTTGAGTAAATTACTAACTATCAAAATACTTTAATAACTGAACCTCTAATCAGTTCATTCCAATAACCTACATTTAAAATGTGGTCAAATAAATTATAGTTTATTTTCGGCTTACACTCTCAAAAAAATAGGCCAAAAAATTGCCAAAAACATCACTAATAATTTGAGCACAATAAAGAACCACATATTATAATTTACGGTTAAAATATATTTACTTCAAAGAGTTGGTCTTATTGGTAGAAGCAACAAGTTCCTATCAAAATCTCGGCTGGTTTGATCAAATCCCTGGTTTTTAATAAAGTTTGGTTTTCTGGAAAATAAACTATTGAAAACCAAGATATTGAAACCAGTATTTTAAAACACACAGTTTTGATAACCAGGATCTCTTTACAGCTCTTTAAATATTCATTCGATCATTTCACAACAATTCACAACAACAAATCAAAAGGACGTCTTTAATAAATTCTCTTGCACCATGTTTTTCTGCCCTATTCCAGAACGCTGAACTTCACGTCGCCACAATCTTGAATTTAATTAAAATCTCGAGACTAATAGCGCACATGTCACACGAATATTATTAAAAAGCAATAATTGTCAGTGTAACCATCGAATTATATAGGCATACTCTGATTATTTGTAGCCACCTCAACCAATAAATTCAGATTTGATTACTTAACCTTGCAAACGGCATTTTACTTATCGATTACACAAAAAAAACGACACACTATATGTATAAGATAACCAAAACCTATTATTGCACGCAGAGAAAGTAATTCAACGCGCGCGGTCTTGACTTCAAGTTCTTTCTTCAAGATTTTATATGCATTATGGTCGGGCAAGTTAAGCAGCAAACTATAAAACAAAGAAACTTTGTTAATGACCTACCTCAAAAAAATGTACTTCTACTTATTTACAGTATGGGCAATAAACTTAATTGTTATATGTATGTAGGTAATGAGGTTATCATTTTTATTTAATCATATCATATAAATTTAAAACGTAATCTTCTTAATTTTACCAAGGGAATATTTTTATTTATGTTAAAAAATGTACAAAATTCAATCACAACTTATTTGTATGATACTGCGGTTTGTTTCTTCGCTATATATATTTAATATTGAATTGTTATAAACCGCATTTTACAACACTTTGGTTAATTAAATTATGAAATTTATTGTACTATTTTTATTACACACACAACCAAATTCTATAAATAATTTATTATACATAATAATTTCTTATGGTACCAAAGTCGTTCTTTTAATTAGCATGTTAATTTAACGGTCTGACGAGTATAAAAATGTTCGATCGTCGCGGGACTTGTTTTAGGAATTTTGTACGCGGCTGTTAAATATTTATTATCGAATTTAGACTCTACTGCTAATTAATAAAAGAATTTTGTTATGATAGTTTTTATATATACAACCAGGATTTTCTTAGTTAATTATCATGTATAGATAGTTCGAGGTACACTAGCAAAAACTAAATTAAATTTTTGTATTCTAATTTATGGTTGAATTGAAAATCTTACGGATTCATATTATTATAGCATACATGGCTAATGAATAATAAGTAATTTAAACATTAACGAATAGGTTAATTTGAAAATTATTTAAACCAAATAGTGTTTTTGTATAGATAGAAATTATGAATTAGGTAAATATAGAATTGCTTACCAATCATATTTTGCAAATTATTACAAAAATTACTACTCAAAAATAACAGGCCAATGGACTTCGTGAGAGAATACGTTATTAGTTGCTTTGGCTTTTATACTCTATTTTTTAGTTACTTTAGTTTGATTTTGATTTTGAGTAGCATCTAGCAGAAAACCAATCATTAATACATATATGTGTATATGTAATTCTTCAGAATCCTCGGATTTTATAGCGAAAATAACAATGAAATCATCATCCATTTCATTGTTGATTCACAATCAATCTGTAAATATTATTATTATTATTGTAAACTTACTGTTCCTCGATTTTCTTTAATTTATATCGCAGTTGTCGATAGCTAGTCTGAACACACTTTTATAAGCATTATTAGATAATTATTAAAATAGAAAAAAGATTATATAACTAAAAAAAATATGTGCAAAGCTCGATGTGTTTAATCTAAAACTAAATTAAATATTTATTATGATATATAGATCTGTCTGCCAATACTCGGTTAAACCAGGATTTTACTTTAATTTGCGGTAAATTCATTTACCCTATCAAGGAGTAGGATTATGGCTTTACTTTACTCAATTTGCGAAAACATGTGTATCTTAGGTTAGGTTAGGTGCGTGTTGAGATTCCGACAGCTCGCCCGGCTTGATTGAGCCTCTAATGAGAGCCTCTATTAGTCTTTCCAGTGTTTTCAACAGAAAAGAAGATAAGCTTATAGGCCTAAAGTCTTTGGGATAGCAGTGAGAGCTTTTTCCCGCCTTAGGTATAAATATTACTTTTATTTCAGTCCACTTCCTAGGAATGTGACAGAGTTCCAGGCTGCCTTTGAAGATAACTTCCAGCCAGGGCAGGGTTACGTCGATAGTTCGCTGGATATCCGCAGGGATAATGCCATCAGGCCCTGCCGACTTGTATGGCTTAAAGCTGTTTATTGCCCATAGGATATTCCGCCTGCTTACTATATGGCTTACGGAGTTTACACCCCTATTTATCATGGGTCCCTCCGGAGCTATTACCGAGCACTCCGGGAAGTGCGTTTCTAGTAATAGCTCCAGGGATTCCTCACTACATGTAGTCCATGAACCATCCGGTCGTTGTAGATAACTCGGGATGGAAGGACTAGAACAAAGTACTTTGCGTAGCCTGGCCGCCTCCGAGGACTCCTGTATATTGCCACAGTAGAGTTTCCAAGCCCTCGTTTTGGCTGCTCTCAGCTCGTACTTATAGGTTTTGAGGACTTCCTTGTAACAGTCCCAGTCTGCAGCAGCATTTGTGTTCTTCGCTTTCTTGAACAGTCTCCTGCATTTCATACGAGTACCTTGAAGTTCCTTCGACCACCAGGGTGGCCGAGATTTACCCAAGGGTCTACTGATAGGACATGCACCTAACATGGCCTTGTTAAAAGCATCAGTTAGCTTGGCTTCTAGAGCATCAAGCTCCTGTGTAGATGCAGGAGGTTTTGGAACCGATACCGGTAATAAGTTACCCAGAATGGTTCTGAAACAATCCCAATCAGTTTTCCTCCTATTCCTGAAGGGTGGTTTGCTAGTGGGTTTTGTATCCACTTCGTATTGGAGATAACAATGGTCAGAAAAGGAATGGTCTTCGGACACTTTCCAGTTCAATACCCTCTCCTTAATAAAATCCGAGACAAGTGTGATATCCAGCACATCTTGTCTATTTTTAGTAATAAAGGTTGGCTTGCACCCGATATTACATATATTTAGGTTAGTACTTAAAATAAATTCAAGGAGTAACTCACCTCGCCTGTTGATATTTGTACTTCCCCAGATTGAGTGATGCGCATTAGCATCACTGCCCATGATGACTCCTACTTTTCGTTTTTGAGCCTCCATTATTGCACTAACCAACCTACCTGGTGGTATGTTTTCCTCCTCGTACGGTAGGTAGGCCGATATTAGCCAGAGATTTTGCCCATCCATCTCGATGCTAGCCACCACTACATCAGCGTTGCTGTAATTAAGTAGTATAAAACTATTCAGATTATTTCTAGCGAGAATGCAGGAACGTATCTTACCTTCATTCTTCGCATGTAGTATTTTATATTTGGAAGTTCTGAGGCCCAGCACCCGGTCACCATTGACCCAAGGTTCCTGAACCAGAACAACATCAATGGACTCAGATTCCATTTTGAGCAGGAGGGCCGCCGAGGCGGCTTTAGAGTGATGGAGGTTGATCTGAAGGATCTTAAGCATTAGATATTGCTTACCTCCACCACTGTTGAATCAGAATCTTCTGACGTCGATTCGTCCGGTAGGAGCGCACAGCGTAGTCCCAATGATCTCGATATTTCCGAGTCCAGGGATAGTGTATCCTGAGCGTCTTCCGGGATGCTTTGGACATCTGGGTCACAAGCAATAGGCGGGACACCACTAGTGGCTTCCCCACCTGCTGCAGTTGCCCCAGGTCTGTCAGCCTCATCGCGCTTATAGATTTTGAGTGTAATCGCTCCAAATCCATAGCTGACCAGGCCTCCAGATTTTGCCAAAGCACCCACGGATTCTCTGTCGATGATTATGACGGCCGATCTGTGATTTGTTTCCGCCTTTACCTCATCCAAACTGGCAATCTTCCAGGTGGCCGTTGGCAGATCCGGATTGCTGATTTTCAACATTTCCAGGATCTCCCAAGGATCACCCGGCTCCGCAGGAATCCAGGCTCGTGCCCTTGGCCTGCAGGGAATTTCTTCCCTAGTCACCACTGCTAGTTTGGCCCCCGGCCAGACTTCCCCCAGGCTGCCGATCGCCTTTTTATAGAGGGTCACAGACCTCTCATCGGCACAGGCAGTCAGTTTTACGTGACCCCGGTGCCACCCTCCGTCTCGGCAGGATGGAGCAGGTCCTGGGTTCTCCCTCATGATTTTTAGGAAGATGGCGGCTAAGGCCTTCTCCACCTTCCTCCAGTTAAGGGTCGTAAAGCTCCCATCTTCTTGTGCCCTGTCAACGACTGCCATGATCAGGTGATCCTTTAGCACCTCGTTGAAGGGCCTGGTAACATTGTCCGGAACCCGTTTCTTTTTAGCCTCCGTAGGCGGTTCATCATCAGATCTCTGCCTTTTCCGCTGTGAGATCACAACAGAAACCTCCTGCTGTGGCTCAGTGATACGTCTTGCCCACGCAAGCGTATCCTTGTCTCTATCCGTTCTCTGCTCCAACGGAATGTTACAGATCTTAGAGATCATGCGCCAGGCTCTCTTCCTGGTCTGATAGTTTGACACTGATGGAGGGCCAGCATTCGTGCCTTTGCCCTTTGGTTTCGAGGGGCCAGCCTCATTCGGTCTTATGCCCCTAATTGCACGTTGGAGACCGGGCCTAAAGGCCGATGTCTCCGCAGTACTAGATTCCGGTTTTTTAAGAGCACCGGTCTCTTCTTGTTTTTTATCTGGATCTTCCATAATAGGTCCCACGAGTATCTGAGAAAGGAGGTCCACCTGTGCAGAGATCCGCAATACACAGGTAAGGCTACATGATCCGGAGGGCGCCAAGTATCCGGATACACCGTTAGAGACTGGGCTAGTTTTTAGACTGGGCAGCCTGGCCGGTTATTAGCACGATACGATTAACACCTTAACCCGGCCCAGTTATTTAGCGCCGTGTTTTCGCCTAGTACACCACATGGTGTAATAGTTGCCCGGTGGTCACCACGGGGAGGTAACACGCACACTTGTGGAAGCTGCAAGATACGGAGCTGACAACAAGTGCCAACTTGATTCCCCCAGACAGCTTCTCACCAGACCACCTGCAAGCGAGTAACACACGCTTATTTTTAAATGCGTTGTAGTTTTCTCGTAATTCCGTCTCAAAGAGTCAAAGTTGATGAATTCTTGACAAAAACCATTCACTCATAAACCAAATTTATCAATATTTTTCCACTAATCTGTAAAAGTTTTATATATGGGTAATATGGGAAGATATTATCTAGCGATTAACAGACGTTTTTATAAAAATTCGTTCTAATAAGCGAGAAAATTGAAAATTTAATTTAAAACTATTTTATATCGATAACCTGACAAATCAATTTATTGAAAAAAAAAATGTATCTATCTGAATGGTTTAGGAATCAACTAAATTTCGTTTATTTTTTAGTTCATCCCTTTTTAATTAGATGTCATAAGTGGCAAAAAAGAAATTTTTCATGGAATATTTTGTAATTTTCGATAGCGGAGATTTACACTATTTCAAATTTTATTTTAGACGCATTCTGTGGCATTTAAATATCGACATCAATTTTGATTTCTGTTCTAGGTAAAGTAGAGTCTTAAGCGAAAACACAAAAGTTAATATTTGACGTTGTTGTTATTACATATTATCATATTATAAAATAGGAAACAAAACGTGTTTTAATAAAACAAAATACTAAAAATCGACTTTTATATGTATTGGCAAACTGCAGTACTTAATACAATTGTCTCAAGCTAAAATCGAAACCGCCATTTCGTAGCATTTTTGATAATTTTATCAATATCTGAAGATTTAATCAATTAAACATCTCAAGAAATATGTACAAAGCGCTATGTGCCAAACATGAAGTACAATATACTAAAACCGATTTTAAAATGAAACCAACTAATTTCCATTTTAGAACACAATTCAAGTGTTGATTCGGTTATAAGCTATTTACACATGGTTTGGTTATATGTAAGCAATTCACACTTGTCTATTAATTTTCGCCTGGTGTCACTAGTGACAGTTTGGTTAAATCACAGATAACCCAGATGAATCAATAGGAACAAAATTTTGAAAAAAAACAATGGCTCCATTTTACGGTTTATAACATATTGTTAAATTATGCATACATAACACACGCATTAAATTTCCAAATTTTTACAATGATCAAAACCCTTGCTGCGAACATAATAAATCTACTTTAAATTTTATGATTTTGGTGTTAATAAGAAAACATTGCAGTTGGTTGGCCGAAAAATATATTAAGGGAAATTATAAAAATACTAGAAATCCCAATTGGCGAATAGTATACGGTGTGAATTATTTTGAGTAAGCTTCAACCGTAACCCCAATCAAAGAAAAAAACCTTTACAAATTATTTTCATTCAGTTTACACAAATTCCATCTAGCGTAAAATAAAACAACCATAAAAATTCGATAAGCACAGTGAAGGAAATAAATGCATTTAGCTACGAAATGAAACGCAATATTTAAAATAGAATATTTATTTCCTTCATTTGACGAATACAAAATTTATATACAATATTATACATACATATAAATCCATACATATTTTTTCCTTTTTTTACTATGTATTTACTTATTCTACTGTTTCCACATTTAGCTATGCATGTGTATTGTATTGTGGGATTCCCAAAATTTGTATAATTGTATTTCTGTGAAAATGTGTACTAAATGCAGTAGAAACAGAAAAATATTCTTTTTGTGTGAAAACAAAACGTGTAATAATAACCAAAACAATTTTCATGGTTATAGTAAAATCGAATAAAATAAAATCTTAAATTTGATCAGAAAAGTGTAATCACTTTTGAATTCATTAGTGAATAACTGAAAATTAGTTTATTGTATTACGTATTTGGTTAAATATAAATAGTTATTATTAGTTTTTAAAAATAATATTACTTGTTACAGAATATAGTCGAACATTTTTTTTTGAGTTTCTGTTTATTATTGAATTACCTACATATTTTGTTTAAATATTTTAAAGGAACTGATCTTAAAATAATGGAGGCCGGTCTTGATAGGAGAAAAAGTGGAATTAGGTGTGCTGTAGATAATTGTGATTCGTCTAAACGTAAAAATATTCGACTTTTTAAATTAAATAAGTAATGAGCTTAATTATTTAAAACCTAATGATGTATTGGAAGTACCATCGGAATATCTTATTCACCACAAAAATCATTACAAAGATGAAAGTGACCTAGGAAGGCTTAAGGCACCAACGGATTGCTTTTTTGAAATATGTAAAGCCCAAATTTATATGTTTGGTAGAATGTTCTATGAAAAACCTCAAATTAAAAATTTAAAAGAACATATTGTTAAATTATGCATACATAACACACGCATTAAATTTCCAAATTTTTACAATGATCAAAACCCTTGCTGCGAACATAATAAATCTACTTTAAATTTTATGATTTTGGTGTTAATAAGAAAACATTGCAGTTGGTTGGCCGAAAAATATATTAAGGGAAATTATAAAAATACTAGAAATCCCAATTGGCGAATAGTTTTGCAGGGAAAATGAAATCTTCAAACTTATATATTTAAATTTCATGAAGTGTATTTATTTTTTTGTTTATTATCTGATTGTTTTTACAATAAAATACCTTTCATTTGATGTATCATAAGACCCATATTACAATTAAAAATTTGAACCATTATCCAGCGTCTCTGATCAGACGATCCGTTAAAGAAAAAATATCTTCAATTCTCCGTCTCAGCCCAAACAAAACTCTCATTTACACCATTTATGTATCTCTTCAATTTTTTGAAAAAATTCGTAAATTAACCAAATTATGTAGGTTAGATTTTAGATTTTCCAAAATTTTATTTTCTGCATTTACATTTTATTTCGAATACATACCTACTTTTATCAAATAGCTTTTTCAAGTAATTTTCATTCAAAAACGAAACATTTTATAAATTTTTTTCAAACTCATACATTTCAATAAAAATACAAACAAAAAGAGAAGAAAAAAAAGATATACTATCCATGTATACATACATGCATACACAATTATACGATACGAATATTTTTTTAATTTTTACAACATACATACACTAGATGGCTTTATATGAAATGTGTACGTGGTTCATATAAGAGCATAGACACATTCATGGGGTACCGGTTGGCGCTTATTTATTATGCCACTTGCTAAATGGCGCTTTTATCAGTCGATTTTGAAAAAATCAATAAATTCGTTTTATTAATTCATCTGGTTATTATTTATCTGTGGTTAAATGTTAGCAAATATTTCTTTAAATATTAGTGTCAGTTGTTTTTTATAGATGGTGCACCAACGAAATCAATAGATGGCATCAGACCATTTTTTTCCCCAACTGTCTAAAAATTATTGTTATCTGTCATTAAGCGCCATCATTCTAGATTTGATTTCCAGCATAGAAGTTAATCTCAATTCTTGTGATTTCTTATTTGGGAACAGCTTTCGTATCACTACACACTTTTAAAGCGACGGTGGCGCCATTTAAAATAAAGTGGAATGTTAAAGAACTAATTTACGGTTCGTGCCCTGGCTAAAATAGCTTATAAAATCGTGGTTTGAGTATTTGCTAAATAAAATTTTAAATAACCGTTTACGTATAATATTTTTCTGAGTCTTCGCTAAATAAAGCCATCTCTTGTATTTGCATTTAATGAAATATTTTTTTATTCGTCAAATTCAAATCTATTTTAATTCAAACTCATACTAAAATTGGGAACTCCTCAAAGCCGCTTAGAATTGGACCCTTCTGCACAAAATCTGTATGTGAATATCAACATTTTCGATTTATTTTAATTATGTCGGGACTAGAGGAGCCAATAATTATTGACGGGTCGCTGCGCTCCCGTCGCTACGCGACCTCATGACAAAAAGGTTTCCCAGGTGTAGGAGCGGGGATCAGCAAACATGTCGGGTCTATAGGAGCCATTTGGCAGTATTTATGTTCGAATTTATAATGTTGCATTTAGGTACATACATACTTGGCTCGAATTACATTCATAATTATTTTCATTATTTCGCTGTGCTTTTATTTTTCGATAAATTTTATACATAAATATAAATAAGATAAATATTTAAATTATTTAATTAAGTTATAAAAAATATTTTGTCGCTCATTATCATACATTTTAAAAAATAATGCGTTACATAAATAATGCTTATTATTTTGTAAAAACCATATGGTAATCGCTGTATTGCTTAATAATAAAAATAAATTTATTTATATTTTACAGTGTGCTTAATACGTTTTTTTAATTTTTTTTTAGAAAAAATCGACAGTGTACAATATACATAAGAGGAATTTCGGATGAAATGTACATATTGTTATATTGTAATAAAATATTATGTATATATATATATTTATAAAGTTGTCTACATAAATTTTTTATTTTTGTATATGATAGACCACGGAAACCGTTTTTTCATTAGATTATAAACTGAAAAATTTGGTACATACGTGTAGATTTTGGGCAGAAGGGACCAATGCTAAGCGGCTTTGAGGAGTTCCCTATTTTAGTATGCGTTTAAATAGTAATAATATTTTGTTATGGACTATAAACAAATTTACAAGTAATTTAAGAAAATTTAATTGTAATATTTGAGTTATGAAACTACAACAAATTAGATTCATATATTTACAACGAATTAAATTCATATTAAAATTACATATGTATACAACGAATTAAATTATAAATAAAAATCAATAAATTAAATGTACCTGCGTTAATTAGAAGTATTTTATACTCGCGAAGCGAGTATAAAATACTTCTAATTAACGCAAAACCGAAAAATTTGGTACATACGTCTAGATGTTGGGCAGAAGAGACCAATGCTAAGCGGCTTTGAGGAGTTCTCTATTTTAGTATGCGTTTAAATGGTAATAATATTTTGTTATGGACTATAAACAAATTTACAAGTAATTTAAGAAAATTTAATTGTAATATTTGAGTTAAGAAACTACATCGAATTAGATTCATATATAAACAACGAATTAAATTCATCTTAAAATTAGATATGTATACAACGAATTAAATTATAAATAAAAATCAATAAATTACATGTACCTGCGTTAATTAGAAGTATTTTATAGCGAGTATAAAATACTTCTAATTAACGCAAAACCGAAAAATTTGGTACATACGTGTAGATTTTGGGCAGAAGGGTCCAATGCTAAGCGGCTTTGAGGAGTTCCCAATTTTAGTATGTGTTTAAATGGTACTAAAATTTGAATTTCAACCGATAATTTGGTAGGGTCCAATGCTAAGCGGCTTTGAGGAGTTCTCAATTTTAGTATGAGTTTGAATGTTAATAATAATATTGAATATCAACGGAAAATTTTGATCTTTTCTGAAAGATTTAATATAAACCGAAAATATTGATATTCACATACCCGCATACATTGCTTGCAAAATGGGCCAAGCTATGGTCGAGGTTGAAATTTATATATATTGCCTTAATTTTAAAGAAAATTGCAAGTAATAAAAAAACCCATAGATTAATCGTAAATAAAATTTAATATTTAATCACAAAATTTAATCTACAATTGTTCAAAAACTATGATCCGTTTGCGTTTGGGAATAAGGAATCGAGATATTCTGCGCGTACTGCATTGAATTTGGGACTGATAATTAATAAATATGAATCACAAACAAAAAACGTTTTATTTATTATTACATATTGACAACAGGCAAAACTTGATATTTAAGGCAATGAGAATGTCATATCGTCGGTAAAAGAAAATCGAGATGATGCTTATTAAAAATATAATTTATATTATAAAAAAAACAAATACTTCAATCTTACATTTCAGATTTGACAGATAAAACTATGTACATATTTTTACAATTTTTTATCCTAGATTCAAATCATTATTTTATCCGGGTAACAAACCAAGTGTTATATTAAGCGGTTATCTAAGACACTAACCGTTGTAGTTTAAAAAAATCCGCTGTATACAAAGTGGCGCCACCGTCGAAAAACGATGGTGACATATATCAAAGATTATTTATATATAAGATAGGAATACACGAACAAAAAAGTACGGATTTCCACTTTTGGATTCTAAAAGCATAATTGAATGGAGCCATCTATAAGAAGATTTATTAATTGTAATAGCTAAGTTCAACACCTGTCATTATTAGCTACATCTACAAAAGACAATCTAAGCTTGTACAGCAATTTTATCTTCTTTTTTTTGTCTGAAAAATTTAAAATGAAATGGTAAATGAAATAGAAGCTAAAACCTGTCTATGTGTGTAGACAGGTTTTAGCACCAAACAGTGTTTTTATTTAGTTTACTATTTCATTTAAAACAAAAGAAAAATAGAAAAAATAATATTAAATGCATATTATGTATGTATATACCTATTATACTCGTACATAACATAAATACAAGACATTTGTTTGTGTATTTTTAACGTATTTTCGATTATCATTATTTTGCTAGATATCGTGGAAGAAAGTATTTCACCGAGCAAATAGCGCAGTGGTTAAAGCTGCGACGTTTGGATCGGGAGGTACCGGGTTCTCGAATCCCAACAGAGGCGGGATTCAAAATGAATTTTTCATCTCCCGATTACGATCGGTGATTAATCGGTGATTAAATTGAAAACATCTATGACCCTCTGTTGGAATGTAGAACTCATGTGCCGACCCATCTTCCATGTCACTGTACAGGATGACATGGAGCTATGCAATGCGCAGGTGTGGTATACTGTAGTTGTGTGAATGGGATGAATAGGTTGAATGAATGTTAGTGTGAATGTGGGTATTGTGGGTATTGTCCCGTGGGCCCATTAGTGGCATGAGTGCTAGAATAAAATCCGCCCAATTTTAATTTAAAAATTTTTTTTAAAGTAATTCATTCAAAATGATTAGAAATTATGTAAGATGTTATTGAGAAAGCGTCACAGAAATTCTAAATATACAGATGACGAAGGGCGGTTGGTGCAAATTATAGAATTTCAATTAAACTCAACTTATCAGTATTTAAGAAATACTCTTAATTTGCAATTACGCGCCGTAAGGACAATTTGCAATTGAAATATTTTAACCCAGTTACAACCGGGGATTAATAAAAACCTAATTGAGCAAATTGAAAATAAGGTTAAGAAAATGTCTAACCGAGACAAAGAGCATATTTTACTGTTCGACGAAATTAAGATAAGATCTGATCTAAAATATAACCGAGCAAATGATCAAATTATAGGAGTAGTCGACTTTGGAGATGGTAAACGACAGCATAAAATCGCTGAATACATAAGTGTATTTATGTCAAGAGGATTATTTAGCACAGACTAATTTGTTTTAAGCTATTTTGCAACTGAAGATCCCATATGTGGAACAAAACTAAAGGAGCTAATTTTAAAAAATAACACAGAATTACAGAAATTGGGGTTAAATATTAGAGGAATTGTGTGTGATCAAGGTACAAATAACCATAGTACGTATAAGATGTTAGGAGTAAGTAAAACTCAACCATTCTTTATTGTGGATAAACAAAAATTGTTTGCCTTATTCGATATACCACATTTATTTAAGTCAGTTCGGAATACTCTTCTAGCATATGATATTATAGTTACAGCGGAAGGGTTGACTACGTGGATTATACTTAGTGAGCTATACTAAATAGACAGTGAATCTGTTATAATAGTTTGCCCTAAGTTAACTTTAAGGCACATATACTCCAATATATTTGAGCGAATGAGAGTTAACTTAGCTACACAAATTTTAAGCCGTAGTTGCGCGACTGAAGTTCGAACTTTCGACCATTTAAAAAAATTTAACACCAATAAAACAAAACAGCATGCTTTAGCAACGGCAATATTTATTGAAAAACTGGACAAACATTTGACGCGTTAAATAGTAAAAGTTATGTGTGAGTATTTGGAAAACATTAAGATTCACACTGATTCACACAATAAGAGGTATTTTAGACTTAACTTCTGCGATAAGTGATACAAACCTGAATATCTCATACATCTCAACGTCAAAATTATAAACGGATGCGGTAGAAAATTTATTTTCTCAAATTGGTTCAAAAGGAGGTAACAATTTTAATCCATCGCTGTATGATTTTAATTTTTTTATTGCTAAAATTATATCAAGTAAGTTAATTGTTCATTCGTCGATTTTAAATTATGAACCAGATAAATGCACTTTTTTGGAAACTGACCCGTTTGAGATTACAAATAATACAAGACAAGAAATTGAAAATTTAAGAAACGTGAAGGAAACCGATCTTATAGATTCTGAAAGAGAAAGTGATAATAATGTAGTAAACGAATTTAATGAAAAGTTTGAGAATTTTTCGATATTTTTTAGGATTATTATTTATAAGTTGACAAAATAAATGAATTGTCAATCTTGCCTGGAATATATGGTTAAGCAAGATAAAAATTTGTCGTTATCTGAATGTTTAATAAAATGTAGAAACTATATAAATACTTCTAATGATTTATACATAGGAAATCCGACTGACTTGTTCCTAAAAATTACTACGCTTCATGTATCAATTTTTGCAAAATATTTTATCAAAATTTTGGATAACAGAAGATTAATACAAACCATATTTAACAAATTGCTTAAATGCGACTAATAAAGATGATAGATATAGCGAATGGTTCACAGGAACATGTAAGGGATACAAGGAAAATGCTCTAAAGTTCTTAATTCCCGTTTTAATTAGGAAAAACTGTATATGGAAACTAGAGAATATTAAAAATGATAAGAAATAAATAATCGAATGATCGTATTGAAAATCCCAATCGAAGAAAAGCATTTTAAGTCACAGAATTATCATTAAAACAAAATTATACAGTTAAACATTTAATTTGATTTAATGTTAATATCAACTCATAAAAATACCAAAATATCCAAATTAAACCGGCCTATGACAAAATACCAGATTTAGACATTTGTTCTTATTTTTTTATATGTATATTTTTAATGAAATATTTATATTTAAAACTGAAAACAATTTTTATTTTCATGTAAACTCTGGCCTCTCTGGCACTGCGATTTTATTTGTTGATATACTTATGTATACATATACATAGAAGAGGTTTTTATGCCCAATGGAATTCAAGATTTTATCAGTAAATAATAAACTTCAAATCTTTATGTCAAATAAAATTATAAAACAATTCTATTCGTTTTTAATTAATATATCTGCAATATTGCAATATTTTGACAAAGGAAATCACACGTTGGTTAATAATAAAATATTTTAAAACAGATAGTTCAATTGTTACATTACATCAGATAGTTCATTTGTACCATAAAAAAAAGTTAAATACCTATTTATGCATATGGACTTTAAATCAAAAATAATAAGTTAATCAAGGTCGAGTAAGTATATGTATGTAATTATTTCCATATTTTTAATCAAGAGATAATCTGCCGTATTATTATGATAATATCGTCGATCAAAAACGGAATCTATTCAGTTTTTTAGCGAATTGTAATATTTACTAAAAATTGAAATCCTTTGCGAATTGTACTTAATAAAAACATGGAAGAGATGCGAATGAAAAATACGAAAAAACAACAAAAAATTCCAAGGTTGAACTTTTTCTATTTCATTTTAAATTTTTCGAACAACAAAAAAAGAAGATAAAATTACTGTACAAGCTTAGATTGTCTTTTGCAGATGTAACTAATTATGACAGGTGTTGAACTTAGCTATAACAATTAATAAATCTTCTTATAGATGGCTGCATTCAATTATAATTTTAGAATCCAAAAGTGGAAATCCGTACTTTTTTGTTCGTGTATTCCTATCTTATATATAAATAATCTTTGCATATATCAAATCTGTTCCTATATTATACACAAGCCACTTTTTCATTTATTATTTGGATTGTTCAAGTCAACTGACTTGCATGGGACAGCTGCTTTGAACAAGAAAAAAAATTCACTAGTATGGGAGTTGAATAAAGATGTACATATTATTCGGCAGTACTAACTGACTTGTTATGTTTGTGATGCTTTACAGCCTACAATAAATTTAATACTCTGGACGAAAGCTAACAGATGCAAAAAATATTCAATCAAAACATTTCATTCAAAATAATCAATTAAACGCATATTTTATTGTTCAAGTTAATTAATTGGAATAATGTCAAACTTATTTTTTTATTTTGTCTGTTGAAATAACAGAATTATTCACTTTATGATGAATAAAACAACAAAATTATTTTTAATTTATAGTTAAAACTTGTTTTAAATTTATTTGAAAACTTAGGATTAAATTGTTGTAAGCACGTTATAAGTAGGAATAAATCGTAATTAGATTGTGTAAATAATCAATTTTAATATGCAGTAGCAAACTTGTGCAAATTATTTTAACGTGTACAATGAGCAATAGGAAAAATATAATTCCATTCAACTTCATGGTTCACATCAGGATGTTTCATTTTTTTTTATAAAATTATTCTTTCGTTTCTTGTTTACATTACTATTTTTAATTGATGGATCACATAACAATACTCGTTCTCGTGCGCCTTCATTTAATGGACAACGTTGTTCATAGAAATTTATTACAAATGCTGGATCATTTTTATTTATCTCTGCTGCTGGTAGTAAATCCAATTCATCACAGCCTGCCCATTTCACTAAAAACATTAATTCACCGGTACAGTCAGTGCAGCCGAGAACCTTCTTAATTGGTAATTTACGGTCATATCCCCGAGGTTTTTGTATTTCTTCCACTTTATTTTTCTTGCTACGTTTAGTATTTTTCATATTATAATATCTTTTTAATAAAATTGTATTACTTAAAAGCTTCGAGCATTAATATATAAGTTAATATATAAGTTAAAATATTATGCCAATTTGCAAATAACAATATTGTTGACATTTATGTCGTATTTATACCTAGGTACCAGTGAATTTAACCCTTCAAACCATTTATAATAAATTATACTTGTGTGTGATATTTTTTTACTGCGCTTGTGCTGAGTTTCGAAATAACATCGAGTTAATTGAGGTCAACTTGGTGTTAACTCTTTAGAGTTTTTTTGAGGTGCGCTTTTTTTTAAAAATGCGTTTCAAAAATTTTCGAATTCGAATACTATATTGGGTAAAAATTAGCTCGGTTATTCAGAAAAATCTAAATGATTTTAATTTTTTATCTGTAAATATAATATATTTTATGTAAATCTACTTATTTTTATTCACTATTATCGAAATAAAATAAAATTTAACTTTATTTTTCGATGTACTTGATAAAACAATGTTTTTTTTTCATGTTCTCGATAAAATCATACATAATAGGTACATATACAAACTCGAAAAGAGGAGAAATTTTAAAAGAAAATATCATTTAATTTTGTGTTTTGACAGGCAGTGGTTTTGACATTTGAAAAATGAAAATTTAAAAAATAATTTTGTTGTCATACAGACGCATGAATAAAAAATGGCGTTACTACTTATTTTGAGTTATTTTATATCTTTTCCATTAATTTAAATCGAAAATACTTAATTATGTTATGATGTAATCGAAAATGGGATATCCCCGATATTTTTGGCATGAGTGACAACGCCTTAAAAGTTAGGCCGAGTTTAATTCGGAAATTGAGCCCCGAACGTACTAATTATAGGTCAATAATTATAGGATTATGATTTTGTAGAATTGGAATAGAAATGTTAAATCATAAAATAAAAATTACTATGAGAAAGACGAATAAAATATACATAATTTAAAATTATATGTACATAGCTAATATATTTAAAAATAAAAATTTTCATTTAAAGGAAGCTGCTGTTTTTGTATAAAAATGGGAAAAAGGTGCTACCAATCAATTGACAGAAGTAAAGTGAGTAAGCTGTACTAAAGGTTAGCTGCCAATAGTATACTTTATTATGGAAATTAAAACGCCTTGCATTATTTAACATTGTCGAACAGAACTGCAATGCGATATTTATATGCATAGATTTAATTGAAGGTACATGCTACCTACGAGATAGTTAATATTTCGATAAAACTTTTAAGATTTTATCTAATAGGCGATTTAGTAGTTATGTTCTAATTATATAATATGTCTCATATACTTAAAATTTTAACTATGTAATTTGATTTTCTAATTTCTTTTAATTAAACGGTTAAAAACGAGGTTTGTCCTTAGAAATTTATATAGTATAGTATAATAAATGTTCTGAATGTTAACTAACACAATATTTTAAATGGTTTCTGCACAAAGTTGAGATTTTTACATAGTACTCGTATTATACATGTACGAGTAAGTACATAAAATAATGAAACAATATTTAAAGGAAATTAATTTAATAATCAAAAGAGATGTGGGTGCATTCTTCAAAGTTTGATTTATCTGTAATTCTGTACCATCGCAAAAATTATGAAGATACTATACATTTTTTAAGGTCGGAAATAACTAAAGATAAAAATTGAATTTCAAATATACAAATTTCTTGCTTGATAGACATACGAATATTAGCCCTTATTTTCAACAATTAATACCTATTAGATAACCTAAGGATTCAACTTTATAAACCTTTGTAACATTGCGAATGATTAATTTACAATTTTGTACATGTCTTAATAGAATATTGAAAATCGCGACAAACATTTCCTTATTGTATTCATATGTTAAACCATATGAAGATTCATAAAATACTAAAACAATTGAATTATCTTCATTAAATAATCAACAATAAAAGACAAAAATTATTTAATTCTATTATTAATACAAAATGCTATTGATGTACATGTTTTATATTTCAAAATAGCAATAATAATTATTAAATATTTTTGTTTAATTACAATGATTTTATTATTTAATTTATTATAATTAATAAATAATAATATTTTGATTTTTTATGTTATTTATTGTATAATACGACTGACTTGAAAAAAATATAATAAAATAAAATTAAAAAAAAAACAAATAAAACAAAAATTAATTTAATTTAATTAATTAATTAGTATATGTATGGTATATATATTTATAATTATTTATTTGTTATAATAATAAAAAATAAAATTAAAAATAATAATATAATACATAAATCTGATTTATTTTATTATTTATTAAATATAATTAATAATTTTATATAAAAAAAAACAATTGTGATAGTAATTTAAACAATGTATACTAATTAAGAAAAATAGTGAGCAGACAGACCTAAGATAGTTTTTGAAAATAAATTAACAGAACCAAATGTATATCAAACAAAAAAATAAAAGTTGGGCGGAAAATCCAATTATTTCTTGATTATTTCAATTAAATTCGTTTATATTTGGCACCAAATGTTAATTATATTAATTAGACCGAATAATAAAATTATATAATAGTTTTTTAGCACCTTTAATAATTAATTTAGAGTTTTCATTATTTAATAATATAATAAAAAAAATATAAAGATATATGTATAAATGTATGTGTATATATATTTATTTAATTTTAATTTATATACCTTACAAAATAATAATATATTATAGCTGCTTCATTGCTTAAGTCTGATTTAATTTTACAATTTATTTTTAATTCAGACCTGTTGATAAATTTTTAGTTAAATTAATAAATTTCTATAAAATAAAACAAATGCACTGGAATATCGTTTTTAATACACAATCAAAATTCAAACATTTGTATAAGAAGTTTCTTATAATAAGTATGTATAATAGTAATATCCTGTTTTTAAATTACCTCTAAGGAAGACATACTCGTAAATGTATAAAAAAAATTGAAAAATACCAATTTACAACAAAAAAATATAACATTTTACTTTACTTACGATGATTTTTTAAATTGCAAATTATTATCAGTCTTGTTGAAGAAGAATTTCAAGAATGAATAAAATTTAAATTTCGATTCAAGGCACTTTGAAAATTATACAATCGTTTAATTCATAAATGGTTAGAAAACAGAAACAAAAGAAATTCTATATTGTTAGAAAAATAAAAAAAAAATAATAATAATAATACATATTTATATAAATTAAAAACAAACTAAACGTAATATTTAAATCATAACTAGTTCAACATAGTTAGCTGGTAACATTCCCGTTTTTCCGGTGCGTTCAACACGACCAGTCATCCATCCACCATTTATCGGTTCTAGTTCAAATATTATATCGCCTTCAATGAAACCTACTTCGTCTGAATCTTGAGCTTCATAATCGTATAGAGCACGATAAACTCTCTAAAATAAAATAAATAAAACCAAATAAATTTATTAAAAAATTCATTTCGATCAAAACATTGAGCATAGACTACGAAATAGGATGATTTTATATGACCACTGACCAAAAATGTCAGAAGTACATTCTAAGTAAACTACATATTAATACTACTTAATATGTAGTTTATTAAAAATGTACTTCGATTATGTTAGAAAAGCCTGACAATCAAACCGTAATTAGATTATGAACGAAGAACTGAAAAAAAACGAAAATTTTTATGTAACATGGCAAAAAAATGTTTAATTATAAAGAATCTCTAAAATTATTGCCATGAAAATTTCAACTATGCCAAATACACTAGAATTTCGTCAAGCTAACCTTTTGTTCACCTACACTCCTTTAGTTTGATTCTTTATTCAAGAATCAAGCATTATAGAGAGCAGTTTTATAAAATTTCGCTGAACAAGAACGTAGAGCGAGATTATGAAATTCAGAATTATACATAAAAACAACAACAATGTTACCGTCAAAACACATTTTGTAACATGAAGAACATGGAGAAGAATAAGAAGCAAAAAACACAACCAATATCTTCGGTCAACAAATTGATATCATCGGTATTAGTTGTTTTCCTTGCTTTTATTTTATTATATTTCATTGTGTCTTTTGACGGGTAACATTGCTGTTATTTTCATGTTTTCCAACCCTGAGTATTTGTTTATTTTAAATTAAAACAATTTCCACCGAAATGACTCTAGGTTCATATTTATAATTCGCAAAGCATTGAGAGAGCTTTGATTTCAACAAACTACTACTCTTATCGTTTATTCTATTCGAAATTAAGTTTAATTAAATTGGATGATACTATAATACGAGTAGCTGATGATTGGAAACTGTTTGCAAAAATAAAGAAATTTTTATATTTTGATGAATTTGTCATCAGAACGGAAATATTGAATATCGGAATTGTACAACTTACCGTTTTACTCGATACTCTCGTACTCTGCTGCTGCTGCTGTTGTTGTTGTTGCTGCTGCTGCTGTAATTGCTGTTGTTGTTGCATCTGCTGTTGATGCAACTGCTGTTGTCTTATTTGTTGTGAATGTTGTTGGTACAAATGTGAATTATCTGGTTGCACCGAACCATAAACACCATTCGCTGGATCAATATCAACAATTGAACCAATTCGTCTTGGTTGATTATTCGCATTTGCTAAAATCATATAATTCAATTATTATATTGTATTATATTTTTATGTCTAAATATAAATCCGTATTTCCGTTTATATTTTTGTGTATCGTATAAACTGTTTTACAAAAACAAAAAATGTTCAATGTTCAGATGAAATAACAACATACAACTACCACATATGTACATTAGAGCTATGTAGCATATTATAATATATATATATAGGCTAAATAGAAAATTCAAAGCAATAAAAATTACGAAAAGCAAATCTTACCAAGTGATGCGCGATCAGAACTATAAATTAACGTAGAACTTTGTCTTGGTGTGCTGGGCATATTTCGCGGCCCATCAGTAAGTGGATCATAATCGGCAATTTTTCCTATTTGAGCAGAATTAGCTACTACCACTCCGTTTCCGGCACCGCCACCAACGCCACCTGGACCACCACCACCGCTAACTCCTGTATAATTATGATTATACGTATGTGTGTTATACAAATTATTTTGTTGCTGTTGCTGTTGTTGTTGCTGAAGAGCCATTTGTGACTGGTACAATTGTTGTTGGTGCGTAGTTTGACGATTTATATTATTATTGAGGTTATTATTATTATTATTTGTAGAAATATTATTAGAATTTGTGTGATTATTATTTGCGTTATAGTATTGAGTATTATTTACAGTTGGAGCACCACCACCGCCACCACCACCACCACCACCACCACCTACACCTCCACTCTGTGCAACTGGCTGATGCTGTGCTGGGCGCGCGTAATTATCATACTGATCATAGTACTTTTGTTGCTGGGCATTATTCAATACGGGCGATGACATTTGTGCATGGTTTTGTGACAGCGGACCACCGGCTGGATGATGAGAACTTTGTAATATATTTTGTCTTAGACTATTATAATTTTGTTGCTGTTGCTGTTGCTGCTGCTGTTGTTGTTGTTGAAGATTTTGCATTGCAGCCTGCTGACGTTGTTGTTGTTGTAATCGTTGTTGCTGCAACTGCTGTTGCTGCTGTTGCAAATACAATTGTTGTTGCTGTCGCTCATAAGCGTGCTGTTGCTGCTGTTGTTGCATAGCGATCGATTGATTTTGTGAATTATTCTGAATTGCTTGTGATTGGTACTGAATTATCTGTGGCTGTTGGGGTGGTGAATGGCTTGGTGGTGTTGACGGTGATGTTTGATATTGTGATAATTGTGATTCAGCCGCTAATGCTTCCGAAAAGTATTCTGATTCGTTATCTATAGTTTATAATTTATTAAAAAATAATAATTTTTATATTACAACAAATATAACAAAACTTAGAATTTATAAATGCTATTACATAATACTAAAGCTATTTATACAATTTATAACACAAAACAGTTGAGTACACAGCTGCGTCATTTTCAATCAATAATTGATTTTAGATGAACGGATGTGACGAGATACATCGATAAAAAATATACGAATTAGCCACAGCGAGCCAAAATATTTCAATTAATTAAATATTTCAAATTAACGACCGATCTCGACCATAAAAATAGTCGACCGTTAAAATAATCCAGATCATATAGTACAATTAGATCTCGAAGGAGATCCTAACCTGATCAAAGGCGGCTAGTGAAATCCTTAAGTTGTTAAATAGTTTGGCATGATAGAAATCTAAACAGCTGTGAGTATGATATCTAATGAAATCTATATCTATTATAAATAGAATTAAATTTTGTTTGATGATTTTGAAAATTGAATTGAAATTTAGGATACGAGAATTTTAGTTTGTCATAGAAATATGAGTTTTTTACAATTAAATTTTAAGCATTTTATGATCAGGTTGATTAGATTATTGATAATCGAATTTTGCAAAATGAAATTTAATTATGTGGTATTGTATATATGTGGCGTTTGCCCACATAAAATGCCATTTTTCTGTCAAAAATAGGGTAAACATGAAAAAAGATTTTGTTAAAACCGAGTGATTATTCAAGAAAAGGCTCATTTCTCCACATAATATGCTTTTCTTTGTAGTTTTGATATTATTATCAAGATATATACCATATCTTTATTATTCAATTTTAACTATTTTTTTTGAACTCCGATTGGCTCATAAATACAATTTAAATGAGTTTTAATGCTTTAAAATAATCTAGTCTTTATAATAATCCAGCATAAATCCCTTTAAGCTCCCAATATTAACATGGTATTGATACATTTTTCTTTAATAGTGACCCTAACTATGAATAAAAATCGATGAAGCTACTGCTAAAGTGTGACTTAGGCATACGGGTTTCCTGGTGACGATACTGTCTTTTTATTATTATAAAACAATTACACCGTATTAAAATTGAAAATAGTTCCTTAAAACATGTTTATTATCAAATAAAAAATGATGGACACATACAACACAAACATCAAGAGCAATACATTGCCAAGCAGCAGCATTTTGATTTCCTCGAACATATAAATACTTTTCCTTTCGTACATTGATTAACAACAACATCTTTACATATAGTTATATAAATAATTTCTTTTGTATTTTCTTAATCTAATATAATGTGATTGAAATTCAAAGAAAGACGAAACTAAACCAAATAAAAAAATCAGATAAAATCTTACTACAAAACTAAAAAAAAAAAATAATTAAAAAAAAACAAAACGAAATTATTTAATCTATAAAATGTGTATTTATAAGTCACTTATGTAAAATACATTTAAAAATGAAAATTGTATGCATATACATATAGCAATGGATAAATGAAGATAGATTTTCTTTTCTGTTTACTTTGATATTCGCTCAAACTTAATTAAGAAATTTAAATTAAATATACAATGTTTTTTTATAGATTTCCTTACCACGACTTTCTGTGATATCTGCTGTTTCCCTTTGTTTCTCCATTGCAGCTTTCTTCTCTAAATCACCATGATAGGCAACATTTGAAATTATTTTTGTATTTTGTTTTATTCGTAACGTTTCTGGATCGTCGGCAACCTAAAATAATAATGAAACAAACAATTTGATTAACATAAGAATTGAAATGGAACTCTTGCTTGGCATTCAGTAGAACCAAAATGATTAAAACTTAAAATTTATTTTAGACAAGACAACACCAACATAATATATCGCATATATACGTATTATAGTTATTTTTTACAGTTGCATTCTTTCTGTCATACCGTACAGTGCATAGTATGAAATTTTAATCATTTAAATTAATAATTTCTTCATATTGTAAGTCTTAATTTAATGGTTCCTTAATTGGTGAAATTGGACGAAATTTAGACAAAATCGAAAACAGGAAAATCTATGCGGAGTCAAAAATTAAGATTGGTACATATGTTTGTATTACCTGAAATATACAGACATATAGTTTCTAGTTTGGCCTAAATGAACTGAATCTTTCGACTCTTAATTGGTTTTTGCATTGCGCAAATTGGTTTGTATAGAGACCTATGATAAAGTATGTGAATATGAAAAAAGGAAATTAAAGTGTGGATTTAGATAACAGATTTTGAAGAAAATCAATTGACATCTTATGTCGCAAAATAAATTTCATAACTTCACAGTTATTCACCGAACTATATGGTGGAATCAAGAAATAGTAAGTAAAGCATGCAACTCAAAAAATAACATTACAAATATTATCTTCCAATTACCAATACACTTCACGACAATCAAATAAAACTAACAAAACTATAAAACTTTATTTATATAAAAAATTATGTAACGAAGTCGGAAATTATCAAAAAATTTGTTGTGTTGTTATGAATGTGCACAAAAACTCAGCCAAAAAATCAATTTTAATTAGAAAAATTACTGTGAAATCGCAATTATTAGCAAAACTGCAACTATATGGGAAAACCAATTTCCTGTGTAAATATTATAATTCAAATTTCCACCAATTTGTACCTGTGTAAATTTTCCTTTCGCCTTTTCAAATTCGGCATGATATTTTACATTCGACTGTAGTTTCGTATTTTCAGCGATTCGTTTCAATTCTGGTGTATCAGCTATTGTTGTTGCTTTTGCTTTTGGTATGTGTCTAGAAATAAAAAAAAAAAAAATGTAATTAATAAAAATTAACAAATAATTAAATTTAATTTAAATTAGAGTCTATCTGCATATGCTATTTTTGGTCTATGATCTAATAATTGTCACACAACATAAAAATAAATACAGCCGATTGAGACATGTCATGTGCAATCCATATAACACATAAACATCAACCAACTGAAAAAAGTGTTATATCTTCTAATAATCCATCCAGTCGTCTAATGCTAATCGTCTTTACAAAGAGACGAATTTAATTGAATGTACAAATTTTAACATTTTTTTTTATTTCAATGATCTCATGAAAATATTAAAGTGTATATGTGTTTCACGCTACATAAATCATATAATTTTGAAATCTACAAATCGCATGTTTGATATAAACGCACACTAACATGGGATAGACAATGTTTCGAATTTCTTGAATAATTGAGAGGCTGAAAAATGTTGAAATGTTTTTGCTTCCGTTTGGTATTATATTTTTTTTTTGTATTTTTTGTTGCCCTTCAAAATAAATAGAATGTGCGTTAAATATATGTATTTGTGTGTTACATAATATAATTATGGATATGATAAAAATATGCGTTAATTTTCGTTGCGGTGCGATTACGAGAAAATTATGATTTATATGGGTATGTTGCAATAGAAATGACGTTACATGATCAAAATTGAATTTGATCAAAACACGGACATAGATATATATTTCTCTGGTGTCTTGGTGCCTGTTTTAAACATTCCACCCATTTCAAATTAAGAAAAGAACCACTGTACACATCAATAATGACTTATATACGATACGAAATTCATCAAAAATTCATTGGAAAGCAATGATGGACTTGAAGATGGCCAGCTGTCTGGTAAATGCAAGCGATACGATTTTCCTGTCACTAGTGATCGTATTTTGTATAATACGCAAATTTGTTTACATTATATTTGTAAGCGAATTGTGCAACGATCTTTGAAAGGAGAGCCACCATATGGTAGGCACAGAGGTCGTTGCAGGCGACGATGGCTTCACGATGTAGAGAACGACTTGACCTCTTCAGAGTGTCTTAGACAGTATGAAGACCATGCTCAGGATCGAAACCGTTGGAGTCAGATGGTTGACTCAGTAAGGATCCAGTAATGGCCTTTAAAACTGTTTAAAACTGTTTATTATTAAATTTGTAAGCAAAATTAAATTATTATTAAATTTGTATTGCACCTCCAAATATCTTATGAAACACGTGAAACAACAAATGTATGTATTTTAGATTATACACATTAACGGCAAGGTGCATGTTACAGAGGAATTTTTAAGTAGGAAACCTGTTTGTTACAACGCACTGTACAGTGCGAATCAAAAACAAAAAAATACATAATCTGGTTATTTCTTACTTGCGTCTCATAGCTCTAATTGTACAAATAGTTCTCCACAAGAGTGAAATCTGGTGATAAAATTCCATAGCAATCTAAGTTAATTTACGTAGTAGGTAATCACTGGTTGTGTAATTGTTTCTAAACTTTAAACGTCTACGTCATGTAAAACTCGGGATTTGGTTGCGGTATAAATATTTACAAGTTTAAAGTGATATCTTATCAAAACCTTGTACTAGCTCGTTTAATTTATAACCAATACAACTTATTTGAGTATAACAGTTATATGCATATTGTATACGAATACAAGTAAAAATAAAAATAAAAACAATAATTAGTTGGGCATGATTACATAATTAATTTTACAACAACTAAAAATCGCTTTAATTTAAGCGGCTGACATAATTTTGAGTTAAGTGTTTAACTGTACATAATCGAATATGAACATAATTTATTAACAAAGTTTGAATGCTTTAAAAGTTTAAATAAATAAAAATGTATTATTTTTTAATTCTATTAATATACGATAGTTTAATATAATTTATCGAGACTCACGGTGAACCCAAGTATATAATGGAAAGTTGGTTATTTTTCTTTTATTTATCATTTGTGCATTATAACGCTAAAAGTACTTTGGTGATTAGATTACACAATTTCTATCGTAATCAGAGGTAACTCAAACTCCATAATATTTAAGTTTCGTGGGACGTGTTGTTTTGTATAAACAATCAGTGATAATGTCTTCAGTAAAATTAACCATTATAAGCATTTTTGTCTTCAACCTTTATAAGGAAATTGAAATTCTAAAATATTTTATCTTTACTTCATTATTGTTTACGTTGTAATTTTACGAAACAAATGAGACCACGTTTAAATTAGATCCGATTTTATATTACGTATTTGATTTCAGATTTGAATACAACTTTGAAAGGGCCTCTGTGTAAGTTTTAACAAAAATTACACTAAATATTTATTCGAATTCCAGAATTGAACTAAAATGAAAAGATTTTCCCACTACTTCATAGTTTGATAAGACACGAAAATATGGAACAAATTCATAGAATAATGAAATCAATAATTATTAATTTTAAATACTTTAAATCGAGCAGAAAGCACAGTAGTTAAAGCTGTGTCATTTTGATCATTTAGATTTTAATCTCAAAAGGGTCAAGTGGCAACCGATTTTTTATAACTTTTGATGATAATTAAGTCATTTACCATATTGCTAACAGCTAAAATGCAAAGGATTTGCTGGTGTTTTAAAATTTAACTAAATTAAAACTATATTATAATAAACTAAATTCGTATGTTGAATATTATCGATATCCACGAAAGGGGTTATGGATCATAAAATTATATTACAATATTGATTCATGATAACAACTTTGTCGAACACATAAATAAGTATATAACATTGATAGGAAACTAAAATATAGAACGTATTCTCCCATATACAAATAATCTGCTCTAAATATCATCGCGTATCACTATTATAATATACATGAGAGACCTAATTAAACGAATTACATACGCGATATTTATACGAATGTCTAAGCATGTAAATTACTATAAATTGCAAAAAGTAATTAAACTACATATTATTAATTTATTAAACATTACACAAAATCTGTTTGTGCTTTGTTTTGAAAATGTATGTAAATTCTTCATTTTTATGATTCACATACCGTGCTCGCGCGCATAAACATTCAATTTACCTATCAATTATTCTAAAGCACAAAACAATATGTACATACATATGTACATATAAGTATGTATAAGTAAACAACCATAACGTAATGTGAATATTAATTTACGTAATTTATAGTTTTTAATTGTAACACAGCATGTTGATATCGCACATTATAATATAAATGTATGTTCAATGAATTCTCGTACTATGGTAGACTATATAAATCAGCTTTTAAATCTCAACGCTATGTTACCGAGAATTTCTAAAAACTCATTCGTATATATAAATAGTTACAAAATTAAATAACAATATGGCTTTTGTTGTTGTTGTTGTGTTGAATAAAATAGTGCAAGAAATGAAATTGAAAGCTGAATATGTAATGTACTTCGTATATGTATGTACAATAAAAAAAAATCTCACATACTTGAGATTTTTTTACCATAGTAAAATTTGTACATGGTTTGAGTGATTCATTCGTGCGATTACATGTAATAAACGTATACTCTCGTGTATATAAATTGTCTACATGTCTCACCATTTCTATATTATGAATATATCTTTAATTACTATTACAATTTTAATATTGATCAAAGACTGGACATATACGGTTATGAAATGTATTTACTGATGTATGGTAATGCCTCAATAGGTGGTCTTGAAATGATCAAACGATCGATCTGTATACATATGAATTTTGTTTACATACGATCGGCAACTTTGATATAAACATTGTTAACATGATTGTAATACATACACATATGTATGTATGCAGATTTTGTTTTTTAAATAAATCGTGAGCGGTAATGATTCAAAATGAGATCAGTGCGATTATGAAAAAAATCATTGCACATTCGAAAGATTACTAAAATGATCACGCTTGATTACACCCATTTTATAAATACGGTTTCTAAGAACTATACTTAATACTACGATTAATCTATAATAAAAATGATCACACACATATTTAATCACTTATATTAATTTTACTAGATTAGAGCGATCGGTTGAATTTAGAAGTTTACTTAAAACTTATTCCTGTTTATCGTGTCTAACGGCATGGGAATGATTGTGGTTGCTGAATATTATATAATGGAGACATGATTATTTCCCTACTTAGTAGACATCATTAATCTCAAGTTTGTGATTTATTTCTTATTGTGAAAACAAAAACACCCAAATGACCTAGGTAGACAGCCGATATGAATCGTAAAGGAGAACAATTTCTCGAGTGCATATATGTATGGCACTAATGAAATTTCAGGTGAAATTTTATGGGGTTGATATAGCGAGTTATCTTGAAAATGTTACATTGATAATCAGATACAAAGAGCTATTGGGGGTTTTAGAACTTTAATTAGCAAAAAAATGACTGATACATGGCCTCATTTTACCCTATGTACATATGTATATAAAAAGTTATTCTATTGAAAGGTGATTGCCATCGCTACATGATTTAACATCTAACTATACATTTGAAGGAGTAATGAGGTTCAGTCACCCGAGCTCTATTGCCGCTGGCAGATCAATCTTTGGGACAACGAATTATTGATTTCCGTTTGGATTCCCCAGACTAAACAATTTGTAATAAAATAATTTACAAACGGATTTCCGCCCCATGGCACAATGCTCTGGAACTAAAAGTACCATTTTAGTTCCCTGGTATTTTTACTATGTATGTACATACATAGGTACTATTATTGACCTACTGATGTCATTCATATTTTCTATTGTTTTGGTAATTTCATACATATTTTTATTGTGTCATTGTACGATAAAAACCATTATCAAAAATGTTAACTTCACATTCAACATTATCAGACAGATTAGCATAAATAAAGAAAATATAGTTGGACGATTTATATACTGTAATCATCATGTTACGCTAATCATGAACCAATATTTATTGGCATAATCGCATGCCATTGTATAATTATATCAAGTTACACAACGACCATTAAAAAAATATTTGCCGATTCGTGATATTACCAGTAAACTACTATTTAATAACGTGATCCAGATAAGCTTATCGAAACAATTACATAAAACAGTTGTAGTTCTGTTAAATATGTGATACGTGATTAATTAATTTTACCTTCCACCTTATTTCTGTTTAGGAAAAAGAAAATGAAAATTCTTTTGTATTTTTTTTGTTTTGCAATTTTTTTCTACTGACAAGAAAAAGTTTCTAATTATAGCGTACATATTTCAAGTACGGAGTAAAATATGAAAACTAATTAAACATTCACGTCTCAAAATGTAAATAATAAATAAATGTGTATTGTATATGTACATAAAAACACATTACACTGCAATTATATCTTTACATATATGTATACCATAATTGTGTAACTACTTACTTGTATTAATTTGTTTACGTTCCATCACTTTCTTATTTACATACTATATTTCCGGAATATGCGGTGACATTCCATAACATATACACTGATATGAAAGTAAAAGTTCTGGTTTTGTTAAACATTATAATAATTTTGCAATAGTTTTATGGGCAATACACAATATGTATATATACATACTTAGTATATCCGTTTAATTTCACACTTGATTTTTAAATTCGAGACACGTCATCAAGACAATAGAAAATCTCGTTAAAACAACCTAAAGCTACAATAGATTAATAACATATAAGTAATTACAAATTACGTTTACTACACATAGGATGATTCCTAGTCTACAAATCAATTAATTTCACTTTTTTAAATTGTTTGGTGCGATTGGTTAACAAACTTATATTTACTAAAAATAGTTTTAATTAGATATAAACGAAGGTGTGATCACGTTTACACATCTTTTAAAAAAATTTAGATTATAAAAGCAATGTAGGATTTTGAAATTTTCTCAAAAACTACTGTGTTACAGGCGATATCCAACTTACTTCATTGAAAATACAAACAAGTAAAAATAAATGAACGAGTATTTAATAGATTAACCAAAAACCATTTAGATATAGCTTTCCAATCTCAACATTGATTCTAAACCATTAAATTATGAATATTATAATTGACAGATTATGAAAATTATGAAAATTGAAATTTAAGATTCGTATAAAGCAAGAATTCCTACAAGAAAAAACTCTATGCTGATAAATGTGACAAATTTAAAATCAAAATTTCGAATTTTAATTTGCCAAATTAATTTGATTTCAATCTACATATGTATAATGAAATGAGTATCTATTCAAATTTAATTTGAGAAAGTTTAAATATTGTGATCTAAAGTAAAACAAATCGAAAAATACTGTGATAACTGGTGAGATTTGTTTGTAACACTGAAATTTTCAAATTTTGATAAAATCTAATAAAGTAATCTATGTGATGTTAGAAAATCGCCGCACGGTCTGGTATCTATGGATGAGATTATATTATTTGGACAAAAATATTTTTAGAATTAACAATTAGTACAAGAATTAGTGCAAAGAATGATTTGTCGAACCCTAAATTAAATTAATAAAAGAGAGGGTCTGTGATGCCAATATGAATTGAGAAGTTTTAGTTTTATTTTATGAGCGTATCAACGTAAGTACAATCAAGGAGGTAATTTATAAACAACAAACACGTAGTTTGAAACAACGCAAATCGAAGATCACCTGTATATTATGTTATATTTTTCTCTTGACACAATCAATCAAATGCAACATAAAAAGCAATAGAAATGTCATTTTTAAAAATAGTTCATTATTGTCACACTAAAAATTGTGTCAAACTTAAAATAGATTCTAGAAAAATGTTGCGTAACTCTATGAGTTTTTCTTTTATTTGACATAGTTTTTTAATGTTTTTTTTTATATTTAAACATTAATCATAAAACCTATACCTAAAATGGGTACACATGTACATATAGTATATCAAACGTTATACGTACATTATGTCAACATATTAAATTGTAATACAAAACCATTTCTTTACGAAACCTAATATTTATAAATAAATAAATAGTTATCAACCCGCGAATAATATCTACAAAATTATTATTAATACATACTTACTCATATATGGACCACTTAAATCATCTGATAATTTTTTTTAATCAACCTACAACATATTTTTAATACGAGTTGCGACAACAACAAAACCAGTTAAATTATATCATTCGATGACTTTATTATACGTAAGTAAATAAATATCAATATACATTGTCGAAAAACCAATTATCAGAAGAATGATAAAATCTATAAAATAACTTAAATGTATATGTATGTAGGTATCAATAATTAGTAAAATTTAATTATTTACCATTATATATATTATATATATGTATATATGTAACTTTTCTGATTGATCCGTTGGACTGTGCAATAATTCTGAATGACCATTAGTACAGCGCATAAATTAATAATAAATGTATTATAAATTTGTTAGGCTCACCATAAGGTAGATGGTATTGATGCTCATACACAAAATGAGGAATTTGCATGAAAATTTAGAAGTTGATATGATGCATGTTCTCTCATCTAGATTGAGTAATCATCCATCAATTCTCACATTGAACCCAACAACTCTTTGTATACAAGTTCATCTTGTCGGCAATTGCGAGGTGTTGAGGTGGCGTGAGAGATATTATTCGCTCTATGCTTCATTTTCTGACATGGGTTCCGAGATCGATTACTACTAAATAAATGGGAACACGAAATATATTTTAAATACTACAAAAGTTTTGAAAAACATCAGTGAACAATCATTTACATCAAATTAGATGGTTTCCATAAGGTTGCTTGTTGCTTTCCGCATTATTCGAATGACCAAATTATAAACAAAAAATCCATATAAGTATCCATATAAAGTCCAGACTCAGTAAAATCATCCATCCTCCATATTCACATGATGTTGCTTCAAAAATAAAAGAAACAAGTCCATGAGTTCGTTTTAAACGTCAGTAACCTCCTGAGTACATCCATGACAACGTTAAGTTATTACTAATTCGCTGGTTAGTCCTACAAAATGTATTGCGATCAATCATTAGAAATATTTTGTTTAATAGACAATTAATTTTTTTATGAATTGGACTTTAAATATGCTATATAATTTACTAAAATGTGAATTTTACCTCCCCTTTCAAATTCATATTATGATCAGTTAAAATGGAATGGAAATATTTTCAAAGTTATTTCCATTGAAACTTTGTGCATCATAAGTTTTCGGTGAAATTTTTTTTTAGGCAAATTTTTTCCGTTAGAAAAATATAAAGGAGAAACGGTGGAAATTTTTAAATAAATGTTTTTATCAATTCTTAAAATATAATAGTTTTAAGTTTATGTTATAACACTCTTCTGATTATAATGTACATGTTTATCGTTTGAGGGAGTGATAATATTAATATGCACCCCATTAACACACATTTCGAAATTTCATATTTACGAAAAATGCAATTATGCATGATTTAGTTTCAATCATTTAAAACTAATCCGTTAGTTTTAACAGCACATTTTCCACAACATCATTTAAATACATTTTTAAATCTTTAGTCGCCAACCTTAAAAATTTCCTTCTATTTCAACAAATTTATTTTCGTTAGTAAATTTTCTATCAGCAATTAAAAACAATCCAATCCTCGGGTATTATTAATTGATTATACTTACCATAAAAATTAATTTTCATTCTTAAAAACGTGTATTTGTTTAATTAACATTTAATTGAAATTTAATTTATTTATTTTTGAATTCGAAAATATTACACAATTACACAGGAACTCATGATATGAATTATTTTTCCACTGGAATTTAAGTTACAGTGGTATCTGGTGGATATTGGAAGTAATGATGACTTTTTATATGACATTCAGATAATTTTTACATTATACGGTAAGATTAATTAACTATTTATTTTTGAGGTTCTAAAAATACGTGTGCGTGTTAAAGGGCTGATAATACTGTTAGACCACAGCATATTAAACAACACTTTTTACTACAATTAGTCAGCCGCTGTCGATATCTTTCCGATTCATTCATTCAATTGCTTATTCGCTAATCCTATATAATTAAGTTACATTTATCACATTAAACAGCTTTTACTATCAATGATTTAAAAATTAAAAATAATTCACTCTCACTGAAAAACCACAACAAAATGTATTTATAGACAAGAAATGTCTGCAATTTTCTTATTGAAAAAAGAAACGAAAGATTTAATTTTCATAATTATTAAACAATACAAATTAATATTTATTCTGTGCACATATATTAATATACATATGTACATATGTATAATAAATACATCTCAGACAAACGATATGCATAAAATAACTGTTATAATTCTCATGCAATTAAGACGTTGCTTGCTGTTTTTGTTTATTAAACTTGGATTTCAGATTAAAATTGTGAATATGAATGGATAAGCATTTATCGATTATGAGAGTGGTATCAAATGACATTCGCCTTATGTACATACTAGTATAATATGTACATTTATACGTATATAAATTTTTGCTAAGTAAGACGTTTCGTCTCTCATATGCGCCATACACAAAAAATCATTTAATTCATTTTTTTTTCATAAAACCATATAAGGTTAGGTTTTATTTAACTAACATCATGTACATACGTATATAAACAGTTGTAATGAGTACAATCATATGAGTGCGGTTGTGAAATAATAAATAAATTTATGATTCATTCGTAAATACTTTTTTTTTCAGCATACATATATATTGGGATCATCACACACTAACGTCTACATACTACGTAGTTACATAACACATACAAACAACTAACTTTACTACCGCGCCTTCACTTAAGGTTATATTCAAATTAATTCATCAAAAATTCTTTAGAAATTGTAAAAACTATATAATATACCTCCTCTGGTTTATTAAGATAAACACAATTATGAATATATGATTCGTGTACAAAATTCACTTTCAAATTTTTAAAATAGTTTTACTCAAAATAGTTTCCTCTCTATTCGGTACCGGTATTCATATTCACATAACTAAATAAAAAATCTATTTGTAAAATAAACAAATATACATAATTTGCATATTTATTACGTTTACACAGAAATTCTGGGTATAATAGTTAAAATAGTTGATTACGTTCAAATATATATAATATGTGTGTATGAAGATATTTATTTTTTACTTAAAATATTTTCAGTGGTTTTCGAGTTCAAGTCAGAATGCTCGTTCGATTGGCTCTGAAATGTAATAGACAATGTTTTGGCAACATAATACGTTTGAGAAACAGAACCACAGTAATTCTTTATATTATGATTATAGAGTAACTACATTTTTGAAGGCAATTGCCTTCAAAAATTTAGTTACTCTATAATCATAATATAATGAATTACGTGTTATTCAAACTAAAGTTCTATTAAATTTTTCTACCGAAATATCGGGATTTTCCGGTTCAAATCAACGAATTAATTATTTGAAAGCAATATTTATTTATAAAAAAAGGAAAATGATTTACCTATATATTTAAGAACGAAGCTCCATTATTAAAACCATTTACAATTTTTTCGCTTTAGATTAATAAGAATGATCAATTTTAAGATATTATAAATTATTAAATATTTCAAGAGTTTACAAGCTTTAAAAAGTTCATGCCTGATTATTACAGATTTTGCAGTCTTACGGATATTGTCAAACTTCAAATACGGGAAAGAGAAATTTATGAAATACCAATACGAGTACTCCGAATTTATTTACTCAAATATTGTTTAAATATTGACTAAATTTCACAATGAATTGAAATTCCAGGTGTATATTCAATTTGGATTCCATAAAATGATTTCAAATTATTTTGGATTTCCACCTAAGTTTTACTCCTGAAGATTCAATTTCTTATTGGCACTAATCACGCATATTAACTCGAGTGTACAACTAAATTGTATTCGTACTAGAAAATACAATACCAAATTAACTACTCAAAAGCATGGTAATAAGAGCATTAGCAGGTTTATATATTAATTAGAATATCTATTCTATAGGATCGAAGGAATCAATTATGCCATACTGAAATACATAAAATAATTCGATGCGATAATTACTATCGAAGCGGATTGACATAATGTTACAACAAGGTAATAAAATTCAATCATCACTCAAAGACGAACGTGAAAATAGAAATACATACTAAATTTATAATAAATTAGTGAATCTGTAATTACCAATTACACCATCACCAGTCTTTGAAACAGTTTATATTAAAAATTGTGTGTGGTATTCAATTTATACCATTATGATTTCCCAGTTCGTAAAATTGTATTTATTACTTAGAGTGTGTGTCAATCGGTTAAAAAGTAGTTAAAAATTAAAATTTTGACAGCAAAGTTAAAAAATAATTATTATTCACCACAAAAAAAAATAAAAAAATTTAACATGCTAAAGACCGCATATAATTTTTGACAACTATTGTTAAAAAAACCTAACCCAAAAGAAGTGTTTCACTGTTTCAGTATCATCATATTGTACATTTAAATTGAAAATTTTTGCAATCTACAGTATTCTAATGGCTTTATTGAAAATAGGAATCGTATATTTATTATACATAATATATACATGTTACTTTGTAATAGTAGAATATAGTAACTTGTAATTCTCTTATTTTTATTTTGTATTGGCATATTATATAATAATAACGTTACATTAATATGTATTGGAAAATATGTTGTACCAATACGAATCATTGTTTTAATTTCATTTTTTACATCTGTCAAAATTTTAACTAATTGACACAGCAAAATTAATTTTGAGTAGTTGAAAAGTTTACCACGGCAATTTGATTTCACCAAATGTTTAACAAGAATATTTTTAACCGATTGACACACACTCAACCAGTAACATTGGCATCGCATGTTCCAAACCGGTATTTTAAATATATAGTTAGCCATGTCATATTTGACTTTTTGTCCGTAGTTTCGGTTGTTGGGTGCGGTAAATACATTAAGTCGATTCTAAATTCATTTCGAAAATTATTATGAGCAACGAGGCTCATTTCCACCCATCTGGCTATATCGACACTGAAAACCTAAGAACAACTGTTGAAATTCATCTCCATTAACTTAAGTTACAGATGAACTGCGTTATCGATCGATGCTGATTTATTTTTTTGGCCTGAGTTTGATGTTTTGGATTTGGATGATATTTATATTATCGTTCAAGTTGTAACATTAAACAGAAATTTTCTGGGTTGGGTGAAATATAAGTACAACGCTAGTCCTCCAAAAACGATATAAAGACTAATTGTGCGATTACAGAGGGGATGCCTCTAGACATTATTTTTCTGGGTTGGATGAAAGATAAGTACAACTAGTCCTCCAAAAACGATCTAAATCCTTAAGCACAAGATCTGAGCTGATACTAGTGAAATCAAACGACCTTAATTATGTAAAAATGTTATAATATAATGGAAAAAATTCGTCAATTTGTTAGCTCGGCTTTAACAAGATTTTCCTTTATAAAATATGGAAAACAATACCGGCCAAATGTACGTAACTTTCAAAATTTTCTTCAAATTGACTATATTTGCGAAAATCAGATTATGTAATAAAATAATACAAATTTAAATAACAAACGTCAGCAAATCCACTTTTCAATTAACACATACAACTTATTTTTATATAATGTCTACTTCTGTACAAATATACCCTATCTGGTATGCTTTGTTATATCATATGAGATTGCTCTTGGCGAGACCTTTTGATCTAAGAAGATACATATTTTAAAATTATGAAATTAATTAAAAGATAAATTTGCAAACCGGTAGAATGTAGTTCTTTATCGATATATACAAAAAAAAAAACTCGACTTACGCTTCACAATATGGTGATTTATTAAATCCTTTATATGTTTTCATATTTAATGCCATACTACATTCGGTACACTTAAAGCATGTTTTATGCCAAATCTGTAAATAAACAAAGAAGAAAATGTTTATAACTTAAAAAATTCCATACTTCTTACTTCATCATAATATATAAATATAATAATAGTAATACTACAATTAACAATGGTATAATTTCACATTATAATTTTGCGCATTTATTGTTGATATAAATGTATTATGTATATTTATCGAGCACCACACAAAATACAGTTTAGTCTTCATTATACCAAAATTGAACAAAATATATTATCACCTCACTTACTAAACCAAAGCCAATCTGAAAATACAAAATTATATTCCACGAAATAGTGATAAGATGTGTGTTACGTTTGTGTTCTCAGAAAATGGCGAATTTAATTATAACCTATGTATAGCTCTAACATGTGTGCTTTATAGATAAGAGAGAATAATTTTGTATAAAAATTGAAATATGTACATACAATCTTTCGCTTCTTCGTGCTACTGTATTTGAGCTAAAAAAGTAGAAACAATATACCACGGTTATTCACGATAACCAAATATGCGCGCAAATATAAGTCACGCATACACATAAAATAAGACATAAAGAAAGATCTTCATCGCGCGGTTTTACTACACAACGAATACATAATATAGCGAAAGACAAAATAATTGTCATGTCATTGTTTTAATATAATTATAAATTAATTTAATTAGAAAGTAAATTTCTCAACGACTATCAAAGTTTACTACAATGTATAACAATGAATTTTCCATCCATTTGCATATCTTTAAGTTTTATTTACTACAATTTGATAGTTTGACTTTATATAAAAAGCAACAACAACAACAACAAAAAAGAAACCACTTTAAATTGAAAACGGATGTAGGTCATTTAAAACCAAATGTGTATGGTCTGTAATTGGTAATAACAACAACACTACAGATCATAGTGGTGCAACAATAATTATTATTCTATAATAATCTTTCAAACTGAATGTGCCAAATAGTGTTCCACAAACTAAACCTTTCAGTTTTTTAATAAAAAATTTTGATTATAAAATCATACAAAACTGTATTTCAATAAAATTTGTTTGGGCAATTTAAAAGTTTGAAGTATTGAATTTAATGTAATTCTATTTCATTCAAATTTATTACATTTCAAATATTCTATAGGCATGTCTAATAAAATTCTAAAAAATATCAATTTCTAAAGATCGCTTGATTACTTTAAAATTCCCCATTAAATTATCTAGTTATAAAATTTTTACTGTCAAAAGATGATAAAATTGTGTGTATCTTGAACTTATTAGTAGTCGATCGCTAATGTTAAAACACAATTTTCTTTAGAAATTGTTCAAAAATCTTAAATCGTAAATTTTTAATTTAATAAATTCAATTAAAAATTTTGAAAATTTGTTGTTCTAAAGTATTTTCATTTTTGCTATCAATTTCAAAATTCGAATAACATTCATTAATTCAAATTGTAAAGTTCAAAAATATTTCCCTTTTTATTCTTTTAATTTAAAAAACTCTTAAATTTCAATATTTCTTAATTATTTACCTTAATTTTTAAATTTAAATAAATTATTCACTAACAAATTAAATTTATTGAAATCCTAAATCTCTACAAGTAATACTAAATTAATACATATGTATATTCCTCTAATTTAAATTAAAAAAAAATAGAATAAAAATCAACAACTTTTTATAGAATTTAAATTTATCGCATAAGTAACACTCAAGAATTCTCCTCCTTACCAAATTATCGGTCAAATTTATTTGGTATGGCTCGATTTATTTGGAGCAAAACTATGATCAAAATTTGACGATATTTAGTAATGTAATTAATTCTCGTATAATTAATTAGCGTAAATTTGTATTTCAGTAAAATTCATACAACACTGTAACTGTAAGGCTATTTTATAATCATAACGTCCATAGAAAATTCAATTTATGATTGTATTTAATTCCAGCGTCAAGACGTGGCAAATGTGCATTATTGAAGTACAGAAATGTTGTTATATAAATTATAACGTAAACACACATTCACATTCCAGTACATAATTTACAGTGCGGACAATTCATTTTGGATTATCGATAGTAATTTTACTTTTTCTATAAGACCACTTGACCTCCAAGTTATTATTTTAAATTGTCCATCGCGAATTATCAACCACAGTGAATTGTGCATAGTACCTAGCCTGAACCAAAGAATATACTTATTTAAGTTGTAAATATAAAGTATAAACAATAGAATGCACCAACAGAATTATGTCATACGAAATATCAGAAGTTTTTTGTTAATCTTTAAAATATTTCTAAAAAGATGTTGAACGCTAATACTATAGACATAACAGATTAATTTGGATTTCTCATTTGAACTGCATATAAACGAAAAAAAAATTTACGTGTTTTTAGCAATGAAAATCAAATTACGGAACAAATGCGATTGTCACTTTCCAGTACGTTTGACGCATTTTAAGGTTACTTGTTCCAAAATTGAAAGTACACTAATTCCCAGTGTGTATCTTAAAAGGTTGGGAACCTTTCAGAGTATCAACTATTATTAGGCAGTTTTATAGTTATTTTACTGATTTTGAAACAAATTCACATCACATTAAATCAATCAGTACCAACACAGTCTCGCATGTGCCGAATTCGTCTCTGTTATTACCATATTACCAACCGTCTATAGTTAATTTTAATAAAATCTAAGCATTTTATCTGCTGTTACAAATTGAGTAACATTTATATAGAAATAATAAAATGCGGGTGGATTGTAGTTAGTAACTACATATAATATTTTGTTTTCATAAATGGTTTAACTAATTTAGATTGTATTAATAGACAAAAATCTAAATTACTTTTTCAATTTAAAATTTAGAAAAAGCCACAGTATTTGCCATAAAATTTAATTGTTCTATAAGTAAGTAACCATATATAATTTAGTTTAGCATTTCCTCCTACCACTAGCATTACTCACTAATTGTCTGTTTGCACATATAAGTACTGTATGCATGTTCTAAATAACCTTCATTTAAATATACATACAATCTACATAAAATGCGTGTTTTCTTAGCCCGTAATGCATGTCTGAATACACTACAAATTCAATCGAAATGGGTAAATCATACATATATCCATTCATCTCGACTAGCACATAACAATTAGTTTAATGAATTTAAATTGAAGCAAAATATTATTCGGTTCTCTTATGTGAGCAGTCTTTACGCGCCAGTTTTGTACGAATGATACATATCTCAAGTATTAATTTTTCGCTCTTTGCGCGATACTTATTAAACTATACATACTTAAATATAATTTAGTTAAAGTAATTAATTAAAATCTAAATATTTAGAATTAGAAAAATAACTTTGGGCACGCCCAAATTAATGAAGGAATCTCTATTGTAAATATACAAAATACATATAAATATATTTATAGTGAGATCTACATATATTATTCATGTACATTTATACTTATATACATATGTAGATGTATATTATATGGCATGCAAGACTTACTTATACAAGATTCTCGCGTAGCCTATTTATGTTTTTAACATAATCTTAAATATTTCTAGGTCAAGAAGCCGCTCTTTCGCTTCTTAATCTTTTTAATATAAAATCCATTCGTACAATTCGCTGGTTCTACATAAAGGTTATCTATACATTTTTTTTATTCGGTGACAAAAAAATATTACGTTTATAAGACGTAAAGACGATGGATGTTAATGACGAACATTTTACATAGAAATTTCTAATAAAGAATACTTATTTTGTTATACAAAAAACGGTATTACGGTGATTAGAATTTATTATAACAGTTTAGAGACAAAAGAAATTGAAATTTTTCGTAAAAATCTTTATACTTATTTATATAAAACAAAATTCTTATGATCAATGTGAACTGTTAAGTTGGAATACATGTTTAGATTAAAATTTGTTGTTGGAGTTTTCTCATAAAGAAAATGAGGGAATACTTCTTTAATTTATTTTAATTACATTGTATTTTAATCAAAATTATTAGTTTACAAAACTTAGACTTTTAAAAAATATTTAATGGCTGTTTTGGGGATATCAGGGGCGTAGCGCGATAGCTCTGGGCAGTTTAGCGGTGTAATGATAACTACTGCAATCCTCACCTCTGTATACAATCTTCAATCAGCAGCATATAATCATTTTTAAAATTTGCAGAAATCTAAATTCATACATATACCAAAATGATTTTTAATACTTTTCCAACAAATTTAATCGAACAACTTAAACGAAAGAAACGTCTTAAATTTTATAATAAATTTCAAAACGATTTCTAATTTTACCACACCTACATACTTCAAAATTTGGAGATTTCGAGACAACTCATATTAAAATGTCATTACCAAAGAAACTAAATCGAATTTCTCTATAAAATAAAAAAAGATCTATATTAACTTTCTGTGTAGTATAAGAAACTTTAAATTGTACATGCGTTAGATTTTCGAAGGAAAAATGGAACGGATCGCTTTTGTGTTATTGACAATATACTTGGCTAAAATTAATGTTTGCTACTTTTTAATTTGGTGTTTTTGGCTAGATTTAAACTAATAGAATTAACTTATATGCTTCTTCATAACGTCTACACTCTAGACTAGGCGATCATGATCTTATCTTGTCACACCTTATTCATAGTTCAATTATATGTATTACATATATTTAGTAAGCAAAACAATATTATTAAATTATCACATTCAAATTTAAATAATAATACATTTTTACTTAGGGGAGTTTAGAAATATTATTCTACAGTCTTCGAATACCCTTTGTACATTTCCTATTTAGATCCAATTTTCTCATTTTTGTATCAGTAAGTATATGTACATATATTGGCCAACTAGCGCTTTCAAGCTATTTATCTGTCATATTTCGGAATTTGATAAGTGGAGTCTACTTATTTGGTACAACGATGTTTAAAGAAATTGTTAAAAATTGGAAAGGTCTAGAACGGTTACAGTGAATTTCCTATTTCAAATGACGAAAAGGCTGTCGTATTTTTTATGTGATTTTAGTATGTACTCAATTTAACTATGAAAACAATGTGCTAAAATATGCCCATCGAAATATTTAATCAAAATTGAGAATTTAATAGATTCAAACTTAAATTTATCATGGAAATAAAATAAATTATGAATTTTGTTTATCATTTTATATGATCATGAAATAATTGGAAGACCGCGTTAGCGAATTGTTTAATAATGCTCTTTAACGGTTAAACAAAGATTAACTTAAAAAAATGTACTTGGAAACTTGTAAAAGATAAACTTTCTTGCTAAAAGTTTACTAAAACTTAGCATATAAACTACGTTTATGTACAGAGGTTTCTCTAACATGTCTGTGAATAAACATTTAAAAACTGTTTTTAAAAAAAATGTAATTTCTTCTATCTGACAAATTTACAAGCAATAATCATGGTTAATTAGAGATTTAAACTTAGTTAACACCTAGTTGAGCCTTATCAATTGTTGTACTCAATTTGGATTCAACTGACGGTATATTGTACAAATTTTGGGGTTTACTTTACAATTCACTTTTAATTTTTAATCGCATGGTTGAAAGCCTAATTTAATTACTTGCTGTCATATTGCATAAATTTATCCATTTTCACCTCAATAGTGTATTCTCATTTGTTCTAAAAGCAACAAAATATTATATTTTATTTTATTGTAACAAAGAAATCACGCTTAAAACATTAAAGTTTTAACTTAACTCGAAGAAACAATAAGAAACTAAAACAAAAAATATTGTTTAGCTCTTTACTCAATGGTCCAGTTACACGACTTTTGTATAGTTCTACTCAGATACTTATATTATAAAATAACAAACATGCAATGAGAAACTAAACGACATACAAGCAAAAATTAACCTACTGGCGTGCCATATTAAATAAGGTCAAGGCATTCCACTCATCATGTTGTACTCGTATATGTATCATACTGCAGCACGTAATTTAAAGAAAATAATTGAAACATAAGAAGCAATAGGTTAGGCTGCGTATTATATGTACATAATATGTACATATATCTAATAGTGTAATACGTATACATAATAATACATAAGTCGCTAAACAGAATTATTTTTTTATATTTTGTGTTACTTATATGTGGTTCACAGTACATATTATATTTTGAATAGTTAATTATTGTTATACATTATTATGTAGAGTCCTAATGAGATATTAGCATTTTAAAAGGAATCATTGGTAAAAAAAAGATTTTTACATAATAAACATATTAACAAATACAATGTATATAACCAAAGTATTTATTAAATGTTTAATCATACTATTGTAACTGTCTAGAATTACCACCATTTAACGAAAATATTTAAAGAATATTTCCATATGGAATAATGATCACGTATTTAAAATTAAATTAATTTTATTTATAACATGGTAACTAGAGATACAATATAAAGACCACCCATCACAAACTGATTTCGTAAGTTTGAATAATTGCAACCGACACAGATATCCTAAAACGGAGATAAACTGCCAGAATGAGGTATAATGCGCTAACCCGCTCATAATGAACAAATTACCTTCATATTAAATTCCAACCAAAAGATCGGAACTAATGAACTTATGTATATTTGTGCATGACAATACATGATCTCTGGTCATAGGGACAATGGCATACCAGGTTTTAGTAGTGGCCACTACAGGTTTGAGGGAGTGAGGTTCAAATATTTGGGCTCTCGGTCACATACGCTGGCTCGATCACTTTCTGCGTGCTGATCCGGAACGAATTGAGCAGCGATCTCTGAAAGGAGAGCCACCATATGGTAGGCGCAGAGGTCACTGCAGGCGACAATGCCTCCACGGTGTAGAGAATTACTTGGTTTCTTCAGATTGTCAAAGACTGTATGAAGACCATGCTCAGGATCGAAACCGTTGAAGCTAAATTATTGATACAGTAAGGGGTAATGGCCTTTAAAAACTGTTATTATTATAATGTATATTTGTACATACATATTTACAAAACCTACTATAATATTATTGATTTATTTAACCAAGGTTCAAATCGATAGCAGTTTTAAATGTACATAAAATATAGGACAGCATTAGTGTCTAAATATAACTTTAAAAAAATTGAAAATTGCTTTATAATTAAGTAAGTATATTTAGACATTTCCTTCGGTTTGTGCGATAATTTTCACTTTATTAATATAATTAAACGAAACGTTGCATAATTAAACGAAAATGATCAAAACGATCGGAAGGGAACGAAACGGTTGTTACTGATTTGCTGGTTAGTTCTTATCTCACAAATTTGGAATTTACTTTTAAAAAATTAACTTTTAAGTATTGTAATATAATCCCTGATTAATATTGCAGATTTCAACGGCTCATAAATAAAGTTATAAAATGCATCATTTTTAAAATAAAAAATACCTTTTATTTGGTTTATCACATGACCCTTATTATAATTTAAAAGTTTGGTCCTTTATTCTGCATCCCTGAATCTCCTGACCCATTGGCAATAAAAACTATCTTAAAATTTAAATCTTCACCAATTCGAACAAAACTAACCGTTACTTAAAATAATTATGTACGCATCCTTTACTTTCTGAGATAATAGTAATACGATTAACTAACACCCCGTATACATAAGAGCAATATAACTTTGTAAATATAAATGACATTTTGACCCAAATCAATTGTAATTGTCATTCTTGAAAGAGAAATCATTAAAAAATATATCCCCTATATACTCGTATATAAATAGACGTAGACGTGCATACAATTGTGTGCATATATGTACATAAATGTGATAGTCGAAGAGCATCGAACTGGATTTCCAAGATTCTAGAATTACGAACATCTGTAACTTCCAGAATGGGAAGAACAGATTAAAACAAAATGAATATAAAATCCATAGAAATTTTGTAAGGAACCCATTGTTTAGGATTAAATAAATAGAGCCATTACAACAAATGACTAAGTAGTAATCGAAACAACTACAACAGAGACACACATTAAATAGCAATGGACACACAATAAAGGTTCCAATCCCAAGAAAGAATACGGAAGTGCTCCAGCGAATAAGGGACATAATAATAATTTGCTTACTGCAGGCAGTTACTTAGTGCGGCGTATCAAGTAAAAGGTAATCAAGTTGGCTCCCTTGATAATTCCAATTGACATTCAAAATCCAGTACAAATGGAGCATAGTTACTGTGAGATTAACGAAATCCAGATTTAAACTCAAATGACGATCGATTGGAACAAAGGTAAGTTTGATTTCTCGGACACAAATTTTCAAATTGAATAGCGTGGACTTAGGTTCAATAGATTTAGTGGATTTAGGTTCAATAGATTTAGTCGGTATCTGGTATGGGATAACATTAAATAAAATAAATACATACATTAACCCGTTAAAGAAGTAACTGCTAAATAGATCACATTTTAACTACAATTTGACTCTCGTCAAAATTGAATCTGTGTTGCCCTGCAGTACATTTCTTGTTTTATTCTAAAACCAAAAATTAAAATTCGAATGAAAAACTAAAAAAATTAAACAGAAAAAGACTTGGCATCGCACAACATAAACATAATGTCATTTTTATTCCTAATGAGAATTATATAACTTTTCTAAAATCGAAGAAATTGAATTTGAATTTGATTATTTGTTACCTAAATAAAAATACTCACAATTTTAATATTTCATTAACACCCCTATTCTGATAGTCGCGACGCTTTAATCGACACGACTACTGTCACGTCACTTCAAATATAAATTGGTATTCTCTTAGTCGCCCGCAGTGACGTGACACGACAAATAGAATTATCTGGCAGTACCAATAATTTCCTGATTTTTGAATGAATATTGATGTTTGAAATACACATGAATTGTTTGTCAGTTTTGCATTTGTCATGATATTTATGTGGTGTGTTAATGGTTATTAAAAACTATTGAGAAATAATAAGCAATTGTAATCTCTGTAATTTCGTGAAAGTTTTAAAAATTAAATACGTATAAAAATCTTGTAGGTTAGCTAGATATTTCAATATTTTTCCATCAACGCACAAATTAGTAAATAAAAAATAAAAATATAAAAACATTTTAAATTAATTATATTTTGATTCACTAAATATAAAATACATCAAAAAAAATAAAATTAAATGTTTTGCTATCTTCCGATTTTCTGCATTTTTGCTCCTGTCGCTTAAAAATTTTACGCGTCCAGAAATGTCCTTCGTTTGCGTTTGGGTGAAAATTTTGAAAGGTCTGCTAGGCAGCCGCAAGCAATAGAGACACTTACCAGATATTATCCACCTTGAATAATTTAACAAAACAAGTGCCATTTTCAAGGTTACAAAGCAAAACGTTCAAGCTCGTATGATTCACACAATCGGAATTACGAATGAAATTTCAATTACAACAAAACTACCTCTTACTCAACTCAACCACAGTATAATGTATAATATAGGTAGTTAGCGCGATTACATAGTATGGAAGTTCAAGGTTATTTTAATTATTCTAGTGAAAAAAAACCTTAGAATGAAACGATCATCGTCATAATTCCACATTTTAAACATTTCCTTTTCCTATTTTATTCTTTAATTTTCATTCATAAAATAAATAAAATAAAATAAGCATAATTTATCGTGTCACTATCACACAATACAAAATGATAATCAAATCACTACTGTAGGCAGTTGTGTGCTACAACTACTGTGACTGTTGTCTAATTTTCCATCTTCAATTCTGTAATAGGATAATATTTGTAAAATACGCCTTCACTAAAATTAAACTCGAAAATGTTTGTGTTTGTAGTAATATGTTGTGAACCCCCTCCGTCAAAAAATAAAACCGTCAAAAAATGCAACAGAATTCTTCCTCTTTCACACCGCGAGTCTAATGTTTTTACAACGATGTGTAGATCATGTTTTTTTGATTTCGTTTTAAATGAAACAAAAAAGAAAGGTAAAACACTTCATAACTTATTTTAATTTAATTTAACAATTTTTGTATGAAATTACGGAGATTTATATAATTCTATTACATATTATTAATTAATGAATAAAATTTTTGTCAAACCTTATCCAAACATTTTAATTCCTCAATTGGATAAACAACTTTAGTACACCTTGCACACGATTTATTCATTTTCGATTTTTTTTTTATTTCTCTTAAGACATACAACTAAAATCGAAAAATACAAAAACAAAATTGGATATCACTTCTTATTCAAGCACTAAATAATTTTTTTTAAATTTTTTTTTCACTTTTCACTCAGAAAATATTATATATCTTATATATTTTATTTCACTTATATAATAAAATATTAAAGGCACAAAACACTTTTATTAATTATTATTATAGATATTTTTTTCAAAAATAAAACGAAAAACATAAAATAAAAACAAAACAAAAAATAAATAACAAAACCACCTTTTCAAGTTTTTGACGGATGGACTACGAATGAAATCAAATGTGAAGTAATTTTTTTGTGAAGAGAAATGGAAAATATTTTTTTCCAGTACGAAACAACTTTATATATGCGTAAATATTAATTTTGGAGAATTATTTTTTAGAGTGTGAAGTTAGTTGGTAACGGATTTGTTTCTTTATTTATTAGTACTTTTGAACTAATTTGGGAAATTTATATGCATATACAAATAATACTATTATTTCTATTAGTAACGATTTATTTTCAGGCCGGCTCAGAATCAGGAAATACTAGAATTTTTAGTGAATTAATGAAACGTTGTATCATTAAATCTCATTTAACAATTAAATAGATTATTTTCGTCAGTCTCAAGTCCTTTCACACCAGGGGTGACATGTTCTACCATCACAATTTTCGACAATCTATCACTGAATTTTTTGCTTGTGATACACATAATAAGCGAAAATTACTGACTTTTATTTGAATTAAATTACGTTAAAAATAATATTATTTATTTTTATTTTTATATTATAATGAAAGTACATATAAAAATTTCAAAATGTTCAATATAATATTGTATATATTATGTATATATCCAATTATAATAAATTATCTCCATCCTCCCTATCAACATCGTGTGAAGTCGATATAGCACCAATAAATAAATTAGGATTCATCATATTCATTACTATAATTAAACAATTAAAGTCAACAATTGTAGAGATTTATAAATAACGTACTTACATTTATTATGTTTACAAGATAATTGACAGATTGAACAGTTGAAATAGCTATTAAAAATCATTTTCGAAAATATGTTCCCTAAGCCTCTATTCCATTGTGAAAAAATAACTGCCCACATTTTTTTGTTGCCATAATGAAAGGAGAAAGAAAAGAAAAAATTCCATTAGTGTGACAGAGATAGTAGTTTTTTTATTTTTTATTTTATAGCGAAACTTTTATGGTTACGTTTTGACAGCTTCTGTAACATAACCAACAAATTTCATAATTTTTTTTATGTCTAGAGTGCGAACATAATTTTATTCATTTATTCATATGCTATTACATAATAAATAATTTATTGTAATATAATTAATAATAATAATAATAATAATTTATTATTATAACGTCTGAAATATTAAAAAAAAATGTACAACAAAATAACATTTGACCATAAAAATATCCAAACATGTGTGTGTGTGAAAAAAATTTCGTATCCGCACACAATTTTTATGTCGATGTGTGTAAATGTTGCCATAAAAAATACTCAACTTGATACTTTTCTATAATAAATTATGGCAACACACTAACACAAACACATTTTTCTCTCCAGTAAAATTTTGCTGATGACGTTTTTTGTTTCTTTCGCACCACCAGCAAATCTATATTTTTATCCTATTTTGGTTTTGCTGACAGTAAATTTTTCACACTGGAATAGAGGCTTTATAGTATCCATCGAAAATGGTTACTGATCAGGTCTTTTCGCTGCGGATGATTCTATCTAAATATTATGAGACATCCATCTCCGTACATCAGGTTTTCCTGGATTTCCGGCAGGCCTACGACTCGATCAATCGAGAGAGTTTGTGGTCTGCCCTGGAATACCTAGGAATGCCAACAAAACTGGTACGACTGTGTAGGATGACAGTGACGCAGTCTCAATGCTGTGTTAAAGTTGAGAACAGGCTATCGACAATTTTTGCAGTTAACTCGGGTGTTCGGCAGGGAGATGCTCTGTCCCCGATACTCTTTAATCTCATGTTGGAGTACATCTTTCGTAAAACTGAAACACCTCAGCGCAACATCTTATATCGCCAGTCCAATCAAGTGCTTGCATATGCAGATGACATATGCGTGATTGGACTGAATAGCAACGGAGTGAAAGAAATACTTGATCCGCTTGTAGAGTTTTCAGCTTCTGTTGGACTCCAGATCAATGAGTCCAAAACGAAATACCTCTGATCTCTGGTTTTAGAGACAATGGCACACCAGATTTTAGTAGTGGCCACCACACGTTTGAGGGAGTGAGGAGGTTCAAATATTTGGGCTCTCTTATCACTCACGATAACAGTGTGGGTGCGGATATTAAAGTGCGGCTGGCAGCTGGCAGTCGTTCTTTATATCCTCTAAGGCCACTGCTAAAATCTAAACACTTATCAAGTGCCGTGAAGCTGAAGCTTTACAAAGCGTTGATCAGGCCCGTTGTTATGTTTGGATGTGAAAGTTGGGCGCTGACGGATGAGTACGAGAGATGGCTCCTTACATTTGAGAGAAGAATCATGCGTGTGATTTACGGCCCTAAACGCGAAATAGATGGTACATACCGAGCTCTGTACAATTTCGAGATCAGAGATCTGATGAAGATCCCCGATATTGTACATGAAGTTAGATCTCAGCGAGTACGCTGGCTCGGTCACGTTCTGCGTGCTGATCCGGAACGAATTGTGCAGCGATCTCTGAAAGGAGAGCCACCATATGGTAGGCGCAGAGGTCGTTGCAGGCGACGATGGCTCCACGATGTAGAGAACGACTTGGCCTCTTCAGATTGTCTAAGACAGTATGAAGACCAAGCTCAGGATCGAAACCGTTGGAGCCAGATTGTTGATTCAGTAAGGGGCCAGTAATGGCCTTTAACACTGTTATTATTATTATATCGAAAATGGTACAACATACCGACTATCACTTTTTTCGATGCGATGTTCACTATCGAAGCGAATCGAAGTGATGGTAGAACATGTCAACCCAGACACGGCATTGAGCTTCAAAAATAAATAACTCTTAATTTAAATTTGGAACATAACCAAAGTAATCTATTGTGTAAATCTAATTTAGTTAAACTAAATTTAATTAAAATAGATTTAACCACAATTTTCTACAAAAAATATCGTTGATTTCTAAGTTATGCTTATCTTGTATAATGTGTACATTTGTAGAGATTACAAAGTTAAGGGCATAACTTAAATACCAAAGATTTGATTGTTTGGTTAGTTTCTGTTAAAATTAGAAAATCTGGACTTAAGATGAATTTGGTTTAGTTAAATTCGACTTAAATAGTGCAGTGTAAATAAAAACCACGCCATTTTCAATCATTAAACGTAAGGAATTTTTTATTAATTCAGATAAAATGTTTTTGTAGAATTGAATTATTCCGCCCGTTGGTTCTTAATTAATTATAATTACATTCGAATTAGTTTCTTGAATTACCTGTTGTTGATTTAGATGGTTAAATTAATTCAGCAGGTTAATTTTGAGCCCGAGTTTACTGAGTTTATGAGTTTCAACCTCAGTATTTCCATGTTGAATCAAAAATGTCCATTAAATTCGTTATAACTGGTTTAGTATTTTTGTTTTTGTTTTATGTGTTGGAAGAAAATCGACTTTTTGTGGCAGATATCACAACTAAAAATTATATTGTATAATGCAATATATTATTGTTGTTTTTTTTGTAAATTTTAAAAATGCCGGCTATATTGCGGATTACCATCATGCCGCTATTTAAATCTATTCAGGTAACCATCGAGATTTAACACTTCAGACATAAGATTTAACCACTTCAAAATAATGTTCTCTATATAACGTCTTATATTCATCCCTTATATTTTTATGTTTACCAGAGCCTGGAAACTTCTCAATTCTAGCTGTTTTTTGATTATAATATAGATTTCCGATTTCATTCTTCAGATGATACATAATATTTATTATATGTATTTTGATATTCTAAAACTATTACAACACATTTTTCATTAATTATATAATATAATTGTATAAATAATATAATTGTATAAACGTAGAATATTTATGTTACTATTAATAATTGCACGCCTAATATAATAGCTGTGTTTTTTAATAGATCTATATATCCAGATCTATCCAGATGTGACGAATTAAGTTAAACTAAACTCACAGTTAAATTCAAATTCTAGAAGTGGAAGTTACATCTATACTTTCGATATACAAAATTTTCATTGTAAAATTAAATTTTTTTAAAGTAATCGTTAACCCGGAGCTTGCCAATTGGAGAGATTTGTAGAGATTATCCAGGTTAGATGCAATTTTTAAAAACTAACGAATATGTTGAATGGAAAATGTTTGTTAAATCTATAGAAGAATTAGACCCCCTTTCACTTCTAAAATTCGATTTTAACCGAAATTAGTTTAATTAAATATCTGGATCTATTAAAAAATACAACAAATAAACACCACATGTTTTCTTTAAAACAAATTCAAAACTAAATTGAATTCCACATGCGCCTATTCTAAAATACTTTCAAATGTAACGGTCGTTTTCGCCTAAATACTCGCCCATATACATAAATGATATATATGTATGTATATATTTAAATATAATATTTATATATATATATATATATATATATATATATATATATATATATATATATATACATATACATATATATATACCGGGTGTTTTTTTTAAACTGAGACGATCAAATATCTCGAAAAATAGCCACTCTACGGAAAAAATGTCCATAATCAAAATTTAATCATACCGCGGGGGAAATACATTAGTGCAAAAAAAAAAATCCCCCCACCCCCGCTTTGTAGGTGGGGCGGGGGTAACTTTTAAACTAAGATAGGAAGCCATATTTTTTATTGCAGATATGGACTCTACGACTAAAAGTACGTATGATTTGAATGAAATATTTTGATCGGTTCATGATAGATGGCGTTGTAATCGACGAAATTCAATTTTTTCAATTTCTTCTACTTAGAACACACGCATTCGATTCTGCAATACGTTTGAAATAAAAAACATCACGTTTTCATTGGAAATACTCGAAATTCGTCATCAAAACAATTTATTCAGTTTTGTAAATCACATTTAACGTTTGTGTTATTTCTTATCTTCATGTTTTTCGTAATTGCAAAATAAACGACAAAATACTTTAGAATGGAGCGTTTAACTGTGCCAGAGAAAATTGAAATGGTTTTGGTTTATGGAGAAGCTGGCAGAAATCTTGAAAATGCTGTTGCTATTTACGCTCAACGTTTTCCGGATAGGATTCGTTCACGTGCTTCATTTGGCCGTACTATCAAACAATTTATTACTGATGGAAATGTTCAACCGAAAAAGAGGACCCGTAGAGCAACAGTAACTGGAGAAAATAATGAAATTGCTGTATTGGCAGCAGTGGCTCATAATCCTCATATTAGTACACGAGAAATAGTTCACGATTCCGGATTGTCCCTCACCAGTGTTTGGAATATTTTAAAACGGCACAAGTATCATCCATATCATGTGTCTTTACACCAAGATCTTCATGGCGTTGATTTCCAAAATCGGGTAACTTTTTGTCAATGGGCACGTGAACAAATACAACAAAACACCAATTTTTTTCGTTGCGTAATATTCTCCGACGAATCATCTTTTACAAACCATGGAACGGTTAATCGACACAACATGCATTATTGGAGTGTTACAAATCCGCACTGGCTTCGTCAAGTTGAACATCAGCGTCCTTGGACTGTCAACGTGTGGTGTGGAATAATTGGCAACAAACTCATAGGCCCCCACATTATTGAAGGCAACTTGAATGGTCAAATGTACCGAAACATTTTGGAAAATGAACTACCAATATTACTTGAAAATTTGAGCTTAGAAGTGAGACGGAACATGTGGTTTCAACATGATGGTTGTCCTGCACACTATTCGTTGATGGCACGTGGCATACTTGATCGTGATTTCAATGGTCGCTGGATCGGTAGAGCTGGTCCGATAAATTGGCCCGCCAGATCACCAGATCTTACTGCGCCAGATTTTTTTTTGTGGGGCTACCTCAAAAACAAAGTTTACACACAAAAACCCACAACACGTGAGAACATGATTGAGCGAATCAGAAATGCGTGTTCTGAAATTCAACCAGACACACTTCTCAGTTGTGTACAATCATTTGAAATGCGGATTAATAAGTGCATTGAAGTCGCAGGCCATCATTTTGAACACTTATTTTAGATTTACAAAACTGAATAAATTGTTTTGATGACGAATATCGAGTATTTCCAATGAAAACGTGATGTTTTTTTATTTCAAACGTATTGCAGAATCGAATGCGTGTGTTCTAAGAAGGAGAAATTGAAAAATTGAATTTCGTCGATTACAACGCCATCTATCATGAACCGAACAAAATATTTCATTCAAATCATACGTACTTTTAGTCGTAGAGTCCATATCTGCAATAAAAAATATGGCTTCCTATCTTAGTTTAAAAGTTACCCCCGCCCCACCTACAAAGCGGGGGTGGGGGGACTTTTTTTTTTGCACTAATGTATTTCCCCCGCGGTATGATTAAATTTTGATTATGGACATTTTTTCCATGTATATATATATATATACATTTTTTATATGTATATATATATATATATATATATATATATATATATATATATATATATATATATATGTATATATATATATATATATATATATATATATATATATATATATATATATTATATATATATATATATATATATATATATATATATATATATATATATATATATATATGTAACACCTATTTAAATGTAAAATATTTAACGTGAAAGTATATTGTTATTATACTTTGGCGACAGTTAAGTCGCAAAATCGGCGCCCGACGTGGGGTTCATAATTAACTAATTCTCAGCTGTATATACATTTTAATACCAAATGTACTAACATTTCATTTATATTTAATTATCTTTATCCTAGAACAAACAACAAGAAATTATTAATCCAAATTAAAATCTTAAAAACACATAAATTATACAATAAACTCTTTCATCTTAAATAAATAACATAAATACGAAGTGTTACCCAACGCATACATACACGCGCGATATGAATTGGGGAATTTATATACACATGGAAACAAAATATACCGGGTGTTTTTTTTAAACTGAGACGATCAAATATCTCGAAAAATAGCCACTCTACGGAAAAAATGTCCATAATCAAAATTTAATCATACCGCGGAGGAAATACATTAGTGCAAAAAAAAAAGTCCCCCCACCCCCGCTTTGTAGGTGGGGCGGGGGTAACTTTTAAACTAAGATAGGAAGCCATATTTTTTATTGCAGATACGGATTCTACGACTAAAAGTACGTATGATTTGAATAAAATATTTTGTTCGGTTCATGATAGATGGCGTTGCAATCGACGAAATTCAATTTTTTCAATTTCTCCTTCTTAGAACACACGCATTCGATTCTGCAATACGTTTGAAATAAAAAACATCACGTTTTCATTGGAAATACTCGAAATTCGTCATCAAAACAATTTATTCAGTTTTGTAAATCTAAATAAGTGTCAAAATTAATTTCAAGTTTTATTATTAAATTTCAAAAATACAAAATTCAGGCCATCATTTTGAACACTTATTTAGATTTACAAAACTGAATAAATTGTTTTGATGACGAATTTCGAGTATTTCCAATGAAAACGTGATGTTTTTTATTTCAAACGTATTGCAGAATCGAATGCGTGTGTTCTAAGAAAGAGAAATTGAAAAAATTGAATTACGTCGATTGCAACGCCATCTATCATGAACCGAACAAAATATTTTATTCAAATCATACGTACTTTTAGTCGTAGAATCCGTATCTGCAATAAAAAATATGGCTTCCTATCTTAGTTTAAAAGTTACCCCCGCCCCACCTACATACAGGGGGTGGGGGGACTTTTTTTTTTGCACTAATGTATTTCCCCCGCGGTATGATTAAATTTTGATTATGGACATTTTTTCCGTAGAGTGGCTATTTTTCGAGATATTTGATCGTCTCAGTTTAAAAAAAACACCCGGTATAATAAACCAACAGTTCCATGGTTACCGCACACTTGAGCCACTACAAATACAGATACACACCATTCATATTTTCATTCGGAATGAAAATATCAGTGTTGAAGAAAAAAATCTACACAAAAAATTTCCGCAAAAGAAACATCGAATTTTCGTTTTTCTAATATATTTCATTTTAATGTGCTGTGTTTGAAAGTGGGTGGGGTATTTTATTTTTATAAAATATTTTGGAAGTCTTAATTAAACCCGACGAAAAAAAATTAAAATTAAACATTGTGAGTGTGGAGACTTTCTTAGTCGTCATGGGTTGTTTAAGTTTTTCATTTGATTTTCTTTTAATTTAAAATTATAAACTAAATAAAAATAAAAATTAATAATAAAATGAACATACTCGTATAGTTTATTATAGCAAGTGTTTTTATATTATTTATTCTGTTGTAATATTATATAAAAAATGTTCATATAAAAAAGAAAAAACGCAGAAAATTTATCGATTGAAGGAATTCTAAAAATAGAAAAATTTTCCTTTTTCACAGTCTTTTGTTTTAAATTTTTGTTTATTATTTTGGTGAATTATTACCAAAAATAATAAAATTGTCTTGAAATTATTGTGTTAAAAAATATATAAGTGAAATATAATTTTGGAAAATAGAAAAAAAAATAAGTTATACATAGTAAATAATAAGTAGTAAAAGTATTATCGAGTGAAAAGCAAGTAAAAAAAATCAATACAGTGAAAATATCAATTTTTACAATACACATACAGTGGAAAATTCACCGGTTTCTCAATTTTCATTTGTTATATATTTTCGATATTTGGTGAAAAATTTGGAAATAATATTTTCATCTTAAGTTTAATTGTATAACTTATATTGTTTTAGTTTATTTGAGTAGTTAATTAATTTCTGTTCTGTGATACCCAATGTTCTTATGATATAATCTAAATAAAAATGAGAAATAAATGTTCATAAAACTGAAAATGATGTGTTGAAAGTATTAGCTACAATTTTAACAATTACTGGAAAATTAATAATTATAAAGAAAATAATGCAAACATTAAGGAAAAAAACTAGTCCTTGCAAATGTAAGTTAATTATGAACTCGTATAGCTAGATTTTAAAATATTTTGAAAATTTATGTGTGCAGTTGTAAAATTTGACATTGGCAAACGCCTTTTTCATGAATATTATTAGGGTTCTCTCGTTGAATATAAAAATTTCCTGACAATGTATGGAAAGTAATTAGAACAATTTTAACTTTGTTTTATCTTGTGTTGATTCATAATTCGCTAGATAAGAATAAGGTGAAATATTCATAATATATGAAAATTACAATGCTATAATTCACATAAAATAGTATATGTCTATAGATAGAGACAGGCTAGCTTGTTTTTGTACTACGTATATATGTATGAGTAATGTATATTTATACATGATAGTAAACATATTTATATAATTTCGATTGTTCGAAAAAAATAATTAAAATTATTTTTCTGTAGACAAACTTTATTAAAACCCTTACGATGAAACAAGTGCTTGGCCGTTTTTTTTAGTTTTAATTTCAACCAATTCAATTCGTTTTCAGAGGTTGTCCTGGGTTAAACTTATAAACCGTGTTGTATTAACGAGATTGCAATCTTATAATTATATAGTCTTATGATATTTCATTATCAGTATCACCTATTGCTATAGTTTAATTAATTCTCGTAGGTATAAATAAGTACATTAATTAAACGATTTTGATGAAAACAAAAATAAAGTTCTTATAGTCTAGTTTACACCTTCCACCTACTAATTGATGTTTTATATGGCAATTACATAATACAACTTGAGTTAAAGGCAGAAAACTCTATTTAGATTTTAGATACTTCGATATTATAGTCACTTTCCTTAAATCGCTGAGTTAATCTCAGTACCTTGTCAATTGACTTCATTACATACATATATAGTATACGTAGCAATGCTTTTAAATTTACCTTACGACATTTAAAGCTGATTTATTTTCAATAAATCATGCTGAGTAACAATAATTATTCAAAATTAGACAGGCGTACGTTAAGTTAAGAAATTTTTACGAATCCTGAATGCTACGGGATTGAGAATAGTTATAAACTAGTTTATAAACTTTTACAGAAACAACGGTCAGATTTCGGCCCTGACCAGAAACGAAATAATATAAATACAATTTGAACTTACTTTTCTTTTAAAAAAAAAATATAAGCGCTTTAATTTTTCGTTTATGTTGGAAACAGACAAAATTCAGGCAGTTTATATGATTGTAATGATGATAAAATGCAGTAAGTTTGCCTCTATTTTTAATTTCGCTGCACAGCAATAGGCTACACTACATAAAAGAACACAAATGTACTACACAATTTTTTGCTTTTTTCTGTATTTTCGACCTTATTTTGTTGAACAATATGACTTGCATGACATAAGTTAATCCCATTATGGAGTAATAGAGAAATGTCAAATAAATTCTACACTTGTTTCATGGGACAGTTGCCCAAGACCGTTATATGTATATGTTTTTCATGGGACAGTTGCTCAAGACCGTTATAACATTTATATTCTATTTACTAAATAGTTTTATAATTATTATACATGCGGAAATCAAATACAACAAAGTTGTATAAGTTCAACAAAGAAATCAAATACAACTAAAAACGGCCGTGAGGATACTCACAGGACACTGCCTACTTGGAGAACATGCGAGGAGGCTAGGTCTAGAAGCTAATTACTTTTGCAGGAGCTGTATGGACGAGGAGCAGGAAGAGACGGTAGTCCACCTCCTATGCTCATGCCCGGCTTTGGCACACAAAAGACATAAATATTTGCAAATTCTTAATGGACTGCCTCTCTGGTCTCGAAAACTGTAAGGTGCGAGACTTTTCACGCTACATAAGTAGCTCAAACTGGTTCTCATAAGGGTAATAGGGAAGTAAGATCCTGTAGTATCACAACGGACCGTCGCCGGTCTAACCTAACCTAAGTTGGCGTAGTTATATTAGTTAGATTTTTAATAATAAATTTAGTTTATTTTGTCGTTGTTAGAGTCAGCTCGAATTTTTCATATTATGAAATTAATACATTTTAATTTTACAAGCTTCGCTCCGCACCAGACCGCTTGCATAATTGGGCCTTTAGTCGAGTCCTCTAAGTCTTATTATAATGTAGATGATTTCTATTTCAAAAATATGATATTGCATATTTGTATTTAATTTAAATAAATTCGATAAACTATTACAGCGGCCTTGAGGAATTATCCGGAAAAACCACAGCAACTATTACTGATTTTACACCGTAGATATACTAAATAGTTCCTACGTACATATAATAGCAAAAAAGTGTTATACTGCTACTATTATACTATTTACCATATGCGATTTTACAACATTCGAAATGTAGGTAGATCATAACTAAATATACACGTAAATAATAAACAAATTATTTTATCAAATAATGAATTCAAATTATTTTGCTAATATTTATCTAGTTAATATGTCAAGTGTACAATGTTTCCGTTTCCATTACATAAAACATTAAAATATAATACCTATTATATTTTTTATAGCTATAATATTGTTATATTATTTATACATACTACATAAATTTTTATACCGTAAATATGTACTATGTTAGCAAAATACATAGTATAAAACTATAAAAGGTGCAAACTCGGACGTCAATCTATAGTATCATATTATAATATATAATAATAATATCATAATATAATTAATAACAATAATAATGCCACAATGGTTGGTATGGTATCGACGGTCTAAAGCCAGTATACTATTATACTATCGAAGTTCGGTGTGACACTGGATATTATTATAGTTTTTCTTTTAACTACTAATATATACATTACAAATACGTAAGCCGCATGCAGCGGGAAATAACGAATTTCTCCCTAAATTTTCACTTTCAATTAATATTCCCACCAATGATTTGAATTGTTTATACGCGAAACCGTCTCATTCTCCAATTGTCAATTTTGATTATTTGTAGAGTAGGCATTTCGTAGTTAACATACACATAACCAATGCCTCTACATAACATATAACATACATATATTATAACAAAAATTACACTTCTGGCAGCACTAAATATTGATTTCTTATTTGTTTTCGTTTGTGTGACTTATCAAACAATTCGGAATCAATTTTAAAACGCATTTAATACAGTTTTATTTCTAAAGAAATAGTGCTATTTAATTGTATTACACTCAAATGTATCAGTATTAATATAGTAATTCTCTTAATTTTTAGTTTATCTTCAGTTTTAAGCAAAATGGCAATAATTTTATTGATTTGATATTGTTTTGACAGATGCAAATGTCAAATATATACACAAAACGATATCGATTTTTAATTCTAAATTTTTATTGAAATAATTTATGTTATGTCTTTAAGCAATAATAATGAACCGACAAGAAGTTAGTGTTCTGAAATTACTGTAGATTACGATTTATAGAATTAATTTTATATTTACTGTCTTTTTCATTCATAGATCGAAATGATCCAGCGAAATTCTTTGGTGATGGAGTCACATTCAAGGCTAAGCTTATTGGAATCTTGGAAGTTGGTGAGGCTAGGGGAGATAGAATGTGCCAGGAAGCATTGCAAGTAAGTTATGATGTTTGAAATATGTTTTAAATTTATGGACTATAGCTATGATGTAACTTAATTATTCAATTTCGGGTGCGGTTTGATCAATACAAATTATCCAACCACAAATTTTCCAGTTGAATAAATTTCAACACAATTTTTTTTCTATACATTAATCAATACCAACTCTAAGCATAGCCCTGATATAAATAGAAATAAAATTCTAAACCATATTTAATATACATTTTTAGGATTTGAAAATGGCAATACGCGCAGCCGGGGAACATAAGCAGCGTATCACCATTCATGTCACCATAGATGGATTACGTCTACGTGACGAGAAGACCGGGGATTCCCTTTATCATCATCCAGTTCATAAAATTTCATTTATTGCTCAGGATATGACCGATTCTAGGGCATTTGGATATATCTTCGGCTCACCTGACAGTGGCCATCGGTTTTTTGGTATAAAAACCGATAAGGCTGCTAGTCAAGTAGTATTAGCCATGCGAGATTTATTCCAAGTGGTATTCGAACTAAAGAAGAAAGAAATTGAACTAGCACGGCAACATATTCAGAGTAAATCAATTCATGAGCATACGCCCGTTACATTTACCGTTAAAAATGCAAATTTAGATACGACTGGTGGCAGTTCGAGTAATAAAACCAATACAGTTGAATTGGGAGCAACTAAATCGAATGCTGCTAAACAAATTTCACCAGAATCGGTTGCTGATTTAGTAGATTTGGAGCAAGAGCTTAGTTCGATTCAGCGAGGCATAACACAAATGGAACGGATAACGCCAAATGAGCCGCCTACTAAAACTGCTACTGACACAGAAGATCCATTTGGCGATTCGTTCACCAATTTCCCGGCTTATAATATTCCACCACCACCTGAATCATCAAAATCACGTCATTCTAAACCATTAAAACCACCGGAAGAAAATCCAATATCGTCTCTAGAGTCGACATCATCACTAATCCAGCAAGCACAAAACATTCCAAGTAATGACGATTGGTTGCATGTAACAACAACTACAGCGTCTCAGTCGGCGCTGACATTCGATGAGGTAACCGCACTGGCAGATCAAAACGATGCCGAAAACAACATAAGGCGGCATGATTCGGAATCTAATGGCGGAAATAACTCGACTAATGCATCATCGGCCGCAAATACCTTGAAATTTGTTGATGCCTTTACAGACCTTGACCCACTCGGGACTGGGAAAAATAAACCATACGTAGATAAAAAATATTTCTTTCACGACTTAAAAAATCCTCCCAAAAAAGTATTAAAAGATTTATCGGGAAAGGATGGCAGTTTTACCGCCAACTTTTCAACTTCTCCAAATTCGAGCGGTACCAATAGATCCGATGAGTCGTCCACGACCAAATCGAGTGATAAGCTTTGTGATATTGATTTGAAAATATTTGAAAGTTCGTTGGGGTCGAATACCGAGAAACAATCCGATATTAATGCAAAAATCTCGGAAGAGCCTATCGGATTATTAGCCGATTCAGTAAAAAATATTCCAATCGATCCATTTCTCGACGATGATGATTTCTCCAAAATTACAATCGATCCATTTGAATTTGGATTCAATCAAAAACGAGCAGTATTGCCGGAAACAAAAATTATCTCGTCTGATGAATCAACCGGTAAAGAAGATAAAAGTGTATTTAATGGGCCTTTGCAGGTAAATTTACCGCCCGAAAATTGGAGCAGCCAAATAAATCAAAAGAGGCTGGAAAGGCAAAGTTCCGAGACTAATTCGCCCACATTCCAAACGGCGGCCTCATCTATGTCGGCCTCACGAAACCGTCCGAGTGTTTTTAAACAAAATACTGTCGATGTAATTAGTAGCATCTCTTCGAAGAAGATGAAGCCGCATCTGTTTGGACAAAAATTTTCAAAACGTGATTCAAACAGTATTAATATGCGGCGATTGCAGGAGAGTGATTCTTTAAGCGAAAATGAAACTGCACCGGAACCACCACCGCGACCAGACTCTGGGTCTCATATTGAGCCACCACCACTTCCACCGAAAAAACAATTTTCTGACATTATAATACGACCATCGCCGCGTGGCAACAATATTAATTCGGCCACACGTGATTCTTCGGTACGTTATGATTTTTTGTCTTCGTCAACGAAAATGAGTAAGAGTCAAAACGATAATGCGCCACCATTACCTCTGCCCTCTAGAAAAATTGGAAAATCTGATACTAGTTATCCGGGCCCAGGAAGACCATCTAAGAAAACAACCGAGGATGATGATTACTTGACGCCGCTCGAGAGTACCGCAGCAAATAATTTACCAATTCTCCTGCCACCACCGCAACAGAAGCAAGGGTCTAAAACTCGTCAGACGCGTAAATTGGAAACTTCTGATTCGTTAAAAACGTCGGAATCGGAACAAAAAACAACGGATATTTCGGAAACTTCAATACCAGATATTACACTTAGCCAGTTATTGACCCTCGGAATTGATGACCTGGCAAAGAAATTAAATGTTCCCACGTCAAAATTGAATACCATGACATTGGTCGAGTTGACCACATATTTGTCCGATTTTATTGAGAATACCAAGAAAAAGCCTCCTCCTGTATCGGTGGAAATTTCAAAAGAATCATCCGTATTCAAAGTAAATTTCAGCCAGGCAAATGATTCGACATTTGTTGCAAAATTTGACGATAATTTTGGTGAGGACAACACGTTTGTGGCTAATTTTGATAATTTCGATATGAAACTCGAATCAGATTCAGCGTATCCAGCCGGGTCAAATGGGACAATGGACAAATATGCCGTGTTTCGGGAAATTATCGACCAAGAAATTTGTAATTCTGAAACGGAAATATTTGAGACACCACTGAGCAGCTTGACAATGATTGATGATAAGGAATTACCAATCGATGAAACTCCTGAAAAACCGGATGAAATACCACCTCTGTTTATACCATCCGTTCTACCTAAAATAGATACAAAAATTACCGAAGTTATATCACAGGCGAAAGATCGATATGCTGCTCTAAGAGATATAATTCTTGTTGAAGATTTATTCGATAAAAATCCATCAGCAATACTACAAGTAGCTGTCCCTCAATCTACAACACCGTTAAATGAAATTAAAGATGACGCTAAGAAAACTTCTGAAGATGGTGAAGATTGTAAAACTGAGTCACCACTTGAAATTCGCGAATCGACTGGTAATTCTCCCGAAATAAATATATTCCCTGATGATAGCGATCAAAATTCAGATCCTGTTCAAAACGCTCCACCAAAGGACACTTCAAAAGATGACTTAGAAATAGATGAATACATGCAACGTGCTATATCCAATCTTTCGCTCGATAGTCGTGACCATTTATCACCGATATTGACTTCAAAATCGCCTACAATAACAACGAACATTCCTCAATCATTATCACAAAATGCGTCAACGTCTCCAATACGTACACCAGCACCAATAGATGCACATTCCGAACAGGAAATGCTGACAAAATCTCCTAGAGATGAAAAAATTACCGTAATTGATATGTCGACGTCACCAATTCCGATTCCTATACAAAAATCACCAGTCCGAGTATCACCCGCCTCAAAATCTCCAGTTCCACCCACAGAATGCCTCGACATGATGAAATTAAATATAGACGGAGAAACACAAGTAATTCGTGTATCTCCCGAAGTCATAAAAAAATCTGTGAAATTAGCGAGTGAACCTCCTCCGGTCGCTGATTTGAATAATGAATCATGGGCAGTGTTTGATAAGCAAACAATTGCACCGGCGACAACTCCTTCAATTATAATAAAAACGAAATCTCCGAATAAAGACGACGGTGAATCGCCGTGTTCATCGGACGGTAAAGATGAATGGAAGTCTGCTCAAGATTATAGTCGTCGCTGGCCTAATGGCCAAACTTCATCATCTTCACGTGATGTAAGTCCGTGGGACGAAGATGGGCCAGAATATCGCCGACGATATCATCCACCCGATAAACTGACTCATCATGTTCGGCATTCGGCACGTCGAATGAATTCTTGTGATGAGGAATATGATTTCGATGATAAAATAGCACGGCGAAAAGATAGACGCATCAAAGGGCCTGGAATAAATCGAAGTCGCGAAAATTTTGAATCTGAAAATTGGTACCATTTGAATGATCAGAGCAATTGGTCACCGCCTGAAGATGAAGATCGCCCATTTGATCGTAGTTCCTATGAGCGTAGTACGTATGGGCCACCTTATGATAAACGTGATCACAAGAATATCCCGTATGATCATAAAATTTATGACAAGCGAGATCACAAGGGGTACGATAAGCGAAAATATCATCGTGAATATTCACGACCTGATTATGATTTTGATAGACGTGGCAATTATTTCGAGGATGAGTATGATCGACGAGCCCGACCACCACCTCGAAAAGATTACTCGGATGAGCTGTTCGATGGATCATTCGATAGGGAGAGTCGAGATAGTCATAGTAGCCGTAAGAGTAATCGAGATTATTTCTATGAACGTGATAAACGTAGCTTTGATAGGGAAAGTATTGAATCGTATGAGAGCGGTAGAGGTGGAGGTCGTCGTAGTTTTGGCAGCGGTGAAATTTATGGAAGTCTTGATAGCCGAGGCGAATTTAGAGATCGCGATCGACATTTGACTGCTGATAAATCGCGATCATGGCGTAAAGGGATGCGATCAACGTGCCCCGATGAAGAATATGATCAAGATTCAGAGAGTGATGCTACACGAAGAGTGCCTGGCGATACTAGAAGTTTACAGAGACCAGCAACATCGAGACCAAGGATGAGTAGTGGCTCATCTCCGTGGGATGGTGAAGGTAAATTGTTTAATATTCAGTTAAAACGAAATATAATCTAAACTTATATTTGTTTTTAGATTTAACACCGACATCGGTCCTATCAAAATCATGGAAAAGACCAGCAAGTGCGTCCGAATCAGAACGTCGATTAGCTGAGAACAAACGAATATTATCCAACAATACTTTATCCGGTTCAGACGGCGAAAAAGATCGAAGGTAAGTTCGTTTCTAGTCGCTTTGACTCATTTTTTGTTTTAATTAATTTTCTTTTTGTTTAGGTTCCGTAAAAAATCACGGCAACGAAATGAAAAGGAAACCGATAACCGTATGCCAAACTATTCATCATTGCGATATCCACGACGACGGGGTGACGACTATTTTGAATTCGATGACCAACAGTTACCGCCCGCGCCGATTCCACAAAAAGTAGGTGGGCCTATAATCGATCCATATCTTCCATCTGGTGATGAAGATAAACCACGAATTACAGATAATATTGAACGACAGTATTACGTTAAACGGGAGCAATTCTTTAAGAATTTAACACCACGTTCCGAGAATCGTTCAATGTGTGACACATTGCGTCATGGCAATTATGATAAAGAGTTTGAGCGACGAAAACTTAGCCCTCGAGAGAACTATGGCTTTCGTGATAGGAAATTCGACGAATCGGTTAAAACTCCGGTCGGTGGTCCGCCAAGTTCTAGTAGCAGTGTATGTAAACACGTACGCATGGAATTCGAATTCGATGAATTTGAAGATACTCCGCGATCTACAACAAGTAGTAAATTTAATTTCGAGGAGGAACAAGGATTTGAAAGTGATTTTAATTCACCGCCCGCATCGAGTAACGAATTTCGATTTTCGAATGATTTCTCGGAAAAAGAAACATCAACCCGTATTCCTCCATTGCCGAAACACACACAGCAAAAAACTTCAAATTATCTTTTCGATGCAGAATTTCCGTCATCATCATCGTCGGTGATTGGAGGCGGCGGTAGCAGTGGTAATGGTGTTGCTCCGAATGCGGCAAAACTACGCTTTGACGATAATGTCACTATATCACAATTTAATAACGATTCAATTTTGCAAACACAAATGTTCGAAGATGATTTTTCTAAAGCTGAATTTTCGTTTGAGGATGAAGATAAATGGAACGAATTGCCGTCGAGTGCACAGCCGTCGGGTGTTGGCAAAAATAGTAAAAATGTAAAATCGGTCGGTGGGAATAAATTCGATTACATCAAGAAATCTGAGTCGGTGAATATATTTTCGAAAAAGGTAGACGATCCATTCGAGGATGATGATTTTTTTAAGTCATCTGGAGGTAATAGCAATAATAATAATCACCATCACAATAATGGAGGTGGAGGTGGAAATGGTAATAATAATAACAATGAAAAAAATAGTAAACACGATCCGTTTCAGTGGGAAAAAAATTTCGCTAAATTTGACGATATCTGATGATTGGATTATGGAGGATAAGAAGCTTTTTTTACTAATGCCATTCGTTTTATTTATTTTTTTTGTGATTTAACTAATTAATTACTTCCGTTCAAGTATTATATTGTCTTCCCGATGAACCCTTTTTTCAGAAAACTCGCTGGTCTTCAACCGAGCTTTGATCCGACTGTAATTTATTTCAGAATTCAATACTTAGCTAATTTCATTAAGCATTAAACCACACAGGTTGTATTATTTATTTTATTATGTTTATATTTTTTGTTTATTTTATTTTATTATAAAGACTGAACAAATTAAAAGAATTAAATTAAAGAAAAGGAATAATTTTGCAATATAAAATTCATAAATATTTAAACAAAATAATAATTATAATAATTGTAATTCACTCAATAAAATAATGAATATCGATATTATAAAATTCACATAAATAAATTATTTATTAATCATCATTTCGTTGAATCTCGTAAAACTGCAATACTGTAATCTAATGCTGTTATTAATCACATAATTATTAATCAATCAGAGATGTTTCCATGATACTTTTAGATTACTACCGTTAGCTTCTCCTGACTTATTCTCCTGCTAGAATTTCTTATAGATGACTATTAATCATGTTGAAACATTAATTTGATTGTGTATATGATCCGAGATTGTTATATAAAAATTATATTTTTATTATTTAAATAAATAAATATATAATAAATTTTAGTCAATTTTAAAATCGTGACTTAAAAATAAAATTAAAAATACTAAACCATAAAAAACACTATTTTATATTTATTATTAACTAAAATAAAAAAATTGGTTTGGCTTAATTACGTATATAATTTAGTATTATATAATTTAATTTAATTTATTGTGATTACAAAAAATTAAACAAAAAATACTCAAATTCGCTTTTATATAATTTATTTTATAAATAATTGATTAAAAAACCGCGCAAGATATTGTATAATTTACATTAATAAACATTTATTATGCTTAAATAAATAAAATAAAATACAAAAATGATTACTATAAATATAATATATAATTAAATATAAATATATATATTCCAATAATAAATTTTTAAATTATTACTATTATTATTATTAATTAAAATAAATTTAAAAAAATTAAATAAACAAAAAGCTTTTATTTAAAACAAAATATAAAATATATAATTACTATTATAAATTAATTAATTAAAATTTATAAAATACAATTATTTTAATAATTTTGTAAATTTTTTTGTTATAATTATTAATGTACAAACAAATTAAACATACAAATAATAAAAATGTAATTAAAAAATAATACGGTAATTGGGGACTTCGTTAATGGTTACCTAAGTGATTATTCAAGAGTACTGAACCCTATGGCTAAACTTTTTGTAATATTAAGATATATGAGACTATGTATGAAGTTAAGAAATTTATTCTGGCTAGATTGATTAGCGGAGAAAGATTAGGCTTTTGCAAGAGATAAATGTAAAAGATTAAATAAGTCTGTTATACAATTCTATTTGTTGATAAAACTCTCTATTGATAATTATATAGAATAAAATATGTGAATGATTGCAGTTTACCAACAAAAAAAAAAGATAATATTTTGTTCATAAGGAGGCTGCCTCCGAACTTATTAAGCATTATTTGGTGAAACATGCATATGTATGTATAGTATATAGGTACATATATCCAACATTCATAGTGAATTAAAACGTTCACGCAAAACTTGGATTTCTCGTTTGGCGATTCCCCATCATTTAAAAGTAAATAATAACGGTAGCGCTCATTGTGCTTCAGAAATTCTGATAAATATTTGCAATTCTTTTTAATACTATTAAATCTTGTATTTTCTTGTTATCTATAGGCCAGGGAGCTTTTTCTGAATAAGATACCGAGTACGAAAATTAAGATTCTTATTTTATTTGATTCAGATTCGTATGAATCTTGAACATTCAAATTCGTGTTCTGAAATAGACCTACTGTAGGGTATATTGGGTATCCGGATAGTAAATAATCCAAAAAAAATTTCCTCGTTGCTTCAGTTATGCATATAAAGGGTGTCGTTGCTTCATTTATCCATATAGAGATAGGTTAGGGTTAGTAAAAATGTGGCGTTACACGATAGAACAACGTATTTTCATTATTGAAGAATATCTGAAAAATAATGAAAGTTTGGCTGCCGCAGTTCGAAAATTTCATACAAAATATAGTCGGAACAGTGTTTTAACTTCGTCAACTGTTAAGAGATTAATTAAAAAATTCAAGGAGACTGGATCAGTTGGAGACGCTAAACACTGTTTGGTGCGGATTTTGGACTGGAGGCATCATTGGACCATACTTTTTTGAAAATGAGGCTGGTCAAGCAGTAACTGTTACTGGTGCTCGATATCGCGACATGATAAAACACTTCTTTCTGCCTCAGTTGGATGAAATTGACATAGACTATCTGTGGTTTCAACAAGATGGTGTCACATGCCATACAGCCCGTGAAACAATTCAATTACTGCATGAGACATTTCTTAGTCGTGTCTCGTTTCGGTGATTAGAATTGTCCCCTAGATCTTGTGATTTAACACCATTAGATTTCTTTTTTTGGGGTCATTTGAATTCAAAGGTCTATGTCGACAAGCCTACAACCACCAGTGCATTACAGGAGGAAATTAAACGCTGCATCAACGAAATTAGCCATATTTATGCAAAAAGGTCATAGAGAATCTCGATAAAAGAGTGCGTATGTGCCAGCAAAGCTGTGGAGGCCATTTGCCCGATGTGATATTCCATAAATTACCCCATCCTATGTATTTTATGATTCAATAAAAAAAATAACAATCTGAAGACTAAAAACTGTGTTTTCTGTTTAATTCAAATCTTGCGTTAATTTTGGGACACCCTTTACATAGTTGTTTGCCTTGTGGCGGCGACGTCTTGCACCACATTGGTTATGATTAGCATCGCAATCACCCAAATAAAGAATTTATTAGCTATAAGTGGTTAAAGTAACCTAGAAATAATTACTTTTTATTTGCGTTGTTTGGAGCGAAATATACGGCTGATAATACCGCGAGGCCGATAACTGTTGCTTGAATATTGTCTTTGTCGTATTTCTAGAGTTCAAAATGTTTTAATTTATAATCGTTTTAGGGAAGTGTCTTTGTTATTAACATTATGTGAATATTGTACTATCACTTTGTGTTGTGCTAGGGATAGATCATATTTTGCATTCTATGTGGGCATTTTGAGGACAGTCATTTTTGTATTTTAATATTATGACTATCTGCATTTATCAGTTCATATTCTACAACATTAGTTACACATTTCTCTTGATCATAACACTTAAGCTCGTTAAAATTTGTTGAAATATTTACTTCTTCACTATCATGACCTTTCGGAAAATGCGGATTAGTATACTTGCGTACGAAATGCCTGGTTCACGTTGATTTTTGCTATTATTGGTTTCTATTATTGGTTTCCGACTATAAATATTTAGATTTGTACATATTGTACATTTAACTCCTTTACATTTTTCTTTTTAACGCCTCAAATAATTAAAGTTCCCGTTCGATATTTCAATTATTTTTGCTAGTTCTTTATTTGATCTCTTAAATAAATTAGAGGCGGCTTATCGGTTATTGGTTTTCATTCTGCAGACTAATTATAATTGTATCAATCTTCTGTCCTATATAAATCGATCAAACTAGACCAACGGTTAATGGTACCTAGTGAATTTATTTATGCTATGTAGTGTTAATAGCTGATCTTAGATTTCGTTTACATTTGTACTGAACCAGTACTCGTTTGCACATGATTTTGTTTTCCATTAAAGATGGGATAATTATTTTAAACAATTTGAATCAGGTTATTGTTATTTCCCAGTTATAAGGCAAAGCTAAACTTATATTTAAATTATGTTGAACAAAACTGCCAACTCAATCATATTTAGAATATTGAACTATGTGTTTAAGTCTCGAATATAAAATAAAGAATTAATATTCTGAAATTAGAAATATGATCACATTAAAATTGATTTCTTAATTATATTAATAATACTAAGATCTGCAAACCCTTAAAAACACAGAAATTATAGATCTTCGGATTAAATTACTGAAAAAAATCTGTATAAACTCAGAATTTGTTCGTATAAAATATATTTCTCAGCGGTACCAAATGTACATTCTCTTTTACATAAACATTATATTATACATTTAATACAAATCCTTTTTACAATAATTAAATTAAAATAGTTCCAAATCATCAAATTTATTTCCGCTTAAAAACTAACGTTTTTCATACCATTTAATTTATTAGACAAGGCTTAAAATATTTTAAACATTATATACATTTAATACAGCCTCTTTTTTACAATAAATAACTTAAAATAGTCCTCAAACTAAGTAGCTACTTAAACTCCTTTACATCCATTTGAAGCAAAAATGGTGATATATCATCAAATTTAATTTCCAACTTATTGTTCACATTATGAATTTTGGCCAGTTTCTTTTCCATAATACCATTTATTAGACAAGAAGGCCTAGAATATTTCAATCTAATAAAATATTTAGAGCTGGCCCTTAATAAAAATGGTAAATCAAAAACTACTTGAGCCGATCCCGATTTCCATTTTTCTCGATTGTATTCGACCTTCATATGGCGCATAACATGTTTTGTTTGATTTAATAGTTTGACCTCGACCATTTGTGGCACCAAACCAACGCCAATATCGATTGATGTTAAAATCACGTTTTGATTGACTGAGAAACTGGAATCGGCTTCAGATGGAGGTGATTTTGTTTCAATTCCAAAAAATGGTCTCATATTTAGAATGATATTAGTGCCAGCTGAATAATCAATGTAAAAAGTTCGTGGATATGTTATAAATCCATATGAGTTTCGTTCTCGCAGCGACATTGATATAAAAATGGAATTAATTTCTTCGGTACTTAAAAGATTTTCATGGGTTTGAATGAACCGTGAAAACTCTTCATTGCTCATTGCTGGAAAGCGGATGTGTTTCAAAGCCTCTCTTAGAATTTCCCGTTTTGATTTACTAGTATGTGGTAGTGAGTTTTTAATACAGTAATTTTGCACCCATCTCATTACCGATGTGCATATATCCATCTCACGTGTAATGCTATCAACTTTATCAAATTTCAACAATTCTATTAAAGTTTTCAAATTGATGTCGAGAAATTCATTTGATTTGATCAATACGTAGTAATTTTCTGATATGAATATAGAAATTTTACTTATTTGTGGCATAAAGTTTTCTACAAGACAAAATTCATACAATTTCAATGCATTGTCACAGGCTATATTCTCCATAAGAAATTTTCGAATTGCGGTTGTCAAGCTGATGATTTCGTAATGCAACGCCAGTTTTAACAATTCAAATACATTCGCATTCGTGATTTCACAGGCATCAGTATAAATATATTTTAAAAACTCGTAGAAAATATCATAAGGCTGGTTTGAAATGACGATCAGTTTCATTACACCTACTGTGCCCTGGTATTGGCGAGCATATACTTTACTGCGTTTCGATAGCTCATGGGAATGAGCATAGATCGTTTGATCGCCCAACTGAAATTGAATGTCCGCGAGAAATTGATTGTTTAGCAAGCTGGATGTAGCGACCAACATAGATTTGTATATTTCCCAATTTTCATCATTTTGTTCTGCTGCCATTTTTATTTTAAATTATATCACATTCACAAAAAATAAATATAACAATTGACACAAAAATTTGATATATCACTATGTAGACAGCTGTCAATGTCAAACAAATTATGAATCATATAAAATATAAAACATCAATCTGTTATAATTTTGTACTATTTGTTTCCTTGTGATTCTATGTGCGAAAAATAATCGTACATACCATTTTACAGGAATTTCTGGGATTTACCAATTTTTATAATGTAATGTTTATATGTGCCAAAAATATATTTCATGACAGTACTTTTTTTTACAATTTCGATTCGATTGAATTTGTTTTTGTAATATTTTGATATATGTACATAACTAAGATTTTCATTTACATACATAATTTTTGTGAATAGATTAATCAAACAAACAATTAAGGTACTATTCCATGCACTGATTGACTGACTCAATCAATTTAAAGGAAGAAAAGAAATTATATATTGTAGTTGTACAAATGAAACAAAAAATTTTTCTCAGTCAAAAAATATTTGAGTGCTAGCAGTGTGAACTGCCATAAAAAGTATCAAATCGAATACTTTTTATGGCAGTCAAACAAACAACATACCTAAAATTTGCGCATGGAAGAGAATTTTACTATAAATTTTGTGTATGGAAAAGAATTTCACTATAAAAATAATTTTTGAATGGAAGAAAATTGTAAATATCAATTTCAATCAAAGTTGTGATTTTGCAAATGTCAGTTTTTTCTTTATAAAAACAATTTTGAAACTTCAAATTTGGTATGTCTAAAGGTACTATTCCATGGACTGATTGACTGAGTTGACTGAAAAGATGATAGCAACAAAATTACATTAGAGTAACAAAGACAACAAATAAACGTTTTTTTTTTGCAAAATAATTTAACAGCGTAGTTTAGTATTAGACATTTCAAATTTGAAGTTTAAAAATTGTTTTTATAAAGGAAAAATTGACATTTACAAAATCACAACTTGGATTGAAATTGATATTTACCTATGGTTTCCACTTGGATGGATTGCGAATATTCGCAAAGGGAAATTTTTTGGTTTTGTTGATGTATGTGTGACTTGTCTATAGTATTAGTAAAGAATTTTGACGTTTCTTGAAAAACAATTCAAATCGTTTGTTTGGTTTACTTTGAAGTTCTTTCGAGTGTTTTACGAATAAATAAAATAATTTTCTAAGATTTTATAAAAATAAAATAATGGATGACGAATACGTTGTAAATGTTAGCGCGGCTGCTGTGGCTATAGTAATTTGTAGCAACGTTGCTAAAATATTACAACCACAGAAAAAAAAAAGAGTTCATGAAATGTGGGTGCGCCCAATATTTACTGAAGCTGAAAGGGCACAGTATGGGCAGCAAAATTTATTGGCTGAAATGCGATTGAATGACCATGATTCATTTTTTAATTACACCAGGATGAGTCCAGTAACTTTCAAAAAATTATTGGAAATAGTAGGTCCACAGATTGTAAAAGTAGACACAAAATTCAGAATGTCCATAAACCCATCCACTAGGTTGGCACTTACTTTAAGGTAATTAATTATATTATAACAATCAGAAACATAATTTCAAGAAAAATAATTTCATTTTAGATACTTGGCTAGTGGCGATAGTCAACGCTCAATTTCTTATAATTTCCGCATTGGCAAAAGCACAGCTTGCCATATAATTTCCGAAACTTTGGATGCAATTTATCATGAACTGAAGCAGAAAGTGCTACCTGAATTACAATCACAAGATTGGCTAGCAGTTGCAGAAGGATTCCAGCAAAGATGGAATTTTCCAAACTGCGTAGGATCTGTAGATGGAAAACACATCCGGATTATTGTATGTCAATTTAATTGAATATGTATATAAATAATTTATGCTATATATTAATTTTCTTTTGCAGGCGCCACCCGATTCCGGTTCTGATTTTTATAATTATAAAAATTATTTTTCGATAATCCTGATGGCGATATGTGATTACAGGTATCGATTTATAGCCATCGATATAGGAGCGCAAGGCCGCCAGAGTGACGGAGGGGTTTTTCAAAATTCGGTAATCGGTAAAAGATTTATGAATAAGACCATGAATATACCGGAAGATGCTGAAATTTTTGAAGGTGGGCCAATTTTGCCATACTACCTGGTTGGTGATGAGGCATTTGGATTAAAAACGTGGCTAATCACACCGTACCCTGGTAAATCCAGTGGAAAATTGGATTTCGAAAAAAACATTTTCAATTATAGACAATCACGAGCTCGCCTCGTAATTGAAAATACATTCGGGATATACACGGCCAGATGGAGGATACTAAGGTCACGCTTGGAAACGTCCGTCAATACAGCAGACAAAATTGTGCAGGCAACCGTATGTCTCCACAACTTTTGTCTCATGCAAGATGAGAAAAATCTTCCTCATCAAAGGAAGTATTGTCCAACACGATTCGTGGATCGAGACAATGCTGATCATAGCCAAACTATTCCTGGTGATTGGCGGAATAATACCGAAATTTTACCACAAATTTCGAAACAGGGAAGTTACAATTGTTCTTTAGCCGCGGCGAAAGTGCGCAATGTATTAGCGGAACATTTCATGACCGACGGATCAGTACCATGGCAGTGGGATCGTGTTTAAATTTTTCAAAATAAAAAATGATTGAAAATGTATTTATTTGTTTTATTTTTTATTATATTATTCATATACGTAGTAAAATATAATTGGGCCTCGTACTGTTCTTCTATATTCAATTCCCTCATAAAAAGGGTAACATGATTCCCCAATAACTGCGCCATGTCAACTTTACCTTTATTGGTGACATTGGCGACTAGCCGTTGTAGCGGCTCTAGAAAATCTGCAGCAGATGGGGATGGGGCTGGCGTTATAGATTTATTTGAACTTAATGTCCGTGTTCTTTTTCTCGGTACGTTGCTTTCATCTTAAAAATGAATATATTTGTTTAATATGGAAAAATCAATTAATTAATTTGAATTTCTTACCTAAATTTTCACTATCATTATTTTCTGGAAATGGGGATGAGTGCTGCGAAGCCTCTGTTAGATCTAATTCTAAACTGCTTTTTTGCCTAAAAAATCAAAATATATAGTTATTGAATATTATTTATTGAATATAAAGTGAGTTTACTCTTTTCTTACTTGCGCTTTTGCAACACTCCGTCCAAACGTCGAAGTTTATCAATATGTTTCGGTTCAGGTATGATCTTCGATGCCGTTTGTCGGTCACTAATATTTGACCCTTCAGGGCCTACAATCCCACCGAACTCTACCGCCTCCACAATCTCACACTCATTTGTGCCATCGCACTCATCTCCGAGAACTTCTAACTCTACATAATCGAAATACTCGTAACTCATTTTGAAATCCTGTAAATATTTTTTAAAATCAATATACATACATACATTATACATATTTTCTTTATTTTTATATTTATATATTTTATTATTAATTCATTATTAACCAAATTATTTATTTAAATAAAATAATAAAATACGTTGTACTCACTTTGAAGTTTATTTCATGAAAACAAAGTAATTTTTTGACAGATTTTAGCTTGTGCTCGATGCAGGGTTAACCAAAATAAGGGAAATTATTCATATTTTTGGTAAATTATAAATTTGCAATGGAAAAAGATGTATGCACGACTACTTTCTATTGCGAATCGCGTTGTAAATTTTTGTATGTGTGAGTGAAAATTTTTGTATATAGATATGATTTTTTTTAAATGTATACTATCCGTGTGAACAATTTTAAAACAGATTGCGATTATTCGCAAAGCGATGGCTAATGGAAACCCACAGTTACAATTTTCTTCCACTCAAAAATAATTTTTATAGTGAAATTCTTTTCCATACACAAACTTTATAGTAAAATTCTCTTCCATGCGCAAATTTTAGGTATGTTGTTTGTTTGACTGCCATAAAAAGTATTCGATTTGATACTTTTTATGGCAGTTCACACTGCTAAAACTCAAATATTTTTTTACTGAGAAATTTTTTTTGTTTCATTTGTACAACCACAAAATATAATTTCTTTTCTTTCTTTAAATTGACTGAGTCAGTCAATCAGTGCATGGAATAGTACCTTTATACTAAACTACGCTGTTAAATTATTTTGCAAAAAAAGAAAACGTTTATTTGTTGTTGTCTTTGTTACTGTTCTAAATATTTTTACTTTGTAGCGCCGCCCTATACTCGTATATAATACTATGTTAAATAAATAGTGTGTCATGCACTTGCTTTTGTGTAATTGATCAGAAAGGACGTGTCTTTTATTTTTTCCTTAAATAAAATAATCCTTTCAATTGCACAGCCGATAATAATAATTTATCAACAGGTTATGGGCCCAGGGACGCTCAAGCAAGTTTAAAAGTAAAATAAGTTTTACATTAAAGCAAATAAAAAAAAAAAGAAAATAGTGAATATTTGCATTGTTCGAGAACGTTCGTTTTGTTTTTTTTTTCTGTTGAGTCATTCAATCGAGTTGTGAAATTGTGTTTCGGACCAATAAACGTGTGTCGTTTTTGGAAATCAATAGTCAAAAATTGATTTAAACACAACGAAATTAATTATAGTAGTTCTAAATTCCTGTGTCGATTTAAAACAAGAAAATTAATTAAAAATGTCGAATGATAGTGCGTGGAATGGAATTGAAAAACTCAAGGGTAGTGAAAATTATCATACGTGGCAATACACAACCAGAAACTTGTTAAAATTAAGTGATTATGAAAAGTGTATTGTGTCCGGTACTGGTGCAGAAACTGATGAATCTAAATTACGTCGGGCGAAGGCTAGAATTGAGTTGAGTGTTGATCCATCAGTATATGTTCATATAGAAAAATCAACAACAGCTGCTGAAACATGGACAAAATTACAAGAATTGTTTCAGGACAGAGGCTTATCGCGTCGTATTGGACTATTGAGGAAATTGGTGATGATTCGATTGGAAAGTAGTGACTCCATATGAATCAATATATTTCTCAAATGTTTGAAACTGCAAATAAATTGAACGGTATCGGGTTTCCAGTTGATGATGAATGGCTCGGTAGTATTTTATTGGCCGGTTTGCCTAACGACTTTGCTCCAATGATTATGGGACTCGAAAGTAGTGGTACTAAGATTACGGCAGATCTTATTAAATCTAAATTACTTGATTCGGAGTATAACGCAAAATCAAACGGTAGTGGTTCGGCATTTTATGGAAACGGTGGAAAAACGAACAATAACATAAAATGTTTTTCATGTAATAAACGTGGTCATAAAGCAGACAAGTGTCCACAGAAATCCGGTTCCAAGAAAAACGGTAAAAATCCTAACAAGAATGGTAAAGACAATAAAATAGGTAATGCTACAGAAAAATCAGCATTCATTGTAACTGCCGAAACGAATATTAACACAGCGTATTACACCAAACACGTACTGTCATGAGGACGAATGGTTTATTGACAGCGGGGCTTCTCAACATATGTCACCGTTTGAAACATTGTTTGCAGAATTAAGGTCAACGCCAATTAAGCAGATTTCGTCGGCAAGTTCGAATAATATTGCAGTCAAAGGAGTCGATAATGTGCCGATAGTAATTGGTGAACGTGAAATTGACTTTAAAGAAGTTTTGTGTGTCCCTGACTTGACTGCAAACCTATTGTCAGTGGCGCAAATTGTTAAAAACGGGAATACGGTCACGTTTAATCAGTCAGGCTGTCATATTTACAACGAGAAGAAACAATTGGTCGCTGAAACCAAAGAAATAAATGGTGTATACAAGTTAAACGTTCAACGTTCGAAATGTTTTTCGACGATGGCTCAATCGAAGAGTGGTTTAATGTGGCATCGTAAATTAGGCCATATTAACTTCGCCGACATGTGTAAAATGAAAAACGGTCTCGTAAACGGTATATTTTTCAACGAACGAAATGAAATTGAAATAAAGAATTGCGAGGTTTGCAAGGAAGGAAAGCAAACGCGTCGACCATTTCCGATTAGCACAACGCGCTCCGATCATATATTGGATCTCATCCATTCTGACCTTAATGGACCCATGGAAAATCGTTCGATCGGAGGTGCTAAATATATCCTAACTGATGAAATTTGGATTGAATTAAAACACTTTTATTCGATATAATATAATGCTCCATTTCATGTTATACTCTTAACATTTTTATTACAACTAAAACAACTAACAAAAGAGAAAACTTATTTCAGGTTTACCAACATCAGAAATTATTAATTCAACCGTAACCAGGATTGGACAAATATATTTCAACACTCCTTCTTAATTACTGATGTTGACAAATTACATTATAAACTACATTAAACATTATTATAATCCAAGTTTGTAACTATCTTTAAATTTAAAACATGTCTGTTAAACATATAACTAGGTAATGCCTTCGTTAATATATCAGCTATTTGATTTTGAGTTTGAACATACTTCAACTCTATGTCGTTATTATCAACCTTTTCTTTAATAAAATGATATTTAATATCGATGTGCTTAGTTCTCTTGTTATTATCCATATTCTTAGCTATGCTTATTGCACCCAAATTATCCTCAAGCAGGCAAATAGTTTGATGATCCCATAAGCCCATGTCCTGCAATAATTGTCTTATCCAAATTGCCTCCGTTGTTGCTACTGCCAATGACACATATTCGGCTTCAGTTGATGATAATGCAACCGTATTTGGTTTCTTAGTAGTCCATGACACGACGTTTCCATAAACTTTGAATAAGAATCCGGATACAGATTTCCTATCGATAATGTCATTTCCCCAGTCAGCATCAGCATATCCTAATATTTGATCGCTTCTACCGTCGTTTGTATATATTAATTTGTGATACTTGGTTCCTTTCAGGTATCTTAATATACGTTTAGCATATTCCCAGTGAGTGTCTGAAGCGCAATCCACGAATCTACTTAAATAATTCACCGCAAAATTAATATCAGGTCGACTACCTAATGCCAAATACATAAGACTACCAATCAATTCACGATATGGCTTTTTAGTTAATAAATTGTTTTCCTCGCATTTTTCTAATTTAAGATAAGGTTCCATTGGAGTACTTATAGACTTACAATTTTCCATATTAAATCGTATTAATACTTCTTCAATGTAACGATGTTGACTGATTCCAATTCTTTTATGTTTAAGATCTCGTTCAATTTCCAATCCCAAAAAATGTTTTAAGTTTCCCAAATCTTTCATCTCAAACTTTTCAGATAATTGTTTTTTAATTTTATTAATTTCGCCCATGTCATTTGAAGCTATGATTAAATCATCAACATACAAAACAATGTAACATTTAACTTCGCCATAATTCATTGTATATAAACAATTATCCACTTTAGAACGCGTAAAACCAAGACTTAAAATATATACATTAAACTCATCATTCCAGCACTTTGATGATTGTTTTAACCCATATAAAGATCTATTTAATTTACATACCAGTTGCGAGTTATTATTAATGTTTAGTCCATCCGGTTGCTCCATATAAATGGATTCTTGTAGTTTTCCATTTAAAAATGCAGTTTTAACATCCATCTGTTCCAAATAATAATTAAATTGATTTCCAATAGATAATAATGTTTTTATAGTTGACATTTTTGCCACTGGAGCATAAGTCTCGTTGTAGTCAATTCCAAATTTCTGCAAGTATCCCTTCGCGACCAATCTCGCTTTATACTGAACGTCATTATTTCCAATAACCTTTTTATTAAAAACCCATCTACTTTTAATTATCGTAGCGCTTTCCGGCCTTTTTACTAAAGTCCATGTATTATTTTTTAGTAATGAATCGATTTCGCAATGCACCGCTGATTTCCACTCATCCGAGTCTGGTTGTTTCTCTATATCTTTATAATCTTTAGGACATTCGTTCATCATACTAGTGTACAATCCAGTTACTTCGTAATCTTGAAAATGGCTTGGTAACTTTGTTTCTCTAACACTCCTTCTGACTGGTTGCTCATTTTCGGCATCTTGTAATAAATGATCCTCACTTTCGATTTTTTGTGTTTCATTACTGTTATAATCTTCACTATTTTCTATTTGATCTACATTCATTGGAACTGTAATCCCCTTTAAATCATTGATCGTTTTGTTTTCATCAATAAATACATTCCTTGATGTTTTAATTAATTTCTCAAAAGGAAACCATAACCTGTAACCATTTTCAGCATACCCAACATGTATGCATTCTTCGCTTTTCTGATCAAGCTTCGATCTAAACCCGCTTGGAATATACTTATAAGCTACACTTCCAAACGCCCTCAGCTTTGCAATATTTGGTTTCTTTTGATAGAACATTTCCGCAGGAGAAATATTTGCTTTTAACGCTCGAGTTGGGCATCTATTTATTAGGTATACCGCGCACCTCACGGCTTCACCCCATAATTCTTTTCCTAAATTTGAGTCCAGTATTAATGCTCTGGCTTTTTCAACTATCGTCCTATTCATTCGTTCCGCCACTCCATTTAATTGAGGACTATACCCAGGTGTGTACTGTAATCGAATACCATTTTTATTGCAGTATTCTATCATTAGCGAAGATCTATATTCGCCACCTCGATCACATCTCAAAGTAGATATTTTTCCATTAAATTGTGCTGTTACACGCGCCTCATATAATTTAAAGTAACTAAATAATTCACTTTTCCTCTTTAATAAGTATACCATAGTAAAATGTGTGTAGTCATCAATAAATGTTGCAAAATAATTATAACCATCGTATGTTTGTGGTTGTATAGGTCCACATAAATCGGAATGAATCAATTCCAATGGCCTTGTACTTCTATTACTTATAGTTTTATTGTATGGCAAAATTGTCTGCTTACTTTTAATACAGATGGCGCATGTATCTGTGCTGCTTGCATTATTACTTCGTTCGACCTTGAAACCATCGACCATTTGATTTGTATATAATATATTCATATTGTTAAAACTCGTATGTCCCAATCTTCTATGCCATTGGGCTAGACTGCAACCATTTCCATAACATAAATTGGTTTGTGATTTATTATCGATGATAAAATCTATTACATATAAATTATTTTGTTTCAAACCGACTGCTAATAATTTATTTCCTTTGAATAATGAAACTCTGCCTTCATAAAATATTATTTTGTATCCTGAACTTTCCAATCGTTGAACAGATAAAAGATTGTGACGCAAACCATCTCTCACATATAAAACATTATTAATACTGCCATTTACAAAATTACCGTGTGCTTCTAGTAGTATATCAATATTTCCTTTTCCATTTGCTAAAAGGTCCTCGCCTTGTTTTGCCGAAGCAATTTTCACAGGCTCTCCAAATTGCTCGTACGATGAGAAACAATTATTTGTATTTATCATGTGATCCGTTGCACCGGAATCCACATACCATCGCACAATATTCGTATTAAAATATTCTGGAGCACTCCCCAATAAAAATGCAACTTTATCATCTTGTTCCTCTCATTGACTAAAATGCACTTGCCGATTGTATCTGCATTCAAAACTTTTATGCCCAATACGTCCACAATTGTAGCACTTCACTTTTAATGGACCCGATGTACCACTCTGGTTGCCTACATGTCCACCAATATGGTTACTTTGGTTGTTAACATGACCACCATGATGATTACTTTTATTCCTTGGTGTCACATAAGTTGTGCTTTTAAAAGCTGTTGATGTATTGGCATCTTCAGATTTTTTTTGGTTAACTTCCAATTTTTTTTTCGATTCGAAGTCTAATAGTTTTCGTTTTACAAACTCAATGGTTAATTTGTCTTCATCTACAGTATCTATCGCTGTTACTATACTATCATAGGATTTAGGTAACGCTAATAACAAGTGGCAAATTATATCGACTTGTTCTATTTTTCCCCCGGAGCTACGTAATTCTCTTACTATTTCGTCAAATTTTATATAGAAACTTTCCAGCGACTGACCTTCCGTAAATTTTAACGTCATCAATTTACGTCTTAAAATTAATTGACTTGCAATTCCTTTCCTCTCAAATACGCTACATAATGTACTCCAAATATCGTGTGATGTTAATTTATCTTTTATAACTTCCAAATAGTTATCACTGATACACTGTATTATTAACGTTTTACATTTTTTGTCTTTTTTGATCCATGCTGCATCGTCGTCTTTCTCATATTTTTGCTTAATGCAATCTAAGCATTCATTTTGATCCAACAAATTTTCCACTCGAAATTTCCAGTTGTTAAAATTTTTCCCGTTAAATTGCACTATTCCAAATTTCTCAAATGTGCTCGCCGCCATGTTATTATTATATTTTTTAAATTATTATTTTTTTTTTATTATATTAAATTTATATTTCACACCAACAATTCAATATTACGTAAGTATATATTATACAAAATTTTATTAAATTATTTTTATTTTATACGTTTGGCCTGGGCCCATAACCTGATGAAATTTGGATTGAATTAAAACACTTTTATTCGATATAATATAATGCTCCATTTCATGTTATACTCTTAACATTTTTATTACAACTAAAACAACTAACAAAAGAGAAAACTTATTTCAGGTTTACCAACATCAGAAATTATTAATTCAACCGTAACCAGGATTGGACAAATATATTTCAACACTAACATTTATTGATGACTGCTCCAGAAAAATTTATGTGTATTTTTTGAAAGAAAAATCCGAAGTGTTTAATCGTTTTGTTGAATTCAAAGCGATGGTTGAAAACGAAACAGGCAGAAAGCTGAAGGCTTTACGGTCAGACAATGGCACCGAATACATAAACAAATCGTTTGAAGAGTATTTCAAAAAACACGGAATAAAACATCAAAAATCAGTTGTATATACTCCAGAACAAAATGGTATTGCGGAACGAGCCAACCGCAAGTTAGTCGAGAAAGCTAAATGTATGTTATTTGATGCAAACTTAGACATATCATATTGGGCCGAAGCTGTCAATATGGCCGCATACATCTTAAATCGCTCTGCCAATGCAACTTTGGATAAAGTTACACCAGAAGAAGTTTGGTTTGGTAAGAAAGTCGAAATTGGTCATCTAGAATTGTTCGGAAGTAAAGTGATGGTCCACGTACCAAAACAAAAACGTCGTAAGTGGGACAAGAAGTCAAAGAAGATGGTCTTTGTTGGTTTCCAAGAAGGCGTTAAAGGTTATCGTTGCATTGATCCAGAGACAAAAGAAATTCAAATCAGTCGTGATGTTGTTTTTCTTTACGAAAATGGTTTCGAGAAGAGTGTTCCAGTTGCAGTCGATGAATCAGTTGTATCAGCTGAAGTGAGGGATAATGTTTTAACATTATCAAACAACGACGATAAAATCGTTACGAGTACTCCAACAAAAGCTTCAGGTCGGGATGATTCGTCAAAAAATGAAAATTTCAGCGATGATGATCCGACAATAAATGAGACTGAAACTACGTATGAGGATGCTAACGATACAACGTTTGTCCCAGACGACAATGTTGAAGCAGTTCAAAAATTACGACGATCCGAACGAGTACCGAAGCCGCGAAAGTTTGATGGGTATGTTATGTATAAGGCCTATGGTTTTCTTGCTGTTGAAGAACCGTCTTCATATAATGAAGCAATTAAACATGAAGAAAATTCAAAGTGGAAGGCGGCTATGAGTGAAGAAATCAATTCCTTGGTGGAAAATGAAACCTGGCAGTTGGTTGAATTACCGGCAAAACGTAAACCAATAAAGTCTAAGTGGGTCTACAAAATCAAACATGATGAATCCGGTAATCCTGTACGTTACAAAGCCAGATTAGTAGCCAAAGGTTGCTCTCAAATTTATGGAATTGATTATCAAGAAGTGTATTCACCGGTAGTTCGATATTCGTCAATTCGGTTCATTGTAGCGTTAGCAGTTAAAAATGGACTTAAAATTGAACAAATGGATGCTGTGACTGCATTTTTGCAGGGTGATTTAAACGAAGACATTTACATGGTCCAGCCAGAGGGTTTCACAGACGGTTCACAAAAGGTTTGCCATTTAAAGAGGGCTATATATGGTTTAAAACAAAGTGGACGAGTATGGAACATTAAACTAACGCAAATGCTGAAATCATACGGTTTGAAGAAGTCATCAAGTGACCCGTGTGTATTTTTCAAAAGTGATCTATCATTAATCATTACGATCTACGTCGACGATTTTTTAATATTTTGGAAAAATCAGGAAACTTTGAAGAGTTTGAAAGTGGCGTTGTGTAATGCATTTAAAATGAAAGACTTGGGTGTTGCGACGTTATGCATTGGTCTACATATTACATACATTGATGGGGGTATTGCTCTTGATCAAAAAGCCTATATATCAGAGGTGATCGAACGTTTTGGCATGAAACATGCAAATCCAAGTGCAACTCCGAGTGACACAAATCAAAAATTGTCAGTGTCAATGTGTCCGGTATCTGCTGAAGAAAAACAAGATGTTTCTGAGGTACCATATCAGTCATTAGTTGGCTGCTTATTGTTTATTGCTGGGGGCACAAGGCCTGACATTGCATTCGCAGTGAATGATGTGAGCCGATTCAACACTAATTTCGGTCGGCCTCACTGGGTTGCAGTAAAACGAATTCTTCGTTATTTAAAGGGAACGATGAACTATAAATTAAGGTTCAAGAAATCCAATGTCGACGATGAATTATTTGGTTATTGTGATGCTGATTGGGCATCTGACGTCGACAAAAGACGTTCATGTACTGGATATGTTTTTCAATTAAGCAACGGCGCTATCTCATGGAATAGCAAACGACAAGATACCGTTGCTTTATCAAGTACCGAAGCGGAATATATTGCTGTCTCCTGGTCGATTCGTGAAGCAATATGGTTACAAAATTTCGTTCAAGAACTTGATAAAAAGGTAGCCAAGTCAATCAAAATTTGGGTTGACAATCAAAGTGCAATTAAATTGTCAGAGACGGATGGCTATAATCAACGTACAAAACATATTGATGTGCGTTACCATCATCTACGTGAGAAGATTGAAGATGGTACAATTCAACTCGAGTACGTGCCTACGGAAGAAAATGCAGCGGATATTTTTACCAAAGCTGTTAGTGGTCCCAAGACGAAACTGTGTTCGGTAAAAATGGGGTTAATAGAGATGCACTGAAAATTAAATGAAATGTATTTAAATTAAATTTAATATTTAAATGAGTGAGGGTGTTCTAAATATTTTTACTTTGTAGCGCCGCCCTATACTCGTATATAATACTATGTTAAATAAATAGTGTGTCATGCACTTGCTTTTGTGTAATTGATCAGAAAGGACGTGTCTTTTATTTTTTCCTTAAATAAAATAATCCTTTCAATTGCACAGCCGATAATAATAATTTATCAACAGTTACTCTAATGTAATTTTGTTGCTATCATCTTTTCAGTCAACTCAGTCAATCAGTCCATGGAATAGTACCTTAAGCAGTGTGAACTGCCATAAAAAGTGTCAAATCGAATACTTTTTATGGCAGTCAAACAAACAACATACTTAAAATTTGCGCATGGAAGAGAATTTAACTATAAAGTTTGTGTATGGAAAAGAATTTCACTATAAAAATAATTTTTGAATGGAAGAAAATTGTAAATATCAATTTCAATCAAAGTTGTGATTTTGTGAATGTCAATTTTTTCTTTATAAAAACAATTTTGAAACTTCAAATTTGGTATGTCTAAAGTGTCAAGAAAAAATATGAACATAAAAAAAATAAGAATTTTATCGAAACGAATTGTTTTTATTTTTTTTTGACATTCAAACCATAGAAACATAATAATTCTTATGTGGCAGCGTCTGTTTTGTTTACATTTTTTATTATTGCATAACTATTCATTCTTTGTGTATCACATGAGTATTTCGAATAAAACATTAATCTTTCAATTAAATCAGTTTAGATTTCAAATTAAACTTGTGTTAACTACATATATATATATATATATATATATATATATATATATATATATATATATATATATATATATATATATATATATATATATTGTTAATTATGTCCTATAATTTCCTTAAAATCAAATTTTACTAAATAATTTCTTAAACATAATGAAATCTAATCAAATTGTAACAGCAGAACAATAAAATTTCCAAGATTTTATTTATTATCACACTTAATAAAAATTATTGATACAATTTTAAAAAATTATTTATATTTGATTAACAATTAAATAGAAATATAATTAAATATATACATATGTATGAAAAAAATAATCATAAGATAGAAATATTAAAATGGCTAACACCGCATGAAAATATTATTCCCTTTTGTTTTCCTTAAAATATCAAATAAAACATCTGTTTTGCCATCTCTCTTATTCGCATTCCTAATTTTTTTTATGTGACAGATGAAATTTAACGAGGTTTCGTTGGATTTTTGTTTTTGTTATTTTTTCCATTGGCGAATACACAGAAATGCCATTTATCGCATTTTAATTTTTTTTTACGTGATTTCCCTAATTTTTTTTATATCCCTGGTTACCACTTAATACTAAACTACGCTGTTAAATTATTTTGCAAAAAAAGAAAACGTTTATTTGTTGTCTTTGTTACTCTAATGTAATTTTGTTGCTATCATCTTTTCAGTCAACTCAGTCAATCAGTCCATGGAATAGTACCTTTATACAATAAAATACACATTTTAATATTCAAACAAAATTATACGACTTAATTAACACTATGTGGTGGAAACCCGACTACAAATGATATTATAATACTATTATAGTAGTATACTAGTATCATATATTAATAATAAATGTATACGACATAACGTGGACAAAAACAATTTTCTTCTACCATTATTTTTGAACTTTAAAAAGGTACTGAAATTAAAAAAATTATATTTTAACAGTGCAGCAATTCTGCAACTTTTTCCTTATACAAACAATAGTCAAAATATTGACTTGTTTGTGATTTTTATTGTGATATCAACAAGTAAGTGTAACGTGTACACACAAATATTAATTAAATTTTTAATTTGGGTCGAAATTTTTTCATATGAAAATTGAATTATGGCGTATATGATATAATATATAATGTGTGCTATTATACTATTATGCTATAAGCGATGGAAACCCGGTATTAGGTAGTTTTATTATGACGACTTGACATAACATATATGTATAATTAATTATTATACAATCAATTACTACATTTGTTGTTATATGTACAAACCTATTCATTTTTGACTTAAACTTGTAAGGTAGGAAAAGCCGCTATATTTCTGTGCTATATAATTTGTATATAGTGGCAAATAAAATGATTAACATATAGTACGTTTGTGTTTGGAGTTCAACCTAAGTTATCATTCATTAAAAAAGTAGTCGACTCATCTTGTAGTTAAAGGTGCTATCCCACTTGACTGAATTGACTGATAGTATAATTAAAGGAAGATAAAAATATACATTTTCTGTTGGCCGAATGAAACAAAAACCCTTCTCAGTGAAGAAATATTTGTGTCTGTAGTAGTGTAACTGCTATAAAATGTATCAAATTGAGAACATTTTATAGCAGTCACACTAACACAGATGCATAAAATTAGTATATGATGAGAAATATTTCTCGCACACTACTGATTTTATGGTTATCGAAACAGTATCGAAAATTATATTATACGTATCGCAACATTATACGTATCGCAACATTCGGACCCTGTTCGATATGCACTAATCCAGAGACAAAACATCAAAACATCATACACAAATGCAAATTCGTAAATGCATCGTTTTCGATTCGAACAAGCGATTCGTTTACGATATTTTAAATGAATAAGTTACATCGATTTCGTATCGAAAACGAATCGCTTTGTTTTACGGAAATTCCTGTTCGACGGGTTTTATATTTATCACTTTTATGTTTATCACTAGTATGAAATTTAGACCCAACTGTAAACAAGATGAACAATTCATGCAGGTTGAATTATTATTTCGTGATCTTGAAATATGTTTGACAGATAATCGTAGTCGTAATAAACTTTTTTATCTATGTGATTTTTCTACTACTAGTGAATTAGTGAAAGTTTATGTGCAATGTCTAAAGCCAATAATAATGAGGAAAATGACGAATTATATGATTCAATGAGTGTAGCAACGGCTAACTTGTTAAATCAACAGTTCTTAGCCGATATTCAATTTAAAATCGGCGATCTCAGCCTGTATGCACATTCACACGAATTATCAAAACGAAGCTCAGTGTTTGCAGAACAGTATCGAGAAACAATTGGCACAATGAAACTTGTGATGATTCCGAACTACGCGTATTCAATATTTTTTGAATTTTTAAAGTATATTTACACTGATGCCTGTGATATAACGCGCACAAATGCCTTGTCACTGCTGAAATTGTCCATAGAATATAAAATCATTAGTTTGACTACTTCAATTCGAGCCTATCTGATTGAAAATCTTTCAATAGATAATGTGTTGGAATTTTATGAGTTTTGCCTGTTGGAAAAGTATATACCACCAATCGATGCTCTAACGAATTTCCTATCCGAAAATTTCTTTGTGATTCTTACACAAAATCGAAATTTTTTGAAAATAAATATTCAAACATTAATAGAGCTCTTAAAATTTGAAAACATCGATAACGTAACACGTGAAACGGATATATACAATGCGATGTTAAAATGGTTGAAAAATTATTGCTTAAAAAATTCGTTACAACAAAATGATAAATCGAAACGTGAAATACTAATAGATGCATTAAAACTTATAAGATTTCCGGTAATGAAAAGTGAAGAATTTTCACGTTTCATACAAAATGATAAAGAACTGTTGACGATCGAAGAAATCAATTCAATATTTTTATCGATTTCTCTGCGGCAAGGTGTGAATTCATTTGGATTCGTAACGATTCCACGCACAATTGGTATAAACTATGCATTCGGGTCTGAAATCAAATTAAACATGAGACCGTACATTGGGCTTGAAAAACAAGCGCCATGGTCAACAGCACGAATTGATTCTACTTTTACGACAAATCAAAATATCATCTTTACCGGTATTGAAATTGGTGTAAGTGAATTGCCGCAAGGTATTCGAGTTGAACTGCAAAATGTGTCGCATCAGATTTTACGCGAAGTTCGTCTTGATTATAGTAATAAGCCGGCTGCTTGGAAAAAAGGATGGATTCCAGTTGATTTTTCGTTGCCATTTCTATTAAAGCCAAACAACGCGTACCAGTTACATTTTGAGTATTTGAAACCTACACTGGAGGTTAATTGCTTACCAAACAGACGACTTCAACTAGTCCACGCTGTTAATAAAAATTGTGAAATAAAATTTGATTTAATTTCACCCTTTTTACTACAAATGAATTTTAAAGAATTTAAACGATAAACATAACTAATTTTAATACATATATATGTAGTCAGCCCATCGAAAGTATCTACATGCATCAGTAATAAATACGGGCGGAAAATAGCAAAATGACACATTACTGAAGTCGCTGATTTTAGGAACAAGGTACTTTTCGCTGACGAAAGCAATATTTTCAAATCCGAAGAGGAAAAATTTTGGCGGAAGGTTAATCAAGGTTTTACTCTAACCAATTTGCACATTTGTAAAGCACGGCCATGGTAATGTGATGATTTGAGACGTATGGCGGCGGCTGGTGTTGGAAAATTGATCTTTGCACGAGGCCATATTGGGATGTTTTGTAAACGCACTGAAGCTAAAGGGTTGTTATTGACCTTATGGACCAATCGAAATAATCAACCAAAATAATCGTTTATTATATGCATATCCGCATGATAGAAGGATAAACTAGTTTTAATTTTTTAATAAATGTTAACACAATTTTAATTCGTTGCATTTTGCATGTATGCAGACTTTCGTGATGACTATATTGTAATGTATATACATTATTGTAAATAAATTATATTTTATATAAATAATATTTATATTAAATTTGTGTTTTAATTTCACGTTTGTTGCAGAAATGATGATAACAAAACTCTATAAAAAATTGTGATTAGATTATTATTGTGGTAAATTATATATGGGTGAAGACGACCTATCAATTTATTTATATGTCGAAACTCGATTATCCGGCATCCGATTAACCTTAAACTATTACCCGGGATTTTTTTGAAGATCAAATATTATTTTCAGTTACTCTTTTATTGCAATTTGATTTAACTAATCTGGATTTTTTTGCAACAATATTAAATTTTTCTGTAAGTTTAAATTTATTTTATAAATGACCTCGAGTTTATTGTTTTTTTGGTGAATATTAATAAGACTTCAATCGATGGTTTGCTTTGAAAATAACCAAAAATTCTAAGCATGTTCATTTATAACGTAAAGAATAATGGCTCGCGAATCGTGGTTTCAATATGGCCTATTCGCCTTGCAATTGCAACCCAAAGTGTCTGATCTCTGGCGAAATATTTTCAAACTAGAGACAAAGGTGATCAAGCCATATTTATTTTAGGCAATTTCATGTATAAACTTTGATCACCATTCGCTCGTATGGATTATTAAGGTGCCTGCACGAAATTGTTCTGCGGGACATTTGGCCCGCGGGCCAACATAACAAAGTTAAATTTATTTTATCTTTTGAAATTGTACTACAGTGTCATACCAACGAAACAAAAAAAATTATTTATTTTTTAGCTCTATTTGTGGCTTATTTTTTGAAGTTGATAAAGGCTTGTACACGAGTTAGGAAATATTTGCTAGGAAATTATAGCCGATCTCTCTCCCAATCAAATCAACTAAAATGACGAAAAACACGCCCCTATTTCTCTTCTTTGAGTTGAAATATATTTAACTTTGAAGCAGCGTACATAACATCGGGAGGATTTACCATTCGTATTGCAATGAAATAAAAGTTAAATAATCAAAGAAATGTACCACACATCCGCAAAGTTATAGTACGAGTATAAAGATTCCATCAATTAAAAGTAATGTATGTTGTCTTTTATGTGCCCTCGTACAATATAATGTTATCATTAATAATTATGTTTTGTGGATCGAATCATCATGAATTACGGATCCATATTCAACCTCATATATTAACAATTCAATTTAATCGGATACATCACTATATATGCGTAATCGCGCATAATACAAAATCATAAAAACGATTTAGTGTCATAATAATGATAAATGTCAATAAAAATGATCATAAAATATAAAGATATTTTATGTGAATCTTCTCTTCTATATATGTATACGTATATATTTAGTATATACCTTTCGAATTTGTTCTGTTTTAAGATAATGCTGAACGTGATGTCGTTTCACTTCATGCTTATGATGTGCTTCATATATTCAAATAAGATAATAATCGTATCTTCATTTTAATATGGTTTAACCTGTTGGCTATGTCAAATGGATCTTATAATGTGACTTTCTTTTCTTGAAATATGTAGCAGTAACGATTAATCAGCGTGGCTATCCATACAGTTTTATTCAAGTTGTGTAATTTTAAAGTTACGACTTGTATTCGCAAATGATTTGATTCTTAGCACTTTTACTTTTTTTCAACTGCAACGCCTTGATATATGAGGCGAGATAAAAATAAAGATGAGAAAGAATATGGAAAAAATGATGCAGTTTGCATTTTGCATGTATGTATATTTTCTATTTTGCAAACAATACATGCAATAAAGTATAAGATTCGATATCTAATAAACAAAAAAACTCGAACCATTTACATTTCTCAAAATTATGTAAATTAATCGATAGAGACGACGATTTTAATTTGCTGTTAAGCTTATATTTTATTGATTTATTGTAACTGATTTAGGAAGTTTGAGGTAAATATTTTAATATAATCGGTTCGATTAATTACATTACATAGACCTATCGGAAGTATATATATTTTCTAATATAAATGTGTATATTTTATAAGAATAATATAACACGAACCTGAGTATAAGTATAACAACTCTATAATATATGTAAATACTCGTCTTGGTATGTAAATAATATATATAACTGTGGAATATTCATATAAAAACCCGTGGTAATCTCCACTCGATCTAATTCCTAAATTCAACTAAAATAAAATTCAATTTTATTTGTTCATTCCTTGTACATTAGATTTAAATATTTTATTTTTAGTTCTATCAATAATTCGAATAAAATTGCAAAAACTTGATTCTTAAAAAGGTTTAACAGCTTTGAGGAAACTCATTTTATCTGTTTCTTGCAGAACAAACTATTTTGAGGTTTTCAGCTGAATCACACAAATAACATAAATCGATATCATGCACAAGCAGTTATAATACACAAGAAACAAATCAACAACAAAACTCATAAAACTTTAAACGAATCATGATATTTATATAAATTCCTAAAGACCGAAACTTATTACATATTTACATAAGAAAATAAAACTTGGTGCTTTAATAACAAACCATATTCATTATTCATAAAATATTTATAAACAAACCAACCATTCAAAGAAACTTGACTTTGATCTTTCTATTAAGTTCAATAACTAGAAAATGAAAGACAAAATAAAATATTTAAAATTAAAAACAAAATAAAAGTCGGTAATTTAATCTCATCATACCTAATGGCTATTTAATAAAATCCACAATAGTATTATAGTTGCGGTATCCCTGGCACGGATGAAATTAAAATGAAATCAATTAATGTTATATATATGTATATACCCCTACCAACCTCTATGGTCATCATAATCAACATCACAAGTATTATTTACATAACAGAACATCTATTGTTTCAATATTCATAAAATGAAAGGAAAATTCATAAAAAGCGCCTAGTAAACTTTAGTAATTTACAAAAATACCAAACCAAAAAAACAAAAAAAAGTTGTTCTAAAATGGGTGTTCTTTGAAACACTTTACTTTGAATAAATTAACGTGTTTCGTCGGTGTGTACGAAAATGTATAAGTTTTTTTCAAATTTATTCATAAAATATAATTTTTATGATTTTAATTAAATTAATAAATCGGCACTCCGCGCGTGCTTAAATAAAAGTGCGTGTATATAATCATTAATAGTTAAATACATAATAATAATTAGTTAAGAATAAGATAGGTCAATATAAGGTTACGTCAAACGCATACATGTTTCTGCGGTATGTCATTAAACATATAAGGTATAATAAGTATATGATTATAAAATTATTGCACTGGCTCTCTATTACAGCATAACATTAATAATTTATTACGTAAGATTTCAAATTAATACAAACAAACACTCATATACACGAATTATAATTATTAATGTTATTTCAGAAAGTAATACAAGTTTAATGACAGCTGGTATTTCCCGCGTATTTCACGGTATGGTAAATAAACGATTAGGTATAATAGATACATTGTATTTTGTTTTTTTCTGGCCATTCCACTTGTTTAGATTTATACAATCATCGTCGATTAATGCGTGTGCTACATAGCCGTTAAGAACCACTCCAAAATTTTTGTAGTATCTTCAAAAAGCGTTATAATTGTGAATTTGATTCTAAACGTATTAGAAAGGATTTTAGGACATTAATGCTGGAAACAGATATGTGCATAACTTGTAAATCACTCCATATAAAATGTGATTGTGTCATATAAAGCTAGCAGAATGCATGTACCTATTAAGCTGTTTCATTCCATTTATAAATTAGTGATTTTTATTTCGCTGCATGCACAATCCTGCACGTGGTTTTCCAGTATAATTTCAATAAAACTAGTCGTATTTCTCTTTCATGAAAACGTCAATTTTATATAGGAAACTTATCGTTTAAAATTAATTGTACTGAAAAAACTAAATACATGTAAGTAATAAGATACATAAATTGAATGCTAATGTGCAACAACAATTTTGGGATTAACTAAAATTTCTTCTATTGAATTAATGATATACATACTTTATCGACTCGAGTTGTTCAAATGCTTACCGTATAAATTTACGGGCATACAATAGATGTCGATTAAATTACCGCGGAAAAAATGCACGTATATATGAATGCACGTATTCACGTTAAGGTTTGGGATGAAATACGTTTCGAAATGCTACAAACTGTGGTTTTGGTAAACATTTTTTAAGTTATGTGTTGATGCCCGCATGGAGGCAATTTAGAAAATTTTTAATATTATTATCACCCGTTACATTTTTATTTCTTTTGGTGCTATTTTTGAATGGTGAATTACCATATTTTAATACTTAACGTTAAAATAGGTAGACCTACCGTTTCATATAGTAAGATCTGACAGTCTAGGACTACATAAGCTTAAGTTTAAACGTTTTTCAATGTTTCAACTTAATTTGTAGACTGATTTTGTGAAAAATTCAAACATAGAATTAGGTTAGGTTAGGAACTGGCCCCTTTCTGTGTCAACAATCTGGCTCCAACAGTTTCGATCCTGGGCTTGGTCGTCATACTGTCTTAGGCAACCTGAAGAAGTCAGTCTCTATATCAGCCATCGCCGCCTGCCATCTATTTCGCGTTTTGGACCGTAAATCACACGCAAGACTCTTCTTCAAATGTAAGGAGACATCTCTTGCACTCATCCGTCACCGCCCAACTTTCACATCCAAACATAACAACGGGCCTGATCAACGCTTTGTAAAGCTTCAGTTTTACGGCAGTTGATAGGTGTTTCGATTTTAGCAGTGGCCTTAGAGGATACAAAGCACGGCTGCCAGGTGCACTTTAATATCCTCAACCACACTGTTATCGTGAGTGATAAGAGAGCCCAAATATTTAAACTTCCCCACTCCTTCAAATGTGTAGTGGCCATTACTAAAATATGGTGAGTCATTGTCCCTAAAACCAGAGATCACGTATTTCGTTTTTGGCTCATTGATCTGGAGTCCCACAGAGCGTGAAAACTCTACAACCGAATCAAGTATTTCTTTCACTCCGCCGAGCACCCGCAGCAGCAGCATTGAGACTATGACACTGTCATTCTACACAATCGTAC